>CM067346.1:39700690-39939561 GCA_034190875.2 Urechis unicinctus
TATATATATATATCTATCTATATATATATATATATATATATATATCTATATATATATATATATATATATATATATATATATATATATATATATATATATATATATATAGATCCCGTCCGCCCTTCGATACTTAACTGACATTTGGAACTAGGCCAGTAAATACCTGACTGCGCCAAGTAACGTACCGTCAAGTAACGTACCGTCGCATAGTAACGGGTCATATCGTATCACATAGCACAAGCTTGGAACGATTAATTCGCCCTTTCTCTGTCCGTTACTTTCTCCTACGTTTTGTATGGTAATTTTATGCATTTACAAGATTATATCTCTGACTGAACCCAATCCACGATTAAGCTGCCAAATAGCGAACGTCCCATGTAACAATAATTGCAGAATATTTCATATTGCCCTCATACGGATTAACACCAATATATAAAATGCTGTATTGTCTTGTAAAGTCATAGTACAACTGCATATTAAACATCGACTGCAAAATGTAATGTTTTAACAACCTTCCCTACAGTATCGCGTTTCGAATCAAAATGAGACAGGCAATCATTTATAAAGCCCAGCTTGTTCCTTAATTTGGATAAAACTATTAGCGATTTTTTATAAATGGATTGCTTGCTTTAAAATGGGTTGCCTAAGCTGTTAAAAGACTAAAAATAAAGCTTAGCTTACGGGAGTTATATTTGAATGTATGCACCGATGCCATTTGCTTGTTCAAAAGTGAGAGTTAATGGAAATCACTGGGACTATGTATGCATACACAAAAACAAGATAGATTTCCATCAACACCCTCTGAATTGAAATGTTGTCGGTGGCGTGTCTACCAACTGTTTCTACATTTCTTGTACCTAATAATTGTACAACTGTGAGGTAGCACGAACAATATATGTAACCTACTAATCTTTTGTCTCAAAGTAGCATCAAAACAAGTATGGTAACTGAAAAAAAAAAATAATTGCTGAATAGAAATAGAAGCTAATTCTCAACAGCTCAGTTTTTCCCGGAATATCTTCGATTTGATAGCCACATTGATAGCATTGTATTGACGGAAGATTGGAGCACAACAGATTGCTTGACAAATGACGATCATTCAAGTATCAAGACACACCTAATCAGTCAATGTTAGGCAAATAACCCGGTGTTTTGCAGGAGGCCATAATGCTCACACTGGGTATTTGTGCAATGCAACTAGGTCTTTGAAATATATTCATTTGTACACTTTGATTGTCCCCCTTCATTCATAATTTTCATTTCACGCTATCATCATGAGCGGCGAAATGCGTCGATCCGTCTTGGTTAAAAACGTCCATCTAAATGCAGTAGCTCGACCTAGGTAATTCCTCACTATCGATGCAATGGATGTACTGCCTTCATCCACGGTATTTTGTTAGTATAGTGACAGAATAAAAGTGAATCTCTGGCAGCGCCATATTGTGGTGGTATAAACCCATTTACGTGTCCATTTAATCGTCATTCCAATACTGAGCCATTTATTCATTTTCATAAATAATTAATTTATCGTCATCTACAGGTTATTTATCAACTAGTCATTTTACCCGAAGAAAGCATGTCTCGCGTGACACTTAAATCATTTGACGGGCTATTTACTCATTTGTTTATGACCTTGCCCATGGTCAATGAGTCTCTGGGTTGTCTTTGTAACCTTCACCATTCTCACGTAGATCATAACCAGGATGTCTCTTGGTCTCGATTAAAGTCTGCTTAACGTCCGTAACGATTGCCCCAAAGCCAATTTAATTGAGCAAATTTCTCCCGACAACACGCTTTCGTCATACTGTGAGTATATTTAGAAGGGCGCTGTCATTGTGCTTTTTAATTGGTTGCAACATTTCAATTCATACTGTATCAATCAGCAATTATCAAATAGGGTGTTGGTATATTTGAATTTTTTCTCTTTCTGAAATGTGTCATTTTGAGCGATATAGTGTCGACTATGTTTCAATTAAAGCATGGCTTATAGCTGAAAACATGAAAAATACTTGCCATTGAGTATCCAAATATGCATGTACAACATCGTATTACTGGTGATGCTAAAGCGAATACGCGGTTAGCCAGTCGTAATGAATTGGATTAAATGAACCATATTTACGTTGTTTTACGGGGACAAAATAAGTAACCTACCAGTTGTGATGCTTCCTACTGCCATATTATATCGTATGTGTACTTTGTATAAACCAGCTCAATGGTTACAATGCTGTTGCAATGAATCGATCGTTGTTTGTCAGTCTTACATTCCCTTTTTAGACCTGACCACAGAGAATTTCGAACTATCTTGTTTAACATGGCCGTGTTTCCTTCCCTCATATGTTTTGAAACACGCTGATCACCAATAAATCCATTCGAGCTGGTTTCTACTGACAACGATTAACGCGGCCCTGCCATGGCTAAAAACTGCCAATGACTGTTGCGCATTAACGTGAATAGAGGCGTCTGTATGGTTTTTGGCTTCAACTGATATAGACATGGGAACTTCGCTGATTTTAGGGGGTGTTTGTGGCGCATGGTGCATTTGTATATGCAGTAAGATGCAAGAAAAGATGAAATAATAGGACATTTGTACCACTGCTTCAACTAGATAAGTGTAATCGCAATGATATGCCTCATATACCATAGAGTAGGTACACAAGCTTGCATAAAGTCAGTATTCAAACAGCATATTTCCTCTAATTAATTATCAAATTGCACCCTACATCCGTGGACTATATGGTTGTAGGACTATATGCACCCAATGCGTCATGAGGGAAACAGATCTACTCATCCAATCCTGCCCTCAGCCTATGGCCAATCGGTTAGTTATATAGCCAGATGGAGCATCTAAATTGCATTCCAATCAAGTTCGTAACTTTGTGAAACATGTGTTGTTTATTGGACAATGGTTTGAAGTAAGTTGCAGTTCTAGCCATTGGTCAATAGATCCGCAGTCGATGAATTAAAGCGTATTTAATTTCGTATCAACGGCACACACAAACAGTCGTTAGTTTAATGGCATATGTGTTAAATACCGACAGGGGTTCTGTTGATCAATTGTTAGTACGCTCATGTATGATAGAAGACTGTGTTTTCTCTTAATTTATCATCACACCCTTGAAGATGTATGACGGCGTTTTTTCGCATTCTCTATTCTCTTTCCGCTTTTGGGTATCTTTTCTTTGCATTGACAGCATTATTTCACAGACTACCTATCGATATGGGCGCGCTGAAAACATTATCAAATCATTGTTAGCAAAAACATACCAATGTGTCGAGTTACTTCGCGGGCGCTATTGAGTCATCTACGAGTATTATCTCTCGCACGTTACCAATAGTGGCGTATTTGTACTATTGACGGGGACAATGACTTTCATTTCCAATCATGTTCGCTAATTGGTCAATAACATCTTTTTCCACGAAAGAATTATGATGATTTAGAATTAGCATTGGTGTTAACATTATTGTGCAATCCTAGTGTTGACGGCCGCACAAATAGTTGCCAGCATAGGTATCATTTATACACGAGGAAAGCTTAGCGAGGTACATAAGCTTAATACTCTGGTAAAGACCCTGTTTCGGTTATTAAAAAGTGGCTAGGAACCAGGCCATGACCTTAGTATATCACTAGCAGTGCTGTCAGTTAATCACTGGCAGCGCCCTATCGCTTGGACAAAGGTCAGTTTGCGACCTTCTCAGCAACCTTCTATGAATTTCATTAGCCTTCTCCGTGAGCAGTTTTTCTGCACATTGTCTTGTTAATAGCGGCAGGAAGATCTCAGTGTGACTAATCCATAGTTAGAGGGCGTTTTTGCCTTATTGAATCGCAAAGTATTCATGACCTAGATTGCTTTGGCTTTCTTAAGTCCGAGTTCTGAGGGAGTCATCATATGTTGACAAAATACTTTTTGGTGTCATTTAATGCTAAAACACCTTGATACACACTGCAACAGGCCTGGACGACCAAGAACCATGTTCACGATTCAGGAGATATGCAATAACAGCCCAATTTGTCATGGCTTCATACTGCTAACGACCCTTGTTCTAGATAACAATGATTGCACAAGTAAAATCCTTCATATAAAATCATGTATAAGAGTAAAGCAGAATATAAATTGGCGCCATCTCATCTTTCTGAACCAGCAGGCAATATGCAAGCTTACGATAAGATGTCTCATCTTATATGTTGAACGAGGCCATCTTACGATGATTGCACCTTATCACTTGATTCTACTGTGATCTGTGTAGTTTCCCTGAGCTTGGGTGGTGACCTTACAATTTTAACGATCATTGGTACAGCCGATATTCACTATCGTAAGCGACCTACGTGCTTTTAACAAATTGTTAGGTTTGTTCATATTCCTGGGAAACATCCGGCTCAGGGATGTCATTCGCCGTGTTATCAGCCAGTCAGAATACGTGTAGCTAGGGTGTTAAGGATATGTTTACGATTGGCTTAACAGTTGACCGATCTGTCGAAGTTTGTTTGACGATTCTTTCTTGGGCGTTTGAGCCTATATAAAAACGACGTCTCATAATACATGGATTCTGCGTTGTTCATTGAGTGTCATATATAGTGGTTTATTCCGCTCAAATATGCCATATCATTGTTTTGCCAGATTCGTCCATGTAAAACACAGGATATTCAAGAATTGCTAGTTGCGGTGTTGTGTTTTTATAACCATATATTTTGTGTTGCAATCCCATGTTAAGTGTGGTGAGTTAAACCTCTTCGAGGTTGTGCACGTAAACGCCACACAAACGGACAGACATCAAGCGAATTAATTCATTCCTTACATTTTTGTGACAAGTCATTAAAGTGATATATTCAGCCAATTATCACAAGTATTATGTTCTAGTGTTATTGTATTCTATACGTCTACTTTTATTGTCAAATTCACAGCTAACCGACTGTGGTTATTACACAAAGAGCATCAAATACTAAAAAGAGGGATTCCGTACTTTCGTAATATATATCCGGTTGAAACTGCTTCAATTGAATTTAAAAAAGTCAGCCGTCAGTATGTATGACAGATACAAGTTGTTTAAGGTGCTTTTGTAGCCGTTATCTTGCAACGAATTCTCATCGTATGATCCATTGACCTCATTTGACACGAGTCCACATTGTAATGGGATCCGGGTGTGGTGGCCACTTGCAAGATAACCTTGGCACGTAGTCATTATTCATCCGATTACGCGATACGCTGTCGTACATTCATAATGGAATGGTACATGTACAATATCGGTCTATTCAATGGGCGGTTTTAGATGGGATAAAAGAAATATGAATCTTGTAAAGTTACAACAATAACATTTGAGTCACATTCTTTATGGATGCAAAAGAAATAATAGCCTCAGAAATAATATGTCAGTCAGGTTCATAATAGGTAAAGATTACATTTTATAGCACCTGTATTATTTTGGATACCTTTGCACAAATACCAACTGTATCATGTTGATACGCCATTGTTTAAGGAGTTTGTTGACCTCCTCCTATATATGCTGCATTCAGGTAGGCAATAGCTAATAAGTTACATGATATACGAATCATGCGAGCGGCTAGCAAGGGCATCCTCCGCAGTGTCCCTGCAACACACACGCACGTAGGTATTTTAGTAGTTTAAAGCTCCCTTAAGGGGCTATTTACATTGAACCCTAACTTCTCTCTATGCGCTACTGGCCCGAGCCATGTTCCTTTTTTTGACAGCAACAAGGGCGACTCGAAAACACGATGGAGCGATTATAACAGTAGATGATGGAATTACGTTTCCGCAGTTGCTTGACCTGGTCGCTGCTTATTTGCTTAGTAGTGAAAACAATGTTCCGGAGACTCTGTTCAAAGAACCCGACATCGATACATTATCGATAATTTAGTGTATCCAATACTCTGAAAATATAATGATCGAGTCAAATTACCAGCAAGACGACATTAAATAATACGATACTCATCAAAAGATTTATTATTCCAATATAGTTCATGAAATGAAACGTCATTTGCCTGATTATCGAGACAGCAACGATCACAACAGGTCAGCTTTTGTGACGAGACGACCAGAGAAATAAA
Organism: Urechis unicinctus; assembly: GCA_034190875.2. NCBI lineage: Eukaryota > Metazoa > Annelida > Polychaeta > Xenopneusta > Urechidae > Urechis > Urechis unicinctus. Next base: position 39,706,752 of record CM067346.1, read on the forward strand.
CTTCATTATTGGTATCAGGTAATTTCCTACGAGATAGATGTTAGGGAATTTTTTTAAATTTAAAAAATAAGCATTTTAATTTCCCCTAATTTCTCTTTTAAAGCAGCATTGATCATTTTATTTTATTTTCGAGGTAAATATAGCAACGAATTCCGATATTATATTATTAAGTTAATTGAATAAATCATCGTTATTAATCAAAACTATTATCGGTGTATGTCAAAACATTTCCAAGAAAATAGCTATTACGACAACCCAGATGTTTGCTAAACTGTTCTACAATATCGTCCATAATAGTGCGGATCCGGTGGATGGGAGTGAGGTAATTGCTCATGAAAAGAAATATGGTAGAATTGTGAAGTGAACATTTGTATACTTGAAAATCTAATATACTGAGATAATGTTTTGAAGCTGGACATACATCTTTAGGAAGAGGGAGAAATGAGAACGATTCTCCTTTTTGGTTTTATATCGATTGATGGCGTTGACAGACGTCATCTTGAATCAGCAAATCCATGCCTGGCAGTTACCGTCAGTAATTTCCCTTGCGCCGCAGATGAAAGTGTCCATGAACTTGCAATGCCCTTTGTACAATCCATTTCAGAGAATGATGCGGTCCCATGTGAATGTCAACATTTCCTAGTAGAGAGAAGCAATTTATAGATTATGGGCCGATGGTGTTCGGTGAAGTTTTCGATTTCCTGTCACAACAGCGAGTGAACAGGTAAAAAGGCAATCACAACGTTGACGCTTAAGTTTTAAGTTTAAAGTAAACGTACTATGCAGGCATAAACATGACTTAACAGGACAGCTGATCGTTATGCTAGATGAAAACGAGGAACATTGACACCATGGAATTAATGTCACTGACTAAACCCTGGAAATACGTTTTGTCGTTTAGTTATATCCGGTAGTCAACACTGCCTTCCGACGGTAACCGGACCCTGTGGAGTTAGTGTAATCTGAAATTGCCTATTGCGTGTATGTGGACACCAAACAGAAAGTATTTCTGTACGCTTTTGTATAGATCTATATCGTATGTCAGCATGTCGAATAGTTAAACAGCCCCGATTTGCTTTAGTACTGCCGTTCCCGTGCATTCACACTTTCGTGAATGGGCATATGTCTAGTCCAACCAGGGCCATTCTTCTGCTCTTTGTAAAATTGGGATCACGAGCGATGTAATTGTTTAGAGTTGTCTGGTGTTCGTAGGGTGTCTCTTTGTTAACTAATATAAGGCATTATGATAAATTATTTTCTCGAAAATCGATAAATAACTGATCTGTGTAGAATGACATTAATTAGGGTTGAATAATGCAATGCACTATGGTACTCTTAGATATGTTGTTTGATCATTTGACGCGCTGAACAAAGATAATTCACTTTTTGCCTTATCCTATGTGACATCCGGCTACACAGTAATGACATCACTCCCCGTTGGAAGAAAAAGCCCTACTATCACGCGAACTTCACATTAGTGTAATGTCGCATGTGTAATTATGGGCGTATTCTTTTATTACAAACATATCGACCATGATCTGATGTGGATAGTGTGTGCAGTGTCAGACCACTTGCGTACATAATATCCAACATTACGTCTAAACCATGTAGAAACGAACATTCGAACATGTACGCTAGGGTCGCTTAGACTTCGGTACACACTCACTGTGATCAGATAGGTGTCATTAGAAATAATGATGCTGATGATTATCATGAGGATGATGAACATCATTATGATCATGATGATCATGATTACTAATACTAGACCAGAGAACCCTACACACGAGACAGATAGCATTAGCTGGCGGTGATGAACTTCCCCGTTCTTCCAGCGATCAAAGAATTATAAAGATTTTAATCAGACAACCAACCGACCAAGTGACATCAAATGCCCCTCAATGCATTAGCAAAGTTATTGACAATCCCTGGACATAGAAGCTGAAGCTCATTCTACTCAGTCGCTCGGCGTGCATGTGCAGCGAAGTCAAATTACCCTCTTTATGAAACAGGCAAGCAGATGCTGTTTTGAACCACAAGACGGCGGTTGTGCTCACGGAAAGTAGACTTGCGACAGTGCAAAGCTGTTGGCCGATCACTGTCTTTTACAGGTGAACGGATCCGACAGGCTCGTGGTGTAGTCATTTATTCGAATAGATCCTTCCTTGCGTCCACTGGCATAATAACATTCTTAACCCCCTCTTATACACATCACACCATTCATGTCCGTTAATTCAAGACAATACTTGGTATGTATGGCATGAAAAGCAGGTTTCCATGATCAGGCGCATCAGCTTATACTAGAATAAATATGCAAAATACAGCAACGCATAACAAAATGCAATAATATAAACATCCATCAACAGCCTTCAACAACTCCCAACGTTTAAGAGACCATTCCACAACCAGGCAGTTCAAATTTACAGAAGGTTATCTAGAATATGTATCATAAAACATTGTGGAATTAAATGCCATGAATCTAAATAATCAAGAACGGCATGACAAACCATTGCTTGATTGGAAATGACGGAATAACCATTTCAGTCTATGATGCCCAACCCACTCAGACTGAGACCTCGAGCTTATTCGCGTATAATATATATCACAGTAGAATGGACAACCGGATCATTCGATAAGAAGCAAAAGTATATAATACCAATATAATATTCATTTGCGCATGATATATTTATTCTTACAACATTCAATGGGCATTAATCTGGATATACAAGCGGAATTGTTAACGCTTCTTTTGGATACACAACTACATTAGTTGCAAATGAGTATGTAGAATGGTATACGATATGCCAGCTGTACAGGGATCGGGTGAACACCGGTTAAAATCCACTGTTTGTGATTATGTCATTGTTCACATCATAGCGTGGCCATATTGCTGCTACAATATATTGAAAAGTCTGCTCCAGGCTGCTCGTCTAACTTAAAACCATAACTATGCAGACATGTAATTATTTTATGAGCTCCTATGAGAAATCATACGGCATGCATAATTAACTCCTTGGGCACGACAATTTGCACCAGTCTCCTGTGATTGGCAGCCACGAACGTGATCAAAGGGAAGCATTGTGCGCAATATGTAAAATTAGATAAGCATAGCGGGAAGATTTGATTAAAATTATAAGAGAGGTTACGAAATGTATGCAACATGGTTATCTGGCATTGATTCCTCCTTAACCAAAATTCAGTTGTCACAGATAGACACAGTTTTTCAACACAAAGTTTATCACCCTTTAATGTTGAAAAATATTAGGTACAAGAACATAATGCGATATATTCAAATTCTTGTTTGATGTCCTGGTTGACAATATTTACTACACAAACCCAACTGTCTGAATAGTGATTTTCACAAACTGATCGCGAATAAATCTACAGAAGCAACAGCTTTGTGGCCCCACAGCCGCAACCCCATCAGTACCAGAGGCAGTTTAGGATGCCTCCACGTCCATTTGCCATCTCTTACGCCCCCAACAGCAGCAAGAGACCTTTTATAGACCGATATGTAAACCGTTACAAAGAATATTTTTAAATGTTCTAATTTATCGTTTTTTCGATGTCTATTAGTGTTAATATTTCATTGTTTTCGTTTTTTGTTTGTTTTTTTGTTTGCTGCAGACTCCGCAACGTGTCTGGTCCGGCCTTCTCTCCGGTCCACTAGCATCTGACTGGACATATCTCGGGGGTGCTCAGTCAGGTCATGGAACCCTCCACAACAGCAGAAGGGATGAACTTAAGCGACCTGCTTGGTTTGGGCTCCTAGGCGCAGACCACTACCGCCATCGGCCTGACAGAATCGTTCTCAGAGGTCCTGGCTACAACAAGAGCTTGTCAGATATTTATATTTACACTATTGTGGTTTGGCAATATACCGCCATGCTCTACAGCCATCTTAAATTCGATAAGCTGTTGCATGAAAGTAACCAAACAAATCAAACCATTTCAATATTTCTATCTTTCAATTACAGCCGTAAACATTTCACAATCATGGCGGCGTTGCTACTTAATTAATTAGCTCATAGAGTGGTCCCAAATCCAATCACAGTCTCTGAGCCTCTTCATCCTAACGATTTAATGTGGGATGTTGTTTTCTGTGAAGAGGCTACCATGAATCTCGTTCATGACAACTATCTCTTTGTTGTCCTTCAAATATAGCACAAAACATTGCATGATAGAGCATTACCGCACAATAATACGTTCATTTCGGCAATCATTCCAGTAGGCGACTGATGACATCATTCGATATTATAGTTATTACATCAATCCTATGAAGCTTGTCAATTTATCTGGATTTCGAAGAAAACTTGGATACCAAATAAATAATTACGGAACCATCACAAGCGCTTACAGCATTGACTAGATTCTATTAATCATGTTCCGCTTGTCTCACAATGCAGCCCTTTACTTTACTCTTTTGCCATCAGCCCAGTTGTACACGAGTTTAATGCGTAGGATCAATTTCACCATTCATATATATCTTAACTTTTTGTCTTGACATGATTTAAGACTCGTTAAACATATCTTACTGTAGAAGGATATCTGTAGGACTTTAACTAATGGAGAATAGCTACAATTTATCAATGGTTGATTGCCCATCAGTCAAAAGATGAAGCTTTTCCATCATGTGACATACAAACGTAAACCAGTTACAACAAAGCAAGCATTGTTTAGTTACAACTTTCGGTCAAGTTACGAAATGTATGCAACATGGTTATCTGGCATTGATTCCTCCTTAACCAAAATTCAGTTGTCACAGATAGACACGGTTTTTCAACACAAATTTTATCACCCTTTAATGTTGAAAAATATTAGGTACAAGAACATAATGCGATATATTCAAATTCTTGTTTGATGTCCTGGTTGACAATATTTACTACACAAACCCAACTGTCTGAATAGTGATTTTCACAAACTGATCGCGAATAAATCTACAGAAGCAACAGCTTTGTGGCCCCACAGCCGCAACCCCATCAGTACCAGAGGCAGTTTAGGATGCCTCCACGTCCATTTGCCATCTCTTACGCCCCCAACAGCAGCAAGAGACCTTTTATAGACCGATATGTAAACCGTTACAAAGAATATTCTTAAATGTTCTAATATATCGTTTTTTCGATGTCTATTAGTGTTAATATTTCAATGTTTTCGTTCTTTGTTTGTTTTTTTGTTTGCTGCAGACTCCGCAACGTGTCTGGTCCGGCCTTCTCTCCGGTCCACTAGCATCTGACTGGACATATCTCGGGGGTGCTCAGCCAGGTCATGGAACCCTCCACAACAGCAGAAGGGATGAACTTAAGCGACCTGCTTGGTTTGGGCTCCTAGGCGCAGACCACTACCGCCATCGGCCTGACAGAATCGTTCTCAGAGGTCCTGGCTACAACAAGAGCTTGTCAGATATTTATATTTACACTATTGTTGTTTGGCAATATACCGCCATGCTCTACAGCCATCTTAAATTCGATAAGCTGTTGCATGAAAGTAACCAAACAAATCAAACCATTTCAATCTTTCTATCTTTCAATTACAGCCATAAACATTTCACAATCATGGCGGCGTTGCTACTTAATTAATTAGCTCATAGAGTGGTCCCAAATCCAATCACAATCTCTAAGCCTCTACATCCTAACGATTTAATGTGGGATGTTGTTTTCTGTGAAGAGGCTGTAAAGGAACGATACCATGAATCTATCTCTTTCATGACAACTATCTATTTGTTGTCCTTCAAATATAGCACAAAACATTGCATGATAGAGCATTACCGCACAATAATACGTTCATTTCGGCAATCATTCCAGTCGGCGACTGATGACATCATTCGATATTATAGTTATTACATCAATCCAATGAAGCTTGTCAATTTATCTGGATTTCGAAGAAAACTTGGATACCAAATAAATAATTACGGAACCATCACAAGCGCTTACAGCATTGACTAGATTCTATTAATCATGTTCCGCTTGTCTCACAATGCAGCCCTTTACTTTACTCTTTTGCCATCAGCCCAGTTGTACACCAGTTTAATGCGTAGGATCAATTTCACCATTCATATATATCTTAACTTTTTGTCTTGACATGATTTAAGACTCGTTAAACATATCTTGCTGTAGAAGGATATCTGTAGGACTTTAACTAATGGAGAATAGCTACAATTTATCAATGGTTGATTGCCCATCAGTCAAAAGATGAAGCTTTTCCATCATGTGACATACAAACGTACACCAGTTACAACTAAGCAAGCATTGTTTAGTAACAACTTTCGGTCAAGTAGGTACTGATTCTGTGCCGCTACTGTACTTTTACCAAGATCTTGTCCTATTATGCATTCTTGCGTTATACAACACATGTGTATTCAACGCGCGTACAACTGGGAATGATCTGACGAACGCTCCCGAGTTGTGTCAGCAGAGAAAGAAGATGAAAAACCCCGTCACCATAACAATTACCAGTATGACACACGAACAACAATTAATGGTCATGCCCTTCAACAGAAAGCGAGCTTTCTCATAAATGGTACGGTTAATCCTCACTATGCACAACAGGAATCAAAAAGAGATCATACTTCAAAGGGCATGAAATAGTAACCAGCAGCACACCGATGTCGCGATCGATAGCCTCCGGACAGGCTCACTGTCATTTATTATATAGCACTACAGAATGTTCCCTATGGCATAATCTTACATTGGTTATTTGTAAATCTCTTTTTGCACATAGTGAAGTATATTCTAAAGCACGACAGCTGCGTTTAAGTGATTTTCTAGCAAATGTTCACTAGGCTAGTAATTGTTTAGCAGTGCTGAGCTGTTGGCAGGATGCTCACATTGGCCAAGATCCTACTAAAATGTTTATATTGCGAAACATAAGAATTCTACATGGAAATCAAACCAGACTATACCTGCAGTAAAGTGCAAATCAGCGCTTTCGATAAGCTTGCCGATTTAATGCATACATGATTGACTAGGACTTGCTTAAACTTCGTTCTTACAAAGTAATTATACTTGAAATCATCTATAACAAATAATAGATGCATTATCGACCATATTCATTGTATGTTTAAGTTATTGAGTGCTCATTCGTTGTTGTGGGCGCACTCAAAGTACTCAGGGGCTGAGTCGGCTTTAGTGCCTACTTGCATGACTTTTATCGCTCAAAAAAATGGTCAAGCTGATAGGGCGAAACATCTATCGGTGCTTCCATGGCCATCGTTATCCGCCCATGATGGTCATTTACGACTTGTCGTGTTGGAATACAATATGCATCCACAAAGGACAGTGTTGTCGACCACATATCTATTAAGCAGCAGACTATTGATTTAGAGACGCCGCATTCGTCATCGGTATAGCTAGATCATAACCTACAATACATTACGACTTACAACAGCCTTAGCTGTTATATGATCACATAAGTCCCCTGAGGTCGTTCATTTTGATTGATATGTCAGATCGCGGTTGTGCTTAAACCAACCGATTCATATTAAATGTGGTTCGGTACCCGAGGCAGTAAAGCAGATACGGGCGCTTTGGTGATGCTATCCAATAAAGAACGAGTGCCCCGCTGGGTACCATTACGGTACTTATATTCTGACAAGCTTAGTCAAAGGTCATAAAAAGCCAGACTTAGCCTTTAGCTGTCGGTTGAAGGCATTATTAAATGACATAGCGTCCTTGTAATTTGCATTAACAACTTGCCTCTCGTTGAGTCGGTTCTAAGCAACAGCTCATCTACTATGGTCGGTAATGAAGTTCTGAAGAGCGAAAATAATTTCTTGCTATGCTCGATAAGAGACAAACGTCTACGCAGCCAGCCATATGAACACTTTATGCTATCGAATGCGGAGAATATAAAAATATTCACCCACCTAATATTATGCCGTTGTGAAACTGGGATACCACATATGATAAGATGTATGATTTATTATTTGAGAAGTAATATAGACCTCAGATGTCTTGCTATGCCTGTGGTTCAATACGATTCGCTGGCAATTACATCAGTGCTTTGCCATTTTCATAAAGTTCTGCATTAAAGATGTCGGCTTTCATAAATATCGGTATCATTTTGTCCATGCTTGTTGTAAAGTTGCAGTGCAGTGAATTACTAAACTAGCCTATCCTTTGGCATCGGTGCATTTGTATATATGAACGACGGCTGGCTATGGCGTGTCAAAGTTGAGAAAATTATTAAATGATTTTACTCATACTCTGATATTGCCGAAATGTGAATACACATTCTGCTGTGCACTGATCGTACGATCCTTATCCATAAAATGGCACTGTTGATCATTCTTAATGGCTCATATTACCCTGAATTAGTTTCCAGCACGATTCATCACCCTTCTAACGACACACCAATATCGTGAACTGACACTCAGGTTCATTGTAATGCATATAAGGGGTCGTTGCCCATGTGATTTATTCATCCAGATATAGCCTCGGCCGTAAGTGCATGCAGCAAGCGTGCAATATGGAGTAGGAAGAGATAGTCATAACTGCTATTCAAGGACCAGCAAATACCAAGTTACATTGAAGAGTAATTTTGATCGTGCCACAATTTTCGCCAGTAATCTACGTAAAAAAATTAAATTAAGTCTGCTTTAGCTGATTGTATATAGGCCCCTGCATTTTTTCCGTCCATGGTGAATTATCCAAAATAATGATGTGAGCCTGGACTGATCTTTGTACAAGCCTTGTTTTTATTTGATATGTTTTGCTAAGTATTCGTCATCACTTGCAAATTTTGTATCACCTTTGGTTGTTTCAGAATGCTTAGGGATTTGCTTCTACCAGTCCTTGGAAACCATATTAGATATGCACTTTCGATCCCACCCTTCAATCTTTGGTTATGATTGATAAGGTAATGTTAGTAAGGTCGACTATTCTGAATTCCTTCAAATACAATTGGCTTTGAAAGCGAGAACATGTGATAATGTTTGTATCATCAACTGGTGCTTTAATACTTAATATTTGCGTATTGGGATATATGTGATATGATAAGCATTTGAAAATGGTGAGCCAATGAACATCATTGTGGCTTGCATTGCACATATAATACGTAATTCCTTTTTACGGAGGAACAATTAAATTTTATACGTAGCCCCAGTGTATAAAGCATTATTGGGAATGTGTGTGCATTCATCTCGTCGTTAATTGCTCTAACGTTTTGAGAGCCCAACAAGAGTCATAAAATCCCCATATATAGTTATACATATACTGGTGAAGCTCGCCAGGTTGGTGCAGTATGAATTATCTACCCTGTTGTGCGAAATCATCTATACATGATTTTACAGAATTATATGATTAAATCGTTTCCTAGGATACCATTATTTATAACTTAAGTGTGTCCGTAATTACCAGTTAACGCTTAATGTAAGTGGAATATTTACAGCAACTTGTTAACTGAACTTGGCTCTGCTTATCGAGAATAGCTCTCTGCGAATATCTCAATATAATCACAACAACCATCATCGCCATCGTCATTATGATAATCGGAATCACATTCATCATTATCACAATTATGTTACAGCGATGACATCACCATGACGTTGGTTGAGAGCAAATAAACTGTTCATGTCCATATGTCATTTGTGTGTTCAATTATACTCACTTGATGTTAACTGCGGCAATCATTGGTTTCAAATGTCACTATCCGAATCAGCGCAACGTACGTAATGTACGACACCAACTGATTTATTTTGTACCGAGATCAAGTCGTATAAAATATTAAGGCCTGAAATAATACATACTGCTCCGATGGTATGACGCTGAAATGGTATTAAAATTCTAGTCGAACTATTCAGAATAACAGTTACTTGTAGTGTCGTGTTTTGTAGCGAAACTGTCATGTCGCGTAGATATACTCTATTTTGACATAGTAAATCTGTTACAACCTGTTTAATAACCTAGCTATAATTAACCAACACACCCTGTGATGTCATACAGGAAAATCCATAGTATATGTGCTGCGTCGACCTTATTTCTAAAACATAGAATTAACAAAATTACTAATTCGCTGTACTCATTAGAGTCACAAAATCCTTATATCTAATACAAGGTGTAATAGTCAATCATTGAGGATATATCTAAAAGCCCAATCACATATTAAGGATGTGCTAAAAATATAGGGATTAAATTTCAATCCAACTTGCCATCTCAATTGATGATGCGTTAGAAGATATCAATATGCTTTACGCTTGATGACCACCTGTAATTGAAGCAAATGGGGACAGTTTGACATCAGCATTTACTTTGGTTGAAGTCACACATACATCGCAAACGCAATCAAAGATCAATTGAATGAAGCAATGACGATAGCTGGAGTGTTGGACGTTTGTTTACCTTCCCCATCACGTTTATGCGTGGCCTGGAAGAATATACGTAATTAACACAAACCTAGCGGGAGGATATGCGAACGATCGATCAAGGCATTAACTAAATTCTGTCGTTTTAATTGGCTGGGCCAATAACGAGTGGTAGTGCCTCATATCTAAAGGTATAATGTATTTTTAAGGGGTTAAGATGTGCATTAGTTGAACAAGAATAAGATAAGTTAGCAAAGTCAACCGCACCAGAGAAGTGTCAGTTTTATCATTGCGGTCAAGTAAAACAAGCAGTATTTATCTGTCAGCAAATATTATTTGCCACGACACAGATATGATCACAACCACACGCGATCGGATCTTTCTTCATTTGCATGATTACAAAGTTGAATGTTTTATGCATTTTATTCCTCGACACAAAAGTGCCCTATTGTACAATCAATAATAGCTGCGAACAAAATAGCTATATATATATATATATATATATATATATATATATATATATATATATATATATATATATATATATATATATATATATATATATATATATATATATATATATATATATATATATATATATATATATATATATATATATATATATATATATATATATATATATATATATATATATATATATATATATATATATATATACGATAGACCTAACGTACCCTTGGTTGTCACCGTTAATGCAGTAATGTCGTCATCGATTGGTAATTGTGCTAACATTACCAGGTAGTAGCTCCCGGCAAAATGTATTTCTTCAAAACCGACACAAATGTAGAGAGGTCTGATATTCCAGTTTATTGTCAATCATATCATGGATTGCTGTCTGGGTGATCAATGGTGACTTAATGGTAGGGTGTTGCTCGATATACGAAGGGAAATACAAGGTCTCGTAAACCCCTCCGGCATAAAACAGATCTAATCATTTAATTGGATCTTTCGATATGGTCTGCAGTCCTCGGATGATGTTGTGAATCCCCAGGTGAATTAGCTAAAACCGAGGATCATAAGCTAATAACAGACGTCATCAAAGGAATTTTTCTCGGTAAGTAAAAATGCCCCTGAAGTCCCATTCGGCCTTTGTAATACAGCATGGCGCCTATTTGACGGCGGGCATTTTACAGCACAGAGAGTTTCTCTTTTCAAAACCAGTGAGGCCTTTTTTGGCAGTCGTGACGGTTCGCAATCAACGAATACAGAAGCTAACGCTCTTGACTCCGACGAAACGTAGAGTAGATGAAGTAGTCTTTAATTTGTGTTATGGTGGTTATGTTACCATTCAATAGGCCAAATAAGCGCTTGTTAATGTTGATGGTAGTTGACTCAGTACTGCTACTCACACTCCTAAGTCAAGTTTTAATTATTTTCCATTACAATCACAATCTGCACTCCAAATAATTGTTAGCAACACTATACAGTGCAGTAAAGACAGCATTTGCGATCGGTCTGTTGGAACTAAATTTGATGGCAGAATTGACCTAGAAATTTATACAAATGATTTGTACCCATAACAATGACGAAAAACTAAAGAGAAGCTATACCCTGTATACGGCTTCTCTGCCATATACAATCGCAAAACCTGAGAAAATTTGTATCCGTAAAAATAACGAAAACTAACGAGAGGCTTTCCATTTGTACTATATGAGTGGCATGTACGACAGCTACAATTTACCAATTATGAAACCTCGCTAATGGCGCGTGTAAGATATCGGCACAGACAGCCAAAAGGTGTCATGACAGCTATAATTGAGCAACTGCTGATAGTTTATCAGTCAATGGATGAAGTTTATCCATCATGTGGCACGATAACGTCATACTAAGTTGCTATGCAGCTAGTGACCAGTCAACACAAAAGACACTTTGTTTTGGAATAGCTTTTGGTACAGCTGGCCCAAGGTGAAATTTGTGCTGATGTTAAAAGCCAACTCTACTTTCACAAAGATCATTCGTCATGATGTGTAGCAAGTATCACATGATACCGCTGTGATGTTGTATTCCACATGCAAGGCGCGTAAAACTGGGGATGCCGAAAAAGGAGAAAAAAGACATCGTCAAACCAGTTTGTCATAGAGATAACATTATTGGTCATATCGTCCAACATTTATCTATCTTTCTTACAACGTGTATGGTCAATCTTCACAAATCAAAAATCAGTATGCAAAAACGTCGTATGTTAATCCCGCTATTCGACCATGGCAAAATACAGCTTCCGTTTTCTATGAATTTACAAAAATAACAATTCGACACACCACAAGGATCAAAAAGGGTTCATACTTCAATGGACGTGAACAAGCAAAGCAGCAGCACACCAATGTCGCGATTTGATAGCCTCCGGTGAGGCTCATTGTCATCCTCCAAAAAGCTGTGCATATATGTTATTAGTATATCTTGGGAAAGTGCATGTATGCTCATTGTCATGCATATTCTAGCGCACGACAACTGAATCAATGGTAAATATATATATCAAACAAAAATTCACGAGGATAGTAATTACATAACTGAGCAGTTGGCGGCATCAGAATGCTCACAGTGACTAAACTCATACTTACATGTACATACCGCGAAAATGACAATGCTAATTGAAATCATCTAAAATCAACACTATTGTCATGGATAAGAGAATAATGCCATGATATATTATCGACTATCTTCATCGAGGGGTTGAGATGGCTTTAATGCCTCCTTGCGCGGCTTTTATCGTTTAAACAAAGAAATGGTCAAGCTGATAGGGCAAAACATCAATTGGTGCTCCCAAGACCACCATTATTCGACCATGATGGTCATTTGCGGCGTGCTGTCTTGGTCTGTTATTTACATGAATAAAGGATAGTGTTGTTGACCACCGATTTATTAAGCAGCAGACTCTTTATTCAGCAATTAGGTCAGGGCGCCTGACATCGTCTTTATAAATATATTATAACCAACAATATATTACGATTTTCAACAACCTTAGATAGTTCATGATCACGCTAACTACATCAGTCCCCTGGAGGTCGTTCATGTTGATGGATATGTCAGACATAGGTTGTGCTTAAGCCAAGCGATTCATATTAAATATACCTCTGTACCAGAGGCAATAAAGCAGTTACAAGCGCTAAGGATATACTATCCAATAAAGCGCAAGTATCCCGCTGGGTACCATTATGGTACTGATATTCTGACAAGCGTGAGCCAATGGTCATACAAAGCCAGACGTGGCCTTTAGCAGTCTGATATAGGCATTAACAAATGACTGCCGTCCTTCTTATTGACATTTACAACTTGCCTTTCGTTAAGTCGCTTCTTAGCAACAGCTCTGAAGCGGCTCAATAAGAGATAAACGACTGCACAGGGACTGCAACATGTTGTTTATGTGAGCAACCCAAAAGAGCAAAATTATAAAACATTGCATAATGCATTGTGTCTCATGTCATTATCACAATAATAAACATCATCATCATCACTGTTATCGACGTCGTCGTCACTGTCATTACTATGATCCTCTTCGTCATCATCATCCTGCACGTCTGCAGTAGTGTCAGATTTTGAACTTAATCATAACGTACATAATTATTATAAATGCAGCATCATAGTGTTAAACAAGGACGCGACACGAGGGCCAAAAAGAGCGGTTTTTGCATATGGCGGCAAGGATGACGGACCCCGACAGTACGGTGGGTTGCCGAAAAAAAACACAGAGGAAAATGACACGCAACTGATCAGAAAATGACACTTGTATTGAATATAGAATTATTTTGATGAAGCATACATCAGCTCATTGCATATGCATTTACAGTAGATACCTCTTATGAAAGCGCAATGATCAAATGTGGCGTCTTTCTTCCAACAGGTTGTGTGCTTGATCATTTATCACACAGCATATTGCTATTGACGCTAGGAAAGCACACGCCTCCTCAGGTTTGTTTCTCATACCACAACCTGACAATGCCATTTCTAACTCAAACAGTTCTTTCACTGCAGCGAATAGTCCATTAGTGAACGATATTAATCCTGTCCGCCTCATCGTTGTGACAGGCTGGTCGATGAAACATAAAGGAAATTGTGCACAGAAACAAATATCTTGCACTGGAAAGGAAGCGCAGTGTCGACTTGTTCCGGTCATTACGTAAGACAGCGCTTACACAAATGCGCTCGTTGCATGTTGCTCGCTGTGTAAGCAATTAACAGGCGATAATTGCGCGAGCAAGTTAACGATTTGCTGGTATATTTCCCCCGCACTGGAGATTACCTATACACGATTGAGGAATATTTTTTATAACGACTTATTCGACTAATGCGATACTGGTAAGGTGCAGTCATTTCGGGGAAATATGGGAACAGATTGGGTAACTTTAGACTACCCTAGTGTACAAATGCTCAATGAGAATCCCTTATCTGGTCAAATGTATTCTAAATATAAGATAGTCATGTTCCATTCTACTTACCCTAATTGGTCATTGATTCACGGTGATACAATTTACGGCAATAATATGTCAAAACAGGGAAACAGCATTGTTTCTGCGTTTGGCTTTGCGAATCGAATATGTGATTCTATGAATAACATTAACCAAAGACATTGTCATCACCGTCATAAGTGCTTTATTAAATTGTTCGATTCTAATGGATTTCGTGCATTATATAGCGCCTGTACAATTATCCATGCAGCACAAAGCACCATGCAGAATAGAATCAGTTTGATGTATGTATGTCGGCGTGTATGGTAATGTAATTATAATGAACCGGTACATTAGTTGATATAGACGAAGCCGCTGTTGATCATCCTTAATGTTTAATATTACCTTGGATAAGTTTCTCTCAAAATTAATCATCCTTCATGCGACACAATAACTGAATGGACTGACATTCAGGTGCATTGTGATGCATGTAAAGGGTCGTTGCACAAGTGATTCATTCATCCATAAATAACATAAGTGAATGCATCAAGCGTGCGTATTAAGTAGAAAAAGATGGCTTAATGCAAACGCGAGAACATAAAGTAATGTTTGTATAATCCACAGGTGCTTTAGTGCTAAACATTTTGGGATCATGAATACAATGCCAATGGTACCGTCAGTGAGCTTTTGGGTTTAAATGTATCACTATATTCAATCAACAGCACCTCAGTAATCATTATGATATTCAGTATTAACATCCTCTTCTTTGTCAGCATCACTATTATCATAATTGCACTCATCTACATTACCAAGATAGTTCGTGACATGCTGTTATTGTCCGTGAGCATTGGGCTGCATTGTACTAAATTAAATATTGGGACGAAGGGAATAAACACCATCCATGAGTAAACTTATAAGATGAAAACCCGTGCGGACATTTTCTTTTCCGGAATAAAATAGTCTAACAATAAAGAAAACTATTCTTATGCTCCGCGAATCCCTACTTATCCTTATAGGGCATGCATTACCAAATTGAACATTATTCGTAAGGAATATATCACTATCAATAATCAACAACACCGCAGTTATCACTATGATAGACATCATTTACGTCTTCTTCGTCGTCATCATCACTGTTATCATATTTTCATTCATCATGGTTTTCAATATTAATGTTGCGGCAACTTAGCGGCACATATGACATTTATAATGGAGTTTGTTTTACATGATGGAAAATTTAATAATAATTGGTTTTGAATGGTATCGATGTGTGTCGATGTTGTTCATTTCAAGAAATTCCGCTTAACACCAACTAGTGCAACGTATGTGTGCCATGATATAACTCTTTTACGACAAATAAAGACAATTAAGGCATCAACATTTGTGCGTAACCGCTCCGTAGATGTAACGAAGATAACATGATGGTAAAGAATACTAGAATTATGTTATCATGTGCACGGCAAAGTCTATTATTATTAAATGCATGTCCTGCAGAGCAGATATTGTCATAGCTTGCAAAGGTACACTTAGTCGAACCTGAACTAGGCAAAGGATGCCCAGTTGCATGGACTAATTATGTCATACCACAAATAATCTGTAAGTGTGCAATCATTACTGGCATTCAAAGCAAATAACCTTCGAGTTGTTATAACCGGTACAGGTCATTTATATTATAACCAGGCACCAGGTATTAATCTCACCTTTCTTAACGACACTTCATCAAAACATGATGCTTCGCTTGCATTACCCGACTGTTTAACAGTACAACATTCTATGCAGTACTTTTAATACATTCTATATGAGATTAACGACAGGAGGCAACAAATACCGGCTATCCTCGTTCAAATAGGGGATTCGTGTAGTATTGTGTTATTCGTCAGCAGCATGTGCTATTTGCACATTCAATGAAATATTCACATGTTTTCTACTCTCGCGATTACACGACCCTTGCCTCGTCGAGAAGTGACTTTCCAATTTGGCTGATGAGTAATATGGCTATGCTACAGTTCTATGTGTTAACTGTGCTGCACCCATCAACCGTTTCGTTAGCCCTGCATGGGTCATGAAATCCCCTTATTTAACACTATTTGTACTGGTGAAGCTCGCCATCTTGGTGCAAGATGAATTATTTATCTTATTTAGCGCGCAAAATTATCTATGTTTGATGGTGATTAAATTGTGTACCAGGTTACCATTATCTATAATAAAAGAGTATGGCCAGAGTTCGTAACGACCTGAAAACGCTAAATGTCCGCGGGAACTATTTGACCTTTGTAAATTTCTATTAGTCTTATCATCTACTCAGGATATTCTTCAAATATAGAGATTAAATTCTAATCCAACTTGCCATTCCGATTGATGATGCGTCAGAAGATAAACGTAAATATTTTTTACGCCTGATTACCAGATATAATGGAAGCAAATAGTGTCAGTCGAACGTCAGCAACTACTTACAGCTTTGGTTGAAGTATTCACCTTTAGCAAAACGCACAAAAGAATGTGCAAAGTAATTAAATGGAGGCCGTCGAACAGGCGCCATGGCATATATCAACGAGCTAATACGCATTTGTATCAACATCATTTGTGTCCTCGGCTACCACGGGCAGTGTGTTGAATGTGCAAAATATGTGATTTAATAGATCAGCATTGAAGTCATCCAAGTTTACTTGTGCATTACATGCACTTCTTGAATTACACCCATTTCAGGTAAAAATAATCATGGCTAACTCTGCTCTTTATCACAATGTCTTAATGGACATTAAAAATATAATGCTTATAATTTGTAAATCATCAGTTTGAATTATTCAATTTGTGGCCATGTTGGTCAGCGTAGATGATCAAAATCTGCCAACTGATATTGCTAAGCCAGTCATCTGCTATTTTAATCAAGATGCAGGCTTACAAGCAATTTGAACTGCAATACATATACGTGACAATGATCATCACTCAATCAGGACAGTGATATTGCATAGCACGTAACGCAGTCGGCACACGATGTCAGAAAATTCCGTTGAATGATGGGCCCCATATTCTCCGGAGAGGGTTCTGATTCCCGCCATTCACCTCCAGCAATCGATCACATTTAGACAATTAAGAAGAACCGCATAGACATGGTATGCCTTCCTGGATGACACTCGTAAACACATTAATCAAGCCACGTGTTTGTTACAAATAACATCTAATGATATATTTGCAACCTATGCAACCGGTTTGCGACATATAATTACCTTATTCCACCGTAAATCATTCCGCATATGCAGAGTTTGTATGCGCATATTGTTCCCGGAACGCATTTGCCAATCAAAACAAGGATATTGGTATTAAATATATGTATGGATATCCTGTACTTGGTGTAGAATCATTTATTCCGAGAACAGCATCACATATTCATTTAGCTTACCCTTCACTAAATACATTGTGTTATCATCGCCCAAAACATTGTCCTGCATAGGAAGGACGCCTCTTTTGTCTGTACCGAGGTACAAACCATACCAAATGCAAACTGACACGCCTACAGGGCTTGCCTCCTAATTCAAATCCTTATAAAAACAGTTCATATTACCCATAATAGCAGTTGAATTAACCTCGACGAAAGCAGATCAAAGTATAACGTTCCGCAGAATGTGAGCTTTACATTAGAAAATAAGACATATTTTTTCAGTAACTCAAAAACGGTATTTGGCACCGCCATATAAATGTTGCGCTGATCATCCTGGAATTTAACACTTATTGATATCAAAACCGTGGATTGCGCCACGGAGGATGCTCTGGTGAATGTGACACAAGCGTCACACCGGGCACCAAGGGAGTGTTAAATGCCAATCTGGAGAAGGCCTGAAGTAGATCACGCAACAACCTTCTGCGGAATCAAATGCACAGCTATTCGACGTGATGGACTGTTGCCACGTCAAACTCTTTATATAAGCACAGTGATATTGGTTTGCAAATGAGATACTACTCAAGCGTTATCTGTGGGGGTAGACTAATCGTGTAAGCAATGAAATAAGACTGACGATGCTGAAGCTACCGTTGAGGCTGCCAGACACGAAATTGGTATTAGCGGCATATGAGATGTATAAATGACAACCATAACCCGCACAAACGAAGCTTGATCACATAATAAGGAGTTGTGTTGCATTAATGTAAATACCATCAGGCGCAAGGTTTGTTGGACTATTTAGCGTTTCTATTCATCTTTGTTGTCAGAAGACGACTGGATGCCTTGATGTCTGTGTTTGATTTCAAATTGCTTGAAATCAATTACAAAAACACCAATCAAGCTTTTCGATAACACAGATGAACACATAAACTGAATATCCA
The DNA here is from genome assembly GCA_034190875.2 of Urechis unicinctus. NCBI lineage: Eukaryota > Metazoa > Annelida > Polychaeta > Xenopneusta > Urechidae > Urechis > Urechis unicinctus. The sequence continues at coordinate 39,725,769 of CM067346.1, forward strand.
CACATAAATAATGTGAACAGCCTGTACAGTAATGGTTTTCTTTCATTAACGAATACAATGCTATCGCTGTTTCATGCATGTTACATATATAGTGCTAGAGGAAACGTAATTCAACCTTTATTCTTGCACTATGTGACCGGCTATTGGCGTTTGTAGCCCAAAGCTCACATCTGTTGACTTTATTTGTTCATACAATTCACAACAACACGATTCACAGCCGCTTGTATCAATCAAAGGTACGAACCAGTCGTAAACAAGCAATATTTCGTCGGGCTATAACCCAGCTGGCACTGCCCGCTCCTATAAGTTTTGTTTTGTTTTAGCGTGATTCTCCATATATGTGACGCAATATAAATAATGGATAAGTACAGTCAAGCACAGAGAAGAAAAGGGTGTATTGGTTGATATATGAGGAGAAATACGAGGTCTCAGAAAACCATCTGGAAACAACAGATCTAATCATTTAATGGGATTTTTGAACGGTCTGCATACTCGCCTGAATCATCTACATCCTAGGATCGTAAGCTAAAAACAGGATTTTTCTCGGTAAGTAAAATCGCCCCTGAAGTCCTGTTCTGTCGTTGCAATTTAGCATTTCGCCAGTTAGACGCAGATAGTTCCTATTAACAGTACCACTGAGGCATGAAGAGCGGTTGATATTCGCCGTTCATATCAAGATCTGGCTTTCTCTGTACACTCAGTTGGCGAATTGCCACACAATATGTGAATTACCCATCGCATCTGCCGACCAACGTGATCACCAGCCTTGTCTGTGGTAAATGTCTCAGATTCTGGTTGCACAATAAGTGGATTCATTCTCAAGCAAGCTGTATGCTGACAATATGTCTGACCAAGTTATCAATCAATAGTCCAGTGTTTTTTATTAGTTACTGGCTTATGGTTGCATGCATGTTACATTACAAAACCCCAAGATCAGAATACAGAAATAACCAATGCGTATGATGCAAACATGAAAAGAAATGCTGTTCGCACCGTCAGGTGCTTATTCCACAGGCATAACTACAATTTATGTAAGACCCAACGTGTACCTAAAACGCATTCCAACACGATAATTAATGGCGAGATATATCTCTTGGAGCATTTAGGACTCACAGCCCTTGGTATTACTCTTGCTATAGTCCCCGAATTTATTCAAAGTACATTGTAGGGTAAGTAGTGGATACGACATTTATGAATGATATGTTAGGATCAAACATTTAATTAATTTGAGATCTATTTAGTAACCACGGACGAATGGCGGGATCACTATTGAAAGAAGCCCAGACCTGTTATTTTGGCTACTACTGTCTTGCACACAGATGCTTTAGTTAATATTTAACTAGATAGCAAGTCCCAAATTAGCTTAATTAGGCATAACGTACAAGTAATAAGGAACAGCTGCGTCATGAGACATCATACACTTCAATCGCAATATTTGTATATATCAATATATATATATACATAAGTGTTTTCCCAAACACATAGATATATGATGCATTAAAGCAATTATACAAAGATAGCAATATAATCAGGAACTTGTTTGTCTATCCTTTATCCCCAGGCTATAAATCGGCAATCTTTTTAGCAGATAATAAATATCATAGCGCTGCGGTGGTACAAGGCACCATGGCACCACGTAGCATATACACATTTACATTTCAGCCATTTGAGTTAACTGGGTGAGTAATTTACATTCACACATGTCATCCTAACTGTCCGCATTATCGTAATTGACTTCGAGTCAACAATCATTGCTTGCGAAGTTATTATGGACCACGTTATGAGGCGATCCTAAATAGTTTCCACTCATAAATGAAACATGTGTCGTACATACAATTGTAGAATTAAAGATAGATAAGGCGAAAATAGTGTTGAAGACTTCCTGGTCACAGCATTTTCACACACTTATTGTTTGCTAATACTTTCACCAAGAAAGCTCGAATATTATAGAATTAGAATGCGAGGCGCCGATATGCAATTATAAATTACCAACTAGCTTTTGCCCCATCAATAATGTGGGAGTCATATCCTTTCCACTCTCACCAAGTCCGCGTCTTTATTCTGGGGTCAATTTTGTGCAATATCACACAGATATGTTTTGCCGGCACTGATATGCAATGTTCGAGACACAGAAAGTGTCCAATACTTCAATTTGTTTTTGAAATTAGTGAAAGGCTTATATCAGGTGATATAACATGTATCAATATCACGAGAAATGTGTTTGATAATGGTTCCTGCACGCGTTTATTCAGTCATATATAATACGTCATAGAATTGTCTGTGTGAGATAAATAATGCACCAGTTCTACGAATCAAATACCGGAGCCTCAGCGTGGTTTTCGTTTGAATGATGACGCATAATCTTGGTTGGATACCGCCCAATTTTGCAAATGTAGTCGGAAGTAAGCAGCTGCTAACCTTGATATCTGATCTGCATGATTACCTTGCGCATGTGTTGAATAAGTATACCTTGTCAAAACACGTTAGCCTGTGTCACCTTGCTTGGTTGTTATGGAAGTCCTGTCTCGTGCAAACGGAATGGACCAACTAATTATATAGTGTTACCAATTTAATTGACATTATTGTCGGGAAAATATATCACTATGCATAAAATATTTGGGTATCTTTGTTACATGTTCGTTAAACAGAATATAGTATTTCAAAATAGACCAAGACTTGAGTCTCACATGCGTCTCACTTTTGATACACTCGTAATCCTCTCTTTGAGCACGGCCTTGACAATGATACAAAATAATATATTTGTTTGACATATCCCATTTATATTGAACTGCACTATATAACCTGTCGATTATTTCCAGTAGTAAAAATACCAAAATTGCAATATATGACATAAGTCTACATGCTGCTCTGGACGTAGTTTTTCCTTACATTTATTCGCTTTAAGGCTTGTGACAGCAGTTGAATGATGCAGTTCTTGAACATCATTCGAGCTTGAGTCGAGGCTGCTGAGGATATAATGACCTCGAATGGTACCTGGTTTCCCGTGCAAATGATGCAGCAGCCGCCCTGATGAAACCGGTCATGTCCGAAATGTTGTATGCCCGTAGCACGTTAATACCACTTCAGGAGGCTGTGGTCATCGTCCCGTGCAGCAAATTACAGCTTTTAATAGAAGCAATGAGCTGTTGGTGAGTATCGATGTACACTCTTTGTTGTGGTGTTTGTGATAAACAGCTGTCACGATTATACCGAGAATGCTGAGTGTGTAATTCTTATGTTATTGCTGGCTTTGGCTAGAATTCAACGTAAGCCCTGCGATGTGCATGCCTGCATGTGTTTGTGTTCAAGCAGAACAATTGATTGCCATGAGAGTCATCAAATGTTTTTCTCGCCAGTCCAATAACAGCCAAGGATAACCATATGATATCAGATGTTATACTTGAGTTATTTTCACGCAGACCCCGATTTGTTTATGAACAGTGGTATGCTAGATTAATTCGAAACACTCCCCCGAATAAGTTATGTACGTCTGAAGATTGTTATTTTGCTGTCGCCATCAAGTCTGGCAAAAGTTGATTGTCTATTTCCACCTGTCTAGACACTCTGTCTTATGCAATCAAATAGTAAATTACCCGCATCCAATTATCCAACACCCTTGTCATATATAAGCAAGTAAAATTTAACAATATCTTGTAGCCTAACTATTAGAAAGGTCACATTTGTTCTTTCAATCAATAGGCTTACAGACTAATTTGTTGCATTTTAAAGCCGTTGTGTTCCTACCATAGGTTTTTCATAAAAAATGTGAGGTAATTCTGATAAATGCAATCCTTCCGCTCTATCCACAAGGGCCTGCATGCAAAACGAAGTGCGTTATGACTGATGGAAGGATCAGCGGCCATTGGGAATCAGAATACCCACCATTATGTCGAAACCCTGTATTACCAGATATATGCTTAATGTATCACTTGTCCATCAGTATTTACTGCCACTTAAATCACAAGCCGACTCAGTATGATAAGCAAAGTAAGAGATAATTAAGCAATTAAGACACATTGAATGCCTCTGACAGAAAATGAAGCCGGAGATGAAGGCCAGAGGTAATGTGAATGATAATCGAAGCTCATTCTACTCTGCCAGTTCACATGATCCCAAGAGAGGCAAGTTATCCGCAATATGAAGCTGATTCGCTGACGCAGCTATTCCATCTTCAACCACGGAATTAACATCTGTAATTCAATGTCACGCCTACTGGATGAGAGATTTGATCACGTTTTGTAGCATTACGTTTGTAGGAATGACAGGAATATGTTTATTGCTACCTTGTTAAGGGGACATCGTCTGCCTAACACCTGTTATATTATCAAAAGTGACAAGCATCGCCAAATAACAACACTGCCAGGTGTTTTGTTTCTCAATGTCCGACAAAGCTGTAAGCATCTTACTTATGGTAACGATTTTTATTTGAATAGCTTTCATTTACTTAAGTGGCAACATAAAAGCTTTCCTTCGTCAGATCTCCCTAAATACACGTCACACGTAACAATCCAATTTATTTAGTGCATGATACCCGGAATTTAGAGCCTCAACACAAGGCATGCATTTAATTTGCTGCAACTAACTCAAGACAGCGCTATATCCAGTCAACACTATCTAAGAGAATACTGCAACGACCATATTTTAGATTACAATTACATTACCAGTTTGCGACAATTACATAACCAGTTGTGTCAATGTTGTGTATCGGTCAATTCTAAACATGTCCGATTTCTATATACAACCTATATTATGAAACGTTTATAGGCATTTCTCCCTATTATCACTATTCCATTCATCCAGAAACAATCCCAAATCTCAGTCCAGGACTTGTTTTCTGTGTAATAGTTAATCGTTGCCTAGCATAACAGTATTTCTGGAAAATGACTTGTTATATACCATCAAATTCCATCAGTACTGTACTAGTTGTAAACGCTTAGCAGAAAATAACCAACTGCGTGTTGAGAGATTTCTATGATTTTGATTCAAAGAAACATTGGGCTCCCGTGTTGCCACGCACCATCGTCGCTTGTTCACGCATTATGATGGCGTCGGAGTTTAGGAAGGGCTACATTTACTAATAAGGCGAAAATGAAATCACGTTGCTTTTATAAATTACCGTTGTTGCATTTTGACTGATCCGAGAGAAACACTTACCATTTGCCGGTTGCCAAATTAACCACATTCAAAAATGCTGTTATTCCTTTTATCGATCGGGCTCTATCGTCGTTCATCGGTTTTAATGCTTCTTTATTTGGCGATATAAAATAGATGCCGAGCATTAGTCAGCTCACATAATAGAGATAACGCCACCTTTTACGCTTAGTCAAACACCCCCAAACATTTTTCATCATGTTTCTGTTGATAAGATATATTATTTCAAGAGATGTACAATATGTTCTATTATATAGCATACATTATTTTAAATTATTGGCTCAACTTCAAGCAGCATTAACCACGAAAGTTATGCCTGTAATGGTGGTCGATTACTTGTTATAATTATGGTCCAGTTACAGAGTTGATTAGTCTTTGTGTTCTCGAAGAAAATAACAGGTTTAACACCTGTTATGCGAGCAATTTTACACAGGCAATTGCTAGAGATCAAAAGAAATGTAATTTGACCCAGAACCATCCCCTTCTATGTCTTGCCAAATAGCATATTACAAATGACAGAAAATCGCTAATGGAGGCACAAAGCCCTTTTTATAATGCTTGCAATGCAATCGGTAATAACAAACCCCGCTAAGGATGTCTAATCAAAGCAGATATTGTTTTGTGTAATGCAATGGATATCTTAAGTTCTAATTAAAGGTCGACTGTTGTGATATCAATCTAGCTCTTTTGACTTTTGAAACGCTCCCCCTCTTTTCCCTTGTCAGCATGACATGTTTCACTAGCCCGGGAATACTTCCGCCCTTAAGACGGGATGTCACCCTATAATAGACCTGGCTGGTACCTTTTCCCATTGGCCAATGACCCTTCGAGCCCACGCCCCATGTGAGCAGTTGGGGTTGACCTTTGTGAAGGGGGACCGGCTATACCTGGACCAATGGGAGGCCAGCTGTGGGTGTGGTTCCGAGCGTAATCCAATGCCGGAACCCCGATAAAATAGCTGGCCTCGCGGAAGTACAGGGAGAAATACCTAGCGAAGAGACGAAGTATCTGAACAAGATTCTGACCCGAGATTCCAGAGAAAGCTATTAAACCAACTTGAATAAACCAACAACAACTCAACTCCTGGACTCGTGTGTTTTCTCTGGCTAGTGTCCCCACTCAAGCAACTACAAGCAGCTACAATATTCCTATATACGAAGGAGCGCGCAGAAATACGAATAACCAAGAAATATAAGTATAACAAGAGTATAGCTATATAGGAGGAAGTATAGTTATAAGAAGTGGTGTGAGAGTCCGGATATCTGATAACTTCCACTGTTATCAGAAAAAAAACTTCCCGGTACAAAGCGCTCTACTATATGCTCCTTCGTACAGGAAAACAGCTGACAATTGCTACGCCGAGAATTCGCACGAATCCAAACATGTCGCAGAGCAGCAGCGATAGCGGACACCGTGAGACAACAAACGCAGAGGAGAGACAGGTAAACCCCGATGCGACGGCCGTTACAGACATGGCAGCCGTCATTACCGGAGCCTTCCGCCTTCTTGCCGACAACCAGGTATCGGCACACGAAGCAACTCTGCACCAGCTTCAGTCATCCGAAAAGAGCCCCTCCCTGCCGGACCGGATAACCTACGAGGGAAAGCCAACGGAAAACGTGGAGGATTTTCTCCATAGATCCATGACTTATATGAAGCTAAATAATGTACCTCGCGAGCTTCAGGGTATTGCCCTTAGCACCGGACTCACGGGAAGGGCGTACAACTGGTACCGTTCGTTATCCACCGACGTCGCGGAAGATGTGAGCCGACTGACCACCGCAATGCGCTCACATTTCGTCAAGGAGGAGCAGCGAAACCATCTCTCTCGATTGTTCGACCGTGAACAAGGTCAACGAGAATCCGTTGAGGACTACGCGAGGGACCTCACGGATATCTTATCGCGTACCATTACGGATGAGGCTGTGCGAGTGCAGCTTTTCACAAAGGGTCTCCGCAAAGAAATCGGTACATGGGTACACCGATTTGACCCCAAAACCCTCGTCGAGGCAGAACAAGTGGCTCGCCGTTTCGAGTCATCGACCCCGTCGGAATCGGACACGCTTACGCGATTAGAGACCATCATGCGAGGCTCATCTCTTCCCCCACCACCTTCTCCACAGGAACGAGATATAAACGACCTCAAAGAACAAATGCGTCTTCTACAGCTTTCCGTGGCCACGAAACAGGTAAGTTTTGATGATAGAGGACGTTCCCCTTCAACAGACCGTAGTGACAAGAGATATCGGCGAAGCCCCTCACACGACAGCTATCCAGCTTATGACCGATGGGATGAGCGAGGCAGCAGACGCGCGGACGATCGAAGTCACGAAAGCCGTCGTGATTACGGTAACACCTCCTCACACGGCCGCGACAACCACAGGTATTCGTCCGGCGGCCGAAATTATGTACGGGATAACTCCCACAATCGCGACCGCCGACAATATTGCCACGAACGCGAAAATCGTCCGATTGCCACTGAATGCTCCGTCTGCAACCGAAGAGGGCACTCCGAAAGGAACTGCCGGCAGCAACTCTGCCGCAGGTGCCATAATGTCGGACACCACAAGGAGCAATGCCGCACCAACATCAACCTCTCCTGCTCCAAATGCAGAAAGCTAGGGCATGCTAGTTCTACCTGTCGCTTCCAGGGAAACTAGCATCGCCCGTTGCTTACTCTGTGAGTAACGGGCCTGACCTTCAAGACGACAACATTGGAACTACAACGGCCACTGGTAAGTACGGCACTCACATTTTAGACAACAATGAGTTGACTATAACGCTATCAAATAAGCGATACAAAGCCAAAGTCGACTCAGGAGCTGATCTTATCTGTAGACGTATTGGCCAAATTGCCACCAACATTACGGAACAGATTTAAGTCTAAAATTAGCAAATGTGTGTGTGCCAACAACACTCAGGTAACTACTCTAGGTAACATTACCTTACCATTCTATGTACATAACCAAAGGTTATCAGCTGATTTTGTGGTATTAAGCGACTCTCACTCCCCAATGTACTTAGGCATTCCATTTCTAAAGAAACATTCAGCAGTAATGAATTTCGGAACTGGTACCATTTCATTCACAACCAATGTCCCAGTACACTCTGCACAGAATATTACTATTGAACCCTTTTCTGAAATTATATGTGTAGGAAATCTTTTCCGTAAAACTGAAAGCAAAACAACAGGGGAATGTTCAGTTTTCCCGCATTTGAATGCCAAAGGTATTTTGTTAGCCCGCGCAGCAGTAACAGTCAATGACAACTGCGTGCCAGTAAGGTTGTTTAACACTACCCCCGTTGCAAAGTTAATTACCAAGGGTGAGAGAATTGCCACATTTGATCGCTGGGACAATGATGTAGAAACCTTCCAGTACAAAATTGATGACAATATGAATGCTAGTGAAGGTGAGTATGTTAAACTGAATGCATGTCATTTGCCCCCACAAGATTCTAGCCATGTACCAAATGTAGACTGGAGCCAGTCTCAGGTAAGTGAAATTGAGCGCCAACAGCTTATAGACCTGGTAGCAGAATTCGCCGCCTGTTTTGTCAATCCAATAACCAAGGAGTTAGGGTTGACCGATAAAACTTCGTGCAAAATTGAGATTCTCCCGGGCTCTACTCCTGTTCATAAGTATCCCTATAGAATGGCTCCCCAGGGCAGACAGGAAATGGACAAAATCATCGATCAACAAATTCAACAAGGACTTATCGAGGGAGCTCACGACGGAGCCTGGGCATCGCCGGCCCTTTTAGTTAAGAAAGCCGGTGATGGTCTAAGACTTGTAATTGATTACAGAGGTCTTAATGCGGTAACCATCCCTCAAGTCCTTCGAATTCCCAGGTTAGATGAAGTGTTAGATTGTGTAGGTGACAACAAACCTAAGTACTTTTCAGTTCTTGATTGCACTCAAGGGTTCCATCAGATCCCCTTAGATCCAGAGTCCAGGGATAAAACTGGGTTTATCACACCTTCCGGGAAATACAGGTATCGAACGATGCCCCAGGGCATACGGAACGCGCCGAGCGTGTTTCAATCCCTCATTGACTCTTTGTTGCGTAACATACAATACAAATACGTCATGGCATACATCGATGATATCTGTTGTTTTTCGCCCACATTTGACTTGCATCTTAAACATCTCCGGGAAATATTTGTTCGGTTACGCAATGCCAACCTGAAGCTACACCCCAGAAAATGTTCGTTTGTCGTGAAAAAGGTAAAGTATCTGGGCCATGTATTGCAGCCAGAAGGCATATTACCCAATCCTGACAAATTAGAAGCAATTGAATCTTACCCTATCCCCACAAAACTTAAAGACGTACGTGCTTTCCTGGGATTAACGGGCTTTTTCAGAAGGTTCATCAGTGGCTACGCAATTGTTGCGCGCCCTCTATACGCTTTGACCAAGAAGAATCAATCATTCACGTGGTCGCCAGAATGCCAAACCGCATTTGACGCCTTGAAAAAGGCGCTGGTAAGTTCTCAGGTTTTAGCCTTTCCCGATTTCAGCAAACCATTCGTATTGTCGACTGATGCTAGTAAGCTAGGATTAGGCGCATGTCTTAGCCAGGAAATTGACGGCAAGCTGCGACCGATAGGGTTTGCAGGGAGAGGTCTCACTAAACCTGAAGCAAATTATTCCACTACAGAACAGGAACTTCTTGCAGTAGTATGGGGAATTCAACACTTCAGAGTGTATCTTGAGGGACAAAAATTCCAGTTACATACTGATCATTCAGCCCTCAAATGGATATTAGGGTTAAAGCAGCCTCAGGGTAGACTAGCGAGATGGGTCACTCACGGAGAGATCACCTAGTCAGAGAAACGATTCGGACCGCGAGATTCCAGGGAGCTTCATTGTTGAAATTTAATAAACCAAATAAGCATCTCTACTCCAGGACTCGCGTTAATTTCCTCTGATTAGTCCCCACTCCAGCAACTACAGGCAGTGAGTAACTTTACAATAACGAAGAGCGTGCATAAGCAAGAAAAGCCAAGAAAAACTAGCTTTACATTTGGTGTGAGAGTCCGGGGAGTTGGCAACTTCCACTGTTGTCAACGTACATATTTTCCCGAAGCTTACACGCTCACGTTAGAGAAGAAAGCTGACAATTGCTACACACGCCGAGAGAAGAGACAGAGGCCGCAAGCTACGACGCGATCATGATCCAGGGCAACGGCAGCGTACATCGGCCTCTTCCACTCGACTCAACTATGGCGTACTAGCGACCTGGCGCTATCAACACATCGGAGATGACGACCACATACCCCCCTTTCAACTTCTTCCATGGTAAGTACGTCACTCATATATTACATTAAAATGAGTTGACCGTAAAATTCTTATTGCTCATTTGACCTTCCGTCGCGCATAAGTAATTCCTCCACACAAAACACCCCTCCCACTATCGCCTTAATTTTAACCTTCCGCATCCGACAAGCCTTATGCAAGGACGGAGAAACGAGAAATTTGTTAAATTATTCGAGGTCAAATATCCTCCATATTCAAATTAAGCATTCAATATTATGTTTGTTGGCGAACAATATGAGTGGGTCTTCGAGGACACAAGGATGTGGCGCGGAAGATGAGCATTACCAATTTTGAAACAAATAACGAATTATGTCTACCTAGCCTCATTGATTCATTGTCATAGTATTCTTCGTACATATTTCCCATTTAGAAATTTTTCCAACCAATGTCATATTATCTTTAGCCATATACTATCTTCTCAGAACAGGACGCCTATATTCATTTTATATGCATAACCACTTTTACATGCAATTATTTCACACATGATTTTCACACGCATGTTTCATTCATTATTCCAACCATATAACATTTTACCAACGATACGATCTCAACCACGTGTCAAACGCATTCAAACGCATGAACCTGACGGTTAGACAAATTCAAATTATAAAAGCGATCAACACAAATCAACCTTAGTGTCAAAGATAACAAGCCGTGAAATTCAAATTTTGATCAGTCCAATTTAAGGCTTTAACAGTCAGCCCGTATACCGAATGATTAAACAGCCTGCACTCAGACATTCACACAGATAAAAGACCCTCATTTGTGTGTCCACCAATTATCAAGGATTAAAGACTCCATTGTAATTGCAACAAACACGACTGTCTCAGAAGGCCCAAGCTGCCACCCTTTAATTGCACCTAATTTAAGTCTCAAAAGGCAGTGATCCGTAAGGAAACTGTCCAGAGGACTCTTTAATATGACCGCGATAGACGACATTTAAAAGGTAAAAACTCGTAAAGTAAATCGCGTAATTAATCGTTAAATGCACAGATATCGACCATCGACGCGTAATTTTCACTAATACAGGTCTAGTCGGAATTATCCACACCAAAATCTCGCCAACCCCCACGTCGCTCAGATTCGCCACAACGCTCCGCAAACAACACCCTCCATCTCGAACCACTTATCGAATCTTGCCACGCATTCAATCTCCATACGCAAAATAATATTAAATAATTTTAAAATTTATCTCCACTGTACACATTGATGTCATGATATTATACACTAGTTACTCACGCACATTAACCACACTGAGCACTCATTTTATTTCTTGTTTTTGTATTATTCACATTACACATTACCAAGGCACACTGATCGCTGCCGTAAGTTCATTTGTTCCCAGGTATATCTACGCCATACAAGAGGGAGCGCCTTCACCCGACGTGCCAACGCCTTCAGCCAAAGCATACGTCTTCCTGACCATGGATACAGAAGACGTCCAACGGCTCAACCAAGCGTCATAACGCATATCTCCCCTCACCTCAAGCGACACCTGGCGAACCCAATACGGCAGCCCTTCAGAGATCCCATCTCCACAAAACAGCCATACTCATCAACTTAAATCATTTTCCTGGCATTGTTATTATATAGAATAATTTCTGTAACATTAGTTAAATTCTTCCTAATTTCAATTAGCTAAATAATTTATTTTCTCCATTTCCACCATTGTCTAGTATAGGCTCATCGCTTTTTTCCCACTGGGTTTTAGTGCGGAGTAATACTGTGGAATGTGATAAATGTTAAAAGTTAATTTTCAGTATGTAAACCATTAATAACCATATTGTATAACTATTACACAATTCATATATATAATGCTTACAAATTTAGAGAAACACTTTTTGTAAAATTATAATAATCTCATCATCAATAATCCATCTATGTTAAATATCTTTGTTATGGACATGTGCCAATGTAAATTGATATTGGCGCATGTCCAAGCTACTCTGGAATCATTCTAAATTCAAAATCAAATAATATTGGGCTAATGTCGTGCTGTCCCTTTACCCTTTAACTCATATTCCAAATTTCCTTTAACTTAGTCTATTTTCGAAATGCAAAGGTAAATCAAAATTGATTGAACAGTGGAAGTTCAATTTAACTATGGTTGGGGAGGATGTTGTGATATCAATCTAGCTCTTTTGACTTTTGAAACGCTCCCCCTCTTTTCCCTTGTCAGCATGACATGTTTCACTAGCCCGGGAATACTTCCGCCCTTAAGACGGGGGTGTCACCCTATAATAGACCTGGCTGGTACCTTTTCCCATTGGCCAATGACCCTTCGAGCCCACGCCCCATGTGAGCAGTTGGGGTTGACCTTTGTGAAGGGGGACCGGCTATACCTGGACCAATGGGAGGCCAGCTGTGGGTGTGGTTCCGAGCGTAATCCAATGCCGGAACCCCGATAAAATAGCTGGCCTCGCGGAAGTACAGGGAGAAATACCTAGTGAAGAGACGAAGTATCTGAACAAGATTCTGACCCGAGATTCCAGAGAAAGCTAATAAACCAACTTGAATAAACCAACAACAACTCAACTCCTGGACTCGTGTGTTTTCTCTGGCTAGTGTCCCCACTCAAGCAACTACAAGCAGCTACAATATTCCTATATACGAAGGAGCACGCAGAAATACGAATAACCAAGAAATATAAGTATAACAAGAGTATAGCTATATTGGAGGAAATATAGTTATAAGACGACATGTTAATGACCCAATAAGAAAGCAAACGAGTTGTTTATCGGTATATTCTTGTACTGTCTATACCCAACACACATTGGAAGACATTTGGACTAACTAGCAATCATAAAACGTCCAATATTGTTTAAGCAGAGTGAAAGGGCATTTTTTCCATCGAGGAACATTTGCGTAAGAACGATATATGAACAGTATATGAAATCGATAGATTAAATGGATAAAATAGCTTTTTATATGCTAAGCTTTAAAGCGTTCGCAAACCATTTCACAGCCGCGTATAGTTATTTGTTATATACTGTGGAAATATTATACACCGCTTGCGATTGCGTAAGAAAATGGATAAAACAGTGTTCTTTTTGCTATTCTCCACTGACTCTAAGATTGACCAAGCGTGTGTAGTACTTTGCTCGGCATACCTAGATTACGCGGACAACTGGCCCTGACGCATCTCTATATAACCATCTTACTTCAATACAACCTACATTTACCTCATGAACGAAATTATGTGCATCCTAGATGATACAAGATACTTCGTATCGGCCACATACAATCACATATACAGTACAGTCAATTCAGACCGAGAATCAGTGAGATACTTACTACAATGGCTAGAACCCGACCAGGCATATTCATCTACATATCTTGGCATCGCCACTTAGACAGTTACAAACTTTGTTTTAACTGTTGGTACTACAGCATCCTGGATGGCATATATTTTATTCACTGCTGGCCACTGTTCGATAATCTTCCCAATCTACTATCATGACATTTATACCGGCAGATAATTGTCCTCTGGTGGAATAGTATAGTGCCATATCCATGGGTCATTAAATGTCCCATCATACTGTGTTACTTGACAGAGGCACAGTGCAAATATATAACGTTTGGCATTGTGCTAACAGTCGTAAAGTAGCTATGGCTAAAATGTTGGGTTACACCTTCCATCATTGAAAACGTTATAATTTTGCCAATTGTACGCAATACAACTTGATGTATCCAGCGAGAGGTGACTATACCATCCAAGCAGTACGAATCCAACAACACTGCCTTAAGAGGCAATGTTATATTCGGCGCACATGAACCGATGGCAGCAGCACCCAACAACGTTTCATGGCGAATAATTAAGCTGTCATGATAGCGGCATTATGGCTAAACTTATTTGTAATATTCTATGTTAAAACGTTCATCTTTGACTGGCGATCTCACAAAATAAAATACGGTTTGCACATCTGGTACTTAAAGATTAATAACATTTGTGAGTAATTTAATGCAATACAACAATCTAACGTTAAGTTATAATTTGACAAGCCTCATAGCAAATACAAAAATAAATCAACAACAACCTGAATTAGGAAAAGCCGGCCAGGCCTATACGCAGCCATAAAGTTAAGTACTTTGACGAAATATTATGACTATTGGACATCATTCAATTATGTGAACAACGACTGCATTTTTGTTTCTCGGTGCCACAGTTAACGACGTACATTAGAGACCAATATACAAACACATCGGTGTTTTCTTTCGACCATGATCCTATTTAATTTGTGTCTATTGACGCAAACATATCATAACAACAGTACTCGGAAAAAAGTTGTACTGGTTTACCGATGCGTAATCCCAGCGAAAACATGGAATAGAATTCTTAGTGTATCCTATTAAGTAGTAAAATTCACTCGTTGACCCATTGGTTGTGGGCAAATCTGGGCTAATCATTGGTAAAGCGTCATTGTGGTATAGAGAATTCCCGTTTAAAGTTAACAGATTAACTTTATAGTGATAATTTCGAGAGTTTTTGCGGATAGTTCCAATCATGTAATAAAATATTTATTATTATTCATATACAAGTAGGTTGAATGCGTTTTTTGCACGAACAGATCGTTAAATATGAATTTATAAGCCATCTTCAACGCATATAAATAGATGCAAAATATGAACCTTGAACCTTGTATTAATGACGTCTAACAGCGATGGATAATGTATCACAATAAGCTTAGAAGTACAGACTAATTGAATTCCACTCTGGTCCACTCTGATCCCGTCCCGGAAAATCATATATTGGAGAGATTTCAAGGCTGTATTACACAATAGCTTTATATTAACATTGACCCAATTCTCACAATGCGGCTTGGACAAAAGAGTTTCATAAACTACTTATTATTGAATTATTTGTTTCGGCTATAGTGGTATCACATTATTTGTCAGAACAGATCACAAGCTTGTTGCAATATTTCGTCTACAGCATAATATTTTGCTAACCTCGCCTTTCCAGGGAATTCTAATTAGCGTGAAGTTTATGAACAGGCCACTACGCCCATCTCTGCAACATCACCGAAAAAGATTAAACACATATTTTCATTCGTCTTTTTGTCAGTTACCCATAAGTCATGACAAAAGTCATCGAGCAGCAGTGTTCATCAATGTTGAAATAGACGTACGACCATTTAAGTAACGTACAGCCAAAACATAATCCATGACATTTTCCCCAGCAGACTATGAAGAACCAAAGGCAGCCTGGTATTAAAGACATTGCTTACCTTTATACAAATATGAGTTTTGGATGGTGTCACAGATATAACGATTCCGATCTGCAGCATTTTATAAAACCGATGATGACAGCCATGATTATCCAATGTGTTGCTTTAAATAATGGACACCCTTGCTAAGATATGTTATACTAAACAGTCCGCTAATGAGCTAAGCATATGCTTTACAAATAAAACAATTATGAGATAGACGATTGCATATGAACGATTCCTTAGCACTAGTCAATCGGCATAGCTTGGTTGCGATGCATGGAAGTGCGGCACTGACACTTATATTCTACGCAAAATGGCGTTGGCCCCACTTTTATCTAGAGTGGATTTATGCATATATGTAAAAATATATATATATATATATATATATATATATATATCTATATCTATATCAATATATATATATATTAAAATATATATACATATATATATATACATTTATATATATATATATATGTGGATTTATGCATATATATATATCTATATATATATATATATATATATATATATATATATATATATATATATATATATATATATATATATATATATATATATATATATATATATATATATATATATATATATATATATATATATATATATATATACATATATGTATAGGCATGCACATGCATATATATATATATATTTATATATATATATATATATATATATATATATATATATATGCATATATATATGTATTATATATATATATATATATATATATCATGTATATATATATATATATATATATATATATATATATGTATATATATATATATATATATATATATATATATATATATATATATATATATATATATATGTACATATATGTATATGTATATATGTATATATATGTATATGTATATATGTATATATATATATAAATGTGTGTGTGTGTTCACATGTGAGCGTGTGTCCGTGTGTGTATGCAATATGCAATCGACTCCCTGACCCAGTTGTTTCAAATATCGCATACAACGTGAGAGCACGAAAGCAATTATTGTTCTCGCCAAAGCTTATTACGCTGGCGCCAACGCTGTTATTGCCGTTTCTTGTCATATCATGGAATAAGAAACCTACTAATGTATTCTTTTCTCATCATGAAGAAAAAGAAAGCATGTGTTATTAAATGTCATAATGTGTTGAGACGGTGCAGTCAATGATAATTTTCTTCCCATGGCCCCACACCATGTTGGTTAAACATACCTTTATTGCACATAAAATTTTACATTATGCAATATAAAAAATAACACAGACCGTTCCAGCTTATATATAACATTGAACAAAAAACGGAATCATGTGTTAATGTGAAACTAAAAACATAAGCGTCGCGAATTGCTACACTGAACGTCTCTTAAATATACGCTTAACATATAACTCCTCAGCTAATGATCCACTTGGAATAGAGAACTGTCAATGAGCAAACATTTGCTCCAATTATTCCATATCTGGGGGAATTTAAAGCATGGAAATGATTTGACAAATACAGAAGAAGCAAACGGTTTACACGGTGCACATCACATAGGTATTTGTAGGACAATAGTATGGTTGTATTATCGGCAAAAGAGATAACTGAAGCTCTACAATAAAATAAACAAAAGAGGTTGATGAATGACTCCTACGGAACCCCTGATATACAATACATGGCGATTGATCTTCTGCTTCAAAAACTTGGTACAATAATTGCTACATTCATGTGCGATTATCTGCTTATCCGAGAGAATAATTTTGCTTCCAGTTATAATTTTTATGTTTCGTTATTTCTGGCTGGCATTTGTTTAGTTTTATATTGATGAAGAGCTATTTGGATGTTAGATGATTTAAAACTTCAGGGGTCATATATGGTTTGTACGTAATTTTGGATGCTTTGATTGTGTGAGCATGACAAGGAAAGGCTTTATCTTATCGAATGCTGCTTTGTACAAAAACACTTGTGTTGTTAATTTCACTCAAATAACTTTAATATTGTAACTTTCATCAGCAAATAGACGATATGTTACAAAATTTCCTTGTGCTTACGTCCGTTCAACATTTTAACATGTGTTTTTATCCGTTAACCTATAAGATAAATCTGCCTTGTGTAAGATTGCACAATAATTCTGATCCCACGATTATTCAATAACAGACTAAGTGACTACATTGTTAAATTGATCAGGCTCTTAATACTTTCTGCTATTTAAACAATACCAAATGCAGATAACATAGACCAGCCGTCATATTTCTATACCAAAACAAATATTGCTACATGTTGCCGCAAGAAATACTTTTATGCTGTAATAAATAGTGCGAGGCTTACTGGACAGTGTATATGCATATCAAAACGTGCGTTCATAGATCACTTTTCAGAAGCGCTAAATTAATGCAAGTAATGCAAGTTCTTATATTAAAGAGAACGACAGCTGTCAATACTTCGATCACAAGTTTTAGCGATTAGAATTGCAACAGTCTATTGCAATAAGCTTTAACTAGGCATTTCGTAAGTGCTGTTATTTATTTTAGAATCAGTGGGGAAGGTTCAGTACTACTCCAATTACAAGCCATATTGTACCATTATTTAAAGACGATTTTTGGGACGTATACAAAAGCCACAACGTGCTAAACTGAAGAGCATGAGCATGTGGGTATTAATTGTTTTGCGCTCTTGTTCAATTTAAGATGCCTTTGGTTTTTACGGGATTCTTATATCTGTCGTCTGAAACAAGGTGTTAAATTGCGATATGAAAAACCTAAGTACAACGAGAAAGAAACTAAAATTATTTCGGTAGAGGCGTTCGTTCTGCTATCTGCCTTTTAAAGAGAACACCATATTAAAATGACCAAGTGTACATAATGACGAAATGCTCGACAAAAGAACCCATCCCACCTGCAATGTTGTTTTGAAATCAGCACATATTTTCCACGCTAAAATCATTGTTTTGAAAGCAACGATGAAAGTAGTCAAACTGTTATTACGGCGTACATCGATTGGTTTATTCGTTTTATTTATGTACCTGAATACTGTTGACTGCTAATCTAATTCTGCCAGGCATATGTCGTACGAATTTGATATTGCGGGAACCATTACAAGCGGAAATCGCGAATGCTGAGGTAAGAAAGGGAAAGCAACAACATAATTGTCAAGGCTGTTAAAAAGCACCGACAAGAATAATAGAATGACCAGTACGACTTGTACATGACGTGAACAGCAGCAATTCCAATGAATACTGATGAGCATCGAAGTCCAGAAAATAACGGTGTGATTGTGATTTGCTGTAGCAAAAGCATTACATAGTGGGACTGATTACGAGAGATGTTCGGGTGTCATGTAAGATTGCATTCTTTTTTGCTTACAAAGGGGATCAATTAAATATCACTGCTCAGATACGCTATGTGCATTTACAAGCAAAGAACTGACAAGAGAAAGGTTCTTAAGCTCACACAGCCAATTCGTAGGTAATATTTAGCTTTTCTAAGAGTCAAATCCCCAAAAGTGTCAGAATGTGCGGGCATCAATCAATGGATTATCACCGTATCTAATTCCTAGCATACATTAGCGCTAGTCAGCAGATAGTGTGTTAAGTAGTGTATTCTAATATGCATTTGTACAGCATCTGATTCCATCACTATTCTCTGATGGACAAGATAGGTGAGAAAGGTCATGTATTAGTTGACAGGGGATTCGACCAGCTTGATAGCAACTACGTTTACAAAGGGAAAAAAGAATCATTATGTTTTGTCAGCAACAAAGCTAGCATCTACGTTTCTACAGGTGCGGTAACGGTGGTAGGTTTTGTTCATCTTCCGTGGCTACTAATAATAACTTATTACAATCCTTAATATAAAATCCAATATCATTTCAGTAATTTTTCTAATGATGAATGTACTCTACTGCCTGATTATTTTTTCAACAATAAATGATTTTCTTTTATACACACCACCGTATTTGCTGATAAAGCCAAATGGAAATATTTTGTGTGTTACATAGATATTAAATGATATTACCTGACTTAAAGGAAAACATGTGCAGAATATTCAGGAAGTTAATCGAAAAAGGCTTCATTTGCTCTAAATATAGACTATCCGCATATAATGATTCTTCTTTGGTCCTTCGATACGAGGCCTCACTGAGATGACGGGGTTTTCGAAACCATTATTGTCATGATGCTGTACCAATGTAGCTCAGAGATGTGTGCATTCCATAATGAAAGTGACAGTCAGTACGTTTAAATCAGTGACTACATCTCAGCCAGATGAATATTTTGAAATTTCATATGGATAATAAACTTATCGAACATAATCTAGAATACAAAGATAAAAGTAACCTTTTTATTTCGATTATACTTGCGTATTATACTTATGTATTTGTAACCGGAATATTCGCCTATGCCTAGTATGACATGGTTTTCCTATGTCCAGAGTTGGAGTGGGAGCCACTTTGAGGCACTGGTCTACTTATTGTCTATTTCACATATGTTTGGTTAAAGAGTGGAACCCCTAAATGCGCACCATTATCAGATTATTGGATGATGTTTCGCAAACATCAAGACAAGCAGGGTGCCTTCTATGTTATTGCTGCATGGCAGAAGGACATTAACAACGTATCTTGTGATGACATCGGACGGGTTATAAATCATCACGACATTCAATCCAAACTTCAAAACACCAGTGTGTTAACTTGAGGCGATTATGCTGATGGTTTGAATTATTATTTTGATTTAAGTTCTCAGCTGAAGTATCAAGATCAATTCGACCCGCGTTCGGATATCCTTAGACGGTTTGCCTTGTACGTGGCCAGTAAGGAAAATAAATATGTATATCTTCATGTTATTGGTACCTTCATGTTACTGTAGGGTGTTGATTTGTCATTTTGTTTTGTGAACTTGTGTGGTTAGGTTGACTGTTCAGCAGTGGGTACTTGAGATACATCTGGCCCTCTTCCGTTCTAACTTAGGATCAATTGTGAAATTGAATTAGTTGTTTGTTGAAAAAAATGTCTTTGTCTGCTTACCAAATAATTACGCATATGTTAATGTATATAACTTTGTTACGGGCCAGATACAATTTTTACTTTGGTCACCCATAGTATCATTTTAGAACATAACTCCATTAACACAGTAATCGTTATATGAGTGATTTGAAGTAATAAGCAAAAGAGCCCAATCATGGCTCTTCACATTTCCCTCTCAGCAACTAGGTAACCACGACTGAGTCCATGGCAAATCATTCATCTGAATTTAACCGCTCTCTTAACAGTGATTAATTGGCTTCGTGTGCGTGTAGCATGACATATGTGGCGATTTGGTAATGGCGTCCGTAAACATAGAAAATTGGCATGTCTACCCTCAGAAAGATAATGTGTACGGATATTGAACGGAAGTATCCTGACACAAGAGGCGTCTCATTGTACCCAGACTAGCCATTTTGAGTCTGTCGACCGTGCATTTTTTCCCCATATTTTTTCGATAATAATGTTGGCAACATATGCGTCGCATAGATGTTACCACCCAACCCACAACCTCTTTGTTTCATAATCAAGAATATTTGCAAACCTTTCCCGGAAATATAATGATAAAGCAATTGAAACACATTTGCGCAGGGCCGGATACTGGTTTATAAAAGTCCCATGATATGCAAGAAAATGATGCTTTGGATTCAAAGCACAAACGAGTAGACGCTGTACCTGCTAATATTATAACGATGCAGTCCAAATTACTTAGTGGACCTAAATTGTATATAGCTGGATGCAACGAAACAGCCGATAATCATTTAGCTGTCTTGCATCATCATGCAACCTACCATAAAGATTAAGATGCTTTCTAAAACGTTGATGGTAATATGCGTCTGCGAAATAAATGAGTCGTAATGAGGTCGATGGGTTTTATATGTATTAGTTACCGCATGGCCACTTAGGTGAAATGAGGAAAAAAACCAAAATCATCCGCTTGATCATGTGATAACATACTCGCGATGACACCTACACGCAATAATCAAGCGCACGAACTTGTATGCTAATATTGTTAATTAGCGTGAAACTATGTAAGCTAAGGTATCTGTTTGGGACCGGTAAATATGAGAGATATTCGCTGAATCTCGCTTTCGGCCTCAGCTGCCTGTGATGATTGGTTCATCTAAAGGAGATGTGGTGAATGTCGATGATGTCACTTTCGTTTACGATAGCTAAAAATTTTCCAAAAATGACACAAGTTCAATGCATTAGAATTCGATTTTAAAACAGTTTACAGATTCTGAAAGTGTAATGTGATTGTAAATTTTTTTCTGTGTATGCGTAGCTGGTCTAGCAACGCCAATTTATGGCATCATAAATCTCTAAACATTTTGATTTCGCAATTGATTACCTGATCATCGTCAGATCGTAGAAGAATTCTGAAAGCTGATTCAATTACCACACTTTGGTTATTGACTATGCTATCAAGACATTCAATGTATTCAGAGCGCGTTGAGTTGGAAAACAAATTTCGACATGGACATTTATCGTCAAATTTTCGATCATCATCGTCATCATTATCATCATCAACGCCACATAAATTCATCAAAGCTCTTAATCTTAAAGTTATGAATTTGCATCACAATTATCCTTCATCGCTGCATTGTTGGTTCTGCACTGTCTTTATCATATTAACAGTGCATGTGTTAATAAACTGAACAAGTTATTGGTAGATGATGACAGTATCATGTTTATTTCATGTTATGTCTGCCATCAGAGTAGCCGTGAGTATGCACACTGTTGTGGCACAGCATAAATATTAATGGCCTTGATATATTTACAGAAAAACAATGTAATCAAATTATTGATTTGCTGAATTTATTCCAATCGTTTTAGCTATATGCATAACGTTTGTTAGCTTCTAAAGATACGTTTGAGTTTATTTGTATCGTGATACAGATCACAATTTTCCCTTTATTTTCGAAATTATTTTTATAAATGGAAAGTAAAACTGATGCGCAAAACCCAAAGGTTGTATTTTGATCTTGAATGCAAACTAAGGTCAAGTTCATCGAAACAAATCCTGGAAAATGATTCGATTGTACAAACAATAACAGATTATTGCAGATGAATTGAATTGTAAAGCATTTTCTATATTAAACTAATTACAAGATTTCCGTGACGATACGGGTTATGATGACGATATTGATGTTAATGACGATCTTTGTGGTGCCGATAATTCTGAAGATAACCACGTGATTCCAATGTTGATGATGATGACTATGATAAAACCATGTAATTAAATTTCTCCCATTTACCCATGGGCCTGTTTTGTTCAACGTTGGTTAGCTTCTGAATGAAATTTTGTTTACTTTTATTGTCTTGCGGTACAGAACGCAATATGCAATATCTTTTTGTAATTATGTTTTTAAATTTGAAGGTGTTAAAGATGTGCAGAACCCAGAGGTTAACTTTGACCTTTACTGTCAACTAAGGTCAAGGTCATCGAAGGAAATGTTAGATCATCAATAAATCCATAATAACTTAGTGAATGTTGAGCCGATTTTGAAATGATTGAAAGTGCCTGATATAGTTCGCCAAGTTCTCATATGTTTCCAAGGGCCTCTTGTTTTCCTTTCCATGAAGAGTCAAGACACGTAATGCTGCCACGGACACTATATAACTGAGAAAAGAATATTGATATTACACTACTTACCGTAATATTATATTGCGTTGCAGAATAAATTGTCAATGCACCCTATTTTAACATGTCATATTGTACTTTCTAGAGTGAGACAAGGGATCAAGTAGTAGAAGTTGTTCTTCCGTAGCAACATAACAGACCGATGTTCCACGTGTAGCACTCTACGCACACAGGCATTTAACAGTTACAGGATGTTTACTCTATTTGACAGCAGGTAAGTTTCTTACGTATGCAGTTGTCGTCGTCTCAAAAGTAATTTTATGCTCTGACAAGACCGTGTCCTGCCAGAGTATAAAACTGAACATCATCAAAGTATTAACTCATACGTAGGGTCACCATCTAGAACGGCTTAGGTTGAAATTCGGCGAGCATCTGTTGTAATGGAATTGAGGTCTATCGAGAAGCATTAGGGATTTATCGACGAACCTCGATCATTGAAATGTACCCAGCTAAGCCAGAGCAAATATGAGTGGTTGCACATCCTCATAAATCTCGCACTAGTTTAAGTCCGTTTAAGGCAATATTACACGCATGCACTCTAAGTGGTATTTTCACGGACTCGATGGTACTTTGCTGCCTTTCAAACAACAAGTCAGTGCCACTGTTCTACTTTGCGTGACACGTGCAAATCACAAGGGGACATCTATTAAAAATCTTCAAAACAACTTTCTCTTTACGTGATACTCCAGCAGCTAGGATAGCCTTGGCATTTCCGAACTAACAGAGCGCACCACTGTCATTCTGATGTTCCGAGGCTATATTCCTACGTTACCTATTCCCATCACCAATAGCAAACTGCTGATCCGTGTTGCGCATGGTACAACTTTTGACTATTATACACGCGACCATTTAATGCAAAGCATTTCACTGGATATTGGATAGTTGTTGGTCATTTTACGCACAAAATGGAGCATTTAGTGCATTCGCACTCCTATCCCCTATCAATCCATTGCTTGGCAGCTGAGGATTAGCATTAAAATGATAATTTCGTTCTTTGCTGTTATGGATATTAAACCTAGATTATGGGCCAAAGCATCTTGTCAATATATCTTAGTAATCATATACTTTCTAAAACACGATAACGATTAGTTTAGTTCACACAAACCATAACATTGTCGTGTTGTGTTGCCAAAACGAGCTATGTTTACTGAGTGAATGTATAAGCTCAATAGATAATGAAATGTGACATGACAAGACCATTTTGTCGACAGCGAATACAATGCCATATGCGACTCTGAGAGACTGTATAGTGTAGATTCGTTTCTAGGCTCTCCGGTATGTCTAGTGTTTGAATAATTGTATACGTTCGTGTGACGTGAGGCCATCAATGCAGAAGTTAGAATAAAGCTCAAATAACGCCTGGCGGAAACATGTGATGACATAGCGAAATGTCCGGCTTTCTAAGCAAATAAGTATTGATGCTGTGGTCCGGTTTATCGATTTGATATACACCAAATATAAAGGCTATGCTATTGGAATTAAAGATATTTGTAAATTAAGAACCTGTCATATGATGAATCCTGTACAATAATGACAGGTAAAATTGCACTTACGGGTAATTAATGCATAAATGCACTATCAGTCATCGAATGATTTGAATATGACACCATTTACTTTCTGCACTATCCGAACGAGATCACATTTATTGCATCTTTACATAGTATGATATTTTTGACTTTCAAACTTATCACGGATCGTTCGCCGGATTCTTAGTACATTTGTGCAGGACATGGTAAAGAACGCGATCGATGTATAGCAAAAAGTCAAGAAATCATTTCAATGTTACATTTAGGATGACAGTCCATAACAAGAAACTCGCGTAGTTCGCCAACAGCTTCATCCAACAATAAATAGTTCGCAACTTTTCGCTGTGACATGTGAAAAAAATATAATTAGATTACAAGTGCTGTTAGACAGTTTATTTACATTCGTCCATAATCGCCACTCGCACGTTAAATAGTCGATAATCAAATGGAAATGTGGGTGCCGCCAATTTTCCAACATGACTACTAGACAAAATGTTGACGATAGACTAGTTCATAAATTCCCCTGAACATTTATGAAAGAGTAGTCATACACGACCACCGAGGTAGGATGCGAAACGTATTTCATCTTACTGCCACATATGCTGATAGCACGGAGGATTTGTTACTTGGACAAATGTGCTTCAGCTTATAATAGACTTTTTCAACATAGGCATAGTCTCGTGCATTTGTAAAATTACTAGGAACCGGGTGATCGTTTAAGGTAAGTTTTGCCATCCATGCACTTGGTTTCATCAAAATATTCCCACCACGGATGCTCCAGGCATGATATAGGCAGTGTTAACGATGTAAGGAGCTCTTACTTCCCTCATTCGGTTGATGAATATGCTCGATAGAAAATTCCACAGCAATTAGCTATATGATGTTATGAATAAGTCAAGGAAGTATATGAAGTTTTACAGCAGTGAATTGCTTCAGACCGCGCTTACTGTTTTAGGTAAGTAGTGAGATTTTAGACAACGTTAAATAAAACTGACCGTATATATCTAACCTTGAATGCTCTCATATTGCATTGCTTTATTCGAGTTTGAACACCAATCACAGTGACTACTACTAACAAAGCGGCTTGATATAATCCATTTCCCACACCATCTGCAGTCAAAGCAATATATTTTTGTGTATTTTGTTCGATAATTGCTTCAGTACGACGCAACCTTAGAGTATTTCTAGCTCTCTGGGCTGTTTTTATCTGTACGCTGGTGTACCGTAATACTTATGAACTAGCTCTTTGGTTATACATATGTTTGTCTCAAAGCTGCACAATAAATCGACAAGCTTGCAAAACCCTTTCGGGGATCATTGTAAAAAGACATTGCACATGATTCACTCACACTGTTTATGCAAATACAAGCTTTAAGTGAACATCACAAACCGAGTCGGATCAGTATGCTGGGGGCTGTAATTGGTCGTGATGCGACGGTCTACGGAAGATGTATGAGCCAATAACGTAATGTAATTGTTGGTTTATGTCACAAGCATTCTATGTTTTCTTTAATTTGGCTAGTAGGCAGACAAAGTAGTATGAGGCTGTAATGTCATCATCAGACAAGGGTGGTGATATTGCATATAATGACAATAATTCTTTAGTCCGTAAATAGTCGAAACAGGTCTTACGGTACACAAGTGTTCTAGTGATTTGACGAGGGTAGATGTAATCGAAATAAAAAAAACAAGTGTGCAATATTTTAGAGAGGCCTTGTCGCAACATTATCAATTGACTTAAGTAGGATGAAAAGCGATCAAGCTGCATTATGCAACCGTAAAAATCTGTCATTTTACAAGCGAACTGTAGCTACTTTGGCCATTAAACCATACTTTGTCAGAGATTGAAAGGCTCTTCTAAATACATTGCTATTGTTATGCTCTGTGTAGTTGTCAAATACTGAAATAGGCATTTTAGCTCTGGTTTTCTACGCTAATCAGATAACAATATCCACAGAATGCAATAAAAATTGTAAAGAGTTTTTATTTCCCATTGTAAAGAGTTTTTATTTTCCATTGACTAGATTCTAGTGAATCGTAGCATGTTCATCCTTGCAAATTATGCTAGGTATGTAACGTATTTCACAGATACTTTTGCAGTTGTTCATGTATCGGTAGAAAACAAGCCTAATTGATACTTTTACATGGCTCATTAATCAACGCTAGTAGTTCGCCATAGTGACATCGCCCGGTGAATATTCATGTTTTGCATTGATGTTTTCTTGTTGGCCCGATTAGTTATTCCATCAGAAAATTATGCCGCAGAGAATTCTGATTCCGCTATTGCGTATGCATTGATCGAGGTCTTTTATTGTGTACTGCCTCCGGCATTTAGCACGAGGGCCGTCAATTATGCGCAGGGAAGTTAAGAAAACAACTCATGATTGTCAACTCCTTACTAGGGGTGTCATTAGCATGGCTATGACTTTGACAGATGGTGACCTCCAAAATGTGCATATCTGAATTTTCTTATCCCATATATAGAAAGCAAAATATTTGATTTGCAACGTCATAGTGAATAGACGTTTCCGGGAGATATTGTAGCATTCTATATTTGCATCTCTTCCGCATTCAGCCTCAAAACCAACGACAGATTGTGGAATAAATTTATATCTTTGAACCCTTTCTCCTCCTTGTGTTTTAAAGGAAAAGCGCATAAATAAACAACATGAGGCCTGTCAAAGTAGAATAGGTCACCAAATACCGAACTTCAGAAGACACCTACGCAGTAATAATGGCAAACTAACCTGTATCATAGTAATTTAATACAATGATTATTTTCTTTCCCAGACGTCGATAAGCTCTCCCATTTTACAAACGTTCTCAAAATGATGATCATTATGATAGCAATTCCACTGTGCACATATATGCCCATACCGCTGAAAACATATTTTAGTTATCAATCAATGACACACTAAAGGGCTAGGCTTGGTACTGGTGAGAGTAGTGACAAGTGTCGTGTGAAGGTTGTGAAACACAGTTTATTGAATATGGTGAATTCAATTAATGTAGGCGGTGTAGCAATTACATTACATGCATATGTGGACACGATTCGGCCGACACCATCTCGGACATTGTAATAGTAG
This sequence comes from Urechis unicinctus, assembly GCA_034190875.2. Taxonomy (NCBI): domain Eukaryota; kingdom Metazoa; phylum Annelida; class Polychaeta; order Xenopneusta; family Urechidae; genus Urechis; species Urechis unicinctus. The sequence goes on from CM067346.1 coordinate 39,753,718, forward strand.
TAATAACAGCGCAGTGTTCTCGGCCGATGAGCATAATAGTGAAGCTCATACGTGGTTCAATGATTGATATTGTTCAGCCATAAAACATGCAGGTATCCCGGTAAGTGTGCTCGAAAAGTGTCTTGGGTTAATGACTTATTTTACTTCATCAGTAGCATCGGGCTTCGTCGTTGTACCAATAAATGTACGGGCATCATAATGAGCCGTATCATGATGTCCGCTTGATGTATTGCGACAACTTCAATTGCTTGGCGTTATAATGACCCTCGTTCAGGGTACTATTTTATTAATACTGGGTTGCAATTGTACCATGCCCCTAGTCAATTTGACCTTGTGGCATATATATTTATTTGCGATTGAACTTTTTGGCGTGTTTATTTTGCAGAGCTCGTGGTTGATCGGATTAATCCGGTATGTTTCTAAATTATATATTAGGCATGACACGTCATGTATTGACAATTTCGGTTGCCAGCCAGACATAGGCTGTAGATGTTTATTTCACAATGTCTGGACAGTTATTAGCTGTTTGATGGCCAATGCGCTGTTTTGAAGTTGTGAATGTCAAGCGAAGCTATAATTAAAACATAAAGCTAAAGATCGGAAGTGCGTTAATAAGCGGCGTTAATAAGTGGATTGTTTGGCGTGCTAACGTACAGTTACTTCTCTGTGCAGACTATTTTCGCTGATATCAGCCGTGTTTCTGCATGTGAAAATCTTATTCACAGATTCATTGGCCATGGACTGTGTGCACTTGCCACAAATTCTGAATTGACCACCGCATCCCAACAGCGGAACTGATGTGTTGATTAATATGTGTTCATGTTATCTGATGTACCGTATGAATGTGTTTTTACTGTGCTCAAGACCATAGTTAAGATGAAATCCTTGTATATACTATTCTGCTGGAACTTTATAAGAACTCATATTATTCTAAATTGGATCTGGATATTATCTAGGCATAGATATTTATCAATCGCAACCGCATTGGTTTTATCTTGTTTATCAGTGTAACGCAATACACACCTAGAAAGAAGGCAACGCAAACAAGTGATACTACAACCGCATAACCTTATTAATTATTCAGCTGGAATAACAAAAACATATTCCCGATTACCAACATTTTCAGCAGCTGTCCTCTCTATTTCAACACACGAAATATGGACTGCCCATTACCTGTAGATCGAGTGCATTGGCGTTTTCCCACTCGTGGCCAATGAGTTGCTAGAAAATAGATGGTGACAACTAGTAACACTATGAAGTGGCCCTCAAAGGGTACATTTTTGCAGTGTTATACGTGAATAATGCCATAACAACAACTTTTACATTCGGTACTGAAAGTATGTCGGTTACAGTGTGACCTTACCTGTTTTTGTATAAACCACACTGCCATTGATAAGAGCTTTTGTATCCGAACCATTCACGGCAAGAAACGCCCGACGTGTAAATTGTTTGTGCTCATTGTACGGTCGATGATGTTCACTTGAATTGTGAATAGCGAATGCGACTCTACACGCCAATGCGATTCACGCTCAGGCAATCTCCGCTACCCGTCTGGATTCCTAATTGGGAATGTCTTATCGGCAATTATAACGTCTGTTGGGTCTCGTTGTGCGGATTAATAAAGCTGATCACAAATGAATCACTGGCAAACATCCTTCAGGTTTTGTACCGATTTTATCTTTATTCTGATTGAGAAAGAGTATACCGATGATATCAAGTATAATTTGTGACAATATGTACACCATAACCAATAACCGTGTGCTATAAAGGTTAGGGCTATTCGTATTTTGGGGACGGCATATGTTCGAAGCCTTCATGCAATCTCAAGCAAACAGTAATTAATTCGCAATAGATTTAGAGCTAAAAATATAATTATGTCAAATCTATTTTGTATTGCAACATCTAAATGTAAGAGACGCCGTTCAACTCAAAATTCACCAAATGGAGTACAGCGGTCAATTCGAAATGCTTCAACAGAACATCGTTATTTAAATATGAATATGTTTTCGTGCAAAACATCGTCAACAGAAGAGTGATTAAGATCATAGAAATAAAACAGTAAGGGAGCACAATGAGCAGAATGAGCAAATCAAAATTGTTTTCAGAAGTAACATATTAATACGAAATCCGACGGGCTAATTATTGTCGAAATCAAATATCATGAATTGAAATGCCAAAACCAGATTGATGAGACCTGAATTTTTAAATTCGACCAATAACCGGTAAACATACTTCAAAATAAATGGATTGCGAGCACACGCGCCACTGGGTCTAAATATGCCACAGGGTCACCTCGCATGTCACTGTGGCCAAGATTACATAAAGTTGTGAGTTGAAAAGCGTAGGACCTCATACGCTATTAATATACACAGATTAAGCAAATAATGTCAGTATTTGCATTTAATCACTGGAATGCCTTCCCCTTTTCATATAGTTTTTTTAAAATGTGTTTTAGTTGTCATTCCCACCTGAAATAATCAATTACATTCTTCTTTGCAGAGGCCGCTGCAATCAGCTAATCGCTTCTGGTGTGAAAGCTAAGGCCCTTGGGGTAAACACCGCTATTGTGGAAATAGTTTTTGTACTCAACTTATGGTCAATGCATTTTTATGGCATTGTTTATATCTGTCAATACTCTCATATATCACGCAAATTACGTCTCTTGGTCACGGTAATAGCCCTAGTAAATAATTGCCATAGCTGCCTCCCCTAGGGGTGGACTTTGGAGTATTATTGTTGTCTAATAGTGCTATCATTACTCCTTGAACATAATGAAAAATTGATCTAAATGTTGATAATGTATATAGATGCAATATTGACTCCACACGTCGGCATTGATCATGTACGGTTCCATGGTTTTTATTTTATTGCACTCATGAACATAAGCCCTGCTAGACTGACATGAACCGAAAAATAGCATGTTATATACCTAAAGAATTCCAGTCTGGAATAAGTGCAGATCTAATACAATGCGAGGGATGATTGATAAATCATTGCTCCTCTTCTATGCTATGTATCATGGGCTTTCCCAAAGAACTTTCGATTACGGTCTCCTGTTAACAGAGATTATTAAACCGATGCTTTGCGAATTACAGCACTGTATAACATGAATGGCAGTAATAAGGGATGGACATACGTACACTTCGAAGCATGCTTTAGTTTCAAATTCGGTTCTTCAACCGCTCATAATCCACGAAGATGGCATTACTATGAATGAACCCTGCTCTAATGACATGTATTTATGTAATTGCTGAATATGCCGACCTTTCACTGACATAGCGAAACGAATCTCACGCAAAAAATTGGGATTCAATTTGCATACGCCAGTATCCAAAGCAGCATGTCAATGATCCCGCAAATATCTAGTAAAGACAAACTGCTATTTATCCTTGACATCCTATTTTCATCGTTATTTCATCGTTGTGAGAAAAAGCTGTTGCTGATGTGCGACAAAACAAGCGCAAAATGTTTACACGTAATATCAACCACCACGGAATAGTATCTTGAGTGCGAGCATACATAGTAGAAAAGTTTTGGTATCGCAATTAACCATGTCATTCGCGATAGCTACAGAATATTAAGGATATGAGATCCTAGCATATGATTGCATATAAATGAAGAGCATGACATAGGATAAGCAGTTCAGTTGACATCTATCCTAGGTAAGGTATATTATGTCAAACAGGATAACCGTTATAAACATTAGAAATCGGTTTTTCATGACCTAGTGTAAAACGGGTGCTATTTGATTAGTGAGGGAAGTATATTCAGCTTACTAACACATAAACATCAATTCGATGGTATCACACTTTCATTTATCCGTGCGGGCATGTGATAAATGTGACTCAGGTGGTATGATGGACATTATGATTTTCATACAATAAACATCTGAACCTTTATTTTAATATTGAAATATGCGAAAAGACAACTATTTGTTTAATGCAAATTAAAACCGATAGTCCGTTTCGAAACATTGATTTTGCTGAGCCTAGGTAAATCCGGGTCAATCTCAACTCATGATTTTCTTGTCCATCTGTTTGCTTCCGATAATGATCAATGATAAAGTCATAATTCACTTCCAAATATTGTAATGAGCTCGGGTGTTTATCACATTAATTGTTTGTTGGTAGCATTTGATAACACAATGTAGACTAAGTGAGAGAGAGTGACGGTGTGTGTGTTGGTTATACGATGCCTCAACGGCGGGTATAAAGCACCAATACCAAGTAACTGACAAACAATGATAAGGGGCTTTGAGAGGAATTGGTTCGGGTTCATCGGCATCGTTATAGTCTCGGTGATTGCAAATGGCCTTCTTTTAGACATATAAACCCGTTGCCTTACTTTGACTAGGGCGAAAAATGCCACTTAACCTGATGAGCACAGGAGCTGTGGCAATAGTGGAACGACCGGTCACAACCTTATCCAGGTTTCGGTATTGCAACGGTTTGTCGTGGCCTTAGCACATCATTAGATGGCGCTGTTAAGCAGATTATGCAACAAAGTTAAATCGTTTTCATTGCCCCTGCTCGATGAAAATGTCCCTCAGTATCAGATAATCATTTGATTTTATTATCACTGTATGTCTATTTATCTAAGAAAATAGTCATAATACAATGAGCATTTGTAAATTCCAAAAGGGGAATGCGACAGAAGCGTTTAGGTGTTTTGGTATATTGGTTGATACTTAATGAAAACCAGTGTTTTATCAAGCCTTTCTGAATGCGGCTGAATCATGTTTGTAAATGCCTTACTTTCTCGCTATGTATACTTGAAACCCCTGAATGAATGCATGGGTGTTTTTGTTGATTGACGAAAGCAAATCTCTTATCGTTTACATTTAATAAACGTTGATTTTGATTAGAAAATCGTCATTAATGTTATTTCTTCGAAATTGCTGGCAACAATTATCGTGAAGGATCCATGAAAAAACCCATTTAACCGATGTAAATTTAAAAGTAACAAGCAGTGTCCCATGTTCAATAATGAGAATTCGAACTTCTTGGTGTGGCTCATTTCCTCTGCACATTTATCCTGTACCACTGCATCAATGCACCTTCACTTTTGAAATGCATGCGCTGTCTAATGTACATGGCATTCCTTTTAAAGTAATTTCAAGTACTCAAAGTATGTCAGAGTTGCAGCATGCGATGGGTTGATCATTTTCAATTGCTCTGCGATATTGAAGCGCACTACTGAATGTGTCTAAGATGCGCTGGTTGCATCTTATGAGAACCTCATGCATTTCCGGTGCAACCTAATCAATTTGATATCCTTCGGGACGAACGTTACGGACGCTACGCAGGCTATTATCAAAATCAAGAGACAACCTTTTTTGTGATCTACGTGAGAATTGGCGAACATAAACAGCACCATAAAGGCTCATGGGGCATTAGCGTGGTCATAAACAAATGGGCAAATAGTCCGCTTAGCGGAAGTGCCGCACGCTATATACCCTCCTCATCTGAGATGAACAGTTGCTAAAAACCTCCCTCGATGAAAATTTCTCAACGGTTTTAGTACGGAATGATGATTAAACGACCACACAACATGTATGCATCCACAAGATACGGCGCTGCCGTTTGTTTACTTTTAAAATACGCGTACGTCATATGCATGCCTACTGCTGCGAAATGCATTTCGTGATAGACTGTGAAGTTCCAAGGAATTAAGCCAACGCTCAAGTAAATAACCCGAATTAGGTTCACACAAGTGACAAATAACACAATAGCATAACATTCTTCTTCAACTGCACCTGTAATATTACTCGCACACTCTAATCCAGGTAATAAAGTGAACTATACAATGCTTTCCTCATTCATGATCGTCTGGCTCCAAGTCAGTTTATTCGTGATAGAATATTGACGCCTTTTTGTTCAATATCAGAGGTTGTTAAGTTGCCACTACCACTTAGCGAGCCTATCGTTTCCGGAACCGTAAACGTTCTACATCACATCACAAATGACAACCGATGGTCATAACGTTGAATTAAAAGTACTTAGCCGCAGGCTTAATATGGTTTATGGGGGCCATTTAATCGAGCGCAGCAGCTTGGTGAATGGCCTTGCATTCACCCTTTACCGCTTGCTTCCGTGACTAACAGGCGCTATGTGCGTTTCTTTGATGTATTCGTCTAAGCAGACATGGCAATAATGAAATACAAAGTCCACGGTCCTAAGTCGATACAAAGTCAATTTCTATAACCAATCTTTCACCCGACCTTGTGATGCTGTATTTCGTTGATATTTCCCGTTTACAGTAGTTGCGGTCTTACATCGATCGATTGGCTCCAGCTCGTAGTCGCAAACACTCGCACGTCTGTTTGTTCTTACTGTTGCAACAGATGTTAAGGTAAAAATTGTTCTTAAGATGATCAGACGAAAATTAACATCCGCTCCAAATGTATTTTCTTTATATTGTATACAGACCACATCTGGCATGTTCAGACAAGGTCACTGAAACTTCAACGCGACATAAACATAAATTGTCTACATTTATTATTACTGACATATCCAAAAATAGGGCGTCTTCGTGAAGACACGTACGCACGTATTCAAAATATCCCTCAGAAGATATTTCCTTGCTAATGTGTTCATAAACATGTCTACTAACGTGTTTGAAAAAGTTGACATTCAAATTCCTTTATGGGAACCCTTGCGAGCTGCTGAAAGTTGGTGTACCCAGAACCTTCGTTGGGAAACTTTGAAAATGTTTCGTTCCTACTTGAGCAGCTTGTAATGGGTCAGACTAAGGCTTTTTATTATTCTTAATTGATTGCAAACATTTGTTTTGCACACCTTCCTGCTGAAAACAGCCATGCCCATCGCAACCACTCGTTGCAATCTACTTGAGTTTTCTTTTTAATAAATGAGTATATAAATTGAAAAAAGGGGCTTTATTAATTTTATCTAAATTTCCTATATACGTCTTTGAAAACCATCAATGTCAAAAAAACCTCAAGAGTAAAGGTCTGAGTCTTCCTCAGATTCTAGATCATTATGGATGCATTTTTAGCATGTAATTCCTTTACAACTTCCGCATGCTGAGATTCACCTTTCCTGTTGCAGCTTGTGAACTGGAGAAGCACCTCAGGAGCCATGAGGTCTAGTGTTAGAACTGGCCTATAACCATGAAGACCTACCATCCATCCATAGTTACTTGGATCCATACACATGCTCTGTAGCAGCATCCAATCCCGGGTTTGAAAATAGGCAGAGAGAGAATGCTGCGCTGCTGTACCCTCTGTTTGAGGTAAAGTATCTAGTTTGATCAGCCCGGTTGCCGTCTTCCGTGAAAACATGTTGTATAGAATTGCGCCTAATAGAGTACCTTCTGTATGGTAAATGTGCTGGAAAATTGAAATGCACGCCTCAATCACTGCAATATGTTCATCAATGTTTCCTGCAAAAAACCTCTCATAAAGCTTATTTATACCGTGGCCCGCAATTCCAGAAAACATATCACAACAGGTGAAGTCATGCCAAAAGAGCAGGTAGCGCCTGTGTCTTTCCGAGAGAGCTTTTCAGATCCTCCTGATATCGTAAGAGCTCTTTGACGTGGTTAAAATGAGTGGATAGTTGATGCTTGAGCTATGGTGCATCAGCATTATCAGCACGTCCACGTCATCCGTTCGCACCTAAAAACAGAGCAAGCTATGAGCAAAGGGTGTTCAAACTGTGCATAAACTGTGAATGAAATATATAATATGTATTAATATGTAATACACAATATTTTAACAGAGTCACGAGTGGTGGCAGCAGCCAATGCTGCTCTCAGAATCACACTTCAATGCGGTGATCTGATAGTTCCTTATGTTGACGAGAGGAGGTGGTAGTCTCACTCTTGTAAAGAGTGTTGTCCATAAACTTTGACCTTTGTGTTAAATGTTTCACATTTGGTAAAATCTGTAAATCACAGCAGAAGGACTTGATACGCCGGTTGGGGTAGTGATCTTTTGGCGAGCTGCTATGGCCATCGTAGACCACATCGATCTTCTGATAGTGAATGACGGGACATTGCATATATCTAAGGTAACTGTCAGCAATCTCTTACCGTGTTGTCACGTCACCATGTAGAGAAGCCATTTGCCATCAACCACCAGACTAGAGCAGTCAACTCATACTCGAAGCTTGTCTCAACTGTCATATCCTGATGAGTCGGTTGAAAAATTTGCGTGAGTTAAGGTGAATATTTTAGTCACTGACCTTTGGAATGTTTCTAAGCAATGACAGGACCTTTACCTTAAACTTCACTTCCATTGTTGAAGTCACAGCTTTATCTGCATCTCCCTCCCTATTTCAGCCGCTCTTTCAGCATTGTCTGCATCATATGAAGTGCTTGTGAATCCTGTTGAGAATTGTTCACCTCTAACTATTTGAGACCAAGGCCAATCGCTTCGGCATTTCGCGTCATCTGTGTTTTGACAAGGTCTTTCTGGAGTGGACAATATTTCCTGACATCTTCCTTCATGTGCTGGTTGACATCGGAGAAGTGGTTGAGGTGCAGAAACGTCTATCTTCTCCGGGAGTAAAATCTTTCCAATCCACTCCTAAACTCTTCTTACTGACATAAAAACACCCAGAACTTCCATTCTGGTTACTTCCCTCGTCAATCCGAACCACTTCTGGCCGAAAAGAACGCTCGATACAGGAAATTTGGTATTTACATATGTTTCGCGAGATTTTCATCAGTCTCCGGTCTAAGAAATTTTGAACTTCCGGTGGGAAATCAAATGTAAACAAACGATATACAGGTTGAATTTCCAACACGGTTAAACAGTTTTGACATCCAAAATGCCTATGTACTTATTTATATTAGCTGCTGTTGTTAAATTCTTCCTTCCAGAGCACCCAGGAGTCATAAACTTCCCACCAAACCTTGGAATCACGACGGTCATAAGGACAACCTCTGACGAAAACTTTTACCATTACCAAACAACTTATCTGTTAAATTATCTATCCAAACAGAAGAACTCTCAACTTGATGTTGTTAGACACCACAAATGCTATCTTCTATACCTCAGTCTGATCTTGCTAGCAAATGCAAATGACATCCAACTGAATCCTGGACCAGCCAATAACAGTACAATTTACCCTTGTGGAACCTGTGACCAACCTGTCACATGGGACAATAGGGCAATTGTATGTGACACGTGCGACCAATGGTATCATACAGACTGCCAAGACGTACACTCAGGCACTTATAGCATACTCAAAGAAGATAGTGCTATTCGCTGGGACTGCCTCATCTGCAACAACCCGAACTATTCAACAGTATGTTTTGTTCTCCAGTCAATTACCACTGAAAACAGCTTCTCTGTACTAGATCAAAGCTCCACTAGTCTTATAAGCCCGAAAATTGTCAAGGCTAAGCCAATTCATTCATCAACTCCAAGATCGAAAAAAACTGTTAATGCAGACAACAAGTGTAACCAGAAAAGGTTTAAACACCTGAAAATCTTAAATATAAACTGCCAGTCCCTCAAGAAGAAACAGGAAAGAATTGAAAACATCATTGATAGTACCAAGCCGGACATAGTTATTGCTACTGAGACCTGGCTAGACTCATCAGTTACAAGTACCCAGATATTCCCTGACAATTATCAACTCTGGAGAATGGACCGCACTGGCAGTACAGGAGAAAGACTACCTCTCCATGGATGTGCCCGAGCTCGAAACAGATTGTAAAATAAAATGGGCGAAAATCGAAGTGACTGGCCAGAAAACACTTTACATATGCTCATACTACAATCCAAAAACATCTGACGAAGAAATTCAACAACAATTTGAAGAATCCCTCAACAGAGCATCATCCATGAGAGATCCCTTAATCTTCATTGGAGGTGACTTCAACTACCCCGGCTGGGACTGGAAGAACAAAATTGTAAAATCTGGAACCCAACATACTAAGCTCCACCACCGTTTTGCGGAAATACTGGATGACAATGGCCTTACCGAATTGGTAGAAGAACCAACACGAAATCAGTATATATTGGATCTGATGATAACCAACTCACCTAGTAAAGTCGTACGCACACATGTCATACCAGGTATCTCAGACCACGACGCAGTGTATGTTGAACTAAACACTAGTCCAGTCATAAACACCCAAGCCCGAAGACAGATACCACTCTATACAAAAGCAAGGTGGGATAGTATGAAGTCAGATATGGAACCACTCCATGATGCCATCAGAAAGATGTACAATGAAAATAAGACTGTTAACCAACTATAGGAATACTTCACTACGAAACTTGAAGAATCAACAGAACAACATATTCCTCACAAACAAGCCAAAAAGAAGGACTCGAGCCCTCGGATCACAACTGTAATCAGAAAGCTTCTTAAGAAACAGGATAGACTATATGGCAGGAAGAAAAAGTCGAACAATCACCAAGATATCTCTAAATACAAATCGCTGAAGCAAATAGTACAGAAAACCTTTCGTCAGGCCTACTGGAAATACATCGAAAACATCATCACACCATCAGATGTAGGCGAAAATAACTACAACTGCATGAAGAGATTTTGGATCTACATTAAGAAAGATAACTCGAACATTCCTGGCCTTAAAGAAGTGGGATTACTTTTCACTAAATCGGAAAACAAAGCAAATATCATGAACAGACAGTTTCAATCAGTATTAAAGGTAAATATCTCAGCAAAAGATTTTGCCAAAAATAAATACACCGATAGCTCGATAAAATTCCCAGTCGCAGACGATATCACAATCACAAGCAAAGGAATCCAGAAGCTTCTAGAAAATCTCAACCCCCACAAAGCTGCCGGCCCAGACGAAATAAGACCTAGAGTACTGAAATAATTAGCTCCATCCATTGCTCCTATCCTTTCCATAATATTCAACCTATCCATGCAAAAATCTGAAATTCCATAAAGTTGGGAAACTGCATCTATAACACCAGTGTACAAGAAAAGAAATAAATACAAGGCTGAAAACTACAGACCTATCTCACTTACCTGCACTAGTAACATCATGAAACATGGAAAGTCCAACAAGATCCTGTATCCCCTACAACACGGTTTCCAGAAGCAACGATTATGTGAGACCCAGCTGTTGGAGTTCACAAATGATATCATGACCAATCTCGAACAAGGCAAGCAAACAGACGTACTAGTAATGGACTTCTCAAAGGACTTCGACAAAGTTTCCCACAGTCTCTTACTCCATAAGCTTCACCACTACGGCATTCAAGACAACACCGTCAAGTGGACACAGGCCTTCCTCTCCAACAGATCCCAAACAGTAGTCCTAGAAGGTCACTCTTCAAACACCGTCCCAGTCGAATCTGGCCTTCCACAGGGCTCTGTTCTTGGTCCATCCCTGTTTTTCTACTACATTAACGACATATCTAGTACCATCAAATCTACAGTACGCCTTTTTGCTGATGACACCATAGTATACCTGGCAATCACCTCCGAATCCAACATTAAAGTACTCCAAGAAGACATAGACAAACTTGCAAAATGGGAACAAAAACGGAAAATAGAATTTTACCCCCAGAAATGCCAAGTCTTGACAATCTCCACGAAGAAACACCCAATCAAGTATGACTACAAACGTTATAACCACTTACTAGAGCATGTCGACTCGGCGAAATACCTAGGATGCACCATCAATTCCGAACTGAACTGGAGGCAACACATCAATTCTATATCAGCTAAGGCAAACAAAACCATCAGTTTCTTGAGAAGAAATCTAAACATCTCATCTACCTCTATAAACCAACAAGCTTACTTCAGCATAGTCAGACCTTCAGTAGAATATGCAAGCGTAGTGTGGGACCCTCATGAGAAAGATGACATCCAATGCCTGGAAAAGGTACAACGAAGAGCAGCCCGTAAAAAATCGATACCACAACCGGTCAAGCGTTACAGACGTTGGAGGACCTTAAGTGGAAGTCACTGGAACAACGGCGTAAAGAGACAAGACTAGATATGATGTTTAAAATCACAAATGACAGTATATGTATCAACAAATCCAATTACCTCATTCCGCCAACAAGAACCCTTAAGACACAGTCCATCTCATGCTTTCCAGATATTTCCATCCAGAACAGAATGCCACAAGCAATCATTTTTCCCGAGAACCATCAGAGACTGGAATCTGCTAGATACCTCCATCGTGTCAGTTGGCACAGTTGACGCTTTCAAGACCCAACTTTCCACCTACTTTCCCTAACTCCTAATTTTTCTGCTTTTCAAACTCTTCACTGTACATTATTCTCACTTTTTAACTTTATATTTCCTCTCTCATTGCGCAACCTAATTGGCAAAAGTCTTCAACCTATTGAAGTTGGCCATATAATGGAAGAAGAAGAAGAAGAAGGTTAGCACCAATCACTGTTCCTCATCCTCCCTTGGCTCAATCCACCTTCTGACTTCGCTGCCTTCATGAGTCTCTGCTCGATATAGACGTTACACCAGGTGCGGACGAAATGGTGAAGATCGTACTGTAGCTAGAATCTTTCAAGTTGCTCCATCAGCTGACAATAAAACCGTGCGCTCTTGGCGTACTGATGATGCCCCGCAGCTAAACAAAAGTGTCCAGCATCCTGGAAACAACGCAGGACAGATGCCTGGTCTGCAAGATGGTAGTCTGCACGCCGTTCAGTTTCGAAGATGATCTTGATGATATCAACCATGCAGTGGTACTGCACCCATAGTGTGGGCGTGTTTCTTTCTTTTGTAAGTTTCTTAAAACCTCTTTTCAAACACTGCAACTATTAGTTCTTTGTGTCTGGCTCCCATCTTCCCGACAGCAACCTTCTCCAAGAAGGTCCCAATTTCACCGAGCTCCTCCTCTAGGAAGGCAAGTTTCATGACGTACTGACAGATTGCTACATCGAATAGGTGGTGAGCACCCTACCTTCAGTATGTTGTCTGCCGTCGTACTCCCTTGATAGGTTAGCTGGATCAACTCCAGGAGGCCAGATTCATCCATGATATTACCCAAGGGACGCGAGGTACGACTTTAGCAGGTGAAACCCACCCAACCAGAGGAGAGAGAAAATAAATATATTATCATAAATACAGAATTTATTCACTAATTAAACCTGTTAAAACATCGATTCTGTGTCTACACAAGAGTCAATGTGCTTATACTAAAAATTTTAGGACCAAAATGCTTTTAAATCAACAGTACCTAACCTAACCTGCCCCCCCCCCCCCCAAACGCATAAACAAACGCTGTGCGCTCTGCTTGACATCATCTGCATGGATTCTCATCATCCAGTTAGTTGGAGTGATTGAACTCGGGATCTTGGCTTTTGAACACCCAGTCTGCTCAATGTCTGTGTGAACAAATAGCTTCTCTCCAATGCGTTTTAGTATTTTGGATAAAATAGGGGATTGCAGTAACTGCACAAAGCCCCAGAACAACTGAGGAATCAATGGCAGAATAAGTACAAAGTAACAGCGAACATGTTCACATTTCTCCCTATTTTAGCTTCTTGTTTATAGAAAACAGCTCCCATTTATTAACCTTCAGGGTTTTCTTATTTTTAAACGAATATCTTATCTTAAAGTATGTGAAGTTTCAAAGCTATCAGAGCCTGCACTGTCAATGTACATGGGATTATGTGTCTCCATTCCAATACGGCCGGGCTTTATTGTACCTCTTTGTCGTCTTCGGTGTACCCCAACTTTCAGCAGCTGTCACGGGTTCCCCTAGGGGAGTTAAATAGATACTTTTAGAAACATTGTAACAGTCACCTTTATAAAAACATAAGAGAAGAAATTTCACGAAAATGAATTTCTCCACAGATTTGCTAAAAATGGTATAATACTCCCTGATTTGTCCATGGTTATACCCACGATGCCGAACCTGAACATTTGTAACTGACTCTTAAAAGCTATTCCTAACAATGAAACGGGATCTACCCTACCGCATAATTGTCACCTTCTCGTTCCGAGTTTGGCAAATTGATTAATGATCATTATTAGACTACAATTATTAGAACGTCACCTGTATACCGAGTGGTTTAAGGGCAAAACACGCTGTTGACAAACGAACACTTCACAGCATTAGAAAATGCAACTCTCTGCATAGTACAATGCATGAAGTTGATATTATTTATCGGCAGCTGATAATAAACGCCGTGAGAATATTGAATTAAGTAGCCGTTGTCATGACATTGTATCACAAAATCTAAATACTACATCATTTAATCCCTCTGCAAAATATAGAATCATGTTTTATAAATAGTCAGCGCTCACTTGCCAGAAATTCCTTGCATACTCCGAGTTTAAAATTCTGAGACACAATGCCATCGACGAACAGGTAATAGTCTAAATTATATGACCTTCAATTGTATTAGTTGGTTATCTGCTGAAAATGTCACTGATCGAAATTCTTTGAGCCTTATCAGATTCTGTAATATCCGGGCGGTTTTTTGCCTCTAGGAACGAGTCAATGTGCTTGTTTGAGTGTCCGACAGTTCCAGGTTGGCATTGCTATATCATTGCGATAATGACCGGAATGATTATTCTTACCAAGTAACGCATTAGAGGATGTGGTCATTCATCATAGCATCACTGTGACGCCTGAACAGCCAGTAATACTCAAAACCATAATGCTTCTGGTGCAATTAGACAAGTCATAAACAAAACCCTGCTTTTAGGAAAACCTTTGGTAGATGACTACTTGTTTTATGGGCTGTGCATCACCCAGTGATGAACCACCTAATTGCATCACAACTGAGCTGTGCGGCAGTTCATCCGCCTAGGACGCCGCGCTACTGTGATGAAATGGACAGTTATAATACCTGACAATGTGTATACTGCTCTTTCCTTTGCAAATTGTATGTATGTATGTATGTATGTATGTATGTATGTATGTATGTATGTATGTATGTATGTATGTATGTATGTATGTATGTATGTATGTATGTATGTATGTATGTATGTATGTATGTATGTATGTATGTATGTATGTATGTATGTATGTATGTATGTATGTATGTATGTATGTATGTATGTATGTATGTATGTATGTATGTATGTATGTATGTATGTATGTATGTATGTATGTATGTATGTATGTATGTATGTATGTATGTTGTATGTATGTATGTATGTATGTATGTATGTATGTATGTATGTATGTATGTATGTATGTATGTATGTATGTATGTATGTATGTATGTATGTATGTATGTATGTATGTATGTATGTATGTATGTATGTATGTATGTATGTAATTAACCAATCCGTGTTTGATCTTGTTGTGTTTCTTGACAACTGTTTTGACGCCAGAGTGTGGTCGCGCTTGGTTTGTTGCAACAATTCATCATTACTGCTGTCGGTCGTAAGCATATATAACACATAAGGCAATTAGACGGCAAATCTCTACAACATCAGGCAACAATGTGACTTCATCAGCAATCTGCAGGCTAGCAGTTTTATCAGATGATTGACCCTTGACCATGGTCCACATAAGTGCACATGTCCCGATTGCGCTCCTTCAGAGTAGATTGCTTTTACTCTTATAAGATAGTAGAGAGATCAGAATATTATGAACACGTTATATGAACGATATCCTTTAATGTGAAATCTCATGTCAGACAGTGTACCACTTTTTTAACGAATATCACTGTGCAAACAGTGCAAACCTGGGCGTGGTTTAAATGTGTATTCTAGGCCAATTTAATGCAAATATAGCATGAAACAATGCCAAAGGCGTCAATGTTTGGCTTCGTAATTCGTACGGCGACCAATGTGCTGCTATCATAATATCGCGGAAGGCGAGAAAAACCACCAAGACCCTTGTCCTACACGCACAGATACAAATAAACTTATTGCTTTACACTTAGACCGGGTCATTTTGTTGCTGACCGTGACGCGACGATATTAGGCTAACAACAGATACATGCCCTAAACTTTCATACAACCCGTGTTGAAAGGACCAGTATCGTGTCCATTACCATATGCACCTACTTTCATGATATTCGAACCATATATAGACTAAGAGCACATATTTTGATGTAGGTTTCAGAGTCGCTGCATCCATTGCTCTACACAGTGGGTATTTGCACTAGTAATTCCTGTCCAAATAATGTGTACAATCGCAGCAAAGGGGTAATTGTAAATGGATGGCCGTAAATTCACATATGTATTAAATACGACAACTACATGATGAATTTGTGGGTAAAAAGCTAACATACTTCACACCATATGGGCAATTTAAATGTTGACAACCTTGATTCGCCATGCATCTCTAATCAACTGCAGCCTACACCGACAATATGAGGATTGTCAGTTAGATCAGTGTCCCCTCGGATAATTGTGCTCAATTGAAATATTATACAAACAGTTGTCGATCACGCAGCGCACGAGGTTATTGCTGTTTTTTTACCAACCACAACATAAACATGGTTTCCCCGCCAATCATCTTAGTTATGGTTGAATGTGTTCGATTCTTCATGCAAATATTATGGCAAATAATGCTTCAGCAAACAACCTATTTTGTGTGTCTTCGGAATACAAATGCATGGACCGAGGATGGAAATCGTAATATATTCTGTCACTTGTGTCAATGTTAACTCATTCATAGCCTACATTCTGTGGTCAAACATTGTCGATATCATGTCATGGCGCTTGCTTTGTGTACAGGGGGATATACGAAACCGTGATGCATATGGAATGATATATAACGCTACTTTCACTGTCAAGCAACGTACCAGTTAATTGAGGGTTTCGTTTAGACCATTCACCAATACGTCAATATGAACTGTTAACAACTACACACACATGAATAATTTCAATTATCTGGCGCTATGCATAGGGGATTTGCCATAAACAGTTTTCGTACGACCTGATCCCACACAAACACACACACACACACACACACACACACACACACACACACACACACACACACACACACACACACACACACACACACACACACACACACACACACACACACACACACACACATTTACACATATACACACATACACACACACACATATACATATACACAAATACATACACATATACATGTAATGTATATATATTTACATATATATATATTTACATATATAGATATATATATATATATATATATATATATATATATATAAATATATATATATATATATAAATATATATATATATATATATATATATATATATATATATATATATATATATATATATATATATATATATATATATATATAAATATTTAGTGACGATTACAACCATTCGTTGACTCGAACCATTTGTGGAAATTTTTTAAGTACTTTTTTTTTCTGTCATTAATTATTATTATTTAATGCGGCATATATTGATTGATGTAATAAAACTGTTGAATGTAGATAAAAATATTTTTTTAACTTTTTATTCCTAATATATACTTTTGGTCCTCTGAAGGTCGTCCATATATATATATATATATATATATATATATATATATATATATATATATATATATATATATATATATATATATATATATATATATATATATATATATATATATATATATATATATATATATATATATATATATATATATATATATATATATATATATATATATGTATATAAACAAATTCGCCACATCATTTAAAGAGGGAGATGTAACTACATTTATAGAAGATAAAAGAAACTTTACGTCAAGAGAAGAGGGGATATGTCGACAACGACAAGACAAACTCGAAAAATGCTCGGGATTTAAGCACGAGCGTGCATTTATAACTTTCAGGCAGTTTGCGCCACTCCGCGAGCATTATTACAATACGATAGACAACCGCATTTTCAACTTAAACGCGTAATACTATTGTATGTTGGATTACACACACCTAAGAATTATCGTTCAGATGTAACGAGAACACAAAATGCCAAATATGGTCTGTGTTTCTGATTATTGTTGTTCAATGTAATAGGACTTCACATCTTAGCTGCCTCCAGCTGTAATTCAGGTCCAGGGCGTTTTGTCCTATACGGCCCCTTTTTCATTTCCATATATTCGATGTTTTGGCTAGTCAATAACCAAGACGGCACTTTACTGCTTCTCAATTCATGCGCAGACACATTTGCTTCAGCGTCAATTTGTTAGTAAATGGACATTTGGGAAGATGATAATTTCCTGGCAAGACTTAGGGGAGACTATATCTGCAAGAGGCTCTAAATTAACAAGAACTTCATTTAGAATGAATATAGCTTTGTAATGGTCCTCTTCAATTGGTCTATGGCTTCAATTGGTCTATGGCTTCTAGAGGTATACCTCCGCAGTGGCGACGCTGTCAGCTAGTGGCAACAGACAGATAAAGTGTGTGAACAATGTTACCAAACAGCCAAGGTACTTGCATCTGATAAATAAGCATCTTGATTTAGTTGTGGACAGCGATGCTGTAAATAATAAATCATTATTGATAGAAGACTCCACTAACATTAAAATGCACACTATTGCTAGAAGTAATTTAAAGAGCTTTCGAAAAAATGTTGATCCTAACCATTCTTTTACCTGCCGGTATCGGACATTTTCGCAGCTATGCTTCATTGATGGACTACGATATATATTGGAGCAGGTGTTTGATAAAGGATATTTTGTCAGCATTATCATGAAGGGTAAAAGGGAGTATATCATTGTACGTGCTGTTGAAAGGCCATATTTTTGCTAATGCCTACGATTGAGAAAGCGTAATATCGGCACATTAGCCTTTTTGGGAAGCTGTTATTTGCTAGACATAATGGGTTAAGGTTGAATTTGCTTTTACCATGTAACTGCTTCTGTGCCAGGGTCCGGTCGCTGACGCGACGCGGCCTATGAATTGATGCACTAAAGCTATTATGAGCAATTGTGTGAGTTATCAGGATAAATAGAGCAAACAAAATGTATTCCGTGAAAGTAATTTATAGTCTCATTTAATGATAACCACCTATCACCTACCAATTTCCCCGCGGCACGCGTCTCTATTATGAAAAAAAAGATGATGTGAGTCCAAGTAGATACCGTCTCTATCATGCGGCAGTATAAATTTAGTATTTACTATCGTTGCAGATTGATTTAAACACTATTTTATATTAATAAGTCCGTAGTGTTGTTCTTGAAAAAAATGCCAAACATTGTGTGATGGAATAAGCTGGCAATGTTATACTGAGCGTTATTCGTGACTCATCTTAACGTGCGATATGAAGGACTCATAAGGAGCAACAGCAGAGGGAGAGTAAGCAGTTTATGGAATAACATTCGTACAAATAGTTTGTATTTCAGTATCTAAGTATGCTGGTGGTTATAAAAGGGTTTCTTTATTACTTCGTTCGGCATTATCTTTATTTGATGCAAGTCTATTATGGGCCTCATTGGTGTCAATACCTTCCTGTCGTGGGACGATTGGGTTAAGCGATAACAAACCAACTTATAAGTTGATTGTGGATGCTGGGGGTAGCGGATGTGTTGATTATTAGAATTGCCAAGTACATTCAACACATTCGCAAGGATACTTCTATTATCCATGGCGTATGTTATGATATTACGAAACGTATTTTCTTTCTTCTTCGTAGGTGGTACCACCGAAAATATTGGATAATTCACCACACATAGGATGTGAATTTACATACACCTCTCTCTGTCTCATGTTAACTTTTTGCCTAGGTGTCAAATGATAAAGAGTGTGTTGTGTTTTGCCATTGATCTTTCTTATATCTGATATGCGAAAGTAAGTGAACAACCGCCGGTTTCCGTATCAATATATAACGAAGACAGATGCTAAATGCAGTTTAAACGTGGCATGCGTTTATTATTACGAAGTACTACATGCTTGCGATATCAACCGTTTTATAGAATCGATGGATGTCGTCTGTGGCGTACAAGTAATAAAATTGATTACATGAGGTATTTTTGAAAGTATTAATTTGCAGTTCTCATCTGATTGATGATAATAATGGCACTTAATGTATTAGTTGATTGCAGCCAAGCATATCCAATAGTCAACGTTATATCACAATAATGCACCATGCTTAACACTCATCCATAGTAGATTGGCACCGAACGAAACTTATAAACAATTTTGCACATATAATGACAAATAATATGAATACAAGGTTACAGTAACATTGTACAACTGACATAAGTCAAAATTATCTCTAAAGGGCCTGGTTTGCAATGGTATGTACGCTTGTTCAATAGTCACATATAATAACGCAGGGTTTAAACACTTACCTTAAAAGACCACCGCTGTATATATGCCTTGCATAGGCTGTGGGCAATAGAGAATTTTGCAAATTGGAAATGAGCAGTAAGGTTGTTGCATGGGATGGATGTGATGCGTATATAAAATGAACTAGAATGCTCTTGAGATAAATCCGCGCAACCAAAATATTACCATAAACTTCTTCTAATACAACCAATCAATTAACCATAAGAGGTCAGTGTACACCCGGTAAGTTTATTCATAGCCAACAATATACATTATCATTCGTTCTTAAGCCACGCAGCATATCCATTTAGCAAGCCAAACAATAACTAGAAACTTGTATTAACTGTGCGACGGCGACGAGAGGAATGTCGTTCGTACGTCTATGGCACCGATAGAGTATAAGTAGTACATTCGAAGTGCCTGCTGCATATCCAGAGAAATGACAAATAATTTGTTGTTCTTGATTAACACTAACAATCATGCACTGCATATCAACGGATAATGTAACAATAAGCGACGGATACGAGAGTATAAATATATATGCTAGTTTGACATTATCACGATAGGTGGTCATTTTGCGAACACAAGGCGGTTACGAGATATAGTAAAATCAACACTCAACATTTACAATTTAACCGAAAGCACTAAAAGTCTTTCAATGCCGATGTATGTGACCTTCAGTTGAAGGAAAGACAGCTTTTATATTCAGTTTTGATTGATTGTTTTCTATTACTAAAATTCCGTGACCTGTCTATGGTGTCCATCCGTTTACATAGAATGACACTGAACTCACACTTATGAGATGAATGTTACCATCATGTCACTCGTCACCCGAGGCAGTGAGCACGCAAACACACACACGCGCAAGCACAAATACACATCACATACACACTAACAACATGTCAATGTACTTGCACAAATGTACCAACGTGCTTGCTAAAAGTAACCTTCCATTCGTTGGAAAACCAACGAAATATGTAATATTAACCACAGTGTCAATATTTGCAGTGGCATTCTGAAGCTGAACAACTTAACGAAAACTCGCAAAATTGCAGCCGTGACTGAGCAAGTTTACACATGATATTGCCATTATAGCAATTCAAATGATGTGGTGGATGACATAACTAGCGTTTCATCAACCAAAGCGGAATCACGGTTCGGTATGGCCTATACGATTGCAGCTGAAATATAGAAGAAGTCATAACCTGTTTAACTATCGCTGGTGCTATGATGTAATTTTACAACGTAAGCAGCAAACACTTCGCGCATTATAGCATCTTCAAATCATTACTCCCTAGCAATGCAGTGCGAGGATGCATTTACTGCAAGCTTGGCCGATTAACCTATCGCCGATAACAGAAGTGGAAATTATTGTGATAGCTACAAAATACTGGTATTGCTGCCGAAGCTGCAAATCTTACTGTGCATGTTTTTTTCTACAGAACCCCACTAAGTCACTTCCCTACATGTTCATGTTCTCAATGCTAATCATGCACAAAAACAGTGAGCCACGCCACCTATATCTATGTAAGTACTGATTCTGCATTGTAACTCAGGTGTCATGGCGTTTTCCCTTTATTGTTTGCCATTATCATTACCATATATTTGAGTCAATAACCCAGAAGGCACTTTACGGCTGTTCAATTTCATGCCCAAACACACATTTGTGAGTAGACTACGACTAACTTAAGTGACATAAGACGTTAAGATGCTGCCGTCAGCCTGATTGAATCGGTATGGTGTGATTTACTGGAGACGATTGACCATCCTGTCCATTAAATAAAAACGCTTATATGTACGGGAGCAGATTGTTGATAAAGGATAATCACGAATATTATTGTATGCTGATATTTGAAATTGGGGCAGCATTTTCTTTGCAACGATTATTCATACTACGTTTTAGGCAGCAGTGTGGCCGCGCTGTTTTTAAATTAATCTGCCAAACATAATATGTTTGGAAATATTTTGCTTTTACCATATTAATTGCCTTAAGTGCAGGGTCCAGTCGCTTATGTTACGAGACATAAGACTAATTTTCTTATGAGCGAAAGAATTGTCAGGATATGTAGTGCAAAAAACCGATTGCCACAAATGTTATTTAATTTCACACTGAATGATAACCGGCTATCCAATTTTCTCGGAGCAACGTATTACTAATTAATTAGTCGTTACCCATGGCTACACAACCGCTGATATACAGTCACACATGTAAACATCACATACACACTAACACATACTCGCCTAAGTCACTTATCATTGATTGGATAACCAATGTTTTATGGCATGTTAACTACAGTAAATGAATGTGTTGTCTTTAATTATTCAATTATTCTGATATGATCTGCACAGTTGTAAAAGAATCTTACTAAATTGCAGCCGCACTAGTGCCAGTTTACACTTGTGATAGACATTAACTATTATCGTCATATACTACTTAACATTATCTACAATAATTGTTCTTTTTATTATTATCAATAGTTAGTCAAGAAATATCACCAGGAATGCATCAAACTGAAAGCAATAAGAAAGCGCCGTTGCTTGGCACGTGCATTTTCTCATGGAAACGTGGACTTTGACGATATCGGGAGAAAGCAATTTATAATATTGATAGTATATGCCATGCTTGTTCGAAAACTTCAGGGTCAACACGTATATGCAAGTTAATGTAAATATACGTTACCTAATCCAGATATACGAGGCAAACATATTCAGAATTCAATGTCAATTATAGAATATGGAACGCGGATGCAACATGATTCACATTGAATAGATTACAATAAACTGCATCGTCACCTCATCACTCAATTATACAACAGGCATATTACAACCAATATACATTTGGAATTAATTCCACTGATGAATATCGGATTTGGACTTTAGCGTAAACATGCACATCTTCAAATCTGCAAGAAATCGGAAACACCCAATCGTTTACTATTTGTCGTCTTTTCGAGTACATTTCGTAGTCTTGTAGAGCCATTTGGTGTCTTGTCGAGTACATCGCTCATATTTGCCGTTTTGTGTTATGATTAGTGTTCTAAATGTTCTGTTATGGCATGCATCAAACACCATCTTCGTGGCAATCGCTTCTATGTTTTTTACAAATGTTTAACGCTAAATACTTCAATCTTTTGACAACCATGGCAGGGAAATTATAAATGCAGGTTGGTTATGATTATTAAATTGGCTTGGCAACATAACAGTCACGTCCCAGCACGTGTTTCAGTCGACACAGTGCTACCACATTCAGTCAGCCTATCGTTTTCTAAGCTTGCTTTTTATAGAGGTCTAGCCTATCAAATTAACACCAACAATGAACCGACATATTTTAAGTGAAACTGCACCCTTGAGTTCATTAACAAGAGCACGGTTGGAGTGCTGTGTTAATGCGCACGAGATATCGTGGGTTGAGTTTGTGGTTTATATGAGTCTTCTTCACGTCATATCCTAATCCGTAAGGGTCTCATTATTTGGAATATTTCTCAAATATATATAGTCATATATTACATTTTGCATGCAATCCGACACTCTATGTTGTTTATCAATGCATTCAGGTAATTGCGTAGCTGAAGAAACATGAAAGTAAGGATGCATAGTATGTATAAGTCAATACTTCCGCAATTGCATCATAACAACATTTAGAATTTTCTGTACAATTATTTGCGTAATATCACATATAATGCTATCGAACATGTCAAGAATATGTTCATAGTTTCGAATAACTAATTGGAAGGTCATTCAAGATTTAATCGGACTAAAGCTGCTATGCTGTTATTAGGGTATCGACCTGCAAGAGAAGAGTAGAGAAGTTGGGAATGTCCAGTATGTAGTGTTGGTAAGCCGTTACACCCCATATCGCTGATATATGTAACTGATTCCACTATAAGCTAATTCGACCTACCTTGAGAAGTGTTTTAGTTCTTCTGTGATGCGAAAGGGCAATTATGATCGGCTGTGACCAAGTACGAAAACAGATAATGTTTTTTCGGCCTGTACCCTACAATAGATCCACGAGCAATATATTTGATCCATACATGACGTACACATCTCGTTTACGATGAAATGTTTTCAGAATGATCAAATATGCAGTAAAACCCTTTCATTCGATATCGATCACATAGCAGGTATTGCTATTTACAGATGTGAAAGTAGTTAATGCATATTGATATTGCTGTTCTTGGTTAGCATATGTGCTATTAAACTTACCCTTGTGTTTCTTGGAGTATATGGTATGTAACATTCCTTTATAGTCGATATATAATTTTTAAACCGTACAGAATCTATTAGACGGTTCGTATTGATTTCCATGCCACCATTGCGATAACTCGATTCGTATGATGGCTTGGAGAAGCGATATTATCTATGACCACTTACCGTAATGTCGGTAACGTACTCTCAACCTGGTGATCACTCCTGTTTAACGCATTGCACTCAAAACTCTCAAATATATTCCAAACGGATTGTACTTATCTTTTCCCACACATATCAGCTTAGGTGCCATTGTCATTGTTTTACCTCTCGTCGGCCTTGACTCACGATGCTTCTGTAAATATGTCACAATATATTCAACATATAAATCTTGAATCACAGAACCACAACAAGCCTTCTCCAGCTTTATTCCGTCGTCTTTTCCGCGAATATCTTAGTTTAGAAATCTGTTAAGGCAGTTAACTTTTATAACTTTGCATTCACGATCACTTCGTACTTTGCACAGCTATTGACAAGTTTCTTAACCTCCACAAAGCACATTATTCATAACCTATGCAATGTCAGCACATAAAGATGCCATATTATTCAGGCGCTATCTGCTTCTGTTATTAGTTCGGTATTTAACCATAGAAATGGTATATTTGTCTCATATGGATGACAAAAATGGCCGCATCTCTAATCAATTTCGGAAGAAGTGACCTTGCTTCAACACAATGCGCCAGCCATATTTCAGGCGGTAGGCGGAATATATAAGAAAAGGATGTGCCACTCTATTATGCACTTAACGAAGTGGGGATACCATTTAATATTGGTGATGGTTTTATTGCGCATTAAACAAACAGGACGAAACACTTCCCGCTCATTCTTATAAGTAAACAAGTCCATTTGCAGGATTGCCAGAGTGAATATATTGTCAATTCATATTCTGCTATACTACTCTGTATAGAAATTGTCAATTTCTGCGCGCGTTTGTTCTTCGCGAATTTACAAGAGGTTTAATTTCCACACCACTTCAGGCTGACTTAAACATTTAGAACCGGAATCGTCGTGTGTTTAAAGCTTGTTGGAAGAATAGAATAACTTCTCTTATTTCGCACGCTCTGGACTGACGAGCGAAAACAAGATACAATATTAGCAATTTAGAAAGTATCGGCTAGCACCATCTTGTTTATGGGAGCAAATGGAAATGTGCTATCATTGAATAGTAGGCGCTAAGTGTGGTAATGGCCCATGTCACGACAGTCAGCCATTAAATAAGGGTCACCTTGATATATTTACAATGCAAAGAAAATCGCCTTGAGAGGAACTTGCGTATAATACCTTTATATGTTTGCAGCATGTCAGGTGGAGAAAACGAATAATGTGGTTGCTTTAAAACTACCATCAATGTAAACATATCTAAAAAGATAGAAGCTGCGTTATCTTAGATAGGTTTGGAAATACCTAAAAAAGACTCTCATCGATTTGGCCTTGTAACTCAGTAAAGACTATTATTTCAACGGTGCATGATCCTGACTGGGGTCAATTTCATTTTTTAAGGGGCTGCTTACATTAACCCGTTGCAAGTCATTGTGATTTTACGAAATTGGTGAAATATCCTTAGACTCACTGCACAAAGACAAGGCTGAACATAACTCAGACCCTATGTCCTGGTGCGTTTACCATGAGGTATGCTATGTCCTGGTGCGTTTACCATGAGGTATGCTAACAAATTGAGGAATGTTGATGCATCGTGTCAGCACACTGGTAGCAGGAAAGCTATTTTATTCTTTTAACAGGCTGTAATTCTAAACCAGTGTAACATAATTATGAATGATTTTCCATTACATCGAGCGTTTCAAAATCTTTGTACGTGTAGATGTAACAGTAACCGCTACGCACTTGATTATGATTCCAATGGTCCAAGTTCGCCACAGAAAAGAACGGCAAACTCATGTCTGAGTTAGAACATTATACAAGAACGCAGTAATGCATTGTTATATGTCATTTAACATATCCATCGTTGCTCGTAATATTTGTACCATAATTAAAGTACCGCAAATATTGTTACAAACAGATGGAGTAAACATTTATGACTAAGAATGCGTTCTTATTTGCAGGTAACTCCGATCTAATGCGGATTTGTATATATATATATATATTGTATATCATTATCTAAAGTCTGCTCCCCTGCACCGTCAGCAACACCTGTACCACCAATAAACGGGAAAGGGTGCATATTTTAGAACAATTATCTGCAAGAGCTAGCACTAGAGAGCTAGCAGGTACAAAACATCGCAAAAATATTTTGGTTGACGCTTATGAGTGCCTTAGCTGCGTTATTTACACTTATTTACATCACACCAGGTACAAGTTGCTGTCTCCTTAATAGGTGTTGTAGCGGGTGGCCTTGCATGCATGCTTGCAAAAACAAGTATCACGATGTTTAATTTACTCATGTGGCATATAGTATTTCCCATTTGAACCAATAAGAACATGGATTTGGAACACTATTGCATAATGTATACCGTTTACAAGACAGAGCATCATTGTGTTGGAAGCGTTAAGTACCTTATGTTAAGTTACACAGTAAATAGAGGAGCAGATCTTGGTTTTTTCGACCATTGACGATCATACATTACGATTGCACAATGGTAATAACGTAGAACTTACGTATATAGCAGGCCACATCATTCAAGTCAAAATCATGTTCTACTTAATGGCGAGATATATATAGCAGATTTGATTTAAAAGTGTACAACAAAATTGTGACACAGTGAAATAATCTATGTGCATTCCCAATAGCAAATATGATTACACGTATAAGGATATTATTTTTGTATATGCGCTGGTTGCATACGTAAAGAATGTCTCGATACATAGTTATTAATATTTGAATATTGGAGTTTTTCATTACTTTCTTTCCAGTCATACGATGTACCACTATACCATCTTGTATCCGAGAAATCTTATTTTATCATATGATCCATCCTAATAAGCATTTTAAGCAATTTACTGGTTTCTACATAGATGTAAGGACACCAAAACCAGAACCATCATAAAAGATGTGTTGAATAAGCTTGACTTTTTTCGCTCATAGATAGCCTATTATACAACTACTTTCATAGTGCATTGATAACGTATACTCGATGTAAATATATGCATGTAGTTAACCCGATATCCGTTACCTTGACCACCAAATAACTGTATTGATGCGACAGTCATATATGCCCGTTTTCACATGACAATATTTGAATCGAATGACTGCCCCAATGATCACCAATTCATAGCCATCTCACTTGTCGGCGCAAACTGCAAATTCATTTGCAAACTATTTGGTACCCAAAATCAGCGACCAACAATGATACAAACAGTCGACGTTGACACATTTTCACTTTGAAATAATTAATTGTGCTAATTGCACAGGTGCATTGACAACAGTTCAGATTAAATATAATGACACATCTACCCCATGGCAAAGTAGACTTACACATGTTGCTAATATTGGGGCAATTTCAAGAGACATTCTGACAAACACGGGTTTTGATCGAGCAAATACACAGAATTGGCGTAATAACTATCTATGGCGTGACCGTCAGCGACTAAATAATTGCTGCCTTAGTATATTTAGAATGAACGGTAAATTGCATTAGAATGAGCTTTGGTGTCGATTTAGCATGTCTAAGAGAAGAGTTCAATGCTCTTGCGACATCTGACGTGACTGCATGTTAAGAAGGTTGACATGCGGAAAGACCACAATCAATCAGCTATTAACATATTCCTCTTCGTGTTATTGGAATTGGCATAAGATACTACTTTCTCTTTCCTATGCAAATTATATAATCAAGGGATTAATATAATCCGGAAGGATATTATGCGATTCATCCAAGATAATCATACCGTATCCGCACTTACCATTTCATTTATACTTTCTGTAAGGCCACTAGCAGGTTATATGCTTCAATTTTCAATACTTCGTAACAAATAGTCGAAGAAGAGGTATTCAATGGTTATCACACTGGACTAGGCTTACAAATGGTGCATAAACCCTACCCTCCTGATAGGCCAAAGGTGGGGCTTGTTTATTAATTAAGTACACATGCTTACGTGAAAGAGCATAACCAATATCAGTAGACGTGTGATTTTTTTATGATTTGTTAAAATGACAAGCCTCAAATGATTGGGGAGTAATATGCACATGAACTGGACCTTACGAGGTTGTTTATACCATTTGCTTGTTTGAGAGTAGTAAATAATACAAATGCTGCACTTCTAGTTGTATATTATTATTCTTTTGTTTACATTCATGGGATATATTATCATTAATGAATTTGATTGATAAATTTGATATCAAAAGGTATCTGATTGGTAAACTAGATACCATAACGTTTTTAATTGATAAAATATACATCACAACGTATTCATGTTACAAAATAGATATCAAACGTCTTAAATTGATAAACTAGATATCAGAAGATATTTATTTGATACAATTGATATCAGAAGGATATATTTTTACGCAACACAAAGACAGATAAATAAGCTCTGGTTACACTAATACGGTACAGTGTTGGCAGTGATGTTTACTGGTCACGGGTGCCCCTATGGCAACAAGAATGATGTTGCCATTGATCCCGTCTTGCTTTGAACCCGCATGGCAATCCCTCTACAATCTGTAATGTGCACTTAACACCATATTGCCCCCGCTGATATCCAGTTCGCATCCGTTCATTAACCCTTGGTAGAACTCAAGTCATGCAATGATGTATACATGGCTCTGAGAATTTGTCCATGTTTTCTTTTAAGTTTAGCGCGTTGTATAGAATTAGGCAAATGGTTACCAGACCAGTCACTTCAGCATATTACAACGTGCGTTCAGTGTATATTCCGTTGCACAGGCAAAATTATAACTAGGCAATATCCTTGCAATTTCAAAGCTGTCAAGCGCCTATTTCCCATGGTTTACACGTTCGTCAGCGACAGAACAAATGCCATTTTTTTCGGCGGACACCAGGTGAAGTATGCGTTCAGCCGAGTTTGAAGTTATCATTGTTATACGGATGATCTATATGTCACAAATTGGGGAAGCGACTAATCTTGACCGAATGGCCACAGCGCCGTGGTAGAGGTTTGTGGTTTTAATTAGCCTTGGTGCGGAGGCATTGTTGACTAATGTAGTCTCTCAGTCAGTAAAGTGTTCTGTATGAAAATAAGCAAGTATTTTTAACATCAAACATCTATGCGGAGATGATAATACGCTGATAACGATTTTAAGTGGCAAGTAAAGGCAACGTCACTACTGTTTATACTTGACTGACTTGGATGGTGAAACATCGCCTCTTACTCCAGTAGATGTGTATAAATCATTTTAGCGATCATCACAACTGTTACGTGGGGGCTATGTATTGACAGTCATGAAATTCAGCATTGAAGCCTTGCCAGCTTATATCTTAGAAGCTAATTTAATACACAGGGAACTTGCCTTGTCCCACATTCATCACGGTGTAATAGTTTATTCTATACATAGCGAACCATCAGCTATCAAACTCAAAAACAGGAACTCTGGGGCCGTTTTCATAAAGAATCTTAACTTGAAACGTCTTAACTTGAGTATGCGAGCTTAGCTGAGTCCGCTAGTTCAGACCGTATCCACTAAACAAATTGTTAGCGCACTCAGATGAGACCGCCAGCTCAGGACAGGCAAACAGACAACAAAATTAACAATCTATGGCTGTAATTTCACACATATACAATCGCGATCGCAGTTTGTTTCTTACAGTAAAAAGTAATTGTGATTATGTGTTCATTAGAGAGAAAATGTAAAAAAATGGCAAAGAATGATCGATTTAGACAAAGCAATCGATAAAACTGCCTTTGCTATAATATTCTGCCATCGTTATCTTTTGTCCAAACATAGAGGAATAGACTTAAAACCGGTTTTTTTATGAATATATCACTCACCTTTATATATTCAGTCGTACTGTTCAATAATATATTATATCAAGTGCAATATCTGGTTAAGCAGTTGGCCACAATTTTTACTTGCACATAGTCCACGGCTACGGCGCCATGAATATGACCGCAACGACAAGGGCGCGATGAACCATTGTTTCTTTTAGAGACGATATACATACTTACCATCGCCAATATAACAATCGGCAATATAATCACGGCTTATCTACACAAGTGGAAAATAATTCCATCAACTATTTTGTAATATTAACATTATAATTCTGCGATGAATATGAACACTCATTGCCGAGTTCTGCTGTTTGACAGTCCGTTGAAATTCGCGCGTTACTGCGCGTCATTAGTCTATGACGTGACATTATCTTAAACGCATAAAATGAGTGTTTATCCTCCAAAAAACCTTGTCGTTGAGATGCTTTAGGGGCACTTTCAACCTCTTGCATGTTAACATGTAGTGGATTTATAGACTTGTATGCTCGGTGCCTGCTTTCCTCATATTAAATTATATTAAATGTGCCGCTGTTCATATTGTGAAGTTAAACGCAATTCACTGTAACATGACAAATCGTGAATAGGTTGGAAACTCCACCATGATCATCCGACATACCATTCCTTATTCTAATCAACTGCAAACTAGTTTATTTGGTAGCAACACCCGAAGCGACCCGATAATTTATTCCGCTTCGTTTTCACGAAAACAACTTGCGGCGTATTATGTAAAAGCATTCACTGTAAATATAACCGTTAAACCGCCATCTTTAAGATTGAGCTTGCGAACTTTAGTTAGTTACCTAGCTGTCTTAGAGTTGAGACCACTAGGTGGCTTAATATTCTCAATGAATACGGTTGAGATGGCCAGCTCAGTTTGTCGTCTCAAACACCTTTTGCGGACTGCCACCCATCATAAACATCAGACAAATTCGAAGCCTTTATTCTTTGATCATTGTTATGCCTCTTCTCGCCCAATGAAACTGATGCATCAGGTATTGTAAATAGCACTCTCCTGTAATGAAATCGTCATATAAAGACTACACAAGGATATAATGTGCACCACCAAGTGAATATGTGAATAAATCGTGCATCCCAATCTCGCTTGTGAGAATAGAAGATCATCGGTCAGCGTGTGGGTCAGTTAAGTGTATGCACATACTCGACCATTATGGGGAGGGAATGCATCGTGTAGGGTCAATAAATGATGGAGATTGCTTAGCGTTATGCGAAGAAAATAAAAGTGATGGTTCACTACACACAGTAACATTCCTATTGCAATGGATATTGAGTCTATAATATATCTTGATTTCACTGTCTCAGAATACATACAAGGTTTTAACGAAATTCTGATTGACTTAAAATGCCGATTGCATGGTGCATTTCTATTTTTGTTTTGTTGACTGCCTACTCAATGTTTTTTTTCAATTCACCGGGTAAATGTTATGATCTGCCTTACTACATTGACAGCAAAACCAGGTACCAACCCCAGCATCCCAACGGTGGAGGACTAACTTATAAAGCATCGTCATGCGGGGGTTCATAGCCGTTAATAAGCGTCTATAAGCTGTATTAGGCGGACATACGACAAAGCGACGCATTCTGATTGATACTAACTTTAGACCGTACAATTGTTGGGTAGAGAAAACTGAATTTAGCGACTACTGGGCTATACTCATGAAGGAATGTTTATGTTCCACTATCACCGACACCAAGCAAGCACAATCTGTGTCATAGCTGTTTACTATGAGACGTATATGCTTGAGTATGCATTGATTTGTTAGTAAGCACATCGATTTCAAGGTGAGAGACAATCGCATGTGGTATCCTTGGGATAAATTCGAAGAGGAATATAGACGTCCGATTTACCATAATAAACGTAGTGATTGCGCAAATATAATACGCAGGCCATATTTAATCCTGTAACAACACTGTCAGTTCGTCTCACAAGCAATTAATGCATTGTTCATTTGCCAAATGGATATATCCTGCATAGTGTAAAGAATGGTTGTAATTCGCGAGCATGGCAGATGATTTATCATTTCGGTTTAAACACAGAAAGCCGTTCTGGTATTTTGCGTATTGTACCTTGGTTGGGCACTGTGCCATGAAATGGATTAAACTTGGTAAAGCATTTCAATGCATTCTATATTGAGCAATGCTTCGAAATGCAATTATATTATAACGCTTTACCTGCATCGTATCCGCACTTATCATCCTGAGATGAACCTTGCTGGTTAATTATTTCATTAATGTAATATCTTTGTATTAAAGTCAGTAATAATGCTAGCAATCTACAGAAATAGATTTAAAGAAGAAACCACTCTTTCTGTTCCCAACAGAAGTTACATTGAATGCTTCAGTCCTGTGTGAGTTTAATGTCCCTCACTTGCAAGTTTCAGGTTAAAGTCTCATGATTAGGCGGTTCATTTCGTCGAAAAGCATAAAGATTCTGTCAAAACACTGCTGTGATTGATTTCCTACTCCTTTTAGATAAAATATATTCAAGAACCATAACGAGTCACATTAGAGACCTCGTGACGTGCTTGTGACGTGGCTATTGAAATGGCTATTTTTGGCTAGAACTTGAATTACAAACCCAATTTGACACGCTGTACGCTGCTAGACTTCCTTAGTTGGTATAGTGAGACGCGGGTAGGCGACCAGGCCGATCATTGTGGAGGTTTTTTTAATTTGAAACGTTTTCGGGACGTTGATGTCAATGAATTACCGATGATAATGTGGGACAAATATCAAGAACGCATCACCATCGAGTCGTTTTAGCAGCTATACAAAGTCGGAAACCAAATCAAAAGCCTACCAAATCGCCGGAAAATACATATTTAGTCGGGGACATATAGCCCTGCTACAAAGAGCTAAATTGTCAAG
The DNA here is from genome assembly GCA_034190875.2 of Urechis unicinctus. NCBI lineage: Eukaryota > Metazoa > Annelida > Polychaeta > Xenopneusta > Urechidae > Urechis > Urechis unicinctus. The sequence continues at coordinate 39,786,917 of CM067346.1, forward strand.
TAGTGATCTTTTCATAAAGTGATACATTGGCGGTTGCTTAATTCAGCTATCAGCATTAAGTGGATACCCTCTTCAACAACTACCAAAACATCGATTTTGTGATAATATGCCCGCTGTGTGTATAACGCTAAGGCCACCCTGGAATATTTAAGTGCTTAACAGCCGTTATGCTGCAAATTTGTCTCAAGCCATTGACCATGTCTGATCTGCGGTTATATTTCAATTGGATGATGATGTGATGGACACTTTAAGGATGTAATGTATCCATTGCACGGGGACATTACTGATCACAGAACATAATTCACATTGATCAGTTCCCTAGTGCATATCAAACGTTGTATGTAATATTAAAGAGCGGATGCAGAATCTACTTAAGAGTTTTTATATGCATGCATGCATGAGTGGTAATTTCAGCTGCCAATATTCGCCCTACTTACACAAGAAAACAGATTCATCGAACTATTATTGAAGAAATTAAACATGGTTCGCCGAGTTTTAGGAACTTCGGACTATGTTTGTAGATGATAGTTGATTGCACCCGTGATTGCGTCGTTAGCTCTCAAGGCTGATATACAACAGCATGACGGAAATAAACAGCTGGCTAGGTGGTGCGAACATATGCCATTTATTTCAACGGCAAATGCAAATATTTTCTAGTGTGCAGTCAATACATGTATGCATGTGTCGTTAACGAGAGAACAACGGTAGACAACAATGCTAACCTAAGCCCCTGAAATCTGTAATATTGCTGTGTATATCGCTGGACTCAATTTGACATCCATAGTAAATATGTCCGATATGGTTTCTCTCAAACCTGTAGTAATGGCATGGTTGCCATGGCTTTGTTTACTAGCAGCAGGTGAAAATTAGGGGCGCAGTAGACACGGCTCGGCAGGTGTGAGAATTTCGCGCCTCGGCATGATTCCGGGGAGATGGGACAATACAGTGCCTTCCAGATGAGCGATACGCAACCAGATTAGCGGCTGGCAAGCAAATGACTCTTGAGAAAACCTTCGCTGAAGGATTACAAGGTGTGAGTGATATTAAGAACCTCCGTAGTGTTGCCATGCTAGAGCAGCGGTGCTCTGTGAGGGACCTTCTCAAATGAAGTTGTTTCTAGGTGATATATCGACACGGTTGCAGTTATCGCACGGCAAACTGTGCGTTTGAGGCGATATGGGAAGAAGCCCGAGCTTTTTCTCGAGCTCTCATTAGCTGAGAGTAGGGTGCCATGCGATAAGTATCAGTATCCTATACTAAATGTTCTTGAGATCCCTCTTAGAGACGACTTGAAGAATTGGGTGACTTGATATGCATGAAGTTTTATATAATCTTTGTGATATCGGAAACTAGTCGATGGGAAAACCACGATGAATCTGAACCGAAAATGACAGAGATAGATAGACCCCTATTTATTAATACAGTCCAGGATTAACTGAATAGTCACAATTCAATGTAGGGTAACCGCTACCGAGGGCTTTCAGTGATTTGATGTGCATCCATTCTCTTTGATCCAATTAACACGGGCTTTAAGAAGGTAATCTATTACAAAAGCGAGTCTAAGGATATCGAACTCAATATCCAAGCTGGCGAGCAGATGTGCAAATATTTAATAAGTTGATTGTCACTCTTGGTATGGCAAGTAATAAATATTAAGCACAAGTTTGGTTATTTCAAACAAACGAGGCTTAATCAAAAACGAAATTTTTCATGCACATCAGGAATTGTTAATTCTTGCAAAATCGTTAACGTGTGGTGATACAGATGGAAATTATGCGACTTATTTCGTAGTGCTAGTAGAAAACTTCTGATTATGTTCAATGTTTTCTCTATGTCAATGTAGTATTTAATAACTTGTTAAATGTCTCTGATCTTCTCATTGTATGCCTGAAAAGGCCCGTGATGCATTGTAGAATACTTTTGCATGCTGACTTGACAGTACACTAGCTGTTGTGGTATTCAAACGCACTTTATTGCGTGTAGTGATCAGTTATAGCCAATGATGGTTTTTGCTGAAGAGAATCTGCACCGTCAAGTTACCCGTGAATGCATACTTTGATACTGTGGAACATGGAACCAAGATGACTGTCTTCTCACAATGATAAATCTGAGGCCAGGATTATCAAAGGCAATTTCTGTTCGGAAACAAGCAAACAATGATAGTTTGCTCGCCTGTCACAAGGAATGCGATGTTTTACTGTTGGTCCATCAGATGATCATTCATTTTCGTAGGATGGTTCCGACGCTGTGATGGATGCATGATATCCATCAATGACCAACATCACTAACACCATAGGCGTGCTTGTGTTTAAATAAGATAAATGCATAAGGACCTTTTAGAAGCCAGCTGATTGCGAATTTTTCGAGAAGCACGCTATCATCACAAGCATGTATGATAATAAAAAACATTAGCTGAGCCCGCTAGGTTTGCAAACCCAGCTGAGAGTGCCAGCTCAGGGCTGGCAAACAGACAAAAAAGATTTATGGCTATAATTTAACAAATATACCATCGCGATCACAGTTTGTTTCTTACAGGACAAAAGAAAAATATGTGTCATAAGATGGCGAGGAATGGTCGATTTAATGGTCTACCGTATCTCAGCACAAAACCGGTTGTTTATAAATATATATCACTCACCTGTATTCAATCAAACTGAGAAATGTATATGTCAGCAAGTATTATCTATGGTTTAGCAATATGCCACGAGTTTCACTTACACATATTCACCAGCACTCCAAGCAACGGCATTGTTATCAACGAATATGACTACAAGGCTAATGGCACGATGAACCATAGTTTGTTTTGGAGACGATTTATACACTTACTAGGTCTTATAATTGGCATCTTCTCTCAGCCAATCACAGCTCGTTAAAAAGGCTTCTCATATCGCCTCAAACGCATATTTAGCCGTGCGATAACTGCGACCGTGTCGCAATATCACCTAGCAGCAACCCGATTTGCGAAGGTGCCTCACAGAGCACTACTGCTCTAACATTACAACACTACGGAAGGTCTTAAAGAGGCTGTTCAGCCCCATATCGGGCATTCAGGGACCATTTTGTTAATACATTACTACGTTTAACGCAGACAAACTATCAGCATGGCATTTGTATATACAGTAAGATACCAGAAACGTTGATGAAATAATAGGACAATGTGACGAAACATAGTTTCTCATACTTAGAAATCGACTTGACCTGTAGTTAAGAAAATTATTTGTACCACTGCCTCAACTATATAAGTGCAATTGCACTGATATGTCTCATATTCCATAGAGTAAATTCACAAGATTGCATAAAGTCAGTATTCCGACAGCATTGATGCTTTGTATCCAACAAATTTCCTCTAATTAATTATCAAATTGCACCCTACCTCCCTGGACTATATGGTTGTAGGACTATAGGCACCCAATGCGTCTTGAGGGAAACAGAACTACTCAATCCAATCCGTGTCCTCAACATACGGCCAATCGGTTAGTTATATAGCCAGATGGCGGATCTAAATTGCATTCCAATCAAGTTCGCAACTTTATGAAACGTGTTGTTTATTGGACAATGGTTTGAAGTAAGTTGCAGTTCTAGCCAATGGGTAATAGATCAGCAGTCGATGAATTAAAGCGTAGTCAATTTCGTATCAACGGCACACAAAAACAGTCGTTAGGTTAATGGCATATGTGTTAAATTTCGACAGTGGTTCTGTTGATCTATTGTTAATACGCTCATGTATGATAGAAGACTGTGTTTTCTCTTAGTTTTATTATCACACCCTCGAAGATGATGTGACGGCGTTTTGTCGCAGTCTCGTTTCTATTTCCGCTATTGGGTATACACTATAATAAATGGATATCAATCTTTTCTCGGCATTGACAACATTATTTCACCGATTAACTATCGATATCGGCACGCTGAAAACATTATCAAATCTTTGTTAGCAAAAACATACAAATGGGTCGAGTTACTTCGCGGGCGCTATTGAGTCATCTTCTGGTATTATCTCTCGCATGGCATAATCTCTCGACGTTTTTGTACTACTGACGGGGTCAATGACTGAACTCAAATTTCATTTACAATCATTCGCTAATCGGTCAATAACATCTTTTTCCACGACACGATTGTTGCAGAAATGCACCTTTAGCATTAGCATTGGTGTTAATATTATTGTGCAATCCTAGTGTTGACGGCCGCACAAATAGTTGCCAGCAAAGATATGATTTATACACGAGGAAAGCTTAGCGAGGCACATAAGCTTAATACTCTGGTAAATACCTGTTTCGGTTATTAAAAGGTGGCTAGGAACCAGGCCATGACCTTAGTATATCACTGAGAGCGCCGGCAGTGAATCACTGGCAGCGCCCTATCGCTTGGACAAAGGTCAGTAAGCGGCCTTCTCAGAATACTTCGATGATTTTTATTAGTTTTCTCCGTGCGCAGTTTTCTTCACATTGTCTTGTTAATAGCGACAGGAAGATCTCATGTGAGTGATCCATCGTTACAGAGCGTTTTTGCATTATTGAATCGCAAAGTATTCATGACCAGCATTGCTTTGGCTTTCTTTAGTCCGAGTTCTGAGGGAGTTAGATGTGTAGCATGCGCATACGTGACACGGGTTTTTTTGGGACAAAATGCCTTTTGATGCATTTAGTGCTAAAAGACCTTGATACACAATGTAACAAGCCTGGGTGACCAGGAGCCATGTTCATGATTCAGCAGATATGCAGGAACAGCCCAATCTGTCATGGCTTCATACTGCTAACGACCTTTGTTCTAGATATACAATGATTGCCACAGGGCAATACCCTTCATATAAAATCATGTATAAAGATAAAGCAGAATATAAATTGGCTCCAGCTCATCTTTCTAACAAGCATCAGCAATATGCAAGCGGGTTCAGAGTAAGATGTCTCATCTTATATGTTGAACGAGGCCATCTTACGATGATTGCATCTTATCGCATTATACTACTGTGATCTGTGTAATTTCTCCGGGCTTGGGAGATTGCCTTACAATCTTACCGTTCATTGGTTTGGCCGATATTCACCATCGTAAGCGACCTACGTGTTCTTAACATATTGTTAGGTCTGTACATATTCCTTTAAACATCCGGCTCAGGGACGTATTATAATCGACATCGACATCAGCTAGTTAGACTGCGTGTAGCTAGCTTAGTTGTTAAGAATATGTTTACGATTGGCTTAATAGTGGACCAATCTGTCGAAGTTCGTTTGACGATTCTTTCTTAAGCGTTTAAGCCTATATTAAAGCTATGTCTCATCATACATGGACTCTGCGCTATACATTGGGTGTCATGTATAGTGGTATATTCCGCTCAAATATTTCATACCATTGTTTTGCCAGATTCGTCCGTGTAAAAGCACATGATATTCAAATATTTCTAGTTGCGTTGTTGTGTTTTTATAACCATATATTTTGTTTTGCAATCCCATGTGAAAAAGTGTGATGAGTTTAAACATCTTCGAGGTAGTGTACGTATACGCCACACAAACGGACAGACAGAGAGCGAATTAATTCATTCCTTACATTTTTGTGACAAGACATTAAAGTGATATCTTCGGCTAATTATCACTAATGTTGTCCAGTTTTATTGCCATATTCACATCTAACCGACATATACTGTGGTAATTACCCATAGAGCATCATATACTAAAAGATGTATCTCGTATTTTACATTGATTTAAACAAAAAGCCAACCGGCAGTATGTATGATAAATACAAGTTGCTTAAGGTGCTTTATAGTCGTTATCTTGCAACGAGATCTCATCGCATCATCCATTGACCTCATATGACCCGAGTCTGCATTGTAATGGGATCCGGGTGTGGTGGCCAGTTGCAAGATAACCTTGGCACGTAGTCATTATTCATCCGATTACACGATACGCTGTTGTACATTCATCATGGAACGGTACATGTACAATATCGGAATACTCAAAGGGCGGTTTTAGATGGGATGAATGAAATATGAATCTTGTAAATTTACAACAATAACATTCGAGTCACATCCCTTATGTATGCAAAAGAAATATTCGCATCAGAAATAGTATGTGTCGACATTAATGCACGGCACAGTGCAAGATATATTATTTAGACTATGCCAATCGAATCAGTAGATGATGGAATTACGGTCGCTGCTTAATTGCTTAGTAGTGAAAACATTTCCAAGAAAATTGCTCTTACGGCAACCCAGATGTTTGCTAAACTGTTCTACAATATCGTCCATAATAGTGCGGATCCAGTGCAAGGGAGTGAGGTAATTGCTAATGAAAAAATTATGGTTGAATTGTGAAGTGAACATTTGTATACTTGAACATCTGATATACTGAGATAATTTTTGAAGCTGGACATACATCTTTAGGAAGAGGGAGAAATGAGAACGATTCTCCTTTTTGGTTTATATCGATTGATGGCGATGACAGACGTCATCTTGAATCAGCGAATCCATGCCTGGCAGTTAACGTCAGTAATTTCCCTTGCGCCGCAGATGAAAGTGTCCATGAACTTGCAATGCCATTTGTACAATCCATTTCAGAGAATGATGCGGTCACCTGTGAATGTCAATATTTCCTAGTAGAGAGAAACAATTTATAGATCATGGTGCCGATGGTATTCGGTGAAGGTTTCGAAAGAAATGCGATTTCCTGGCACAACAGCGAGTGCAGAGGTAAACAGGTAATCACAACGTTGACGCTTAAATTTCACGCTTAGAGTAAACGTACTATGCAGTCATAAACATGAATTAACCGGACAGTTAATCGTTGTGCTAGTTGAAAACGAGGAATATTGACACCAGGGAATTAATGTCACTGACCAAACCCTCGTTTAGCTATAGCTATAGTGAACACTGACTACCGGACCATGTGGAGTTGGCGTAATCTGAAATCGCTTATTGCATGTTAGTGGACATCCAACAGAAATGTTTTTCTGTACGCTTTTGTATAGCTCTATATCGTATGTCAGTATGTAGAGTAATTAAACAGCCCAAATTCGCTTGAGAACTAGTTGGCGCTGCCGTTCCCGTGCATTTACAATTTCGTGAATGGGCATATGTCTATGCACACCAGGGCAATTCTTCCTTTCTTTATACAATTGGGATCCCACGAGCAATGTAATTGTTTAGAGTTGTCTGGAGTTCGAAACGTGTCGCTATGTTAATAATATATGTCATTATAATAAATTATTGTCTAGAAATCGATTAATAACTGATCTGTGTAGAATGTTGGGCAGCCGGCGGGACTTAATTAGGGTTAAATAATGCAATTTACTATGGCACTCTTAGATATGTTGTTCGATCATTTGACGCGCTGAACAAATATAACTCACTTGTTGCCGTATCCTATGCGACATCCGGCTACACATTAGAAATAATGATGATGATGATGATTATCATGATGATACGATTACTATTTCTAAACCAGAGAACCCTACACACGAAACAGATGGCATTAGCTGGCGGTGATGAACTTCTCCATTCTTCTAGCGGTAAATGAATTATAAAGATTTTAATCAGACAACTAAGCAACCGAGTGACGTTAAATGCCCCTAGCAAAATTAAAGACAATCACTGGACATATAAGCTGGATCTCTTTCTACTCAGTCGCTAAGCAAACATGTACAGCGATTACCCTCTTTATGAAACTGACAAGCAGACGCTATTTGCAATAGCAAGACGGCGGTTGTGCTCACGGAAAGTAGCCTTGCGAAAGCAAATGTCTCCCACAGGTGAAAGGATCCGACATGCTCGTGGTGTAGTCATTTATTCGAGTAGATCCTTCCTTGTGTCCGCTGGCATAATAACATTCCTAACCCCCTCTTATACACATCACACCATGTCCGTTAATTCAGTACAATATATGGTATGCATGAAATGAAAAACAGGTTTCCAAGATCAGGCACATCAGCTTATATTATAATACAAATAAGAAATTCCGCAACGCGCAATAATAAAATGCAAATACATAAACATCCATCAACAGGATTAAACAATTGCCATAACATGGCGTCCTGGGTAGCCTTACTCGCCGGTAATAAACATAGTATATGGTTTGTTTCTTCTGCTGGGAATGAAGGCTATTGCGAGAATTCAGAATTATTGCATTATGACCTATAACATCGCATGGCTTGCCCAATGGCAAATTACAAAAGTACAATAATTGTTCCGTTTGGTGTAGAAAACCATTCATAAGCTGGTGTTCTATAAAACCAGATGGTGTTCTGCGCAATTAAAGTAGATGTTTGCTCCCCAAAATATAATTTAATCCTATAACATGGTTGAATCGCTGTTGTGTTGTTGTCACTTATCAATGTTCGATGCATTGCTTCGTTTTCCAAAAGTTATATTAGAAATATCGTTACGCGTTTAATGATTTTTAACAATCGATTAATAAAGACAATATTTCAGATAAATGGAAATTGATTTATGTTAAGCCGAAGTTCAAGAAAGACCAATCAACAGCTGCCATCAAGATACAGACCAGTCAGCTGAACATAGTGAACATAATGTTGGAAACTCAAAAGGGCCATTTCGCAGAATACTTTCGCAAACATTATTTACTGAATAGAACAAGCCATGGTCCTCTGCGGAAACGCTATTACAAATTTGATCATATTTAATTGCTGGATGATAGACCTTAAAATTCTGTGAATACAATTTATTCCGACTTTAAAATAGCCTTCGAGTAAAGTTGCCCGCTGATGGTTAGCTAGCACACTGCATCACCAACCCATAGATGGTTCATTCATAGATCGCAGTGAGATTACATGTGTCGAATCAAATCGGACAGGCGTTCGCGATGGTGTCCCTCAAGGGTCGGACCTGGGGACCCTTGTCACCATATCTACATATTTTGTCTAGATGATCGTTGTCAACGTGCATAGCCACGATGTAAAGGGAATTGCATCACATTCCCTATCCTTCCCTCTGTTGAAATCTTAACGAATACCTCCTGAGTCAACAAAGCCATAGCAAACGCCGTATACAGCAATATTGACGTTTATGAAGCATAAGCATCCCGGAGAATGACGAATCTGACTGTGCATGAGCTATGGTTTTGTTAGCTGTGTGGCCTGTATTGAGGCGCAGTACTGTTTCGGTTGATATTTTCTTATCAAACATTGCCTCAGCTTTGCCTTGACATGCCATGTGCGCATTCACATTATCACCACAAACATTCTTGTAGCTCACTTAGATAAAGAGCAACAAACGAAGTTCTATACAGGATGGGCATGTTTTTACTGAATGTATTCTACAGACCTCCTACAAAGCAACTTTGATTGTTCTATGTCTTACGACTTTGTTCTGACACACAGTGGGATTGAGGTGCTAATGGATGTGCCGGTCATAGGAATGACGTGAGAGTCACAAACGCACGTATAGAATAACGTATGGTGCGAATGATACAGCAAGTGTGTTAATGAAACAAACACACACGTTGAAAGTCACTTTCTTGCATTGCGTCAGAAATAATGTTGGTATTAGCTTTCGCTCCTCATTCTTGCTTGGACGCAGATGAGAACTATCAATATGAAGTTGAACAATGAAAATGAAACCTGTATTGGGTTGTGCAATTGTTCTGAAATTGCGGAACTTAACACCAAGTGAATAATTTGTTAACGCATTATTTGATATTGTGTTTCCACACTCGTTTAGATGAACTCATGTTTTGCCAATTTGTGCAAAACAGAGGGAGATGTAAAATGCTTTGATAATGGTCCAAACTGCTGGTTACGGTTGCATTTATGCCTTCAAGTTGCTTCGTCGAATTCCCAACAACAGTATTTTCTGAAATGTACGTTAGTATAAAGGAACATTATAAAATGATAAATCATCTCATGATGGCGACGCGATAATGCTGAAGCCTTGGGCAGTTCTGTTTATCATCTGTAAGCCGTTTCAATATTGACGATAACAATTCAACCGAACGCACATTATGCACCTGATAGACAATAAAAATATAATGAAAACATACATGGACAGGATATGGTGGCCACAATGATCGTGTTAATGCCATCCATCCGTATCAAACATCGCACTAAAGCAATCTTGCTGTGGCAATACCAGTCTTAATAGGGCTACTAACTATAGCTCCCGAGTAATCAATATTCAAAATGTCGAAAGTAGCGATCGTCAACCTGTGCTCATTCGATAGCTATATTTTTGAAACGTCCGTCTTATAAATTACTTGGCTGCTCGATAGGATAAAAGTATTCCAGGATCAGTAAAAATGGTATAAATGCTGATTGGCTTTTATTACAATGAAGCAGATAGAAATTCCGTTGTACTGCTTTGGCAGGCAGACCAAATGTATTCTTTTTATCTGCATCCCCTGAGCCAACGGTCATGTCATGGCAAGAATTGGTTTGCATAAAATAGTTGGTCTTCAGAAGAATATATTTGTTTATCGACAGCATAAACAAAATTGGGCCCGATTTGCGGTCATAAGATTGACGCATATCTGAAAACAAGAAATTAACTTTATGGCCTTATGGCTACAGTTATGCCATGAAGGAAATATATTAATCCAAACAATTTCGACAATAACACAATGCTGAAGTCAAGGTGTGCAGCAGCTTGCCTTGTGCCATGCATAGGATCATGTTTTTTACTCTTGGCCTCCAGTCATCATTTTGAAGACTTTCACTGATGACTTGCAGGCCATTTATTGACGGTGAACAGCTTGTTTACGCAGCCCACATTGAGCATGGGGTTTACTTGGGAAAACAGCTGATATTTCGAGGTAGATTGGGTGGTTCTATAGAGTGTGAATACTATCTGGCACGATAAGAGCCGAACGACCGGACAGGCATAAAATAGCAACTACAACGTATTATGTTGGCTCCCAGTCTCTACTTACTACGAAAACGCGTGCGCATAAAAAATGACCGCAATTTGTGGTCATACTCTGCATTTAAACTTCTCTCTATGTAATTACTATTTAAATGTCATAAAGATCAACCTGTCGACTTTTATGAATAAATATCTGGAAAACCCTTAGTGTCTCATAAAAAACCAGGGCTTTTTAGATATTTACATTTACACTATTTTGGCTTGGCAATATAACGCCATGCCCTACAGCCATCTTAAATTCGATAAGCTGTTGCATAAAAGTAACCAGACAAATCAAACCATTTCAATCTTTCTAACCTACAATTACAGCCGTTAGAGTTTACAACCATGGCGGCGTTGCTACTTAATTAATTAGCACATAGAGTGGTTCCAAATCTAATCACAGTCCCTGAGCCTCTTCATCATTGCGATTTAATGTGCGATGTTGTTTTCAGTGAAGAGGCAGTATAGGAACGATAACATGACTACAAATGTGAGGTGCTGCTAATTCAAAGTTTAACACAAGGATCAATTGAATGTTAAAATCAACGCTAATCACTTATATTGAATGCAGTGATCAGAGTCGTTTTCTTATCGTCAACTGTCCTCATAACAGCAATGTAATCTTCAACTTTGAGAATAGTTTGTTGTAATACATATCCTACATGACAGCCATGGCCATCATTTGGTGGCACTTAGGGGCGTCAGTCTCTGGTAAGCACATCCAAAATGACATATTGATGACATCCAAGTGCAAATCTGCGTTTTCGATAAGCTTGCCGATTTAAGGCATACGGGATTCACTAGGACTTGCTTAAACTTCGTTCTTACAAAGTAATTATACTTGAAATCATCTAAACTAATAATAGATGCACTATCGACCATATTCATTGTATTGTTTAGTTATTTAGTGCTCATTCGTTTTGTGGGTGCACTCAAAGTACTCAGGGGCTGAGTCGGCTTTTGCGCCTCCTTGCATGGCTTTTATCGCTCATACAATGAAATGGTCAAACTAACAGGGCGAAACATCTATCGGTGATTCCATGGCCATCGCTATCCGACCATAATGGTCATTTACGGCTTGTCGTGTTGGAATGCAATATGCATCAACAAAGGACAGAGTTGCTGACCACAGAACGATTAAGCAACAGACTAGTGATTTAGAGACGCCTCATTCGCCATCAGTATAACAAGATCATAACCAAGAATACATTAAGCTGACTACATCAGTCCCCTGGAAGTCGTTCATGTTGATGGATATGTCAGATCGCGGTTGTGCTTAAGCCAAGCGAATCACAAGTTGCTCAAACTTTGGGGCGGCAAACTGAGGGATGATTGGGTACAAAATACACGACAAAAAGGAATCCTGACTAATCCTGAACATAGAAACGAGTTTTCAATTGAACGAAACAGTTACGCGATGACAGGCTGATTGATAAAACATAATGGAAGTTGTGCAACTCGAACATTATCTTGCACCGGAATGGAAGCGTCGACTTGTTATTGAGCAAAACAGCGCTTAGACAAATGCGCTCGCTGCAAGTTGCACGCAGTGTAAGCCGTTAGGAAGCGATAATTGCGCGAGCAACTTAACGATTTACTTACATATTGGCCCGGCGTTGTCGGACTGAGGATCAGCTATATAGGGCGAAGAATGATCTGTGATCGAAAACTGGATAGGTGAAGATATTTTGGTGCAAGGAATTGGATATACTAACAGACATAAAAACAGGCAAATCATCTCAGACATGTATAGCAAAATAGTCTGGTTTATAATTACCTTTTTACTAAATGCTCCTTGTACCAAGTGTCTATCCATGACTGCATTAAACAGTTTTCGTCCGATCGGCTCAATAGAGTTCTCATTGAGAAGAAATATAAGCCTCAGACGTCTTGCTATGCCCGTGGTTCAATATTATACGCTGTCAATTACATCAGTGCGTTGCCATACTCATAGCTTTTACCCATTGTCATAAAATTCAGCATTAAAGATGTCGGCTTTCATAAAATATGGGTATCATTTTGTCCATGGTTGTTGTGAGCTAAGGCTGCTGCAGTGTAATGAATTACTAAACTAGACTATCATATGACATCGGTCCATTTTAGTATATAAACGACGGCTGGCTATGGCGTGTCAAAGTTAAGTAGAAATGATTAATGTTTTTACTCATACTCTGATATTGCCGAAATGTGAATACGCATTCTGCTGTGCACTGATCGTACGATCCTAATCCATAAAATGTCACTATTGATCATGCTTAATGGTTCATATTACTCTGGATTAGTTTCTAGCAAGATTCATCACCCTTCTAACGACACACCAATATCGTGAACTGACACGCAGGTTCATTGTAATGCATGTAACGGGTCGTTGCCCATGTGATTTATTCATCCAGATATAGCCTCGGTCGTAAGTGCATGCAGCAAGCGTGCAATATGGAGTAGGAAAAGATAGTCATAACTGCTATTCAAGGACCAGCACATACCAAGTTACAAATTATAGAAATGCCATTTATCTCATTGGAGAGTAATTTTGATCGTGCCACAATATACGCCAGTAATCTACGTAAAAAAATAGGTTGAGTCTGCGTTAGCTGATGGTACATTGGCCCCTGTATTTGTGCAGTCCATGGCGAACTATCCATACAAATAATGTGAGCCTTGACCGATCTTTGTTCAAACATTGTATTTATTTGATATGTTTTGTTAAGTACTCATAATCACTTGCTCATTTTGTATCACCTTTGGTTGTTTTAGTATGCTTAGGGCTCTGCGCCTACCAATACTTGAGTACCATATTAGATATGCACTTTCGATCCCACCTTTCCAACTTCGGTTATAATAAAAAGGTTATGTTAGTCAGGTCGACTATTCTTTATTCTTTCAAACACATTCGGTTTCAAAAACGAGAACATATGATAATGTTTGTGTCATCCACTGATGCTTTAATATGTAATATTTTGGGTTCATGAATATAATGCTATAATATTGCACTCGACTATTTTGCCTGATATTTTAACATAGCATATCGTAAGTGCAGATATTTGTGTAACTTACCATTTATGTACACTTAACTTAGTGTAGATATAGAAAACGCCACCTTTCAGTCTGCTATCCAGGTAGGAAAATTGGAGATTGGTTGGTCTATGGTTCTGTTGTACATATTACGATATATGTTCCAGAAAATGAACATAGAAACATAGCTCTTGCGAAACACACATCGCGGTCTTCCAAAAGTGTCGACACATTCCATTGAATATCTAAACTAATTTGATGCCGGAAGCGAGATGATGGGGATCTTTATCAAGCAATGTTCGCCTTACAAGTGAGCGCAATATATTTGAAGATGCAAACTTTCCCTTATTCGGACATTTACATGCCTTAAATTAATAGAGAACACAAAGAAAGACAATTCAACGTTGTACATGTATATCAACCGCTGACGATGTCAACCAGATATAAGACGTACGATGGACAGCTTCAATTGGGGTCGCAGTCGCTATAACATCATGTGTCATCTTTTATTCAGTCGTTCATTATGTCTATCATCGACCCAGAGTCGACGAATGATGTGCTTTAATATATCCAGATTAGCCACGATACTTGTGCTCGTCATATAGTATGTTATGTTTGCTGTAAGCTGATACACAATGAGTTCAATACAAATGTTTCAATAACAGACCATAAATTTGTTAAATGCTGCTACATTAAGTAATTTTTCTATATTTACGAGTTGACTGTGACGTTGTTATGACCGTATATAGCCGATCCCTACATTTCATTAGACCGATAACCATCTCAACCTGTAGTGTTAAACCTTATATTGATCTATTTCCCAATACTTCTGTCCTCATACATAAATACGAATATTTGAAACGTTCATGACGACTTTGGGTAGTTGCATACGTGCACCATATATATAATACACACATACGTTACACCTTTTTTACCGTATTACATTAATTGTTCAGTCAAATGACGCATGAATGTGATTTTGCGTTGAAAGAGAAAAACGAAGGGTGTAAAAGCAATCCGTGGGTGAAATAATTACATGACAACCCATTCGGCTTGCCTATTCCTGTATAATATAGTCCACACATAAAGAACATTATTCTTATGCTCTCCGAATCCCATCTTATCCTTATTAGGCATATATTCTATTCCAAAATAGAAAGTAACAACATTTCATAAGGAAGCATTTGCCAGAAGGCGCGTTGAATTTATCCCAATACATAATCATCTACACCGCAGTGATCGCTTTGCAGTCTTATAAACGTCACCATTATGTTTATCATTACTATGATCATCATCACCCTCAACATGATAATTACCGTTTATTATAATTGGTGTTTATGACATTTAAAATGGCAACGAATGCTAGGATCATGTTATGCGAGTGCACGGTAATGACAGCTTAATTCAACAAGCATACCTTCCGCGATGTAATTAAGGCAATATAATGCAAATATGCGTGGTATGAGAAAACAACTTAAAATAATCCATCAATGCCAAACCCAGTAAGTGGTGCAAAGTCTAGTTGTTAGCGGGAGTTGAAAGGTGATAACAGGCATATGGCGGGGATGGTCAAGGTCATGAGCCATGTTTTTCCTGCAATATACGACATATATAGTTTCTCAGCAGCTAGAGACAGTAAGCACGCTTGATGCTGTGATTATTCCTTAGTTTGCACGACAGGCATAACAGTTATTTGACGCGCAATTTCAAACACTTTAAAGGCATTTATTTCACGATGTGGCAACACTCGTGCGGTCTTTAGCCCTGATGCTGTAAGGCTAGTCATGGATATATTTATATTGGAGATAGCGCTAATGCTATTCCGGCCAGTGCAAGTTGATCGGACTAACTCTGCTGTTCGATTATACCTAAATCAAAAAAATAAGATTGTGATGGTGCCATCCTACAATAAGATTGTAATGGTTCAATCATTACTCGCATTGCAAAACAATACCTACAAGTCTTTGTAGCCGGCACATATTGAGAGTAGGGTAGTACCGTCATTTATGTTATTACTAGACACCTAGTATTCATCTAAGGTTTTAACGACACTCATTGCTTTATATTCCGCTTGGTTTGCCCTACTGTTAATCAGTAACACATTATGTGCTTATCGTTAGACATAGGGTAAAAGGGGAACAAATGCCGAATATCCTCGTTTGAATAGGGGATTCGTATAGCATTGTGTTGCTCGTCAGCAGTATGTACTATTTGCCCAATCAATGACATATTCACATTTGTACGCTTGCTTCTATCCTCGTCTCCTTAATAACTGTCATACCAATTCGGTCGAGGATTAATATTTGCCAATATTACATTGCTGAAATTGTCAAACGCTAACCTCCTCATATCTGTCGATTATTTTGACAACAAACAGTGTCCCATTATCACAAATGCATTTCTAACTCTATTCAAAGATTTTATATTAGAAATACTGCTTGACTTACAAGGAGGATATCATATTCACGCTTATGAGATTTTAAGAGTATAAGAATATTGGCCATAAGAGTTAGTCTTGTGAGCGAACATAAAAAGAAAAGGGAATTGACAAAGTCGATTAGACCACCAATACTGGTAATTCCTTTCCAATCTATGAGGCTGACATTGCGCGACACAGCATTAGACACCTCTGCAATAGTAGAAATCTGAATGATCCGAAGTAATCTTTATTGAGACAGTTGTGTAACATTCATCATTGAGTACTGGAATATATGTGATATGGTTAGCATTTTAAAATGGTGAGCTAATGAACATCTATAAGGCATGCATTGCACATATGATATCTTATACCTCTTTACGGAAGGATTATTGAATTTTATACGTAGCCCCAGTGTATAAAGCACTATTGGGAATGTGTTTGCATTTATCTAGTCGTTAATTGTTCTAACATTTTGAGAACCCCAACGAGTCATAAAATCCTCATATATAGTTATCCATATACTGGTGAAGCTCGCCAGGTGGGCGCAGCATGAATCATCTACTCTGTTGTGCGAAATCAGCTATGCTTGATGTTACAGCATTAGGTGATAAAATTGTGTCCTAGGATACCATTATTTATAATTGAAGTGTGTCCGAAATTACCAGTTAACGCTAAATGTAAGCGGAAAATTTACAGCAGCTTTTTAACTGAGCTTGGCTCTGCTAATCGAGAATATATTTCTGCGAATACATCATTATAATCACAACAACCATCATCGCCATCGTCAATTACGATAATCGGAATCACATTCATCATTATCATTATCACAATTATTTCACAACGATGACATCCCCATGACGTTAGTTGAGAGCAAATATGCTGTTGATGGCTATATGTTATTTTTGTGTTCAATTATACTTACTTGATGTTAACTGCGCCAATCATTGGTTTCAAATGTCATTATCCATATCAGCGCGACGTACGTTATATACGACGCCAACTGATATATTTTGTACCGAGATCAAGTCGTTTTTAAAATATTAAGACATACTGCTCCGATGGTATGACGCTGAAATGGTATTTAAATTCTAGTCGAACTATTCATAATAACAATTACTTGAAGTACAGTGTTTTGTAGCGGAACTGTCATGTCGCGTAGATATACTCTATTTTGACAAAGTAAATCTGTTACAACCTTTTTAATAACCTAGATATAATCAACCAGGATACCTCGTGTACAGGCAAAGCAATGGTATATGTGCTGCATCAACCTTATTTTTAAAACATAACATTAACTACATTACTCTATGTCTTACTCGATGCCAAATGTGGTTATTCTGCAGTGCTACGAATTCGCTGTACTAAGCTCATTTGATGATATACGAGCCTCACTAGCGTCACGAAATCCTTATAACTAATACAGGGTGTAATGGTCAATCGCTGAGGATATCTGTATGAGCCCAGTAGCATTTTTAGGATGTGCTAAAAATATAGGGATTAAATTTCAATCCAACTTGCCATCTCAATTGACAATGCGTTAGAAAATATCCATATGCTTTATGCTTGATGACCATCTACAATGGAAGCGAATGGAGACAGTTGGACGTCAGCATTTCACTTTGATTGAAATATTCACCTTCAGAATAATGCAAACAGGAATGTACAAAGCACTTAAATGAATGGCCGTTGAACAGGCGCCTGGTCTTATATAAACTAGCTAATTGGAGTTACGGCGCAAGCGTATCAATGCATTTGCATTGCATTAACCTCTTGAATTAAAACCCATTTCACGTATGAAAAAGCAAAGCTGAGCTCATGTCAAAAGCAATCTGTCACGAAAATTTACATTAACACTCGGCTGTCGGCGCTCGTGATAGTCATGTTACGACATTTCACATGCCTATTTTCTGTGCCGACTGTATCAAAGCATGCTACACGATTTAAGCATATTTTCAGTTATTTTATAGCCGCTTCTTGCGTATTGCTAACTCTGCTCCATATGGCCAGTCACACTCTCATGTAAATAATATGATAATAAGGGCTAGGATCACATTGCCTTGTCCTCATTGAGATTACATTGACAGTGAAATGAAGAGCATAAATATATGTCTTTACCTAAAAGTGGTAATGCAAATCTAGCTCGTCATATTTTAATTATTGGCTGTGGCTCCGATTGCACCACTCATATTTCGGTCTGAGGTGAGTTTTGCGTGCATTGATAAAGTTGATAGCTGTCTACACTACACAAAGACTTTGTACAATGATACTAAAAACCAAATGCACGAAAATTGTGGCATAATTAACGGAATATATTGCTTAAAATTTGTAAATCATCAGTTTGAATGAATTCAACTATGCGCGAATATTCAACTTATAGTACGAATACATAAGTGGCTATCTTGGTCAGTGAGAGTGTTCAAAATCTACCAAAACATTCTGATAAGATAGTCATCTACTATTTCAAGCAAGATGCAGGCTAACAAACAAGTGGAACCGATATACATATACACAAGAATTATCATCACTAAATCAGGATAGTGATAGTGCATAGCGCGTACGCAGTCTACATACGATGTCAGAACATTCCGTTAAATGATGGGCCCCATATTCTACCGGAGAGGGTTCTGATTCCCGCCATTCACCTCTAGCAATCGATCACATTATGAAAATTAATGTTTGATACAAATAACATCTCATATGTCAGTAGCCAATGCAATCGGTTTGCGACTTCTAATAATCTTAATCCATCGCAAATCATTCGGCATATGCAGGGTATGTATGCACATGTTGTTCAATAAAGCACGTATTTGCAATGTAACCAATGTGCTAAGAATCTTAAAAGTTATATATAGGTAGTGGGTTTGCTCAAAAAGTAACGAGGCCTTGAAGCCATTTCCCCAGTGTCACTTATTCAGAGGACAGCATCATATATTTATTAAGCTTACCCTTGCCCAAAAACCTAGTGTTGTTATCGTCGAAAACATTTAGCTGCAATAGAAGGAGACCTCTGATGTTTTTGCCTTAGCAGCAAAGGACTTGCCTTATGATACAGCACGCGATATTACTTACATCCATATCCTTATTATAACAAATCATGCTTCAGAAATATAACTGGACTTAACCAAGCCAAATGCATAAACCCATATTTTATCATCCAAACTATGCACTTTTTTTCGCTCATTCTAAAACGAAAATCGAACTATGTCGTTCGGCAAAAATGAGCATCAACGGTAGTGTACATTAAAAAATACAATATCGTCATTCAGCAACGACAAAAACGGTATTTGGCACCGCCCGATAGATGTTCCGTTGATCATCCTGGACTGAAACACTAATTGATATCAAAACCGTGGATTGCGCCCGGGTGGATGCTCTGGTGAATGAGACACTAGCATAACATTGGGCACCCAGGGAGTGTAGGATGCCAGCACAGAGAAGGCCTGAAGAAGATCCCACAATTACCTCCTGCGGAATCAGATGCACAGCTATTCGATGCGATAGACTGCTGCCACGCCCAGCCCTCTATATAGCCACGGTCAAAAAAAATTGCAATTGAGAAACGACCTAAACAAAACGAAAATAATGTGCATTATGTACACCATGAGGGCTGGACCTATCATGTTGTTAATGGACTATTTGGCGTTTATATCTATCGTCGTTGTCAGACGACTAATGAATGCCTGGATGTCTCTATCTGACTTTCAATTTGCCTGAAAGCAACTAAACAACTACCAACTGACCCTCAAGCTTCTTAATGGGAGAGATTAACACATGAACTGAATGTGCACACGCAAACAATGAGGACCAACCTCCACAAATACAATGTTATCAATAATTCGTATATGATACAAGCCCATACGGTATTTTTAGGCTTAAATCAGTCGTTTGCTACGAATTGTTTTTACAAATCCGGTGACGATATATCACTTAAGCTGACGTGCTGACCTTCGACTAAATCGACTCTTAAAATATAACATTACCTTTCGATCAGTTCAAGTGCCTTCGACATTTGGAGTCACACATACAATCGCAAACGAAATCAAAGATCAATTGAGTGAAGCAATGGCAATAGCTGGAGTGTTGGACGTTAGTTTACCTTCCCCATCACCGTAAATGCGTGGCTAGAAGAATTTACGTAAATAACACAAACCTAGCAGGAGGATATGCGAATGATCGATCGAGGCATTAACTAAATTCCGTCGTTTTAATTGGCCGGGCCAATAACGAGTGGCAGTGCCTCATATCTAAAGGTATAATGTATTTTTAAGGGGTTAAGATGTGCATTAGTTGAACAAGAATGAAATAAGATGAGTTAACAAAGTCAACCATACCAAAGGAGTGTCAGTTTTATCATCACGGTCAAGTAAAACAAGCAGTATTTGTCTGTCAGCAAATGATATTTACCATGACACAGATATGATCACAACCTCACGCCATCGGATCTTTCTTCATTTGTATGATTACAAAGTTGAACGTTGTATGCATTTTATTCCTCGACACCAAAGTGCCCTTTTGTACCATCAATAATAGCTGCACACAAAAAAGCTAGGCACAAGCATTACCGCAATACGATTGACGGAGAGGGTGAATAAGTCTCCATTGTCAGGGCAAAGGGATGGCGCTCGTCAAACAGGCATCCTGATGTATGTTAAAACCGAGACGAGAACACCGGCGCCTGTAATCAATCGCAAATCTGACCAAGTAACCGATTGACGGGTCGAGTTCTATTCTATTGACTAACTGGATTTTGAAATGAACCTTCCTGACGCATATGGGTAAACAGTCCAAAATGGAGAGATGTTGGGTAAACAGTCCAAAATGGAGATGATGAGGCCAATTTTACTTAACACGACTCAAGCTGACAAATCCCACGCAAATAAGAGTGTCCAGTATTAAGTTCTTTCGGTCGCTTGGTTAAGATTGGTGGTATATATTTTCATATTCATTTCATAATTCACAACATATGTCTGATAACGACATTAAGTGAATTTGTTCAAATGTATGGCAGTTTTTCACTTATTTGTTTTGGTAATACCTCGCGTAATTTGAGACAGCTGCATCATTGCCGAAAAAATATAAAGCAAAGCATAAAAATTATGCATTGGTCCAGTAACCAAGTTCGACCATGCGGTATGTTGAGGTGTAGCTTTGACATCGTCTTTATAAATATATTATAACCAACAATATATTACGATTTTCAGCAACCTTAGATAGTTGATGATCACGCTAACTACATCAGTCCCCTGGAGGTCGTTCATGTTGATGGATATGTCAGACATAGGTTGTGCTTAAGCCAAGCGATTCATATTAAATATACCTCTGTACCCGAGGCAATAAAGCAGTTACGAGCGCTAAGGATATACTATCCAGTAAAGCACAAGTATCCCGCTGGGTACCATTAAGGTACTTATATTCTGACAAGCGTGAGCCAATGGTCATACAAAGCCAGACGTGGCCTTTAGCAGTCTGATATAGGCATTAACAAATGACTGCCGTCCTTCTTATTGACATTTACAACTTGCCTTTCGTTAAGTCGCTTCTTAGCAACAGCTCTGAAACGGGAAAACAATTTCTTGCTAGGCTCAATAAGAGATAAACGACTGCACAGGGACTGCAACAAATTATCACAGCAAACCATTTAGACTCTTGGAGTTATCGCATATGTAGCGTATATGAATATTCACCCAGTAAATATTATGCAATTTTAAAACTGGGATACCACAAGAAATATGTAATTTCAGTCGATTCTGATAAAACATGCTTAATCACCTATTATCTGATTGATGATAGCATCTTACAGATATATATTGTACTACTTGAAGCAGTGATACTCACAATATGGCTGCACATGTTGTTTACGTGAGCAACCCAGTAGAGAAAGATTATAAAACAGTACATAATGTATTGTGTCTCATGTCATTATCACAATAATAAACATCATCATCACTGTTATCGACGTAGTCGTCAGTGTCATTACTATGATTCTCTTCGTCATCGTCATCCTGCACGTCTGCAGTAGTGTCAGATTTTGAACTTAATCATAACGTACATAATTATTATAAATGCAGTATTTTAGTTTTAAACAAGGACGCGGCACGAGGGCCCAAAAGAGCGGTCTTTATATATGGCGGCAAGGATGACGGACCCAGACAGTGCGGTGGGTCGCCAAGAAAAACACTGAGGAAAATGACACGAAACTGATTGGAAAATGACACTTGTAATATTCGTATAGAATATAAAATTATTTTGATGAAGCATACATCAGCTCATTGCATATGCATTTACAGTAGATACCTCTTATGAAAGCGCAATGATCAAATATGGCGTCTTTCTTCCAACAGGTTTTGTGCTTGATCATTTATCACACAGCATATTGCTATTGACGCTAGGAAAGCACACGCCTCCTCAGGTTTGTTTCTCATACCACAACCTGACAATGCTATTACTACCTCAAACAGTTCTTTCACTGCAGCGAATAGTCCATTAGTTAACGATATTAATCCCGTCCGCCTCATCGCTGTGACAGGCTGATCGATGAAACATAAAAGAAAATGTGCACAGAAACAAATATCTTGCGCTGGAAAGGAAGCGCAGTGTCGACTTGTTCCGGTCATTACGTAAAACAGCGCTTACACAAATGCGCTCGTTGCATGTTGCACGCTGTGTAAGCAATTAACAGGCGATAATTGCGCGAGCAAGTTAACGATATGCTAGTATATTTCCCCCGCACTGGAGATTAGCTATACACAATTGAGGAATATTTTTTTATAACGACATATTCAACTAATGCGATACTAGTAAGGTGCAGTCATTTCGGGGAAATATGGGAACAGATTGGGTAACTTTAGACCACCCTAGTGTACAAATGCTCAATGAGAATGCCTTATCTGGTCAAATATATTCTAAATATAAGATAGTCATGTTCCATTCTACTTACCCTAATTGGTCATTGATTCACGGTGATACAATTTACGGCAATAATATGTCAAAACAGGGAAACAGCCTTGTTTCTGCGTTTGGCTTTGCGAATCGAATATGTGATTCTATGAATAACATTAACCAAGGACATTGTCATCACCTTCATAGGTGCTTTATTAAATTATTCGATTCTAATGGATTTCGTGCATTATATAGCTCCTGTACAATTTTCCATGCAGCACAAAGCACCATGCAGAATAGAATCAGTTTGATGTATGCATGTCGGCCGTGTATGGTAATGTAATTATAATGAACCGGTACATTAGTTGATATAGACGAAGCCGCTGTTGATCATCCTTAATGTTTAATATTACCTTGTATTAGTTTCTATCAAAATTTATCACCCTTCATGCGACACAATAACTGGATGGACTGACATTTAGGTGCATTGTAATGCATATAAAAGGTCGTGGCACAAGTGATTCACTCATCCAGAAATAACTTCGGTCATAAGTGAATGCACCAAGCGTGCGTATTAACTAGAAAAAGATTGTTGACTCTGCTGTTGAATGGCTAGTACATGCCAAGCTACAAATAATAGAAATGAAATTTACTTTCGTTGAAAAGATGGCTTAATGCAAACGCGAGGACATAGAGTAATGTTTGTATCATCCACAGGTGCTTTAGTGCTAAACATTTTGGGATCATGAATACAATGCCATTAGTACCGTCAGTGAACTTTTGGCGTTGAATGTATCACTATATTTAATCAACAGCACCTCAGTAATCATTATGATAGTCAGTATTAACATCGCCTTCTTCGTCAGCATCACTATTATCATAATTGCACTCATCTACATTACCAAGATATTTCGTAACATACTGTTATTGTCAGTGAGCATTGGGCTGCATTGTACTAAATTTAGTATTGGGACGAAGGGAATAAACACCATCCATGAGTAAAAAGATGAAGGCCCGTTGTTGTTCATTTCAAGAAATTCCGCTTAACACCAACGAGCGCAACGTATGTCTGCCATGATATAACTCCTTTACGACAAATAAAGACAATCAAGGCATCAACATGTGTGCGTAACCACTCCGTAGATGTAACGAAGATAACATGATAGTAAAGAATACTAGAATTATGTTGTTATGAGCACGGTAAAGTCTATTATTATTAAATACATGTCCAGCAGAGCATATATTGTCATAGCTTGCAAAGGTACACTTAGTCGAACCTGAACTAGGCAAAGGATGCCCAGTTGCATGGACTAATTATGTCATACCACAAATAATCTGTAAGTGTGCAATCATTACTGGCATTCAAAGCAAATAACCTACCAGTTGTTATAACCGGTACAGGTCATTTAGATTATAACCAGACACCCTGTATTAATCTCACCTTTCTTAACGACGCTTCATCAAAACATGATGCTTCACTTACCCGACTGTTTAACAGTACAACATTCTATGCAGTGCTTCTAACACATTCAATATGAGATTAACGACAGGAGGTAACAAATGCCGGCTATCCTCGTTGAAATAGGGGATTCGTGTAGTATTGTGTTATTCGTCAGCAGCATGTGCTATTTGCCTATTCAATGAAATATTCACATGTTTTCTATTCTCGCGATTACACGATCCTTGCCTCGTCGAGAAGTGACATTCAAATTTGGCTGATGAGTAAAATGGCCATGCTACAGTTCTATGTGTTAACTGTGCTGCACCCATCAACCTTTTCGTTAGCCCCGCATGAGTCATAGAATCCCCTTATGTAACACTATTTGTACTGGTGAAGCTCGCCATCTTGGTTTAGGATGAATTATTTATCTTATTTAGCGCGCAAAATATTCTATGCTTGATGGTGATTAAATTACCAGTTTACCATTATCTATAATAAAAGAGTATGGCCAGAGTTCGTAACGACCAGAAAACGCTAAATGTCCGCGGGAACTATTTGACCTTGTAAATTTCTATTAGTCTTATCATCTACTCAGGATATCTTCAAATATAGAGATTAAATTCTAATCCAACTTGCCATTCCGATTGATGATGCGTTAGAACATTAACGTAAATATGTTTTACGCTTGATTAATTGATATAATGGAAGCAAATGGTGTCAGTCGAACGTCAGCAACTACTTACACCTTTGGTAGAAGTATTCACATTAAGCAAAATGCACAAACGTAGGTGCAAAGTAATTAAATGGAGGCCGTCGAACAGGCGCCATGCCATATATCAACGAGCTAATGGGAGTTCCAGCGCAATTGTATCAACAGAACAACTGTCTATGTCCTCAGCTACCAAACTTATTGACTATAGCTTTTCCGATTGTACTGCTCATATTTCAGAGACCATTAATACAGTTGATGGCTGTCCATCCCATCAACGCGTTTAACACAATTAAAATGTACAATAAAACTGAGATAAAATGCGACACAATTGTGGCATAACCTGCAGCGGATTTAGCACAATGATTAATTTGTAAATCATCAGTTTGAATGATTTAATTTGTGGCCATGTTGGTCAGCGTAGATGATCAAAATCTACTATTTTAATCAAGATGCAGGCTTACAAACAATTTGAACTGCAATACATATACGATAGTGAGAATGTATAGCACGTAACACAGTCTACACACGATGTCAGAACATTCCGTTAAATGATGGGCCCCATATTCTCCGGAGATGGTTCTGAATCCCGCCATTAACCTCTAGCGATCGATCACATTTAGACAATTAAGAAGAACCGCACAGACATGGTATGCCTTCCAGAATGACATTCGTAAACACATTAATCAAGCCACGAGTTTGATACGAATAACTTATGCAACCGGTTTGCGACATCTAATTACCTTATTCCATCGTAAATCATTCCGCATATGCGGAGTATGTATGCGCATATTGTTCCTGACACACATTTGCCAATGAAAACAAGGATATTGGTATTAAATATATGTATGGATATCCTGTACTTGATGTTGAACCATTTATTCCGAGGATAGCATCACATATTCATTTAGCTTACCCTTCACTAAATACATTGTGTTGTCATCGCCCAAAACATTGTCCTGCATAGGAAGGACGCCTCTTTTGTCTGTACCGAGGTACAAATGGCGCGCCTGTCAACAGGAAATCAATACACTATACCGAATGCATCCTGATTCGCCTGCAGGGCCTGGCTCCTAATCCAAATCTTTATAAAAACAGATCATATTACCCAAAATAGCCGTTGACTTAACCTCGCCGAACGAAGATCAAAGTATAACGTTCCGCGCGAAGTGAGCTTTACATTAGAAAATAAAACATATTGATTCAGCAACTCAATAACGGTATTTGGCACCGCTGATCATACTAGAATGGAACACTTATTGATATCAAAACCGTGGATTGCGCCCGGGAAGATGCTCTGGTGAATGTGACACAAGCGTCACACCGGGCACCAAGGGAGTGTTAAATGCCAATCTGGAGAAGTGGATCACACAACATCGTCCTGCGGAATCAAATGCACAGCTATTCGATGTGATGGACTGTTGCCACGTCGAGCTCTCTATATAAGCACAGTGAAATTGGTTTGCAAATGAGACACTACTCAAGCGAAAACGCCAATAATGTGTATTTTTTTACACGTTATCTGTGGGGGTAGACTAATCGTGTAAGCAATGAAATTAGACTGACGATGCTGAAGCCACTGTTGAGGCTGCTTGACACGAAAATTAGAATTAGCGGCGTATGCCATGATAGCACACTTATGTATAAGTGACAACCATAACCCGCACAAACGAAGCTTGATCTCATGATGAGTTGCATTGCATTAATGTTAATGCCATCAGGCACAAGGTTTGTTGGACTATTTAGCGTTTTTATTCATCTTTGTTGTCAGAAGACGACTGGATGCCTTGACGTCTGTATCTGATTTCAAATTACTTGAAAGCAGCTCAAAAACCACCAATCAAGCTTTTCGATAAGACAGATAAACACATAAACTGAATATCCACACACAAATAATGTGAACAGCCTGTACAGTTATGGTTTTCCTCCACTGACAAATACAATGTTTTCGCTGTTTTATGCATGTAACATATATAGCGCTAGAGGAAACGGAATTCAACCTTTATTCTTGCACAATGTGACCTTCTATTAGCGTTTGTAACCCAAAGCTCACATCTGTGGACTTTATTTGTTCATACCATTAACAACAACACGATTCACAGCCGCTTGCATCAATCAAAGGTACGAACCAGTCGTAAACATTTCGTCGGGCTATAGCTCCTGTAAGTTTTGTGTTTGTTTTAGCGTGATTCTCCATATATGTGACGCAATATAAATAATGGATTAATCCAGTTAAGCACAGAGAAAAAAAGGGTGTATTGGACGATATATGAGGAGAAATACGAGGTTTCGTAAAGCCATCTGGAAACAACAGATCTAATCATTTGATGGGATCTCTGGACATTGTCTACCGAATTTCCAAACTGTATATGAATTACCCACCGCATCTGCCGACCGACGTTATCCACAGCCTATTCTGTGGTCAATATCTCGGATTCTGATTGCACAATAGGTGGATTCATTCTCACACAAGCTGTTTTGCTGACAATATGTCTCACCAAGTTATCAATCAATAGTCCAGTGTTTTTTGTTAGTGACTGGCTTCTGGTTCCATGCATGTTACATTACAAAACGCCAAGATCGGAATACAGAAATGACCAATGCACATGATGCAAACTTAAAACGAAATACTGTTCGCCACGTCATTTATGTAAGGCCCCACCTGTACCTAAAAATCATTCCAACACAATACTTAATGACGAGATATATCTCTTGAAGCATTTAGGACTGACAACCCTTTGGTAACAGTATTAATATAGTTTATTCAAAGTACATTGTAGGGTAAGCAGTGAATGCGACATTCGTGAATGATTTGTTAGGATCAAACATTTAATAATTTGGGACCTATAACGTAAATACTGATGAAAGGCGGGATCGCTATTGAAAGAAGCCCAGACCTATTGATCCGGCTACTACTGTCCTGCACAGATGCTTTAGTAAGTATTCAACTAGATAGCAAGTCCCAAATTAGCTCAATTAGGCATAACGTACCAGTAATAAGGAACATCTGCTTCATAAGACATCGTACACTTCAATCGTAATATTTATAAATATCAATATATATATATATATACATAAGAGTTTTCCTAAACACACAGATATATAATGCATAAAAGCAATAATACGAAGATAGCTATATAATCAGGCACTTGTTCGCTTATCCTTTATTCCCAAGCTATAAATCAGCAATCTTTTTAGCAGATAATAAATATCATAGCGCTGCGGTGATACAAGGAACCATGGCACCACGTAGCATATACACATTTACATTTCCGCCATTAGATTAACTGGGCGTGTAATTTGCATTCACACATCTAATCCAAACTGTCCGAATTATCCTAATTGACATCGACTTAACCATCAATGCTTGCGGAGTTATTATGGACTACGCTATTAGGCGATCCTAAATAATTTCCATTCATAAATGAAACTTTAATGCAATCACGTGTCGTACATACAATTATATTTCACCAAGAAAGCTAAATATTATAGAATTAGAATGCGAGGCACCGATATGCAATTATTAATTACAAACTAACTCTTGCCCCATCAATAATGTGAGAGTAATAACCTTAACACTTTCTCCAAGTTCGCGTCTTTATTCTGGGGTCCATTTGTCTTTGCTGGTTTAATACGAGATGGTATCTTCTCCAGACCTCAGGTGGAAATGTTGGTTGGTGCCATCAGCAGCAGCGACATTTATATATCTATGAACTAACACCGAAAGCTGACCTATTTGATAAAGATGCAGCATCCTACACAAAATACATAATTGTGTAAGTAAACCGATATGCAAAGGTGAACAGCTCAAAATATGTTACTTTCTGAGTTGATATGCTGATATCTCCGGACAATCTTTGCATCAGCGGAGTAACCATTTGGTACAGCTAGGCTATGATTGGCTATTATTATTTATTTGATTCGATTATTGACTTTCGGTTCGTAAAAAATCCCTTCGAGGAAGTCATTAGACATAGGGATTTAGAGTGTTAACACTCCAAAATGCAATTTCGATTTACTTCCTGCTAGCATTTTAAGGCGATGAGTGGGGATTAGTTTCAGATGAAAATGGTTCCGGTTAGACATAACACTCTCCTTTACCCAGCATCTTGCATGGCAGGCTGATTACATCTGTTATATCCACGAACAAATAGTTTTCTAACAGTGAAATCTAAATGACCGTCCACAAATTGTTCGCTATGTATTGTGTGAGCTGGCATCCGCATATTAGTTGGAGTGATTGGCTAACGGCCTGCTCTATGCTCACTCCATGATACTGCCATGTATTCCCTTCTTGGCAACTATTCATTGATTGGGAAGGACCTACCTTCAATCAACTACAGAAACAGAGCCCCAATTACGAAGTTGTGCTGTTACAATAAATACTATGCAGTCTTGGCGCTGCAATAAGACAACCTGTGAATGATATTCGCCATATCAAATTAATCAAACCTGATTGTCGCACGACATACTTTACCAAATAATGATCTGTATATGGCACTTGAGTTCTCACATTTCACGGCAAATCGCCCTGTGGGAAAATATGTGAATCTCTTTTGGAACCAATGTACATTAGTCACTGTAGGAACAGTGTTATGGTCAACAACTGAGGTTAGGTAAATTACACGATCACATACAACATTAAATTCTAAATTATTCGGATTATGAATCCATTGCTTTCCTTTCCTTGAAATAAACACAACAGTTCATTTGAATTATCCTGCCTCTTGTCCCACGTAAATGTCCTGAAACATGTTTTATTATATGACGCTTAAGTAGGTACAAAGAGTATACGACCTTCAATGCCGACACAGATATGTGATATACACGTATTATATATATATATAAGATATATGATATATATATATATATATATATATATATATAGATATATATATATATATAGATATATATATATATAATATATCTATATAGAGATAGATAAAATATATATATATATATATATATATATATATATATATATCTATATATGTATATATATATATATCTTATTATATATACTATATCCAGAATATATATATATATGTATATATATCTAAATATATATACATATATATATGTATCCATATATCTATATATATATATATATATATTTGTTTGCGACAGTTTATATATATATATATATATATATTTGTTTGCGACAGATTTGTTTGCGACAGTTTTCTTAAACTACAGTGTATTGGATAGTGGTGATCTTTGATGTCATATACGCTGTATCTTTGATGCTTTATTCGCTTTATCAGCTAATTGCACCCGCTAAATAATGCAATGAAAATGGCCGGAATGTCGCGCTTGCATGCCGGCAGGTTCATAGGCGTGCTTCGGCACCTCGGGATCTCGAAATGTAAAGCCTATAGCGTATACCAAGGTCTGTAATATGCCTGCTCCCCTTGCCACTTGGGGAAAAATAAATGCGTATTAGCTACAACTGGAAGAGCAGTATGGTGTTTGGGCAAAAATCTGTGGAAGGTTTGTAATGCTCATACTATGAACGTCGCGTTATCATAAACAGCAAGTTGTAGGCGTTTGTTGTCGTTACCCCCAAGCCGTGAGGTGAAAATGATTTAGTAAACAAAAATCTAGGCCAAGGTGTTATTACACGGGTTTCAGTCCAATGGAAGATATCACCAAGAGAACATGGTCTTCACATGCCAATCGTCCTCAGCCATCAGCTGGAACTGATATGCAATATTCGATACACGGGAAATGTCCAATACCTGATTTGAAGCTTTTTGATACCCCCGTTACCATCACGGTACATATGTTTGATAATGGTACATGCACGCGTTTAAAATAAAAATTATTAAGTCATGGATAATACGTTTTAGAATTGTCTGTGTGTGATCAATAATGCACCAGTTCTACGGATACATTACCGGAGTCTCAACGCGTTTTGTGTTTGCACGATGACGCATAACCTTAGTTGGATACCGCCCAATTTTGCAAATGTAGTCTGATGTAAGCAGCTGCAAGCCTTGATATCTGATCTGCATGATTAACTTGCTCAGGTGTTGAATTAGTATCACTTGTCAAAACACGTCCGCCCGTGTCACCTTGCTTGGTTGTTATGTCTCGTGCAAACGGAATGGACCAACTAATTCTATAGTGTTACCAATTTAATTGGTATTATTGCTATGCCTCCAAACCCTTTTCACATAGAGTTGGGAAGAAACATGAAGAGAAATCGCCGAGGCCTATACTTGTGAAGTTCTCAACATACATGGTCCACAATAAAATCTTCAAAGAAAAGAAGCTACTGAGAGGCAAACAAATATTCATAAATGAGGATCTCACACAGAAGAGAGCTTCACTTCTCTACTAGGCAAGGAAGTTGACGAAAGAAAGAAGGATCCTTGACTGCTGAACCGTCAACTGCTGATCAAGAACCTGCAGGCCAGAATTATGCCGATTAATGGTGAGAAAGAACTTCGTAATATTTAAACCGGCCTCACTTGCTCAGGTGTTGAATTAGTATCACTTGTCAAAACACGTCCGCCCGTGTCACCTTGCTTGGTTGTTATGGAAGTCTTGTCTCGTGCAAACGGAATAATCACACATAACGTTTGTAATATTTGTAATTTCCGTGTGCTAAAGTATTCATTAAGTAGTCTCACATGTTCAATATGTCACGAGGACACACACCTGAACTGCTTAGCAAATGTAAGTAAGAACGATTCAATTTATGCCGACGGATTACTCAATAACTGGTACTGTGTCCAACGTATGGGGATGATCTTAACTTTCATTAATATTGTCGACGATCAAGAATTTCAAAATATAATCGATCCGAGATGCCATGGTTTTAATCCTGATACTTTAAACCACTTGAATGACAAATTGTTTGATGCTTTGAATGTAAATTTTGAAACTGCGGGTAATCCACTAAGCAATGTTGATCCCGACTGCAATTTGTATAACGAAACACAAAATACTCCGTGTTGTTATTATGAAAAAAGTTTCTGAAAAATGTAAAAGAGCGTCACAGATATTTTCTTTGATGCATTTCAACATACGTAGTATTCCAAAACATCTTGGTGAGTTCCTGAATTCCCTGAATCATCCGTTTAATATACTTGGTTTTACTGAAACTAATGCTCAATTGTATGGCTTATGTAATTTCAATGTGGAACATGTCTGTAGACAAGGTAAAATTGGCGGCGGGGTATCGCTGTATATTAATGAATCAATTCAGTATAAAGTAAGAAGTGATTTAAGTAAAGATAATAAATGTATTGAAAGTTTGTATGTAGAAATACCCCAATGCTCTGGTACGAAATAAAAAAAGTTGTCGTTGGTGTGGTTTACAGACCTCCAAATACTAATGTGTCGGATTTCACCGATTATATTGATGACATACTAGCAAGAGTTAAACAAGAAAATAGTCTTTGTTATCTCATGGGTGACACAAATACCAACTTATTAAATATTGATGTGCATACTCCAACAGCTGAGTTTCTCGAAACATTGTATTTATTTTCATTTGCTCCATTGATAGCAAAACCTACAATAATTACTTCATCCTCTGCTACTTTAATCGATAACATATTTTGTAATTTTCACCCAGAAAGGAATGGCGTCTCGGGTATTATTTGTACTGACATAAGCGACCTTTTTCTTATTTTCTAT
The DNA here is from genome assembly GCA_034190875.2 of Urechis unicinctus. NCBI lineage: Eukaryota > Metazoa > Annelida > Polychaeta > Xenopneusta > Urechidae > Urechis > Urechis unicinctus. The sequence continues at coordinate 39,819,864 of CM067346.1, forward strand.
ATTTATTCAGATGTATCCTGTCAGACTGAGGCCATCAACAAAAAGCAGAGGTATTACAATGCAAGTAATATTCAGCAGTTCAAAACATCACTCCTGCTGGTAGATTGGAGTAATATATTGCATAACGATAACTTTTTTGTTAACATTGGACCAAGCTTGTCTTTTTCCTGTTACGACCCTTTGTCATTTTGGACCAAGCTTGATCTAAAAATATTCCTGCTGGTGCTTTTTTCAAATAACGACCCTTTGTCATTTGTGAAGAAATCATGTATTAATTTAATTGTGCTCAATGATACAAGTGAAAATGAAGTCAGTAGTATTATTCTGTCGTTAAAAACACCAGCCCTGGATGGGATGGCTTACCCACAAAGGTTATTAAATCGACATTTGGTGCTTTTTTGACACCATTAGTGCATATTTTAAACCTTTCGTTTAATCATGGAGTTGTTCCCAAGGAACTGAAGTTAGCTAGAGTCGTGCCAATTTTCAAGAGTGGGGATGATTCGTGTATTATTAACTATCGACCTGTGTCTGTATTGCCAGTCGTATCGAAGATTATGGAACGATTAATGTATAATAGACTTATTGATTTTGTTAATAAGCAGAATATTTTGTATGAATGTCAGTTTGGGTTTAGAGAAAATCATGGTGCAAACATGGCTTTAACATATTTAGTGAATAAGATTATTGATGCATATGAAGATGATAAATGCTGATGATACTAATATGTTTATTGTAGGTAACAATATTGATAACATGATTCGAAAAATTAATCAAGAGCTTGATAAACTTGTAACGTGGCTTAACACGAACAAACTATCTTTGAATGTACAAAAGTCACATTTTGTTATTTTTAAACCTGGTCGGCATATTATCACCCCAAGTGAAACGCTGCATGTAAACAACCAGATATTAACGAATGAAAACTGTACTACTTTCCTTGGAGTACGTCTTGATAGAAAAATAAATTGGTCACAACATTTCAACCATGTAAAATTGAAAATTGCTAAAATGTTGGAATCTTATGTAAAGCAAGAAAAGTGTTTAAGTTGTCAACGTTAAAAACATTGCTTATTGATAGTGTAAAGTAAATATGAATAAGCTTGGCAATAGGGATTTGGGGAGGATATAGTCATCGTACCATGCACATACAATTTTTGTAGCATATTGCAGCTTTTAATAGAAGCAATGAGCTATTTGTAAACAAAGATGTACAGTCATTGTTGTGGTATTTGTGAAAAACAGCTGTCACGATTATACAGAGAATGCTGAGTGTGTAATTCTTCGGTTATTGCTGGCTCAGGCTAGAATTCAGCGTAACCGCTGCGATATGCATGTCTGCATGTGTTTGTTTTCAAGCAGAACAATTGATTTCCATGAGAGTCATTTAATGTATTCTCGCCAGTCCAACAACAGGCAAGGATGACCTTATGATATCAAATGTTATACTTGAGTTATTCCACACAGACCCCGATTTGTTTATGTGCAGTGGTATGCTAGATTAAGTCGAAACACTCCCCCGAATAAGTAATGTACGTCTGAAGATAGTTATTTTGCTGTCGCCATCAAGTCTGGCATAAGTTGATTGTCTATTTCCACCTGTCTAGACACTCTGTCTTTTGCAATCAAATAGTAAATTACCCGCATCCAATTATCCAACACCCTTGTCATATATAAGCAAGTAAAAATTCACAATTTCTTGTAGCCTAACTATTAGAAAGGTCACATTTGTTCTTTCAATCAATAGGCTAATAGACTGATTTGTAGCATTTTAAAGCCGTTGTGTTCCTACCATAGATGTACCATCGACAATTTGTCGTAAACATGATAAATGCAATCCTTCCGCTCTATCCACAAAGGGCTGCATGCAAAACGAAGTGCGTTATGACTGATGGGAGGATCACCGGCCATTGGAACATCAGAATACCCACTATTACGTCGAACCCCTGTATTCGTTTAATGAATAACTCGGCCATCAGTATTTACTGCCACTTACAGCACAAGCTGACTCAGCATGATAGCAGAGTACGATAAAATTATATACAATCGCCGAAGATGAAAGCCAGAGGCAATGTGAATGATGATTAAAGCTCATTGTACTCTGCCAATTTACATGATTTAGAGAGGCATGTTATCTGCAATATGAAGCTGATTCGCTGACGCTGCTATACCATCTTCAACCACGTAATTAACACCTGTAATTGAATATCATGCCCCCTGGATGAGAGATTTGATCACGTTTAGTAGCATTACGTTTGTAGGAATGACATGAATATGTTTATTGCTACCTTGTTAAGGGGACATCGTCTGCCTAACACCTGTTATATTATCAAAAGTGACAAGCATCGCCAAATAACAACACTGCCAGGTGTTTTGTTTCTCATTGTCCGACAAAGCTGTGTGCATCTTACTTATGGTAACGACATTTATTTGAATAGCTTTCATTACTTAAGTGGCAACATAAAAGCTTTCCTTCGTCAGATCTCCCTAAATACACGTTACCCGTCAAAAAACAATTCATATAGCGCATAATACCCGGAATATAGAGCTTTAAGGTATGCATTTAATTAGCTACTACTAGCTCAAGGCACCGCTATATCCAGTCAACACTATCTCAGAGAATAATGCAACGCCCATATTTTAGATTACAATTACATAACCAGTTTGCGACAATAACATAACCAGTTGTGTCACTATTGTGTATCGGTCAATTCAAAACAAGTCAGATTTTCATCTACAACCTATATTTTGAAGCGTTTACAGGCATTTTTCCCTATTATGTCAAATCTCAAAACTTGTTTTCTTAGTAATAGTTAATCGTTGCCTAGCAAAACAGTAGTTCTGTTAATGACTTGTTAAATACCGTGCATCGAAATTCCATCATTACTGTACTGGTTGCAAACGCTTAGCAGAAAATAACCAACTACTTGTAGAGCGATTTCTATGGTGTTGATAAAAAGAAACATTGGACCCCGTGTTGCCTGCATCTATGATACGTAACTGCCAAGTACCATTGTCGCTTGTTCACGCACCATGATGGCGTCGGAGTTAAAGAAAAGGCTACATTTGCTATTCAGCCGAAAATGAAATCACGTTACTCATACAAACTACCGTGGTTGCATTTTGACTGATCCGAGAGAAAAACTTACCATTTGCCGGTTGCCAAATTAACCACATTCAAAAATGCAGTTATTCTTTTTATCAGTCGGGACTTGCTGCCCTAATTGTTCGTCGTTTTAAATGCTTCTTTATTTGACAATATGAAATAGATGCCGACCATCAGTAAACTTACATAACATTATAGAGATCACGCCACCTTAGCCGTTTGTCGTATGATGACACGAGTTGCTTAGCATGAATCAGTTGTCCATCAGACCAACCTGTTATAGCAATGAACATCTTTCAAGTATATTCGAGTTAACAATGATCTTTCTCTTGCCTACATATTATCCAATAAATGACAATGGGTCTATTATTGTTTTGTTCACAATGGTATTCCTAGATTACGCGGACAACCATCTTGCATCAATACAACCTACATTTACCACATGAGGAAAATTATTTGCATCCTAGATGACTCCTTGTATTTTCTTTGAGAACTAACGCCTTGCGGGGGTGTAAAGCTTAGTAAAGTGTAAGTTTGATCTTGAAGAAGAGCTAACCCAGGCGTTCACACATCTACCACGCAATGCAGTGGCATGATATAGCCTAAAAGATAACTTGGCTCTAAAAGTAGATTTTTACGTTATCTAAATGATACAAGATACTTCGTATCTGCCACATACAATCACATAAACAGTACAGTCGATTCAGACCGAGAATCAGTGAGATACTTACTACACTGAATAGAACCCGACAAGTCATATTCATCTACATATCTTGGCATCGCCACTTAGGCAGTTACTATCTTTGTTCTAACTGTGCGTACTACAACTTCCTGGGATGGCCTATATTTTATTCACTACTGGCCACTGTTCGATAATCTTCACAATCTACTATCATGACATTTATACCGGCAGATAATTGCCCTCTGGTGGAATAAGATAGTGCCATATCTATGGGTCAGTAAATGTCCCATCATGTTGTATTACTTGACAGAGGCACAGTGCAAATAAATAACGTTTGGCATTATTCTAACAGTCGCAAAGTAGCAGTGGCTAAAATGTTGGGTTAAACTTTCCATTATTGAAAACGCTATAATTTTGCCAATTTTTTGTACGCAATACAACTTGATGTCTCCAGCGAGAGGTGACTATACCATCCAAGCAGTACGATTCCAGCAACTCTGCCTTAAGAGGCAATGTTATATTCGGCGCCCATGAACCGATGGCAGCAGCATCAAGCAATGTTTCATGGCAATTAATTAAGCTGTCGTGATAGCAGCATTATGGCTAAACTTATTTGTAAAATTCTGTTTTAAAACGTTCTTCTATACTAGCGATCTCACAAGCACATACCCAGTCTATTTGAAACTGCCCCAATCGTACGGTAGAATATATTTTGATAAAATACGGTTTGCACATCTGGTACTGAAAGATTAATAACATTTGTGAGTAATTTAATGCAATACAACAATCTAACGTTATGATATAATTTGACAAGCCTCATAGCAAAGAAAAAAATATATCAACAACAACCTGAATTTGGAAAAGCCGGCCAGGTATATACGCAGCCATAAAGTTTAGTACTTTGACGAAACATTATGATTATTGGACATCATTCAATTATGTGAACAACGACTTGGTGCATTTTTGTTTCTCCGTTCCACACTTAACGACGAACATTAGAGACCAATATACAAATTTCGACCATGATCCTATTTCATTTGTGTCTATTGACGCAAACATATCATAACAACAGTACTCGGAAAAAACGTTGTACTGGTTTACCTATGCGTAATTCCAGCGAAAATATGGAATAGATTTCTTAGTGTATCTCGTTGAATCCTATTAAGTAGTAAAACACACTCGTTGACCCATTGGTTGTGGGCAAATCTGGGCTAATCATTGGTAAAGCGTCACTGTGGTATAGAGATTTCCCGTTTAAAGTTAACAAATAGACTTTATATTGATAATTTCGAGAGTTTTTGCGGATAGTTCCAATCATGTAATAAAATATTTATTATTATTCATATACACGTAGATAGAATGCGTTTTATTCACGAACAGATCGTTAAATATGAATTTATCAGCCATCTTCAACGCATATTAATAGATGCAAAATATAAACCTTGAACCTTGTATTAATGACGTCTAACAGCGATGGATAATGTATCACAATAAGCTTAGAAGTGCAAACTAATTGAATTCCACTCTAATCCACTCTGATCCCGTCGCGGAACATCTTATATTTGAGACATTTGATTATTCAAGGCTGCTTCTATGATTTAACACTGAGTGGTAGACTGATATATTTGAACTAAAAAGACATCTTTTGTTCCGGACTGTATCATGCTAGAACTATATGTCCTGTGTTTGAGTGATGCTATCGAATGTTATATTCCGTACATACCTCACTGTGTACTATATCATTATGGTTTGATATGGGACCTCACCACGAATGATCGGGGCAGCTTTAGACTCATAAGTTGGGCGAACGACGTTCCATTTACACAATGTAGGATCGAATATTTATAGCAATGAATGGCACGGGCAGTGATAAGTCCGATATAATGAGACGGATGAAGTCATAAGGCACAGCTGTGTGATATTGAAACCTTAGCTAAACAAGACAGGGTGTCAGACATGACTCAGCTTGACTGCGATAAGGCTTCAGTATTACACAACTCTACTCAATGACGCCATTTATCCTGTTGCTTGGTTCCCACCTCATCAGGCAATATTCCTATCACTGTTCTTGGTACTCGTCCGAATGCGCAAAACCTTGTTTATCATTGTCTTAGGCACTGACAACATCACGCACTTGTTTTCTAAGAACTGGCCAGAATAGCGAATATCATAAGATCGAAATGGGCTATCAAATGTCAAAGCACCAAACAGCAGTAATGCTCGACACATTGTCATTTGTGTGGAATTTCTGGACATTTCAAATTGCAACCATGCGGATTTTATTAGATATGCCAGATATGTTATAAAGAATACCATAAAGGGCTGTGTATCACCTGACACTTCCACATTGGGAACATTGACAACATTTGGCTAAATCAGCAGCCATATTTGTTTTCGAGCAGCATATTCATAGCAGTGTCTGTGTCTGCATCATACGACATATCTTCATAATTGGAATAAGAAATCAGTTCCGATAACTAATGATGCAATGACATAGCATTTCATACGAGTCATGTATGGCTTGCGTCGTTCTGCAATAAACATCCGCTTAAACAATCATCAGAGACAATGAATCTAGAAGACAGGACGATCAATACTTAGTTTATGATTCGTGTTTATCGCGAGCCTCTTGACCTATATGTATTTGAAGTATTTTGCGGTATGTTAAAACCCAAAGGCTTGACATATAAAAAAACCAACAGAATACGAATTGTATTGTGGTAATCATTGAAATGAATATGTTATGCGATAATTATTCCTCCCATTTCAGATCTTAGCAATTATAATTTTATATAAATTTGACGTCCATGTTGAATGTACTGGGCAATATGTGAGATAATCGTACACTACAGAGAGCAATGTTTTACAGAGTGCTTGATTTGACGATCTCTTAGTATGCAATTAAGTACGCATTCATGGGGATAAATATAACAAAACCAATGAAAAGCAAAAGATATGCCCTTGTACACGTACACAGATATATATAGCCATCGTACATTAACTTTATTGACTCTGTGGTAAAAAGGTTACGCGTCGTTCTGCAGGGTTTATGGTCATGGTCGGATGTACATAACATAAAACGTGGCTAAGCAACATTCAAGGTTAATTGTCGTCGAAGCGTCTCCCAACATATCGTATTAAATATTGCCTCCATAGTTTCTAAGATTAGCACTTATATTGCTAGGGAAGCAATAAGAGATAATCGCATCATTAGGTTACATATAGGGTCACCGAAATTAGTTTGCAGCTATTAGCGGTTATAATACACCTATTGTTGACGTTTCGCTCAGTGATAACAAAATACAACTCGAGGATTGTAGTCATGTAATTGTGAATTCAACTAATATAGATGTTGGCATGTTGACAGACTGCCTTCATTTCAAGTCTAGCACCAAAAAGAGGCTTCGTTCCATATATATCTCATGATCTACTGTGGAAATCTGTTTTATTCAGTTATGTCGTTCCATCGATAATGGTGCCCCCCTAAAGCCATGAACCACACGAATGTTGGCTGTAAATCGTAACTCGCTCTGAATTGACCTCGCTATCGATGTGTATTCTTCCGCTTTAGTTACATAATGTAGATTTCATAAAATCTTCACTCATTCAAGATGTGGGCATCATTGTGCACACATAAGACCTACAAGCAGGAAGGGCAATGTCCGACAACATAAATGGCGACAGCCGAAGTAAGGATCTTTTTTCTGAGACCACAGCGCCGCGTAGCGACTGAAAGTCTGAAAACTTAACATTTTTGGTTTCCAAGGTGCGGTTGCCAAGAAGCTTGCTAGGCAACCTCGTTTCAAATATGGGGCTGAACAGTCTCTTTAACATAACCAATCATTCAAAACCTTATTATATCTGCTCATGTCGGTGTGGGCCTCTATGGGTGGTACGGCAATCTCGTTAAAATAATTGATGTAAGAACAAAAACGAGTGAGGCAACTTATGGCAGATCACACGGGGAAACATATAGTGTTTTGACCTCCTGTGTTCGGCCTGAACACCGAGTAGTGGTTAGATGCGTCTGTGTGACATAATGACCTTTTGATATGTGCCTATGGTCGTGTTTTTTACACGGCATCTCCGCCCTGTGGACGACTTCCAATGTGCTATTCATTGAAACTGCTTATATCGTTTGTGACTATGAATATATCAAAAATCTACTAATGTCAGCCATTTGTAGCGATGTATATCACTTTGTTTTGATATGCAAATGCAAATATTCACGCACAATTCTTCGACCAAACAATTGTTATTTTTCCTCTAATCGAGCGTTATCATTTCCTTGATGTGCGCCATATGTTGCATTGGTCAATCCAAATGGTACTCCCATTGAGGACACGTCGTGAATTTCCGACTCTCTCCTCTTAAATAGGGCGCTGACCAGATAGCAATATTGTCATACACTGCATTATGCATCTTGCGTTTCGTCAGCGGTTATACAATGCATCGTGATTGTCGCATTTACGAGTCCCCCTGACGTGACTGAAGCCATTAATGTTATAACTGTAATAAATGAAATGTGCTATATGATATCATGTTTGCCACTTCATCCAACTCATCTACTGAAATCTAATGTACTGGTTGCATACGAAAGGTAGTTTTATTACTGAAAAATTCGATTACGACTTGTGGTGATCATGTTGATCTCTCCACATTTGTCAACGGCATTGTTGCATTTAGAAACCATGACCAAGGTGTATTCATAATTTGCATTTGAGTTAGCTAATCATCAGTGGTTGAAATATGCCATTAGCTATTCTGCGTATAATGCCCTCCCAGTCCTGGGAAATCATTTTTCAAGCATTATCCATACTCATGGTTTTGTTTGCCTGGAAGTCATTTATAATTACCAGTACTTGCCCACGACACTTACGATGTTATGTTCCAAATTAATCATCCGTTAAAGCCCATGAAAACTCTCAACAGCAAATTTGATGACAAGAAAGACAGAAATATCGTATGTTAGTGGTGTGTTGTTTGTTCATTGCGGCGCATTGTGGTCTGATTATACACGTTGATTAATATACCTACAAGCGCCATTTTGAAAGGCGTATCATGCCTTTCCCTCCTCTGTTTATTGTTTTGATGTAAAACAATTCAGGATTAATGGCGGGGTTGGGATTCCTTCCTGATAGAAAGTGGCTCTCCTCTGATGTCGACGTTATCACATTCAACAAGTCCTGCATAACACCGATACTGAAATGCTTACTTCAAACCGATATTTGGGCTGTACCTCACTTCTGGCGTCGCGGTTATATTCCAAAGGTAATATTAATTGTGGTATTTCGGCATGGCCTCCCAAGTGCCATTTCACAATTGGCTCACACCCGGTGCCAATAACAGGTTGATGACACCCATACTACTGGGACGAGTTTCCAACGCAAAATTATTTACCAATCAGGTTGTGTATATCCCCTTAAAAGAAAGGAACATCACTCTACCTGATCAGATTTAAAATATGTAACTCGAGGCATATAAACGTCTACCCATTCTTACATATAACGAAACTCCCTTGATGAAAAGCTTCGATTCGTTGAGATTTTCATCATTAAAAACCATGGCCACGTGATTTGATTTAATCACGTTAGATGAGCACATGGGCAAAAGCAGTTTGAAGTGAGAATTTTTTTAATATCCTCTGGTAAGGAGTTTTGTAATCTAAAAGTATGAAATAGCCGTAGAAGGCGCCTCCCGACCGTAAAGTACACGAATATGGCAAAATATTAAGGCTGATTTTTTTATGCTTTGAATATAAGACATCGTCCGCATGAGCTTGCATGTAATTTGTTTACTCTGCGATGGCTTTTACATCCATCAGGTTGAATATAAATATGTTAATTTATTCCTCTTATTCTGCCTTCTTTGGCCTGCACTTCTTTAAATAAAGCCCAAAGTTCAAAGGCAATGAAGAATGTCTGCGACCGACGCAATGTGCTCGTAACATTTATGAGATATGCAAGCCACACTGACTTTTCAAACATTATGTGTTTGAGCAATTTTAGCGGTGACTGGGATGAAAGCTATATGTATAGTGTGTTAAGCAGTATGTATATTTTATATGACCATTCAAGTATTGAATTCTATTAGCGTTTTCATCATTTACGGCTGATCTGTTCAATAGATGGTATCAGCTCATTGGTTATGCGATGTCGTCCTATAAACGGATGCTAGTCTACCATAGATTTATTTTAAATACTTTATAACGATCTAATATTACTAGGTGCCACAATCCACATAATCGTGATGAATGGAATTGTATTTAATGGAAAATGTTCCGTTGATATTTGCTTTGATTCCATCAATACACCTGATCCCATTACATGATATGCACCCAATTTCTGGGGATTGGTTGTCCAAGCATCCATCGGTTTCTAGAAAAAATGAAATGGAGCTGCACAACAAGATTCATTATCGAATGTTGTTTATATTGGTCTGTTATTTTATTTTAAGAGATATCAATTTCGTTTGCGTTATAATGCATAGTCATTTCTTAGATTGATCGGCAACATGTAATACATAAGTAGGTATGTAACGGGGATGGTACGATTATGATGGAGGACACTGGTGAATAATGCTATACTCACTCGGTAAAGAATAATGTGTATGTGGTAATGCCCTAGCTTGCCATGGAATGAGTATATCATGGGATATTCTGTGAATGAAGTACAACCAATCTATGCGAAAATTAAAAGCTGCAATCGTGAGCCAGAAAACACAGGCATATTTCGTGTGTTTGCTGCCTGTCAAATACAAAGATCATTGGGTGCAAATCCGGCGGATATTGCGATAATGGTAGAGCTGTATAATTAATGGGCAGCGTATTGTGCGCTCACATAGGGTTCATCCTAATCCACACACACAAAATAAAATCACTTACCAGAAAATACAGGATAATATAAAAGGAGAGTTAGAAATCAGTCACCTAATAATATTCGTCATGAAAGCACTTGTTTATCGAATAGAATTGCTAAATGATTAAACGAATGTCGTTATTGGTGTGTTTACATGTGTCAATGGTAAGGGTGTGGTCATATCTTAATATCTGGATTTGACCGACTCCAAGAGATTAATGGTTCGTGTAGTAATCTATGACAGAAGGTACCCTCATCATTCACCGGAATGCTTCGGTATGGCTTGCAGTGCGTGTTAAGTAATGCGAAGTCTCTCGAGCAAGCTAATATCGATGATCACCCTCCTATATATCTTTTGCACTTCATGTACAACGGAACTGTGTATCCAGAGTCTACAACAAAAAAAACAGCAGAATAACTGTAGATAAACAGTCTACGGCTTCATAAAGGCGACAGGTTAACTGCAGATGAACAGACCACAGCTTCATAATGGAGACAGGATAACTTTAGATGAACAGTCTACGGCTTCATAAAGGTGACAAGTTAACTGCAGATGAATAGTCCACAGCTTCATAATGGAGATAAGAGAACTTTAGATGAACAGTCTACAGATTCATAAAGACGACAGGATAGCTGACATACATCTTTTGTCCGCGTCTGTACAATAATATCAATGCAGCGGCAATTTGCACAATAAAGACGATGTTAACAACTCAATCTATGTATAACTGATTATGCATTCCTCAGAAAGGAAATTATTTAATGTTCACATATCTCTGATGAAAACATAACAATATTTTAACCAGTTTGTCAACTAGCATATGTGACAGGAAGGTATACTTCGAACAAATACTATTCCGTGTGATGCTCTTTTCGTGTCGATATTGGTAGTCGAAAAAACCCCCAAAAGATGAGGATGTTCCATAACGTTTACCATCAAGGTGATATATGTAAAAGTTAGGATGAGTTAGATGCTTATACAGAGCCCAGTGATAATCACCGCTTACTTGGCGCTAGCCCGTTACCCACACGTGTCGCAAACCTTTACCTGCTGCGACAGAAACGTATGCATCAAGTTTATGCTTGTATTTCGAAATGTAAGTAACTGTTTATGCTAAATAAGAGGAATAATTTTGTACCATATGGGATAGACAGATTTCTTGCTGCATAACAAGTCGCGTCCTCATTAATCTGTGCAAGCAGATTGGTGCACTTTACAAGCAGATGCTTGTAAATCACCGTATAATTTTTTTTCACAAAGTATACTCCATAGGGCAAGCGAGAAGTAGCTCTTGTTGAATTACGAAACTTCTTAAAGATTGCCGTTAATATATGCGAAGCAGCCATAGCAGAACAAATAAAAACTATGATAAAACATGCAAATTGATACTATATTCGCGTACAATGCATGGAAATTCGAATGCTTCTTGGGTAACGGTGACTTCATGGAATGATTATCGTTCGGCATGCACCCATCCTATGGCAGCTCATTTGGGATACGCGGAAAGACATTCCGATAATTGCTATTGACATTTGCTGTGGTCTTTGCAACGCTGATACATATCTAGGTTTATCCCCGTGCCAATCCCTGGCATTTTATACCTTGCTCACCCATAGTATTAATCACTGTAGTCATCGACATCGACAATTCTCGAAAGTCCGAAGCTCACACACAACATTGCGCCTGTTTTATTGCCTCCCAGTCAGTACACATTACATCCATATTCGCATTTAAGTGAAGGCAAATCGTTCTCGCAATATTTCGCGTTTTTACCCACTACTGGCCTTCACTGCACACTATAGGGTATTTATTGTTATTCCCCATTTAGTCATTATCACAATTATTGACCAGCAAAATCATGTATTAGACAATAATGTAATCCCTCGATTGTTATAGTATCAAGCGTTAATGTCTTGCACACAATAATTGTATTTCTAATTCATAATACACCAAGCGGTATTAAGTAAGTGGACTTTATCGCTCCTGAGGGACTTGTTAATGATAACAAGGACATGATACAGCAAATATGAAGAATGTCCGCCGTTTCGCCTCGAGCAATTAACAATGAATATGATGCAAACACTTGCCTATCTTCGTATTCCAAATAAAAGCGTAATTCATTTTAAGATGGCTGTCACTGGCATGGTTTTGTGCGAAAAATGAGGACAAAGATGTTTAATCATTGCACGTATTTTGTATATTGACACATATTTATCAAATGAAAATGACTTCAACTACACGTTACTCAAATGAGATATATGACCAAACTGTCTCATTAAATCATTTTGGTAAACACCATCAGATACTTATGTGATTACCTTTTGTGGAAACATAACCAAGTCACATTAAATGAAGTGTAACAACTAAATAATAAGCTTGCTATCTACAAAAGATAATAAAGCAAGCATTATTGTAAAATCGTCCTGTATAGGTCATTTCAAGTGAGTTGTTCCATCAAAAAAAATTAAACAACAGTGAATTGTGTCTCACTGTAGTGAAGGTCCCCCAGCCTGATGGCTGCGGGCGCTGTTTACATGTTACTGATATTCAATAGTCTCGCCTTCAGGTCTGGGCGAGCTTAATATGTTGAATTGGACAGGCATCCCAGATTTGGGATGCTCCAATCACAAGCCGTGTCTCTCGGTCACTCTCTGATACTTTTAAGTCGTTGTCTCTCATTGGTCAATTCTACAAGTTCCGAAGAACTTGTCCAACCGGTGGAGTGATTTTTATGAGCCGGGCACACATCCTATAACACTCCGATTTGTTGTTTCACGCTGAGTGGCACCGTTAATCACACAGTCGGCGAGAGAAGCAGTAAACATACTATCGTGCAGCTAAGCATCAAAGCATTTGTTGTGGTGCCAATTTGAACTTTTGAGACGCCCCATAATTCCAGAAGACATTCAATGTGTTCTCATTGGACGCAGACCACTACAATGTCCATGACGTCACATAGAACCGAGGGCGCGTATCACAAGCCAGACACGCGCAATTAAGGTCAATCCGGGTCACAACCTTTGCGTTGATTGGTCACGAAGATTAACGAACGTGTCTAATGAATATTCGCCAATTTAAGACCTTATCTTTTCGTAGACTCTAGGGTGAGAAGCGTAGCGGAACCCCTGGAGTCTGGGACGCAGACTAGTCTCACTGCGATGATTTACAATATTGTGGGAAACTAAATGCGGAAACATTTGCTCTGGCATTTATCAAACTATAACATTGATTTTTTGATAAGCTAATTATTAATTGACGAATGTAATCCGAAATAAAAACTGAATCATTTAATGGTCAATCATGATGAAAGTGAGAGGAGATGTTGCTGGCGACAATACTGCCAACGGCTGACAGATAACTTCGCTGACCCATTGCGGCAATATATTGATAGTTATTGAAATTCCTATTGCGGGTTTAATTACGCATAACATTGTAGGTTGTTGTATGCTTGATAGAGTAATACAGTCTTCATTTAATGACCGCATGTTAAATGCATTCACAGGGGTGAGTGTTTTGTACTACAGTCGTGAGACAAACCGCTTCACAATAACCACATAGTGTCCCACACAAAGCCACATCTGACTTTTTCCCCGCGCTCGGTAGCAAGCCAAACTAAGTGAATGCAACAAATATTCACGTTTGCACTGATAAGGTACAATAATGTGCATGGATATTGTAACATGAATTATCCAATATATTGGGCCCTATACATTGTGATGATGCGCGAATCGTCGTCAATTGTTCATGTGTATAAACGGAAAATAATGCAGCCCACTGTTAACCACGCACCGGTGTAATAAATACACATCTATCAAAGTGTAGCTTGGCATGTACTGTCACCGAGGCTATATTTGGACGCGTAAAACAGGTTGGCTAGGACCTGTTGAATGAATGGCAATGAACGTTAACCCCAGTGATGATATACTGTGTTAGCCAATAATGCAAGGTGAAATGTATGGATGGTAAACAGCGATATTTTAGCCCGCACTGATATGCACAACAGCTAGAAGGCTCACATATGTCCGGTAGAATAATTACGATATTTCGCGTTTGTACTGTGTTGACACACTTTGCCTGCAGTCGTTCATGATAGCAAATTCATATAATGCACATAATCATCCACGATAAATACACTATGTTAAACTAATCATCTGCTCTATTGTGCTCTGCTTGTGCGCAGATCGATAACGGTACAGGTGATATCATCCATGTAAAGTAAGAAATGCTATGGAATCCAAACATCGTGAAGCACTTTCAATTGTGGATATGATTGTGATTCTTGGACAGCTCCGCCGCACACTTTGCACAAGGCCGTTGCCCGCGCAGGGATTTTAACACTACCTACTGCCATTGCTGGTCCTCTGTCTTTCAAAGATCGGACCGCCGCTTATCATGATCCTTCAAATATCATTCCCAAATGCAACTGTTCTGACGATGAGAATATTCAAAACTAAAAATGTGTTTATTAGCATAGTACCACATCAAATGTCTCCTGCATCTTTGCCGCATATTGACCCTAATTAATGCATGATGATTGTTTTAATGGCCATTTAACTATTATAAATGATAGCTCATTATCGATATTATAATGATACTGGTGATTTTGTTGTTTGTTAGGTTGATATATTCACGTAATCATATTTTCGATATATGGCGTCAAGCGCAGCATTTAAGATGCCTGCTTATTCTACCTAATGCAAGTTACTGTTGTCGTTGGGAATAAATTATTGCTTCGGGTAAAGATTAGCCCAATTTTTACTATTGTTTGGGTTATCAGCGGATATGCTTGCATATGTGAAGCATATTTCATCTTTATAAATTAATTGTCTCAATGTAATTAAATGTGGCTGAGAACATAATGAGTAAGAGCACGAACGTGGCAAGCAGTAGAAACGCTGATATTTAAAAACTGAAATCAGTATACCTGTGTCACATCACTTCATACAACCAAATCGACCAGCTGGTAGTTAGATCAAACAGGAATGCTGACTGTTCTCGTGCATAGATGTCGTCGGTTATTAGATCTCATTTTTAATTCTTTCAACTTTGATAGAAGTAGTGTCACTGAAACATGATGGCATGGTAAGCCTGCTTTGTGATAGATAGCACATTAACAACAATTTCCCCCTATATCCATTAGTCAAGAAGATGACATTCAGTTGGCTTGATTATGTAAAGTAACGCCAGCAACGTTTTCCTGAACGATATAGACCTGCACTTGTACCATGCGACCGCTTGATTTTTGTACAAAAGTTATGGATCCCGCTTGTCAGTGGCGCATAGAATATTAATCATGGCCAGCAGACAGAAACGCATAAATTTATTAACAACCTGCAGGGATTGTTATAATTAGTGCAAAAGAATCACGCATGCATAAAATCTGCTTAAAAGAGTGGTACATTTTATCATAACTAATCTGGGCTCGTCCTGATAATCATTGTCATGTTGGCAGTGTATGGTAACGAGCCAGATGACTGAAACTGAATCCAGAACGTAGGTGTTCAGATGGCACTAACCATTCGGTACTATTGATCAAGTGAATTTGTGTTAGAAATTTATTTGCTATTTTTCTGACGCTGACGTATTCTTGAAATTAAAATATTATTAAATACTTACAAATGATATGCGAGCAATGTTGGGCTGATAATACCGCAGATGATTTACAAACAACTTGGTAATGTGATTATACTACACAAAGTGTTGGTTGCAAAACAAAATATTATGCAGTGCTTTATAGGTGAACACGAAATGATTTTGCACTGGCATTTTCTTGGATGTAGAAAAGACAGATCACAATTCAATTTGTTTACTAAATAACAAGTTTTCAATGCATATTTGACCAAGCCAAACCTGATGGGTAATTAATTAAACGCGCAACTCAGATACACAAGAACAAGTTGGACCTGTGAAAACTACTGTAAGCTAAGCGACTGTTACACCATTTGCATTTAATTTATTTCCTTGCGGCGCCAAAATTCAATTGCACCAAAAGATACACAAATTCTGAGCTATACAAAGTACCGGGGCTATTCTATGTCTATGGCAACACCCATGAGTTATACTTGTTCATGGTCGGCAGCAAACTACCACAATGTACTTTCATAGATTGGCTTTCTGCGACGTTATGGTGGTACAGAGTAACATAGTACGTTCCTGTCTGACAGTTCGTTTGTCAAGCACTGCGAACGGAAACATCTGGCCGGATGAGGTTAAGTATGTTCACGGCACAGTCCGTAGGAAAAAATCATGCTGTCATACATTAGTCCTTTTCGAGCGTGTGACTTCACCAGTCTATTGTACAATGCGATCCGAGACATCGTCGACTGGTCCTACCTGAGGCAGCCGACACGAACGACAGATGTGTGAAGATATATAAATATTTACAAGCCAATATTACTCTCTGTTCCTTAGACGGTTAGACATTTGGTACAGTGATGCCGGCGTCTGTTTCACTGCCACATCGTACTATCAAATAATATCATTTGTCCTACGTGACATATACCTCTCATGGTCAAGTGGTCGTTGTCAGTAACACTTGGGCTGGCAAAATTCGAATTCATATATCTAATTAGGTCGACTTTTACATGCTTCTTTCTCATCTGTATCCAATGATATCCTGGGAGTATGGTTGGCCCGTGTTGAGTCAAGTTCACCTTGCGGTTAGCTTTGGACGTATAGTTCTACTTTCCCTTAACAACATTTATGAATCAACTTACAAGACAGCAAGAAAGTCATACGGGAAAGCATTCAAATCTGACAGCCTCCGTGGGCTCGAGACAAATGTCTCATGATATTTTTCAACTGAGGGCTTGCGTTTGATTACATGCAGTTCATAAAAGGATAGTGATATACCTTGTATTGTATCGGTAACAACTCCTACTTTGAAACTATGATATCTACGGTTTGAGATAAGAGCGGAAGTGGTTTTTAGGCATTTCCTTTGGGAATGTTAGATTGAATAAGCGGTATAAGATATCATACCACACTTGACTAAGGCACTGCCAACACAGTCCTTTTATATTGGATAACTTATTTACATGAATAATTAGGTCCTTACTTTTGTTACATCACTTTTACAGTGCAAATAGCGGCGCAACAAGTTTGAAATGCATATTTACAATAAGGAAAAGCCAACATTGGTTAACACAGAGGGTTCAATAAACCATATCAAGACGTGTTGGGTTTCGAATAGGCGAATGTACTGTTTATTATCCGCATCATTATATGTCTCTCAATCCTCAACCAACTAACATCCTCAGCATGTTGCGTTGTTATTGTTTTATTAGTTAGAATTGCAAATGTTTTATTTCAAAAGCTGACGTCTTATTGATTTCGTATGAATCACGCTGAGGTCAAACAAGTAGAATTACAATTTACTGTACATGCTAGGATAAACCATCGCAATATACAAATCGGACTCGATGCAATTGAACCCATTCAACATTGAGCGCGTGTTGAAGCAGAAACTCACGGTAGACATGATATATATCTGTTGATATATATCTGTTGATATATATCTGTTGATATATATCTGTTGAGAACGATAACCAGAAGTTGTGTTCATGGTGATCTCTACACATTTGTCAACGGCATTGTTGCTTTTTGTGCAAATATTACTTCTTGTGAGAGTCGCATTAACAAACACATGACCAAATACATTCACTTCCATCAACAGCGGCCTCGGGTATAACAGTCAGTATGTTTTGGCAATGGCAATGCATTTAGCTGGTGTTAAAGCATAGACCTTCGGTTACTCATCTGCATATTTATTTAGTCATATAAAAACGTACATGCACAATTCATGTACGTCATGGATTCCAACTGCCCTTCCTGTCAGCCGTTAGCATGGTCAGATGTGCGAATGATTAAAAGGCTCGGTAGTCTCCCTTGGCCTTTTACACGCAATACGCCGCCTGTCTGACGGCGTCTATTTAATGTCGCAGACAATTTATCCTTGCTTGTATTACACTGGAGCCAACAATGACAGTACGGTAATACTGGCGCGTGGCTGCTTTCTGCCTTCAGTAATTGCAGATACGCAATGGATACCTTCGAATAGTTTTGTTACGGGAATAAAATGTTCGAGGTATCTGTCATTTGTAACAGAAACATTTAAGCAAGGTGCGACGGCTTGTATGTGTCATTTTATATCTATCCTAGAAAGCATCATTATTATTTACATTGCAGGATTAATGTCTGGGAAAGTTGCTCTCATCGTCCATCAAAATGTTTCGTCATTCCGAGCTTATCGCTCGCTATCAGTGTTTACCGAATTAGGGATAATCCTCCTGTATTTATACTGCAGTGCAGCACGATAAATAGCCTTCTGTGATATGTATCCACGTATGCACACGAATTATCAAGGCAATGTGTTAGGCATGGATAATTCAGCATTTAATAACAAACATCGCCTTATAATCAACGAGAAGATTTTTATTAATTGCACTCATGTGAATGGAAATCTTGCACCGCTCATAGCGTCTCGATGGAACAACGACTACCTGAACATTTATTGCGTGTTATGTTTTGCAGTATCGACAGTATCATATCACTTCATGCTTGCACGCTTTCGGTTGCATCGAACTGCCACATAGGCTGTATCTAAACGCATAAATCACCTAAGCAAATACGTGTTATATGCATGACAATGAAAATTAATGCCAGTCAATCCTGGTGGGGTGTCTTTAAGTGATGCATCGCGCGGTGAACTACTTCGATGCCACATGAAATAAAAACGAAGATCATTAACGGCAGATTGTGCACAATGGCGACCGAGTTAAAGAAACTGAGTAAAATCATATATGTGCCAAGAGTGTATTCATGAACAATATGCATTTGTGGTGTTTTTTTACTCATTTTTTACAAATACTAAATGTCAGCTGACAGCGTTTTCAGTGGCCATTTGATTACTTTGTATATGCTACTGTGTGTCTGGCCACACTAGGCAACCGACGTTGACGTTATCACACTCAACAAGTCATGCATAGCACCGATTCAGAAATGCGTACTTCAAAACCGATACTAGGCTGTACGTCACTTCCGGCGTCGAGGTTATATACCGAAGGTAATATTAATTGCGGTATTTTGGCATGGCCTCCCAAGTGCCATTTCATAATTGGCTCACACCCGGTGCCAATAACAGGTTGATGACACCCCTACTGCTGCGACGAGTTTACAACACAAACTTATTTTGCAATCAGGTCGTGTATATCCCCTTTAAGTGAAAGGATCATCACTGTACGTGAACAGTCACTATCTTCAAAATACCTCTATGACTACTTTTATGTCCACCAAGTGTAATATAAATTTGTAAATTTATTCCTCTTATTCTGCCTTCGTTGGCCTGCGCTTCGTTAAATATAGCCCATAGTTCCAAGGCAATGAAGAATTTCCGCTACCTTCCATAATGTGCTCATAACGTACAAAAGATATTGGTATCAAGTGGTAAACTGCATATATTGTATATGGATATTCAACGTATTGAGTGAATTATCGTATATATAATTTTACGGTGGATGCTATAATTTTGGAGATATGTTTAAGCTCATGGGTATTTCGATTATGTTCTGTAACTATATTCTTCAAGAGATATATTTTTTTGCAAGGAATTTATTTTAAATACTCTATACGTGTCTAAATTCACTACAAATCGCAATGAAATGATATTTAATGGAGATTGTCCGAAAAGCTCCATTGATATTTGGTGTGATTCCTGATCTTATTGAATAATATGTATCCAATTTATGTGGATTGGTCGCCTAGGAAGATCATCGTCAAGAACCAGTCAGTTTTTCTGAGGATGTCTGGAAAAATGAAATTATGCTGCACAACACGATTCATCACCGAATTTTGTTTATATTGGTCTGAAGCTATATAAGAAGAAGCCATTACACCATAATCAGGTTGGGTTATATCAATTTCGTTTGAGCAACATTGCATAATCATTTCGTTGGTTGATTTGTAATATAGATCTGATTATTCTCTTTTACATAATCTGGGTTCCGGCGTTCACTCGAGAGGAAAGTTATACACATTCGGTATGCAGTAATATATGTGTGGTCATTTCATACATATGGTAAATTAGTTTGCAATAGCATGAGCACATCATGAAGCATTCTGTGTATTAAGTCCGAATTATCCACGAGAAAGATTTTGGCGCTACACGCTATATTTGTAATGCAATTAAAAGCCGTACTCCAGAGCCGGATATCATTCGCGTGTTTGCGGTATGTCAAAATCAAAGGCGTTTCGATACTAGTACAGCTCATCCGGCTGATGAACGGCTGTGTAATGGATGGGCAGTGGCTATTGAAGTTGCTGTTATACCTCTGGTCATCTGTATACCTAAATAATTAAGCGCGTCATAGGGTTCGTCGTGTTGTCTTTATTCGATCAACATATTTAACACCTCATGAATATATTTTCGCATTGAAGAAGTGTTCTAAAACATCTAATGTATCATGAAAGTACTTAGCAGGTTTGTCGAAGATAATTGTTAACTGATTAAACGCATGGCGTGATTGGCGCGTTTACGTGTGTCACTGTGAATAAAATCCTCCTGAAAAGCTGGCTGTGACCGATTCCGAAAGGGTAATGGTGAGTATCGTAATCGACTATGACAGAATGTACCCCTCATTATTCACCGGAATGTTTCGGTATGGCTTGCAGTGCGTGTTATGTGATGCGAACTCTGCCGAATAGGCTATGATCGATGGTTATCAACCTGATTATGTTTTGCCTTATTTGCTGCCTGACATACACAACAGAACTGTAAATCTACAGTTGCATAAAGGCAACAGGATAACCGTAGAGCAACAATCTACAGCTCTATTAGGACGACAGGATATCTCTACATCAACCGTCTTCAAATTCATAAAGACGACCGGATAACAGTCGATCAGCCGTCTTCAGATTCATTAAGACGGCTGAATAACCAACATTCATCTTTTGTCCAGTAAAATAAGCGTGATGCGATGTTACATGAGAATATTTATATTCGATTTACAAAATACATCAGTCATTATTTTAAAATATTGACGAGACGCAATGAGAGCTTAATAGAGAAGGTCGGAAAATGACTACATTGTCCGCTCATGTTAAGTAATGTTTGTTGCTGCCCTATCTTGTTCAATTTGATCATTGGTAAATGATACAATCGATTGCTAATATTGTGCATGTACCGTCTCTTTGATGTCACTTCGCTCTTTATTCTATGACCGAGGTTGAATCGGGATGCATTAATCACCTAGCCAACAAACCATTTTATGCATGACAATGAACTTGAATGTCAGACCTGCTGCAATGGCGTCGTTTGTGGGATGATATATTGGAGTTGGAACTGCTCCACGGAAATAAGAAATATCAAAACGGCGGAAATTGGCATAATGAACACTATGTTAACCGATAGTCTATCTATGCATCATTGAGTATAAATAAATTAGCAACTCATCACTGTGGTCATCGAGCTCGACAATTATTGTACGGATAGAAATTCTCCAACTTCTCATTAAAGCGATCAAATACAACATGGCTCCTGGTTTATTGCCCCCGAGACCCATGATCGCATTAAACTGAAGGCAAATGGTTCCCTTAATGTTTCGCGTTATTACCCACGCTCGGCCTTTACCGCACAATTAAAACACAGGGATATTCATCGTTATTTCCTTTTAATCAATATTACAATTATTGACCAATTAGACCGTGAATTAGATGTTATGTAATCTCTCGAGTGTTATATGATCAACCGTTAATGATGTACACACAAGTTGGCGTGGTACAGTAAAAGCAGTATCTAATAAGAGGATTATATGGTTCTCGGAGGACTCGCTAAACATAGCAAGGACAAATCCGCTATTTGGCATAGAGCAATTAACAACAAATTTGATGCAAACACTTACATCTTCTCGAATACCACATATGAGCGTAATTCATGTTGTGATGGCTGTCGCAGGCATGATGAAAAAATGTAATGGCGATTTTGTATGAGAAATAAGGACGAACATGTGTATAAGTGGCCTTAGACAACATTTTCATTAAATTAATTTTCTCCAGGACTGTGAATGGTGCGATCATAAATAAGCTAACATTGAAAACACGAATGAGGTTAACATTCATTACTATTAGACCATTAACCCAAGGTGTTGTGTAACAATGAGAACCAAGGGTGCATTCTTCACGGCATTCACGGATAGAGACAAAGAGTTTGGCGGGTATTCTCCAACATGAAAAATGCAAAACAATATGCATGGATATTTTTACAGGAATGGTCCAAAATACGTGTACATTTGATGATTCATGTGATGACTCGCCGTCCTCACTTGTTTAAGTTTACAACTGGCGAATGACGCAGTACACAGTAAACACATAGCTATCAACGTGTAGCGTGGCATGTACGCTTGTGGCATTAAATGGCGACCGAGGCTATATTTGGACGCATAAATCATATAGGCAACGACCCATTGTATCCATGGCAGTGAACTTTACCTTCTGTGATGATATATTATGATAGCCACTAATCCAAGGTAATATATACGGATGATAAACAGCGATAGTTTATGCACTTCGACGGCACTAATATGCAAAACAGATTGTGCGTTAACATATGTCCTGTAGAATAGTTACGATATTTCGCGTATGGCTTCTTTTTGTATAGTGCTGACCAGCCATGATTGTAAATTTCATATAATACACATAATCAATAGAATTATCTATGTTAAATTGATCATCATCTCGTTCTTGCTCTGTTTTTTACATATACCGATAACTGCACAGGTGATATCAGTCATTTAATGCAAGAAATACAATGGAATCGAAGCATTGTGAAGCACTTTCAACTGTGAATATGATTGTGATTCTTGGACAATACGTCATAGGTTCCGTCGCACACTTTTCCCACATCGGTATTATAACCCTCATCACTGCAATTATTCGAATATCATTCCCAAATCTAACTATTCAGACGATGGAGTTCAAGAATAGCAATTAGCTTATTAGCATAGCACCACACTTAATGTCTCCTGTATCCATGACCCTAATTAATGCATGATGATTGCATTAATGGCCATTTCACCATTATTACTGGTGATAATGAGAGTTGCTTATTGCAATTACGAAACTGTTGATGATTCTAGTTGTTAGTTAGGTTGAAATGTTCACAGAATCCCATTTGTGATGTATGGCGTCAAGCGCAGCAAATAATATGCCAGCTTATTCTGCCTCATAAAAATTGCAATACAATTTGTCGTTCGGAATAAATGATAGCTTAGGATAAATGTCAGTGTGGATTAGCACAATTTACGCTCTTCTATTCCAGAAATACATCGTCTGCGCCAACATTTAAATCTAATTTGTCATGTGTTTGATTACTTTGACACACCAGGATTAACATAATTCACCACACTCTTTTCCGATATTTTTCGGCCATCTTTGGCCTGCATTGGGTGCAATATAGCCCAAGGTGCATCAGCGTAAGCTATTTAAGCTCATGAGATACGCTGACCATATTATCATACATCGGATCACACGCTTGTGGCAAGTGGTCACTGAAATGATTGTCTTGTAAAATATCGCTATATCAGTTAACGATGATAGACAATTGATTAAGTTAAGATGTTTTATGCATAATTGTCGGAACGTGAGTATGTGTATGAATAAAAGCCCATGAATCTTAAATTTAATCAAATAACGACGTTTATCCGTGTTGATGGGATATGCTGGTTTGGTACAAGTCATAAGGAAGTTAATTAGAAACGTCAAAATACGAGTTGTTGCTCTGCCCTCTGAGAGTATTAAATGTCATTTAAAGATTCAATTGTTATGCAGATATGCCATATATAACCAAATATGCTTTGGAGCTAGGGTCACACAATAATGATCTTGAGAATAGCGTTATATCTCCGATGTCTTATTTTGCAACCAAAATCTACATATTGTAATTACTATTTCTTCATGGCGTGTTTTGGGGGCTGTCAATGAATTGATATTTGCCTTACATCTAAGCTTTGTATCAATTTAATGACCATTTTTCAAGATATTTTGCCACATAATACGTAAGGTATTGACAGATACTGATAACTCTTGGCGGTACATGGAAAAAGTCAATAATTGGGCAAGCATGCTTTTGGAATCTTTCTTCGATTGTCGAAAAAAGGAGTGTTTAGTGACAATAAAGCCGAAGTGTTGTTGTCATTGTCACATCGCTGTTGCACAATTTGTATTAGAATTAGCCTGCTGTTTCTTGTAACAGATATTTGTTGAGATAGTGTGTAATTCATTTGCTCAGTGTTTATCAATATAGAAGCCGACCGAACGCTGTGTACATGAATGTACATAGCGAGCACATAGCATCAGTCATGATAAATGCTCGCGTTAAGTGTTAGTTATCTAGCGCTGATTGCTGTTGTGGCTATCCTAATGTTGTCGATTGTTTTACTCTATATTGTTCTGATATCTTATGTACATACCAAACAGCAGGGGTTAGTAAGACAAAGAATTTTTGACGTTCAGAGTAAACATAGAAATTTAAGATGAAATTACATCAAATGATACTAACAAGTATATTCGGTGTATGAAGTGATTGGTGATAAGCTCACTCATGTGATTTAATCAATCGTTGTGTCAAAAATGTTTAATGAGCAGTATAATGTATCAACCCGTTGATAAACATAACAGACAGGGAATGACGCGCTTAAAGCAAAACGATTCTTGATTTGCTTGCGAGAGTTGTAAGTTAATATCACCATGCTAATTATTTTCACATCGAATATTTCAAATTTTTATCCTGTCAAGAAACCAACGGGTATCAACGGGTATGCATTTAGAAAATAATTGTATCAATGTGATTAAATGTTGTTGAAAACATAATGAGCAAAAGCACGAACGTGGCAACATCAAAATCGCCCAGCTGGCAGTTACATCAAACAGGAATACTGACTGTTCTCGTCCATAGATGTCGTCGGTCATTAGATCTCATTTTTACCTCTTTCAACTTTTTCATGATAGAAGCAGTGTCACTGAAACATGATGGTATGGTAAGACTGCTTTGTGATAGATAGCACATCTACAAAAATGCATAGGTGTTGCCTGGATAAAAAAGTCATGGCAAAAATACCTCCCTTTACCCGTTAGTCCAGAAGATGACGCCTGCAACGTTTGCCTTGTCGGTAAAGGCACTTGTACGATGCGTGATCAGAAGAATAAACTTTGCGACTGCTTAATTTTGGTACAAAAGTTATGGTAGTAGGTTGTCAGTGCCGCATGATATATCAATCATGGCCAACAGACAGAAACGCATAAATCTATTACCAGGAAAAACCTACAGGGATTCTTATTGTGAGTTTGATGATATGATAACTAAGGCTGCCATCAAACTAAATATATCTTTTGCAAAGATTATGTTTTGTCTGACATGAATGTCCAGCAAGTGCAATGGAATCACCCATGCATATAATCTGCTTAAATGAATGGTACATTTTATCATAACTACTCTGGCCTCGCTTCTGACTATCATTGCCATGTTGTCAGTGTAATGTAACGAGCCAGCTGACTCAACATAAATATATAGACCTAGCCCACCTGGTAAAGTGCTATGCTGGGCTAAAACAATACTACAACAATACTTGGCAGTACCTTGGCAATACATGGCAATACCTTGGCAATACTAGGCAATACCATACGATACCACACTCCTACCACAAGCGATCCATACCATTCTTCTACCATTCTATACCACTCTCCTACCACACTCCCCATATAGACCGCATACAAGATCCTAGCGTGGGTTCCTCCTGGCAAAAAATACATTTAGAAAAAAAGGTGTGTGTATATATGGCTCCCAACGTTGGTGATTCTGGTGGTCCTGCTAGATGTGTCCCAAGAATAGATCGAGATATGTTTGTGGATGCAGTCGAAGAATACAACAAGAAACCAAATCTGTTCGTAGAGATTCCAGAAGTGGTTACCCCACCACCCTCTAGCCCAAGAATTTTTTTTGGCGATGATTCGACGGAGAACGCAAAAAGTATTTATTGATGGCCATATGGACCACTCTATCTTGTACAATACGATGGCGTCTACGTGCCATGTGCACCAAACAGATTCTGTTTTTCAGCAGGAGCAAGATCGTATCGACAAAAGCTTAAGCAATAGCCTCGATTGGAACCAAAGAAACCGGAGCGGATGCAGTGGTAGATTGTGATTTCGATACGAATTCAGCCTCGATCTTGGACATCTGGGTGTAGACAGGTAATGCAAAGATTGGCGCTTGGACAGTCTGCGTATTATGCAAGACGGCCTTCTACATGCTTGCGTACTACCCCAGCTTCGAAATTGGAAACGACCTTGTTGTAGAGTTTGGTGCAAGTCTTGTGGCCGTCGCGTGCCCAAACCCAGGTACAAACATGATTTCCAACGCTGTCTGTGCGGTCGAGTATGGTTGGCCCCATACATGATATCAATATTTCCCGAATCCGAATATCTCCTACCCCAGAGCGTGAAATGGTGTGCGCAATGGTTGTGTATGCTCTCCCAGGGCCACGATCGAGTTTGCAATTCTCTTTGCAGAACCTTCTTTGCCTGAAGTGCACAAGATGGAACCCCCCTTTCTTTGCACAAAGTCGCACCTGCGCAGGTACCCGAAGACGTATAGATCGTCCAAAAACCATGGCAGGATAAAGAGCACTTGAAGGTTGGTTCTATTCCTACTTCCCGTCAGATAGTTGATTTTGGATATATCCGAAAGGAGGTTGTTTTCGTAGGCATTCTCTAGAAGTATATGAGGGATAGAGATCAATCGGAGCGTAGACCAATTGGTTTGAAAGTGGTTTCGATTGTCATTGTAAGTATACATACATTGTACCACTTGTTCAAAAGGGCGCAAAGTTGGGAATCCTGGGTCGTTCTTCCTGGTTGTCCGAGGTGTTGTAGACCGTTGGCGAGGCTTTTGTATACACAGGACTTCGATATACACCCACAAATATAACAAAGGGAGGTCGTGTTTCCTGACATCCAAGGTGGTGTAGACCTGTGGAGAGCGTTTGCATACACAGGACATCAATTTGCTGGCATCCAATAGTATGCTAAAGGATATCCAAGAGGTGTGTTGGGTGGACTTTTAGGCCGTCCGATGGGGAGCAGACTGTTGGAGAGTCTTTTGTATACACAGGATAGCCATTTGCTAGAACAAAGGGTGGGCTGTGTTGATCTGTAGGCTATACCAGGGGTAAATCCAGACCGAGGCATAGGAAATCCATCTGCTGGAATGTTATAGTACATCTATGGGGTGTGGGAAAATATTAGGAGGCTCGATGGCATGCTACAAAGAATATATCCTAGGGGCACGAAAGGTGTTGTGGGAAATTAGATGACAACACAAATAAGAATTTTGCATGTCAGTGGCCCTTTAAGTAAATGATCTAGTCAAATCTATTGAAAATCTAAATGTATGAGTATATCAACAAAAATTACCAATAGGTAATATTTAAACTTTTTTTCTTGGGTGCATTCCTTAGTCGGTTGGCTAGTAAGACATTAACAGCAGCCTCGGTGAACCCATGACTCTTCACTACACTTTCTGCACAGCTACAAAGAGGTCAATTTAATTTCATACATCGTACAACTGACTTTCATTCCTTATAGTGTATCATTAAATCCAAATACGTTCATGGACTTCCAAGTAATTAGCCAATGGTGAACCTACCAAAAATTAGTTTGCAGAGTGCAATTTTCTCAAAGCTGGCTTTGTCGCCTCTTGACCCTTTCATGTTAAGCTTGCACTGAATGGAATTAGTGATAAATCTGCAAGCAATATGTCTGAATGAATACAAATGGTGCATGAAAATGTCGAAAACATTGCCAATGCGGACAAAATGCATATGTGAAAGTTGTTTGGATCATGGATGTACACATTATATACATCTACAGAGTGAGAGAGAATCTCACCTGCTTGTCAAATTGTTCACCATATCCCTTACACTGCTACCACCAATTTTCATACACTTCTGAAACTGGCACAAAAATGTGACATTTACCCAATGTGTTTGAATTAACTGGCTAGTTTAAATTGTTGGTTCAGAGTATTCTTTTACATATATAAATGATTATTTATGAAAAAATAAACATGTCAGAATCACCCAGTAATAGCAAAGTAAATGACCACAAAACCACAAGAAATAATTAAAAAGCATGTTAGTTGAATTGGGTGTAACAGTCATTCCAGCCAATACAGTATATGATAATATGGAGGCATTTTTGTGGAAAATATTTCATTGCTGTTTATTAGATCTGACACCCTCTATTCTTTAACAAAACTGCAATTTTACATAACCACTAATTCTTTCTCCGGTTGTCCATCAACTATTGAAGTTCCTCAGTGCTGTTCATCTGCACATTTTCAGGCAGCTATGTGCCACTATCGGCCAGCTCTCTTCTCTCCAGCCTGTTCAGTATGTCCCTGATTTGAGGAGATGTAGGCAGCGCCTCTGAAAACCTGTGCACACACAAATTATGCAGTGTTCAATAACTATGCTGCTGACTACAAACTTGTAAATAATACCATAAAGATACTTGTTTTCCATTCTCAATAGCAGCTTTAAAATAACGTAAATATTTAAAGAGTAAAATATTGACAAAAGTGCACTTATGTTAAAGGAAAACCCTCATTGCTCAACCGACGACTGCTAGAATGAGCGACAGAGGGTCCATGACTGTGGGACTGAGTAACAGATGAGCGATGACGACTGTGTGAAATGGATTGACAGGTGAACGATGACTGTGAGATGGACTGACAGATGAACGATGACTGTGAGATGGAGGGACAGATGCAAGATGGCGTATAAGATGGTTGTGGTGTATTAAGGAGCAAGCCTGCCAATACAAGCTTAACCTTGTGGCAGATGTTCGATTAACAATATATTTTCAGGTAAGGAACAATATATTTATAAGCATATTCTGGACTAATGAATGTAGGAGATCTGTGTACCGTGATGTTTAATCCAAGAAACAACTATGCATGTTTGTTGATGTGCAAACGATCATAAAGCTTGCGTACCATACTAATATGTTTCAGTGACACTGCTTGTATCATAAAAAGAGGCTACAAAGGGGAGATTCATCTGATAACCAACGACATGCATGGACGAAAACACTTAGCATTCTAGATTGATCTAACTACCAGCTGGGCCATTTTGTTATGCGAAGTTACGTAAATGACTCTGAAATACTGATTTCTGTTTGTACATCGCAGCGTTTCTATTGCTTGCCAGGTTCATGATCTTGCTCATTTTATTCTAAACAACAAAACGTCGCATTGATACAATTAATTCCTTTACATGAAATATATAATTTACATGTTTAATGCATACTTGTTGATACAAGGCCAGGGCTTTGCTTATACCTTCACAGTTATTGATCATACAGGCAGGATATACCGAGGAAGTAATTAAAGTGAAATCCACTACCGTCTGTTGCAATATATCAATCATCCACTGTGTGGTCAAAGAACTTCATTTACGTACCAAAGACACGGATTATACGCCGTTATTGCACATATACAGAGAGGCACATATGTACTGTTAGGATTAAGATTCTTTCATTAACCACTATGATAATGGTTTGATATATATCAATCAGTCTTTGTGTCATAGGAAGGTCGAATAGTATTTAAGCTGCTTCATTCTCATCCTTAGATCGTATGCACAAGGCAACACAAATGAATATTAAGTGTCCTGATACGTGTTAGAATAAACCTGATGGGTTATTTAATGTTTATATCTGCAGAAATGGCCTTTTTTAATATGGCTGCTGTGCATTACTATACCTTGATTAGCCACCATACCTTGGTTGAAATAATCAATCATGAGCAGTTTATATATTTTAAAACTAGTACATACTAAGCAAACATGATCTTGCTTACAAGGAGGCAAAGACGTTGCAGAGAGTGATTGAATTTTATGCCATGCTCTGCTGAAACGGGTAGCTGAATCCTTCCATATTAATTAATTTTGCTGCTGTTATGAATTAACATACCATTCACATTGGCGAATGTAAAATACAAATGCACCACAAATGACTATTAATTACATAAATACCTGTCAGTTTTAAGTATGTAGGTAGTTATGACATGACGCACGATTCACTTGGCCGATTTTAAAATACAAACTGGCAATTCGAGTGCTTAATATATGCAATGTTGTGTTATATGATAGGTAAGGTCGTGCGTCGTTTGCTTCATAATGATTTTAATGTTTGATACATATTGTTTCACAGAAGCTGCAGTCAGTAGACACGGCAGTATCTGTTGCAGCAATAGTCATTGTTTCATGCTATAAAGTCAATTATCCGACAATTGATTTCACAATGTATTTAGGACACCATATCATCATTCTGAAGCCACAAAATGGCTGTTGTGTGAAGCCATTACATTTTTGTCATCATCATGATGCTTGCGACAGCCATCATAAAATGAATAACGCTCATATTTGGTATCCGAGGAGAGGCAAATGTTTGTATTACATTCATTGGTAATTGCTCGATGCCAAATAGCGGATATGTACTTGCTATGTTAAGCGAATCCTCCAGTAACCATATAATCCTCTTATTGAATACTGCTTGTACTGTACCTCGCCAACTTGGTGTACTATGAATAAGAGATACAATTTTTGCAAATGATTAACGCCTGATGCTATAACAATCAAGGAATTACATTGTTATCTAATCCACGGTCTCATTGGTCATTGTGATGATGATCTAATGGAAATAACAATGAATATCACCAACAGCCTTATCATCCTCTGTGATTGAATCGTGCGGTAAAGGCCAGGAGTGGGTATTAACGCGAAACATTAGGGGAACCATTTGCCTTCCGTTTAATGCGATCATGGGTCTCGGGGGCAATAAACCAGGAGCCATGTTGTGTGTGATCGAGGTTGAAATTGGAGAATTTATATTCGCATAACAATTTTCGAGCTCGATGACCACAGTGATGATTTTCTAATTAATAAATACTCAATGATGGATATATAAAGTATCTGTCAACATAGTCTTCATTATGCCAATTTCCGCCGCTTTGATATTTCTTATTTCCGTGGAGTAATTCCAACTCCAATAAGTCATCCCACAAACGAAGCCATTGCAGTAGGTCTGACATTCAAGTTCATTGTCATGCATAAAATGGGTCGTTGGCCAGGTGATTAATGCATCCCGATTCAGTCTCGGTCGTAGATAAATGTAACTTCACGTTTGCAGAATAAAGAGCGAAGTAATATTGAAGGGGCGGCACATACACGATATTAGCAATCGGCTGTACCATTTACCCATGATCAAATTGAACAAGTTAAGGCAGCAAAAAATATTACTTAATGTGAGCGAACAATGTAGTCATTTTCCGACCTTCTCTATTGAGCTCTCATTGTATCTCATCAATATTTTGACAACGGGAAATACAGACTGATGTTTTTTTTTAAATCGAATATAAATGTTATTGTGTAATTTCGCATCACGTTTATGTTACTGGACAAAAGTAGTATGTTGGTTATTCAGCCGTCTTAATGAATCTGCAGACTGATCGCTTTATGAATCTGTAGACGGTTGATCTGGAGATATTCTGTCGTCCTAATGGAGCTGTAGATTGTTGCTATACAGTTAACCTGTCGCATTTATGCAGCTGTAGATTTACAGTTTTGTTGTGTATGTCAGGCAACAAATATTCAGGTGGACAACCATCGATCATAGCCTATTCGGGAGTGTTTGCATCACGTAACACGCACTGCAAGCCATACCGAAACATGCCGGTGAATGATGAGGGGTACATTCTGCCATAGTCGATTACGATACTCACCATTAACCTCTTGGAATCGGTCACAGCCAGATATTCAGGAGCAGCTTTGTGATTCCTTTCACGGTGACACACGTAAACGCGTCAATCACGCCATTCGTTTAACCAGGTAACAATTATCTTCGACAAACCTGTTAAATACTTTCATGATACGTTAGATGAGACTATTGATTTAAAACACTTTTTGAAAGCGATAATATATTCATGAGGTGTTAAAAATTTTGATCGAAACAGGACAACACGATAAACCCTACGAGAGCGCTTAATAATTTAGATAAACAGATGACCAGAGGTATAGCAGCAGCATTCAATATTCACTGTCCATCAATTACACAGCCGTTTATCAGCGGGATCTGCTGTACTAGTTTTAAAACGCCTTTGATTTGACATACGGCAAACACTTGAGTGATTTCCGGCTCAGGAGTAAGGCTTTTAATTGCAGCCCAAATATAGCGTGTAGCGCCAAAGTCTTTCTCGTGGATGAGTCGGACTTAATACACGGAATGCCTCATAATGTGCTCATTCCATTGCAAACTAATTTACCATATCTATGGAATGACCACACACATATTACTGCTTACCGAATGTGTATAGCTTTCTTCTCGTGACACCGCCGGAACCAAGATTATGTAAGAAAGAATAATCAGATCCATATTACAAATCAACGAACGGAATGATTGTGCGATATTGCTCAAACGACATTGATATAAACCCAACTAGATTCAAATGTAATGGCTTCATGTTATATAGCCTTAGACCAATATAAACAAAATTCGGTGATGAATCATGTTGCGCAGACGCCCTCCAGAAAAACTGCGTATGTGTGACGATGATTGTCGTAGGCGACCAATCCACATAAATTGGATACATAAGATCAGGAATCATCCAAAATAACACTTGAGCTTTGCGCACAATCTCCATTAAATATGATTCCATTGTGTTATGTAGTGAATTAAGACCCGTATAAAGTACTTCAAATAAATCCCATGTAGACAAATGTATCCCTTGTAGAAAATATCATTAGAACAAAATCACACAACCCATGAGCTTAAATATATCTCCAAATCATTGCATCAACCATAACAGATATATACGCTAATTCAATTCGATACGTTGAATGTTCATATACAATATATGCAGTTTACCACTTAATACAAATAGCTTTCGAACTCGAACAAAAAATATTGTGGCTTGCGTGTCTTATGTGCGTTAGGAACACATTATGGTAGGTAGCGCAAATTCTTCATTGCCTTGAAACTATGGGCTATATTTAACGAAGCGCAGGCCAACGAAGGCAGAATAAGAGGAATAAATTTACAAATTTATGTTACACTTGGTGGACATACAAGTAGTCATAGAGTAAACGAGTTAGAAGCAAGCTCACTAGGACGATGTCTAATATTACAAGCATCAAAGAAATCTTAATCCTCCCTGCCGATCCTTATGGGTCATTTATTCTCAAATGCAACATTTCCAACAAACCTCACAACAGAGACAACCTGAACCACATTAACTGCGCTTCGTAAATTGAGAATGAGATTCTATGATTTTATCAACAAAATAATCTTTATCATGATAATAATAATTATTATCATCATCGTCATCATAATCATCGTGGTCTTCGTCTTCGTCGTCATCATCGTCGTCATCATCATCATCATCATCATCATCATCATCATCATCATCATCATCATCATCATCATCATCATCATCATCATCACAATCAACAAATGAGATATATATGAGAAATAATCGTGTATTTTACGGTCGAGAGGCAATATTTACGACTATTTCATGCTTTTAGATTATAAAACTTAAGTGAACAGAATACAACACAATTTTAACTTCAACCCGCATCTCCGATTGCAAATATTGTGTCCATGCGCTTATCTAATGTGATTTAATCATTCACATGGTTTCAACTGTTAGGCAGGCGGAAACTTTTGGACATCGTAGAAAAAGTTCATCGGGCCGTCAAAACTTGTGATGCATTATCAATCAATGAGGCTGATATCGTCCGACATAGAATTTGATACCTAGACATGAAACATCAATATATCTGAAAGTGGAAATCTCAACGTTTCAATGAGGGAGTTTCGCAATATATAGGTTTGATTGACCGTGTATATGCCGTGAGTTGCATATTTGAAAGATAAATTCATGGATATTACTTTTTTTATTTTCTTGGTCAAAGGGCTCAAAAGCAATGAGATTTTTAATAAAACTGTACAGGTCCACCTCGCAAACAATATGCTAGTTAAGTGATGAATGTTATTTACACGGGCACAATCATTAACATTCGATGTGCCAGGAATCAAAAGGAGTAGATTGTTATTTTAGTTATCATTTAGACCGTGAATGACAGTGTATAATGGAGAGATGCATACAACGGCTAATGCACAGAGCCAACTTTTCAGCAATCTTGATGTGGAAAATTGATGACCGAAGATTTGGTCATTATCTCTCGAGGGTCAGGTTATCTGTGTGTATCTACCTACAAACGAGCGGTTGTGCATATCGATTAGAGCTTACCTCAAATGCGTATTTTAATATGAAATCATACTCATTGCTTCTCCAAGAAGAGCTATGGTTTATCATTTTGCCTTTCAGTCTACCCTTTGGTGATTCGATTTCCTATATTGAGGATAGGGACTGGGAGTTCACGTACAATGATGTTCCTTTCACTTAAAGGGAATATACACCTAATTGCTAAATACGTTTGTGTTGTAAACTCGTCGCAGCAGTAGGGTTGTCATCAACCCGTTATTGTCACCAGGTGTGAGCAAATTGTGAAATGGCACTTGGGAGGCGATACCGAAGTATCACAATTAATATTACCTTCGGTATATAACCTCGACGCCAGAAGTGACGTACAGCCTTAGTATCGGTTTTGAAGTACGCATTTCTGAATCGGTGCTATGCATGACTTGAGTGTGATAATGTCAACGTCGGACGCTAGTGTGGTCAGACTGACCGTAACATATGCAAAGTAATCAAGTGACCACTCAACGCGCTGTCAGCTGACATTTAGTATTTGTAAGAAATGAGTGAACACCTTAATCGCATATTGAATACACTCGTTGTACATATAAGATTATACTCAGGTTCCCAGCGCTATGCATCACTTGACGACACCACATCAGGGTGGACTGACATAAATTTTCATTGTCAGATATATAGCACGTATATGCTTGGGTGATTTATGCGTTTAGATACAGCCTATGCGGCAGTTTAATGCCACCAAAAACGTTCAAGCATAAAATGACATGATACTGTCGATACTGCAGAACATACCACGCACCAAATATAAAAATAATCATCATTATATCTATGCGGAATGAGCAGTACAAGAATTACACTAACTGCTCAATCATCCATGCCTAACACGTTGCCGTGATAAGTCGTGGTGCATACGTGAATACAAATCACAGAACGCTATTCGTCTTGTTGCACTGCGGTATAAATACAGGAGGAGTATCCCTCATTCGGCAAACTCTGATAGCGACCGAGATAACTTAAACGAAATGCAATATGCCACATGCGTCCGATCCGATTTATGATGGGATGGTCAGCGTATCCATTGAGCTTGAATAGTACACTGTTGCCATAGTTGGACGCATTGCGCATTATTGAGGCTGGCCTTCACCGATGCACCTTGGGTTATATTACACCCAATGCAAGCCAAAGATGGCAGAACAATATTCGGATAGGGTGTGGTGAATAATGTTCATCCTAAGTAATTAAACACATGACAAATTATATGTAAATGTAGGCAGACGATTCGTTTCTGGAATAGAAGAGCGACTATTGTGCTAATCTACACACAGACATTTATCCTAAGCTATCATTTATTCCGTACGACAATTTTTATAGCAATTTTCAAGAGGCAGAATTAGCTGGCATATTGATTGCTGCGTTTGACGCCATAGATCGAAAATGTGATTCTGTAAACATTTCAACCTAACTAACAACAAAATTCGTTATCATTATCGTAATGTGCGGTATAATCAACTCTCATTATCGCCATTAATAATGATATAAATTGCCATTAATGCAATCATCATGCATTAATTAGGGTCATAGATACAGGAGACATTTTGTGTGGTGCTATGCTAATAAGCTAATTGCTAGTCTTGAATGTTGCCACCGTCTTAACAGTTAGATTTGGGAATGTTATTGGAATGATGGCAGTGATGAGGGTTACAATCCCCAGTAGGGAAAAGTGCGCGACGGAACCTAAGACGTGTTGTCGAAGAATCAAAATCATATTCACAGTTGAAAGTGCTTCACGATGTTACGATTCCATTGTATTTCTTGCTTTAAATGACGGATATAACCCCTGCAGTTATCGATATATGTACAAACAGAGCACCAACGAGAGGATGATCAGTTTTACATAGATTATTCTATTGATTATTTGTATTATATGAATTTACAACATGAAAGACTTCTGGCTGGTCAGCGCTATACAAAAAGAAGCCAACGCGAAATATCGTAACTATTATACGCACAATCTGTTTTGCATATTAGTGCGGTCGAAGTAAATAAAATATCGCTGTTTATCATCCGTACATATTACCTTGGATTAGTGGCTAGCACAATGTATCATCACTGAAGGTAAAGTTCACGGCCATTCATTCAATGTATATGATTTATGAGTCCAAATATAGCCTCGGCCGCCATTTAATGCCACTAGCGTACTAAATGAAGTACATGCCAAGCTACACGTTGATAGATATGCATTTATTCCACCATGACGTTGTTAGCAGTGTACTACGTCATTCGTCAGTTGTAAACTTAAACAAGTGAGGACGGCGAGTCATCACACAAATAATCAGAACATGTATTTTGGACCAATCCTGGAACATATCCATGCATTTGCACTTTTGAAGCTGGAGAATTTATGATCCCGATTTGTGATTCCAGATGAATGCTATGAAGAATTCACTTATGATTCTCCTCGTTACACATCATGTTTTGTTAATTGTCCAATGGTAATGAATGTTAACCCCATTCATGTTGTCAATGTTAGCGTATTTGTGATCGCACCATTCACAGTTTTGTATGAACTTAATTCTATGGAAATGTTATCATTGGCCGCTTATCCTGTCCAATACTTTAAAAAACTAATTTGGGATAAATCACACTAAGAAAACAAAACGACGCAAATGCATGAATGTTCAACTGTTTTTAATAAACCAATTGTAGTTATGTATGCTATCTGCCGACATACTTTTGACACCAATAACCTATACAGGCATATACGCATAGATGCAAATATGTGCAGTTAGTATTAGGATTCTAACATTGACCATTTTTGAACTGGTTTGTTATATATCAATTAGTGTTTGTTTCACAAGAATGTGGAATAGTATTGTAGTTGCTCAGTTCACATACAACACAAATGAATATTAAATTACCAGATACGTGTTAGAATAAAACCGATGGATTATTTAAATCTTATATCTGCAGGAATGGTCATTGTCATCAGCATTAATTGCAGCATAGTCCTTCGTGTGATTTCGTCTTGACTCTTAGATAGTGGCTGCTTTTGCATTACTATCCATCGATTAGCCACCATACTTTGGTTAAAATGATCAATCATGACGTCATTGAGCAGTTGATATATTTGAAAATTAGTACATACTGATATACTAAGCTGAAGTGATCTTGCTTACAACGAGGGAAAGCAAATGCAGAGAGTGATTGAATTATATGCAATGCTCTGCTGGATCGTGGTGCTGAATCCTTCCATATTAATTGATGAATTAACATACCAATCACATTGTCAATTGTAAAATACAAATGCAACACAAATGACTGTTAATTACATGCATATATGTCAGGTTGTAGGTAGTTATGAGATCATGCACGATTTACTTTGCCGATTGTAAAATACAAACTGACAATTTTAGTGCTTACTGTTGTCGGAAACAGCTTCAAATATACGCATTGTGTGTTATATGATGGGCAGGATCGTGCAGCGTATGCTGCACAATGTTTTGTATGGTTGATATATTTTGTTTCACAGAGGCTGCAGTCAGTAGACACGACAGTAACAGTTGCAGCAATAGTCATTGGTTCATGCGATATATTCATTTAATTTCACAAATAAAACATATCCAATTGCTCAATATCATTTTTTTCACCATAAGGCATTTGCCGTGTATTCACTAACCGCAAATGGAACTAATAATATTCCGTACCACAACTAATGTAACAGAAGCCCAACTGACGATTCAATGATATGTAAACGTGACATATATAATCGATTCAACTTACAATAAACGCGATATAGTTGTTAGAATGTGATATGCCCTGTGTTAATGTGGTTATATTTGGAACACTATATCATTATAGTGAAGTCGTTTGTTTGCGACTGTATTGAACAGCATTCATTTCTGTGAACATGTCAAATATGCAGTCATAAATAGAAGACAAATAACTGCTACATGAATTCAAACGAGGCCAGAACATATTTGACAAATGGCTCTCATCGTCTGACAGCGCAAATTTATATAAAAAGTGAGGATCGTAATGATCCAACGCATTTTAATGAGGCAATTTTGTCATATGTCTCTCTTGAGTAGGGTGTTTTTGATGTTAGTTGCATTTGCTATAGATGTGTACACAATATTAAGGCGATGATTATTTCTCATACATTTTATTCATCATGCCTGCGACAGCCATCATAAAATGAATTACGCACATATTTGGTATCCGAGGGGAGACAAATGTTCGCATTACATTCATTGTTAATTGCGGATATGTCCTTGCAATGTTTAGCGAGTCCCCAAGGAACCATATAATCCTCATATAAAATACTGCATGTATTGTACCTCGCCAACTTGATGTACTATGAATTAGAAATACAATTATTGTGTGCAAATGATTAACGCTTGATGCTATAACAATCGAGGGATAACATTGTTATCTTAATCACGGTCTCATTGGTCAATAATTGTAATGATGATCAAATGTAAATTGCAATGAATACCCCTAACTGCCTTATCATCCTCTGTGATTGAATTGTGCGGCAAAAGTCGGGCGTGGGTAATAACGCGAAACATTAGGGGAACCATTTGCCTTCAGTTTAATGCGAATATGGGTCTCGGGGGCAATAACCCAGGAGCCATGCTGTGTGTGATCGCTTTAACGAGAAGTTGGAAAAATACCATCCGCATATCAATTGTCGACCTCAATGACAACAGTGATAAGTTCCAATGAACATACATAAAATGCGAGGGCTTGGCACGGGGATAGCCCTAGCTATGTATCAACAGAGCAAAAGTCAATAGCGATTGTGATCATTGTATACTCAATTATGCATATAGAGAGTTGCTGTTTACATCGTCTTTATTATGCCAATTTCCGCCGTTTTTATATATCTTATCTGGAGCAGTTCTAACTCTGATATATCATCCCACAAACGACACCATTGCATTAGGTCTTACATTCAAGTTCATTGTCATACATAAAATGGGTCGTTGGCCAGGTGATTAATGCATCCCGATGCACCTCATGTCATTTCAAGCTAATTGACCATATCTATGCAATGGCCACACACATATTCCTGCATACCAAATGACCATATCTATGCAATGGCCACACACATATTCCTGCATACCAAATACGTATTACTTTCTTCTTGAGTGACCGCCGGAACCCAGATTATTTAAATGAGATTAATCAGATCAATACAACAAACCTTCTTGCGTATTACATCTTGCCAATCAGCCAGCTAAATGATTATTCAATATTGCTCAACGAAATAAGCCAAATAGATTTAGATGTAATGGCTTCTTCTTATACAGTCTCAGACCAGTATAACAATGAATCGAGTTGTGCAGCATAATTTCATTTTTCCAGACGCCCTCAGAAAAACTGACGGATTCTTGACGATGATCTTCCTAGGCGACCAATCCACATAAATGTGGTATATATTATTCAATAAGATCAGGAATCACACCAAATATCAATGGAGCTTTTCGGACAATCTCCATCAAACATGATTCCATTTTGATATTTAGTGAATTTAGACCCGTATAAAGTATAACAACTAAATCACACAAATCATGAGCTTAAACATATCTCCAAATCATTGCATCCACAGTAAAAGATATATACGCTAATTCAATTCGATATGTCGAATGCTCATATACAATATATGCAGTTTACCACTACATAAAAATAGCTTTCATCCCATTCACAGCTCGAACAAAAGATATTGTGGCTTGCGTGTCTCATGTACGTAACGAGCACATTATTGTAGGTAGCGGAAATTATTCATTGCCTTGGAACTATGGGCTATATCTAACGAAGCACAGGCCAACGAAGGCAGAAAAAGAGGAATTAATTAAGATACACTTGGTAGACATAAAAGCAATTACAGAGTAAACGAATTAGAAGCAAGCTCACGGGGACGATGTCTAATAATACAAGCATAAAACAAATGAGCCTTCATCCTCCCGGTCGATCCTTATGAGTCATTTATTCTCTAATGTAACATTTCCAACAAATCTCACAACAGAGACAACCAGTACGACATGCGCTTCGTAAAGTGAGAATGCGATTCTATGAATTTTAACAAAAATAATAATGATAATAATAATTATAATCATCTTCATCATCATCATCATCATCATCATCATCATCATCATCATCATCATCATCATCATCATCATCATCATCATCATCATCAACAAATCAGATGGTAAATATACTGCATATATAAATCTGGACGCATGTGAATTTCTAATGTTTTGCCATATTCGTGTATTTTATGATCGA
This sequence comes from Urechis unicinctus, assembly GCA_034190875.2. Lineage (NCBI taxonomy): Eukaryota > Metazoa > Annelida > Polychaeta > Xenopneusta > Urechidae > Urechis > Urechis unicinctus. Next base: position 39,861,129 of record CM067346.1, read on the forward strand.
GAGGCAATATTTACGACTATTTCATGCTTTTAGATTATAAAACTTATGTGAAGTGATTTATTTTTATTGAGGTTATCCGAATACAACACAATTTTCCCTTCAACCCGCTTCTTCGATTGCAAACATTATGTCCATCGTTCATCTAATGTGATTTAATCAAGTCACATGGCTTCAACTGTTAGGCAGACGGAAACTTTTGGACATCGTAGACAAAGTCCATTGAGCCGTCAAAACTTGTGATGCATTATCAATCAATGAGGCTGATATCGTCCGACATAGAATTTGATACCTAGACATCAAAACATCAATATATCTGAAAGTGGAAATTTTAACGTTTCAATGAGGGAGTTTCGCAATATATAAGTTTGATTGACCATGTATATGCCGTGAGTTGCATATTCGAAAGATAAATACATGGAGATTATTCTTTATTTTTCTTGGTGAAAGCCACAAAAGCATTGAGATCGCCATATTAATGAATCTGTACAGGTCCACCTCGCAAACATATGCTAGTTAAGTGATGAATGTTATTTCCACGGGCACAATCATTGAAATTCGATGTGCCAAGAATCAAAGGGAGTAAATTGTTATTTTAGTTATCATCAAGACCGTGATTTGATTGTGTATAATGGTGCGATGCATACAACGGCTCTGTAATGACGCATTTTCTCAGCAATCGTGATGTTGAAAATTGATGACCAAAGATTGATCATTATCTCTCGAAGCTCAGGTTATCTGTGTGAATCTACCTATACACGAGCGATTGCGCACATCGATTAGAGCATACCTCAAATGCGTGTTTTAATATGAATTCATGTTCATTATGAAGCAGATGCGCATACATCGTTGATACATGAGTGGTTAGTTATATTGAGATTTCAGCATTGCTGAAGAGTGATGGTTTATCATTTTGCCTTTCAGTCTACTCTTTGGTGGTTCGATTTTCACTTGCGAGGTACATTAAGGATAGTGACTGGGAGTTCACGTACAATGATGTTCCTTTCATATACACGACCTGATTGCTAAATAAGTTTGTGTTGTAAACTCGTCGCAGCAGTAGGGTTGTCATCAACCCAATATTGGCACCGGGTGTGAGTCAATTGTGAAATGGCACTTGGGAGGCGATGCAAAAGTATCACAATTGATATTACCTTCGGATAGAAGTGACGTACAACCTTAGTATTGGTTTGGAAGTACGCATTTCTGAATCGGTGCTATGCATGACTTGAGTGTGATAATGTCAACTTTGGTTGCCTAATGTAGCCAGACACTGTAGCATATACAAAGTATTAAAGTAAGTGGCCAGTTAACACGCTGGCAGCTGATATTTATTATTTTTAAGAAATGAGTGAACACCACAATTGCATATTGTTCATGAATACACTCTTATCACATATTTGATTTCTTTAACTCGGTCGCCATTGTCAACAATTTGCCGTAAATGATCTTCGTCTGTTTTGCATGTCGCATCACTTTAAGACACCACACCAGGATTGACTGACATTAATTTTCACTTGTCAGACATATCGCACACTTAGGATTGACTGACATTAATTACAGCCATGTGGCAGTTCGATGCAACCGAAAGCGTGCAAGCATGAAGTGATATAATACTGTCAATACTGCAAAACATAACACGCAACAAATGTTCAGGTAGTCGTTATTCCATCGGGACGGTATTAGCGGTGCAAGATTTCCACTCACATGAGGGACAATTAATAAAAATCTGCTCGTTGATTATAAGGCGATGTTTGTTATTAAATGCTGAATTATCCATGTCTAACACATTGCCTTGATAATTCGTGTGCATACGTGGATATATATCACAGAAGGCTATTTATCTTGCTGCACTGCAGTATAAATACACGAGGAGTATCCCTAATTCGGTAAACACTGATAGCAAGCGATATGCTCGGAATGACGAAACATTTTTTTGGACGATGAGAGCAACTTTCCCAGACATTAATCCTGCAATGTGTTACATTTATGCAATAAACAACAATGATGCTTTCTAGGATAGATATAAAATGACACATACAAGCCGTCGCACCTTGCTTAAATGTTTCTGTTACAAATGAAAGATACCTCTGGCCTTTTATTCCCGGAACAAAACTATTCGAAGGTATCCATTGCGTATCTGTAATTACTGAAGGCAGAAAGCAGCCACGCGCCAGTATTACCGTACTGTCATTGTTGGCTCCAGTGTAATACAAGCAAGGATAAATTGTCTGCGACATTAAATAGACGCCGTCAGACAGGCGCCTCATTGTGTGTAAAAGGCCAAGGGAGACTACCGAGGCTTTTAATCATTCGTACATCTAACCGTGATAACGGCTGACAGGAAGAGCAAACAGAATGAATTGTGCATGCACGTTTTAGATGGCTAAATAAATATGCGGATGAGTGATCGGGGGTCTATGGTTTAACACCAGCTAAATGCATTGCCATTGCCAAAAAATACTGACTGTTATACCCGATGCCGGTGTTGATGGAAGAGAATGTAATTGGTAATGGTTTTGTTAATGCGACTCTCACAAGAAGTAATATGTGCACATATAGCAGCAATGTCGTTGACAAATGTGGAGAGATCACCATGAACACAACTTCTGGTTATCAACAAATATATATCAACAGATATATATCATGTCTACCGTGAGTTTCTGTTTCAATACGCGCTCAATGTTTAACGGGTTCAAACGCATCGAGCTTGCGTGGCCTAAGTCCGATTTGTATATTGCGATGGTTTTTCCTAGCATGTACAGTAAATTGTAATTCTGCTGGTTTGACCTCGGCGTGATTCATACGAAATCAATAATAAGACGTCCGCTTTTGAAATAAAACATTTAGCAATTCTAACTAATAAAACCAATAACAATGCAACATGCTGAGGCTGTTAGTCGGTTGAGGATTAAATGACATATAATGATGCGGATAATAAACAGTACATTCGCCTATTCGAAACCAAACACGTCTTGATATGGTTTATTGAACACTGTGTGTTAACCACTGTTTTGCTTTCCGTATCGTAAATATGCATTTCAAACATGTTGCGCCGCTATTTGAACTGTAAAAGTGATGTAAAAAAGTAAGGACCTAATCATTCATGTAAATAAGTTATCCAATATAAAAGCACTGTGTTGGCAGTGCTTAAGTCAAGTGTGGTATGATGTCTTATACCGCTTATTATTTTTTTTTTTCTCCAGCCAAGGTTTTTCGGGCATTTCTCCGGAACGGTTAAACATATCAACATGAAATTTTGGGGAATGATCGATCAAATTGGGACACAACTGCCGATTGATTTTGACGCGCATGCGCAGTGTTGGAGGCTTATGGGATCGATTTTTCGTCGATTTTTTTCCCCATTTTCTGTAACTATCTCCTCCATAACTACTGCAGTTACGAACATATGAATTACATGGTTGTAACAAGCAATTATCGTAGCATGGAATAACGCAAAAAATACTTGTTTTTATTTTTTGTACTTTGTATAATGACATTTTGTTTAGAGTACCTATCGCGATTTTTGCTACGAGTTCTATCCTCGCTGATATCTCTGAAACGGCTGTATTTACGCACATGAAATTTTGTCAGTATTTAGAACTTGGCCTCGTGATAATGATTGTAACAGCATTTTTAGCATTCACAGTAACAAAAAACAGTAAAAAGGACGATAGTTTCAAAGTTTTCTACTGCAGCAGCTTAACGCGCAGGCTAACAGCAGGTGCTGTTTAAGTAGGCCAAACCTTACGTAATCGACCATAGGCATTCATGCTTGCCTTGGCTAGGGGTCATGTCAAAACAGGCTAAACATTACGTAATCTACCAGCGGCATTTATCACTTTCGTCGGCTCAATATTGACTTGGCAAAGGGGTCATGTCAAAACATCTAAGCGGCAGCTTATAATAGTACGCGTTACCAGCTCTCCTCGGTCCGTGTATATACTGTCTTTTTGTCTCAGCGACAGTGTGCACTGGATGTCCCCGTGCAATCAAAGCGGGTATATATACACAAACACACAGGCACGCACACATATATATATGTATACACACAGGCGCTCGATTTTTGATGCCAAACTTCCGAGCGCCGAGCCGCTATCTATAAATAGCATATATATGTGTGTATTTATAAGTGTGTGTGTTTATATACGTATATATATATATATATATATATATATATATATATATATATATATATATATATATATATATATATATATATATATATATATATATATATATATATATATATATATATATATATATATATATATATATTTCAATCTAACCTTCCCAATGGAAATCCCTAATAACCACTTTCTCTCTTATCTGAAACCGTAGATATCATAGTTTCTAAGTAGGAGTGGTTATCGATACAATACAAGGTATATCACTACCCTTTCATGAACTGCATGTTATTAAACGCAAGCCCTCAGTTGAAAAATATCATGAGACATTTGTCTCGAGCCCACGGAGGCTGTCAGATTTGATTGCTTTCCCGTATGACTTTCTTGCTGTCTTGTAAGTTGATTCATAAATGTTGTTAGGGGAAAGTAGAACTATACGTCCAAAGCTAACCGCAAGGTGAACTTGACTCAACACGAGTCAAGCATACTCCCAGGATATCATTGGATACAGATGAGAAAGAAGCATGTAAAAGTCGTCCTAATTAGATATATGAATTTTGCCAGCCCAAGTGTTACTCACAACGACCACTTGACCATGAGAGGTATACGTCACGTATTATTTGATAGTACGATGTGGCAGTGAAACAGACGCCGGCATCACTGTACCAAATGTCTAACCGTCTCAGGAACAGATAGTAATATTGGCTTGTAAATATTTATATATCTTCACAATCAGTCTTTCGTGTCGGCTGCCTCAGGTAGGACCAGTCGACGATGTCTCAGATCGCATTGTACAATAGACTGGTGAAGTCACACACCCGAAAAGAACGAATGTATGACAGCCTCATCCGGCCAGATGTTTCCGTTCGCAGTGCTTGACAAACGAACTGTCAGACAGGAACGTACTATGTTACTCCGTACCTCCGTTACATCGCAGAAAGCCAATCTATGAAAGTACATTGTGGTAGTTTGCTGCCGACCATGAACCAGTATAACTCATGGGTGTCGCCATAGACATAGAATAGCCGCGGTACTCTGTATAGCTCACAATGTGTGTATCTGTAAGTGCAATTGATTTTTGGCGCCGTAATGAAATAAATTAAATGCAAATGGTGTAACAGTCGCTTAGCATACAGTGGTTTTCATAGGTCCAATTTGTTCTTGAGTATCTGAGTTGCGCGTTTAATTAATTACCCATCAGTTTTGGCTTGGTCAAATATGCAATGACAGCTTGTTATTTAGTAAACAAATAGAATTGTGATGTCTTTTCTACATCAAAAAAAATGCCAGTGGAAAATCATTCCGTGTACATCTATAAAGCACTGCATAATATTGTTTTTGCAACCAACACTGTGTGTAGTATAATCTCATTACCAAGTTGTTTTTAATCATCTTCGGTATTATCAGCCCAACATTGCTTGGAGTATTTAATAATATTTCATTTTCAAGAATACGTCAGCGTCAGAAAAATAGCAAATAAATTTCTAACAAAAATCCATTTGATCAATAGTTTCGAAAGGTTCGTGCCATCTAAACACATACATTTTTCTTACCAAATACGTTCTGGATTCAGTTTGAGTCATCTTGCTCGTTACCATACACTGCCAACATGACAATGATAATCAGGACGAGGCCAGATTAGTTATGATAAAATGTACCACTCCTTTAAGCAGATTTAATGCATGCGTGATTCTTTTGCTCTTGCCAGACATTCATGTTAGCCGAAAAATATTCTTTGCAAAAATATTTATTTGGTTGCAGCCTTAGTTATCATATCATCAAACTAATTATAACAATCCCTGCAGGTTGTTAATAAATTTATGCGTTTCTGTCTGCTGACCATGATTAATATTCTATGCGCCACTGACAAGCGGGAACCATAACTTTTGTACAAAAATCAAGCGGTCGCATGCTACAAGTGCAGGTCTATATCGTTCAGGAAAACGTTGCTGGCGTTACTTTACATTATAAAGCCAACTGATTGTCATCTTCTTGACTAATGGATATAGGGGGACATTTTTGTTAATGTGCTATCTATCACAAAGCAGGCTTACCATGTCATCATGTTTCAGTGACACTACTTCTATCAAAGTTGCAAGAAGTAAACATGAGATCTAATAACCGACGACATCTATGCACGAGAACAGTCGGCATTCCTGTTTGATCTAACTAACAGCTGGACGATTTTGTTGTATGAAGTTACGTGACACAGGAATACTGATTTCAGTTTGTAAATATCAGCATTTCTACTGCTTGCCACGTTCGTGCTCTTGCTCATTATGTTCTCAGCCACATTTAATCACATTGAGACAATTAATTTATAAAGATGAAATATGCTTCACATATGCAATGCATATCCGTTGATACCCCCAAAAATAGTAAAAATTGGCCTGATCTTTACCCGAAGCAATAATTTATTCCCAACGAAAACGGTAACTTGCATTAAGTAGAATAAGCAGGCATCTTACATGCTGCGCTTGACGCCATAGATCCAAGATATGATTACGTGAATATATCAACCTAACAAACAACAAAATCACCAGTATCATTATAATATCGATAATGATCTATCATTTATAATAGCAAAATGGCCATTAAAACAATCATCATGCATTAATTAGGGTCAATATGCAGCAAAGATACAGGAGACATTTGATGTGGTACTATGCTAATAAACACATTTTTAGTTTTGAATGTTCTCATCGTCAGAACAGTTGGATTTGGGAATGATATTCGAAGTATCATGATAAGCGGCGGTCCGATCTTTGAAAGCCAGAGGACCAGCAATGGCAGTAGGTAGTGTTAAAATTCCCTGCGCGGGCAACGGCCTGGTGAAAAGTGTGAGGCGGAGCTGTCCAAGAATTACAATCATATCCACAATTGAAAGTGCTTCACGATATTTTGATTCCATTGCATTTCTTACATTACATGGATGATATCACCTGTACCGTAATCGATCTATGCACAAGCAGGGCACAATATATTGGATAATTCATGTTAAAATATCCATGCACATTATTGTACCTTATCAGTGCAAGCGTGAATATTTGTTGCATTCACTTAGCTTGGCTTGCTAGCGAGCGCGGGGAAAAAGTCAGATGTGGCTTTGTGTGAGACACTATGTCATTATTGTGAAGCGGTTTGTTTCCCAACTGTAGTACAAAACACTCAATACTGTGAATGTATTTAATATGCGGTCATTAAAGGAAGACTGTATTACTCTATCAAGCATACAACAACCTACAATGTTATGCGTAATTAAACCCGCAGTAGCAATTTCAATAACTATCAATATATTGCCGGCAATGGGTCAGCGAAGTTATCTGTCAGCCGTTGGTAGTATTGTCGCCAGCAACATCTCCTCTCACTCTCATCATCATTGACCATTAAATGATTCAGTTTTTATTCCGGATTACATTCGTCAATTAATAACTAGCTTATCCAAAAATCAATATAATTGTTTGAAAAATGCCAGAGCAAATGTTTCCGCATTTAGTTTCCCACAATATTGTAATTCACCGCAGTGAGACACCAGTCACTGCTTTTCAATTTTTTTTGATGAAACTACTCACTTGAAATGACCTACACACGACGATATTACATTAATGCTTGCTTTATTATCTTTTGTAGATTGCAAGCTTACCACCTATTTGTTATTCTTCATTTAATGTGACTTGGTTATATTTCCACAAAAGGTATGCATTAATCACAAAAGTATCTGATGGTGTTTACCTAAATGATCCGAAGGATTTTAATGAGACAGTTTGGTCATATATCTCATTTGAGTAACGTGTAGTTAAAGTCATTTTCATTTGATAAATATGTGTCAATATACAAAATGTGTGCAATGATTATACATGTTCGTCCTCATTCTTCACACAAAACCCTGCCAGCGACAGCCATCATAAAATGAATTACGCTTATATTTGGTATACGAAGAGAGGCAAGTGTTTGTTAATTGCTCGATGCCAAATGGCGGACATTCTTCATATTTGCTGTATCATGCTCTTGCTTCCGTTAACAAGTACCTCAGGAGCCATAAAGTCCGTTACTTAATACCGCTTGTACTGGCGCACATCGCCAACTGGGTGTATTATGAACTAGAAATGCAATTATTGTGTGCTAGACATTAATGCTTGATGCTATAACAATCGAGGGATTACATTATTGTCTAATACATGATTTTGTTGGTCACTAATTGTGATAATGACTAAATGGGGAATAACAATAACTACCCTATAGTGTGCAGTGAAGGCCAGTAGTGCCTTCACTTAAAAGCGAATATGGATGTAATGTGTACTGACTGGGAGGCAATAAAACAGGCGCAATGTTGTGTGTTAGCCCTATCTTCTGACTTTCGAGAATTGTCGATGTCGATGACTACAGTGATTAATACCATGGGCGAGCAAGATATAAAATGCGAGGGATTGGAACGGGGATAAACCTAGATATGTATCAGCGTTGCAAAGACCACAGTAAACGTTAATAGCAATTATCGGAATGTCTTTCCGCGTATCCCTAATGAGCTGCCATATGATAGGTGTATGACGAACGATGATCATTCCATGAAGTCACCGTTACCAAAGAAGCAGAATTTATATGCATTTCACGCGAATATAGTATCAATTTATGCGCGTTTTATTATAGTTTTGATTTGTTCTGCTATGGATGCTTGTAGAATCCGTTTATATGACAACATCGCATAACCAATGAGCTGATACATCTCTCCAACTAATCAGCCGTAAATGATGTAAACGCTAATAAAATTCAATGCTTGAATGGTCATATAAATATGTATACTGCTTAACACACTATACACATAGCTTTCATCCCAATCACCGCTAAAATTGCTATAACACATAATGTTTGAAAAGTCAGTGTGGCTTGCATATCTCATAAACGTTACGAGCACATTGCTTCGGTCGCAGACATTCTTCATTGCCTTTGAACTTTGGGCTTTATTTTAAAGAAGTGCAGGCCAAAGAAGGCAGAATAGGTGGAAAAAATTTACATGTTTATATTCAACCTGGTGGATGTATAAGCCATCGCAGAGTTAACAAATTAGATGCAAGCTCATGCGGACGATGTCTTATAGTCAAAGCATAAAAAAAATCAGCCTTAATATTTTGCCATATTTGTGAACTTTACGGTCGGGAGGCGCCTTCTACAACTATTTCATACTTTTAGATTACAAAACTCTTTACCAGAGGATATTAAAATAATTCTCACTTCAAACCGCTTTTGTCCATGTGCTCATCTAACGTGAACAAATCAAGTCACGTGGTCATGGTTTCTAAAGGTGAAAATCTCAACGACACGTAGCTTTTCATCGAGGGAGTTTCGTAATATGTAAGAATGAGTAAACGTTTATAAGCCTGGAGTCACATATTTTAAATCTGATCAGGTAGAGTGATGTTCCTTTCTCTAAAGGGGATATACATAACCTGATTGGTAAATAATTTTGCATTGGAAACTCGTCCCAATAGTATGGGTGTCATCAACCCGTTATTGGCACCGGGTGTGAGCCAATTGTGAAATGGCACTTGGGAGGCCATGCCAAAATACCACAATTAATATTACCTTTGAATATAACCTCGACGCCAGAAGTGACGTACAACCCAAATATCGGTTTTAAGTAAGCATTTCAGTATCGGTGTTATGCAGGACTTGTTGAGTGTGATAACGTCAACGTCAGTTGAGAGCCACATTCTATCAGGAAGGAATCCCAACCCTGCCATTAATACTGGATTGTTTTACATCAAAAGCAATAAACAGAGGAGGGGAAGGCATGATACGCCTTTCAAAATGGCGCCTGTTGGTATATTAATCAACGTGTATAATCAGACCACAATGCGCCACAAAGAACAAACAACACACCACTAACATACGATATTTCTTTCTTTCTTGTCATCAAATTTGCTGTTGAGAGTTTTCATGGGCTTTAACGGATGATTAATTTGGAACATAACATCGTAAGTGTCGTGGGTAAGTACAACCGTGTGAGAGGGCATATTAAATGAGTACTGGCAATTATAAATGACTTCCAGGCAAACAAAACCATGAGTATGAATATTGCTTGAAAAATGATTTCCCTGGACTGGGAGGGCATTATACGCAGAATAGATAATGGCATATTTGAACTAAAGATAATTAGTTTACAACTGATGACTAGCTAATTCAAATGCAAATTATTAAGCAAAAAGGTATGAATACACCTTATATTTTCTGCAGTGAAATTAGCACACCAGTGAGAAAAAAATGCTGTTCCACCATATCTATCACAACTCAACTGAATTTGTTTTTCTGACCATATTGTACGAGTTGTGTTTGGTACGTACATGACCTTTCATAGGGGAAGTGGCCGCACGTATCATTACTAAAACACAGCACGAGCATCAATCCGTACAAGTAATGATACTTACTAGAATAGTTGTACAATGACAAATGCAAGCCATCGCACATTGCCTAAATGTTTTGGTAACAAATGACAGATACTGCGGGCTGCGAAAGCCAAGCATAACCGTAGTTGGGTCCGGGCCATTGGGTCCCATATGATACAAGCAGGGACAAAATGTCTTTGCCATCCAATAGACGCCGTCAGACAGACGGATTATTGTGTGTAAGTCGGCATCCATGACGTACATAAATTACGCATGTACGCTTCAGATGACTAAATAAATATGCGTATGAGTAGTCTGAGGTCTATGCTTTTACGCAGCTAAATGCGACATAGACGATGCATTGCCATTATTAAAACAAGCTGACAAGCTAACCGAGGCAGCTGTTGGTGGAAGATTGCATTTGGTCATGGTTTCTAAATGCAACAATGCCGTTGACAAATGTGGAGAGATCAACATGATCACCACAAGTCGTAATCAAATTTTCCAGTAATAAAACGACCTCTCGTATGCAACCAGTATATTAGATTTCAGTAGATGAAATGGATGAAGTGGCAAACATGATATCATATAGCACATTTCATTTAATACATTTATAAGATTAAAGGCTTCAGTCACGTCAGGGGGACTCGTAAATGCGACAATCACGATGCATTGCATAACCGCTGTTGAAACGCAAAATGCATAAGGCAGTGTTTGACAATATTGCTATCTGGTCAGCGCCCTATTTAATAGGAGAGAGTCGAAAATTCACGACGTGTCCTCGATGGGAGTATCATTGGGATTGACCAATGCAACATATGGCGCGCATCAAAGAAATGATAACGCTCGATTAAAGGAAAAATAACAATTGTTTGGTCGAAGAATTGTGCGTGAATATTTGCATTTGCATATCAAAACAAAGTGATATACATCGCTACAAATGGCTGACATTAGTAGATTTCAGATATATTCATAGTCACAAGCGATATAAGCAGTTTCAATGAATAGCACATTGGACGTCGTCCATCAAGGCGGAGATGCCGTGTAAGAAACACGACCATAGGCACATATCAACAGGTCATTACGTCACACAGACGCATCTAACCACTACTCTGTGTTAAGGCCGAACACAGGAGGTCAAAACGCTATATGTTTCCCCATGTGATCTGCCATAAGTTGCCTCACTCGTTTTTGTTCTTACATCAATTATTTCAACGAGATTGCCGTACCACCCGAAGAAGCTCACACCGACATAAGCAGATATAATAAGGTTTTGAATGATATGTTAAGGTTTCCGCGAAACCGAGATGGATGATATTGACAAAGTGCACCTCGTAATTTAAGGTATGAATAATTTGTGAAACTTATTCGCAAATAGGACCTACCACAATTTCTCAACGTATCCATAAGTTCATATATCATTTATGGTAGATAATGCCTTGGAGAAATAATTAAGCTATGCGATGTTTTCCTATAAATATATTACGCAAGGGATATATTTGAAGTACTTTATTACGGTTTTACTTTGCTAGATACCAATAATCGAATTATGGTTCAAGTCGACTAATGCAAACGATGTCCTACATTGCCAATAACGTGCGTGCACCACCCCTGTATGAATCAACACATTAGTTGCCAGGTCTCTAGTTATTGCCTCGTGTAACGCCTTAAAGGTATTTAATTGCCTAATAGATATCCCGTCATAGTTGTATTTTGAATATATTGCAAAAATTGCTGTTTTTTGCACGAAACATTGTTTTCGTAGCACTTCAACAGGTTTAAGACCAAGACGTTGGAGCACAATGATGCATAAATTGGGTTATCCTTTGCCAAACCCTTCACATTAAATATCCCACACATCCAGGGTACTCATCAATGCACTCTGCACATTGACAGTTGTTATGCTGACAGAAATATCCCGAAAGTCATTATGCCGTTCACACACAACGTGGCGCCTGTTTTATGGCCTTCGGGTAAGTACACAGTACACCAATATTTGCTTTTAACTGAAAGCATATAATTCCCCTATAGCTACGCTATATGCTCTGTGCCCAGGCTTCACCAATCATAGGTGGTGATCATGCGCATAGGATACTAATGGTAATTTCCAAATTAAGCATTACAACTATTGACCTACTGGATCGTACATTATATAGTCATTTATCCCTCGATTGTTATAGTACCAAGTGTAGATGATTTCGCACATAATAGTTGCATTGCGAATTCATCATGCGCAAAGAAAGCGAGGTAGGTGCTCGGGATCATCTTTGACAGTACCACGTATGTCGAATAATTGAATGCAGGTATGGCAATGAAATTAAAGCTGTGTGGGTCGATAATATATAGGAGCACTGCAACGTTTCTCTTGTTGATGTAGAGGAACACATAGTACCATGTACCATCAGAAGGTCTATTGCAACTTGAGCCATTACCGAGGCTTCGTTTTTGTGTAAGAGATAATCTTGCAACGTCCAATATACAGCGTCATGATCTATATCTAGTGCATATCTCCTCATGCCTTAATTGGGTATAGTTGGCTGTGGTAAATTGTTGCTTCCCCTTGCGGCTGTTATTTATCCAGAGCCCAGGCAGAGAGGATTTACACCATTCAGAATAACATTACCACCTCAGTAGACAGCTGTTCCTTACATGCGACATAATGAGTAGCAAAATGTTACCGGGAGTTACAAGGTCGACATGCCATTATTTAATGGCTGCATCGACTCAATCGGACATGTATTGACCATTGGCTCACGCTTGTCAGCATAAGACCATTGCCATCGTATTTAACGTGCATATCAGTCGTAATCATGGCCAAATAGGCAGACGCTTATTCTATTACCACGAACAACGTGTTGGGGATCGATGAAGTGATGCGATAATAAGATTGTCTAGGCTGCTGTAAATATAGATATAACTTTTGCTTTAACCTCGATGCGCAATAATTTTACGAAATATATATAGATACACATAAAAATATTTATATGCATATGTATATATATGTATGGATATATATGTTTTTATGTATGTACATATATCTATAAGTATATAAATATGCATATATATATAAATATATATATATATATTTGTATATATATGTATATGTTTATATATATATATATATATATATCTATATATATATATATATATATATATATATATATATATATATATATATATATATATATATATATATATATATATATATATTCATGTTTGCAGTGCATTGGCAGTAAGCAATGAGTCACGTAGTCTCTTGTGCCATACATTGCGTGCCATTTTGGGTCCATAAGGTGGTAATGCAGAATTTCCCTTCGCGCTTGCGTAATGATTACCATACAAGTAGTAGACAATGCTCACGTAATATCAGTTTTTACTGTATCATGCTTCTTAGTTATACGGGATGTTGCTACAGATAATTTGTGTGGCATTCATTTTTTCATATCCTACCAGCTCACTAAACATTTAAAGTAAATGTTTTTTTGCATCAGGTTTAGAAACATTCAATTAATTGCTGAGAATTGAGAGTTGAGAATAGTTTTTGTACCTCACGTCATATGACATTGTATGTTTGGTATAGCTATGGAAAACATATTCGGCCCGAAGCGAACATAGGCAAACCGTGACAATTCATGTCTGTATCAATTACTGTCTCAAGTGTTTTTCTAGGCTCATTTGTCAGAACTTGTCGGCCTTCCTCACATCATGTTGCTGCAAGGGATTTGTCGTTAGCCTATGCTATGACATAGCTAATTCTTCTATTGCTGCAAGTCATGCATATTCATTTGAGAATGTGCATATCATCAGATATCGCATTTATAGTTATCGTTGCTAATTAACTACACCATGAAAAGCAAAATATGCATATCATCTGATATTGCAGTTTTAGTTGCCGTTGCTGATAACCCACAACAAGATAAATATTTTGATGTCGCAGGTAGAGTATTCCTTAGAAACGTTCCAGCCAATCAAAAGTGATTTTTGGTTTTATTCTTACGCTGAAGGCTATTGGAAAAATTCATGATTCACTGTTCGCATATTGTACGCAGAGGTGTATGGTAGCTTGTCAGCGTCAGTCATTCTGATTTGAATGTACGATACAGGCAAGAACCGAAGATGTGGGGTGTTAACAGAGACAACATTTGGGCAACATTAGAATGCACTAGACACTGGTGTTTTATCTCTGTCATTGATGTCGCATAGCAGTTTCAGAAGAACACAAACAATGTGATGTGATTGTGTGTATGATACTTTAACCGTGCCTTTAATCTTTGTTTTTGTCTAGAAAACGACGGTGTGTAGAGGCCGCTTTGAGAGCGATCTCTTAGAGACACTGACGCAATAGTCTTTGACCTGGAAGTCGAAACAAATTACCGATAAACGGATTTGTTCTGATAGCTCGGCACTCCGGATCTTCTCATTTCAGCAGTCGGTATTTGGTTCGGGCATTTTGCTGATAAAGCTTCATATGCATCTAGCGGGATGTCACGGGTAACTACGTTGACCCTTCGGCAAAGGAACACATTTACAACGACTAACAGACTACCTTGTTTTCACGCCAGAGACACATTTATTAAAGCATTTAGAAGAGATGTGATTAACCGGTCTTATATAAACTAGGCAACATAAATGTTGCTCATGGACAACATCAGCAAATCTGCGGCCAATACCCATACATTGATTAAGGCTTTGGTTTCAATCAGGTCGGCACATGCGCATGACGCAAATGTCCTGTAAAAATATATTACGAATTGACGTGCAAATTTGTGTGCTTGCGAGGGTTGTATTAATAAGAAGATAATGGTGATCATTTGCGTTCCAGAAGCTGATTATATTACTACACATGAGACGGAATTCGTTATAACCGACTGCGGACAGAAAACACATTGTGTTTTGAGGCAAAACAGGCAATACAAAGTGGATTGAATTTCAGCTTTTTTTATAACTAGGCTATAAGATCAGCAAGAAACTAAATATTGGTAAAGCATAAATTTATTGCTTTGTTTGCAAATAAAATATCCCAAAAAAAGTCGAATGACATCTTTAACGATCCGCATATTCTGGTATCACAAAATAATAGGAAGCGTTGATAATTGTTTACGCACATTATCTGCATACATGTGTGTCAGATAATAATCTCGGGTATGCCTGAAGCATGTCATAACACAGTCCATTTGTTCTGATCAGAAGATAAATTGATGTTAATTTCGTTCATAGATCGCCGTTTTGCTATGGAAAGACTACATTTCCGACTGTCATGTGAAGCATCGACCTAAATTTGTGTCATATTGTAAGATCTGTAGACTTTATCTTAATATGTTTTTGTCATATGGTATAGTAAATGCTTCGTGTTTCATAATTGTCACCTCGAATAAATGCTTCCCTTATGTGATAGCCCACTGATGACGATTGGTGACCTCATCTGCAAACTGCCCTAGGAAGTGTAATCGGCGGTCCTGAACTTATGTACATACATTAATATGTCGAAAAAAAAACAACATATGACTAATTGGTCAAATGCTTAATAAGTTATTTAAATATTCGCATTGTAACTATAAGTATTGGCATTTTACGCCTATGATAAACACTGATTAAATGAAGAAAAAGAGGGAATAGGCATTTCCATTAGGAATGTTAGATTGACTAAGCGCTGTGCGACAGCATTTCGAACATGACTAGAGTACGCATTGCAAATACAATACTTTTATACTGGATATTATTTAAACATGTTTAACAATCTTCTTACCCTGGTAACACCACTTTAGCGGTAAAAACATGTTTCATTTAGACGTCAATAGTGGGGCAAAAAGTTTGAAACACGTATTTCCAAGAAGAAAACGTCGCCAGTGGTTTGAACACTTAATGCAATGAACCATATCAAAGCAGATTTTGTCCATTATCCACATACTCTGCCGTCGTAAATCATCAGCATGTTCAGAGCCGCAGTATTTTGCTCCCTCTGCAATGACCATGTACACCATGCAATAATCAACGTCAACTCCCAGATAAAAAGTGCTCATATATAAATGGGCATATCAAAGTAAATCATATTTTGCAAATAGCGGAACAGGGAGACATAATCGTTTGTGCTGCCATGTTAAATGTCATTAGCGTATTATGTTAGGACGATGAGCCCGTTGTTATGCATCAGTGGCGCACGAAGTTAAAAAAACATTACTGCATGATTTTCTGGCTCATCTGTTATTGTTGCATTTGTGTTCATTTACTATTTGACTTATATCAGATCTGATTATCATGCAAATAATATTTTATTTAGCCCAAATCTTGAATTATTAACATATGATCATATGGTAATCATTGTTTGCTTGCCATCCATGATCATTTGAATATTTCGATAGTAAATATTGCCCATTTGGCTCTGCATTAAGCGCGACATATAAGACGGAGGCTTACAATATGAGAGGAAAACTGTGAAAACATTGTGCACACTGCACATATTAACAACATATATACTTGATGTAGGATATTTACGATAAATTGTACTACGTATTTATAGCCCGTGCAAACAGTTGAGCGCCATTCGACTATGGGGAGGTAAAATCTTTTCCTGGAAAGTCGTTTGTGTCTACTCCGCGAACATAAGTCCTGTTCAAATGTAATTTTGCACTTTATTACTACGATACTCATGTAAGTAAAATCAAATATTCATAGAATCGAGGTCGTTTGCCTGGCGAAGCAAATAGTTGATACATAGGTCTGCAGTTTGCACAACTGAACACTTACCACTGCACAATGAATAAATTGTGGGGTGATATGCCGGCATTCAACGTACCAATTATGTGCCGCGCTACGGAAATTAGATATTGGATTGAGTGCCATTGAAGGGGTGTCAACAGGGGGCTCGTTGTATTATGGCAAAGATTAACTCCTGCTGCATTAAATATGTTATTGTGCACCAAAGCAGCACATCAAGTATATCCCCCAATCAGTACCTGAGCTATTATCAGGTATCTTTGATACCCCAGGGAAATACATGCTACAATCTACACCTTATGCGACAGGCAATAACTATGTGACTTGAAAATAATTATAATACAGAAAGTCAACAATTAATGTTTTACCTCACATGCTAGCAATATAGCTGCTAGCACCTGACAATCCTTGTACGTATTTGTAATGAAACATTAAGGGATCGACGGGATACTTACACTACATCAGAAGTCTTCTAGTTTCTTATTTGTATCCGCGCCTGGATATTGGGTAAACAATAAACAGTAACTGCCCACTCCTCTCGCATATTTTCAAACATCTCCCGGATATATTGAATCCACTTGCCTATCCAAGGACATGTAAACCAAGATACAATATTTGCTTTAGCTGCACATCCATCGTAAAGCATCATTGACAGAGAGCCGTATCAGACAATTCGTTGTTTTTAACATTGAGTGTTAAATGTTCCAACGAAAAATACTCTATCGTGGATTATAATTGATGTTCTACCGAGTAACGACAAGTTACACTTAGTCAAACACACGTGTTACTTATCAGATTAGCTAATATTTTTGCAATAATGTTTTACATCTGAAAATCCAGTCCCATGAACAATGCTCGATGTACCAAGCTACCTGGCACCCGATGTAGAATTTTATTGACAAAAATCACCCCAGAATCCACGAACCGAATGGGAACATTGTCAATTATGCAAAGCAAGGCCAATGTAAACAACAAGATTATATCTACACCGCAAATCATAACAATTTCCGTGGTCTGATCAATTGAGCTAATTGATTTGTAGAATATATTATTATTTTGTGTCCATAATTGGGACAACAAAATTAAACGCACCAGCTTTAATCCCCCTGATTTCATGTGGCATGGGACAAATTTAACCATATTCGACAAAACCTCTCGTTGAAGATTGATTGCACTCAGTAAATTGTAATCATGTGAGAAGATATCTTACACATCTTACAATATGTTTTGTGGGATGATCTGCCCTTCAAAGGCTGTATCGAGATTATTATAGCTTCATTGTGCATCCTTTTGGTTGCGCTGAGCAACGACTAAGACTCTATCTGGACGCATAAACCACACATACAACGACCTGTTAACAAGTATGACAGACAGCTTGATTGTCGGATCACATTGCTACGGTGTCTTAATGGGATTCATCGCACTTGGAACGACTTCAAGACGGGAAATGTTCACATTATTTGTTCTCAAAGTTGTTCAAGTCAACTAAAGCAATTGATGCTGAACATTGCTAACATCGTACATGTGTCGCCCCTCTGATATTACTTCGCTACATTAACCTGCACACTCGTAGTGACATTTACATACGACCGAAGCTAAATCGAGATGCATTAATCACCTGGCCAACGAGCAAATATATGCATGACATTAAACTTGAATGTCAGACCACCTTGCAATGGTGTCCCCAGTGGGATGATATATCGGGCATGAAGCTATCCCACGGAAATAATGAACAGCGGCAATTCACACAATAAAGACGGTGTAAACAGATCGAACGCGAGGCCGATTAATCGAGAGAGTACAGCATAGTTTTGCAGAAGCAACAAGATTCACGAACAGTATACGTGCATTGCGAAAGGAGTTGATAGGAGAGCTCGAGGAATTGATCCGCGGCCAGACGAGCCCCCTCAGCCCTCGGCTGCCCCGCTAAACTCAGAGTTTGAATCCCCATGTCCCTGCCAGTATAATGACCAGGTCAGAAGTGATGCTAGCTATCGCACAAATGACTTTTCCCTCCATAGTAATGTTACCGTCACCAATCCCGTTAACAATTACTCATCCACTCCCCCATGTTACTCCCCCATGGCTCCCACCACAGCTACTCAACAATTCCCATTGTCTGGGCAGTCACCGAAGTTCAGGGGCATTGCTGATAGCTAGAACGACTGGTTGCCTCAGTACACGCGATTTACCAAATTGGCTAACTGGTCGGAAGACGCAATTGTTCCTGCAATCCCTACCTTCCTCTCGGACCGAGCTAGTGTACAGTACAAACGATTATTCGCAGTCGCCTCCACGTGTCTTTGGCCTAGGTATGAGACGGCCTAGTCCGCCGCTTTCAAGGGTGCAAGAGTACGGTCAATCTCAACCCTCTGCGAAATGATGAATGTGTCGCCGAATAAAATGTGTAAATAATATATGGGTCAAAATAGTTCGGCTATTAGGGACACGTAAAAAAACAACTATTTTGGAACATAGCAATAAAACAACCATTCTGGGATATAACAATAAACCAACCATTTTTCTTATCAAATAAAAAGATATTCTCGACCAGCAACGCAACTTCGTCTGAAAACACACGAGGAACATTACAAATTATCGGACATGCCTAAGTATTTCGGTGTGTCCAGACGAATATACATCTGTCTCTAGCTCATTAGAAAACGTCGAAACCAGATATATTTGTTTTTGATTCCCTCTATCGAATGTCACGTGGATAGGATATATTGATGAAGGAAGTAATCCTAAACAATATTCCAGAAGTTGGGATAATGGTATATCGGATAATAACGAGAAACAAAGGGTCGTACCAAAAAGGTCGTCAGTTCAATATAGAGAATTGTTCAAACGCCTGTAACTAATTCCTGCGTGATGCTTGTAATGGATAAAAGTGAATCGAGATAATGTATTTGTTGTTTTCGTTTTGTTTTTATCATAATTATATGCATATATATATATATATATATATATATATATATATATATATATTATTATAAATATATATATATATATATATATATATATATATATATATATATATATATATATATATATGTATATATATGTTTATATATATTTAGATATATCTTTATATATATATGTATATATATAGTAAATTAAATAAAGTAAATTAATATAAACATAGTTCTCGCTTAGAAATTCTAATGTTTAATTTCTAATTATTTACTGTTCATTACGGTACTCCAAATTTGTAATTGGTACACGGTTTTGGGATATTCATTCACCTTAATGGAGGAATATGCTGCAAACATAATTAAGCGGTTCCTGTGCCCTCATTAACGCCGCCCCTTAACGGACGCCAGCTGGCCCACCAATCGACCGGCGGAGGAGTCAGCCTAAAGCCACTGAGCAGAACACATCTCCTGAACTCAAATTGAAAGCCATTCCCGGCATATCAAAAACTTTCGGCACACCTTTCGGGCGATTATATAGTTTACCCCTTTCGATTATGTTGCGTTTTCATGTATCTGAATGACGTAAGAATCACGTCAGTCTGGCGGATACTGATGACGTTATTGAAAGGGCATCAATCACATTGCAACCACCCCATGCCACCTTTTTCGGGTTATGAGGAAATATATAAAAGCCTTTCCGATAGATTGCTATTGACTTTTGCTGTGGACTAAACATTGCATGCCTTTCACTTCAACCCCTCACCTTATATTTCCTTCACATCCAAGGTACCCATCGCTCACTTGTCGACATTGACAGTTGCTATGCTGCCAGAAATACCCCGAAAGTCATTATGCCATTCACACATAACATGGCGCCTGTTTTGTGCCATTAGGGTAAGTACACACGACGCTAACTGAAAGCATATAATTCCCATATAGCTTTGCGTTATGCTCTGTACCCAGGCCTCACCGTAGACTTCAATCATAGGTGGTGATCAGGCGTGCAGGATATTTATTGTAATTTCCAAATAAATCATCCTTGCAACTACTGATCTATTGGATCGTAAATTATATCGAAATTTAACAGTCGATTGTTATAGCACAAAGCGTAGATGATGCTGCACAAAAAAAATGCATTGCTAATTCATCATGTACAAAGAAGGCGAGGTAGGTGCGCCAGTACTTGCGTTATTAGATGAGGAGATTTCATGGCTCATGTGGGGCTCATAAAACGCATCAGCAAATATGTAGTGGAACAGAACGACTACTTTTTGGCGTCGAGCAATTAACGATGAGTAAGATGCAAGCAATTCCCCTTCCTAGGTCACCAAATTCAGCTTATGATGGCTGCCTCTAACATAACGGAAATGAATTAAATGGAATTGCGATTTGTGCAGCGACATTGTCTGCAAGGGTTTGCATAAAGCTCGTTCGCTCTCTATTTCCTGTAGTAGACACCGAGATGCGCATAAATCATCGCTTGATTCATTTGTTGCAATATAGACTAATCATCACAGACAATACCGACTCGCCACGATATATCATATTGTTCTCTTAACGCACTTGAACAACGCCAGAGTTAGTGGGTTATTCATGTATAAAAAGCACATGTGTACATACCTGTAACAATAGTAAATATGGCTCAAAAACAAATATACTTGCAATATATTGTTGGGTCAATATCATGCATTGTTTGTTCTAACTCTGAATATATTTGCCACCTGATAAGTGGATTATGAAGCCAGAGTAACCATTGTATTATGCCCATCCCGTGAGGACCAGCTTGAAGTGTCTGTAGTAAGACTACATCCTGCTTCATCAAGTACGGTAGCATGCATACTCTAACGTAATGGCACGGTCTATGCGTCAGAGCACATCAATGTGATCTAACAACGCAGATGCATCATATAGCATATATTTGCTGATGTTTGAGAAGCAAGCAACCACAAATGTGTAATCCGATGTCAATTTTGTGCTTTACTGTCTGCCATCGTATGTTAAATCATAGCCACAAGAAAATCTATAGGTATGGAAGGGTACAGCAATCTCTTTGGTATGCATCGCATACAATTCATAAACTCTCTGCAAGCTACCCCATCGTTAATATAGTAGTTTCAGCTTGGTATAGTTATGTTCTAGCTTGCAAATATTTACTACTGAATGACCACATGATGAATCACATTAAGCGTGCGAATCGCTGGTGATCTATGTATCGTCTCAGTACATATATGCATAGCTCATTCATGCTTCAATAAAAGTGAAATATATATATATATATATAAATGAAATTGAATTAAGATAATGCCAAGAGGCGCAGTCAAATATCATGAGTATCATTATAAAAGTTGCATGATGATTAATACAAAACCATACAATTATTAATGTCCTGACGGCATTTGGCAATTCTAGTATGGTTTTTGCTGAATATGTTTTTGAAAGTATCGTTCAGGAAAGAAAGCCAATACATACACCAAGATTTCATCAAATGCATTTAAACATAAAATGTGAATGGCGTCATCACAAAGGTGCTAACATTGAAATCGTTAATGAAATCAACATTCATACCATCAACAGAACACGATTTTCAGCAGATAGAACCACAAATGAGGGCTTCAAAACATATATCTGGATTCGAAAATTAAGGGGATAATGTATAGTTTCACGGATTGTTGGGGGAAAAAATCAAGTGAATACAACAAGTTTGCACTACGATCGGTGTTTGTCCAAAATACAGGAACCATGAGCATTTTGAAGATGTAAGCGATGATTCGCCGCCCTCAACTGTTCAGGTTTATATCTAGCAAATGATGTAACCTACTGTTACCCCCGCTCCCTCATAACGCTGTTGACCTGCCAGGTCTGGTCCTCCTCCTTTCATATAAAGGTCCACGGATTTACAGTACTGTTCGATAATCATTCTTAAATCTGTCAGGTCAGGCGATATGCATCGTTTATATCAATTCCTTAGCATATTATCATATCAAACGTCTCCTGTACATGTTGCCACATATTGATCCTGATACATTCACGAGGATTGCTTTAATTACCATAATACTTTTAATAATGGATATGTTGATAGTCGATTATGGTTATTATGAATATGGTGATGATTTTGTTGTAAGTTATGTTAATAGAATAATAAAATCACATTATCGATCTATGACGTCAGACGCGTGAACCAAGATGCTCTTTGATCGAGCGCAGTGTACTTGATTGTAGAATGGGCAAATAGAATCTGTCAATGATGCTTCATATATGAGACATCTAGCTTATAAGGATTGAGGATGCACCATTCAAGTCAGAAGAACTATCGTCACATTGATGTGCAGACCACTTAGGATTGCAATGTTCTACCAAATCATCAATTCATAAAGGCAATGCTAGATATTTCGTGTTGTGAGGAGTTAATGCAAGGTAAGAGCTGTTTGGATTGATAATATATAGGAACGCTTCAACATTTATTCTGCTGATGTAGACCAGTACATAGTACCATGCACAATCAGAAAATCTAATTCGCATCGCCAACTTCAGGCATCACTGATGCTTCGTTTTCGTGCAAGAAATAACCTTGCAACGTCCAAATACAGCGTCATTATCTATATCTAGAGCATTTCACCTTATGCCATAATCGGGTGTTGTTATATTTGGCTGTGATAAATTGTTGCTGCCCCTGCTTGGTCGTTTCTCATCTCGAGCCCGACTGTCCGATGTTTATTCACCACTGGCTCATGCTTGTCAGAACATTAGTACCGCAATTGTATTGAGCGTGACATTGATGCTGTATTGTATAGCGCCCCACAATAACTATGGTGTAGACACAAATGAATGTTATCGACCTCTGTTGGCGCACTGTAGACAAAAAGATATAGCAGTACATTATGAGTAATAAACTACAATTTGAATACCATAAATTACGCAATAGGCTGAGAAATACAGGTCATTTTCTTTACTGGAATGAACAATCAGTATCATTATATATATAAATATATATCAAACAAGCATATTTCTGTCCTGCCCGTTATTCGTGACACATGTCCCTTAAATGATGCACAAGTGTATTTCCAGCAACAAAATGGTTTGTTAACCCTATCTGCAGTTGTGTATAACATGTTTGAACCATGATTTCTGTTACATGTCTACTTTGTTCAAAAGTGACCGAGGTCACGAGAGAATTTTTATATATCAAATATGCTCGGTTTGATAATAACAGCCAACCGCGAACTTTACAGTGCAGCGCTCATGCATGTATGCAGTAAACAATTTGTTCTGTAGGATAATTGGGGTGAAGAATGCCCCGAGGTCATACATTACCGGTCATCCCGGGTCTATATGCTGGTAGTACAGTCTGATGGTCCCTTCGCGCTCGCACATTGGTCGCCATAAGCGCAGTAGGCAATTTGTGTGACGCTAATTTGTGTGCCATTAATTTTGTTATCGGCTCACAATCCGATAAATGGAGATTGAAGGGTGGCAAATAGGTCTTGTACCTCACGTCATGTGGACCATCTCCAAAATAATCAATAAAGGTTCTGATCACTGTCAGTTTTCACAATGATGGCTGTTGTAGGATGCTCATATGAAGTCATTCGGTAAAAACAATGTCCTCAGGAACACGTATGAAGGGAATAATGTTGCTTAACAATTTCATAGGAAGACGCTAATGTATATAAAACATTAATATACGCTGGTCATTGTATTGCATTTTTATATATCAAAGTTGCTAATTGCTACAAGCGATCTGAAACAAAAACATGGATTCGCCAAATGCTCTATATCATCGAGACATGCAAACTGCGTGCATATCGAGTAGAATGCCTCGTGTTCATAAGATGCAATGGCAGAAAGACTGATGTGAAGAGGTCAATCGGCAAGACAATAATGGTCAGCATACTGTGACCATAGGTTACACAAATCACAAAATGAATAGATTCTTTTCAGGTGCTATCGGTGGAAATCTATCTTCAACTAAACACTTGTGTATTAACAAAGAATATCTCTGTGTGGGTAAAGGGTAATAAGAAGCATGAGAAGTACCTACAGCGACTCTTCCACACATGTCCAAAACAGCCTACATAGTCCTCGAGATGGGCCTGAAAATTATATAGGTCCCAACCGATCTAGCATAAGCATTACGGCAGATCATAAAATTGTTCCATTCTTCGTTGTTGCAAGTCAAAACGAATACAATTAAATTTAATTCTACGAATAGCATATCATCTGATATTGCATCGTTACCATTGCTGATAACCTATACAAAGATAAATATATTGATGCCGCGTGTAAAGTATTTTCTAGAAACATTCCAGCCAATCAAAAGTGATTATTGGTTGTTTTATTCGCTGAATATTTGACAATTTGTATATTGATCTATGTAAGCAGAAGTGCATGGCAGCTTGTCAGCGTCAGTCATCCTAGTTTAAACCGCATCTTTTCTCTTCTTGATTTGTCTAGAAATCGACATGACGATGAGGAATCGTTGAGAGTGATCTCTTAGTGTCCCTGACACCATGACGTTTTGACCTGGAATACCTGAGTAAAAGAAAACTACCGATAAATCTGTTTGGTATGATAACGCGGAAATTTGAATCTCCTCATTTGAGCAGTCGTTATGTGGCTGGTGCATTTTACTGATACAGCTTATAATGCATCCCGCGGTTGGTCAAGGATAACAACGTTGACCCTGAGGCAGAAGGATGCATTTATCACAATGCTACTAAGACTACCAGCCCCTTATTTTACCGCTAGAGACACGTTTGCTGAGTATTTACAAGATGTATGACTAAACGGTCCAATCTTATCTAGGAAACATAAATGTTGTTCCTGGCTATTTCATCTACATGAATCCAAGATTTATTGTTGTGAATGATGTTTGTAGGTCGACATTTTGTGACGGAACAACTGCATAACATATTAAGTAATTAAATGTGAGGTTGAGAGTGGACTGCCCTTGCGCGGCGACCTAGTGGCTGATCGACGTTATTTAATTAACAGCTTTACTTGTCAGCCAGTCAGAGCTTAGCTTGAACTGCAAAAGGAATAAGGCACAGCTTTATATTACATGGGATAAAAACACAGACTCGTACATTTATGTTCTTTTAAAGTATAAATATACGCTTCAAGGTTCTCGTTCTGAATTTGTAAGAATAATACACGGGGCTATGCGAGTTGAAAGCTATCGAACAACAATATATACATCACTTTTGTTATACAAAGATAGCCTTCCGCCATATCACTGTTAGATATACAGAATAATAATGGATGGATAGATCATCGGCCTGCAAATGTCATATAAATTGTCAGCTCTTGTGCGAACAAACTGGGTAGGGTGTGTATTATATAAATACAATCCGTACATAGTGCAAGGACCTGAATTGGACATATGATATCAAGGATTTATTTCAAAACGCAATAGCAATGGTCGTAAATCGCCGACAGGTTGAAATCTGAATTCACGACACCCATACATCGGTCTTCACAATTGTCACCCTCGAATAAATGCTTCCTTAATGCGAAAGTCTACCGATGAGAATCGGTTACCTCATATGCTGATTACTGCTTTAGGAAGTGTAATCTGTGGTAAATTGCATATATTTTCTTGTCATGTTTCGGCGCTGTCCACCTGCCATGTTTTGTTAATACATGGAACTGTGACAAAGGTATATGCCACTCATATAACAACAGCTCTTTTGGATAAGAATGCGTAGATCTATGACACTATAACGTCTATTTGGGCGCAAATAAACAAACAAATCGACAAAAAGCAGAACACATGACTTATGAGCTGTATGCTTCGCAAGTGACAAGTTTCCATAGAACATTAAAGAAGAAAAATTAACAGTTGAGGCTATGATGCTAATAAAATTAACAAGAAGGTCACAGGATTTTCCATTAGCAATGTTAGATATACAGGGCACGCTTGACTAAAATATATTTTCAATACAAGGTTTTTATACTGAATGACTTATATATTAAAAACCACCGTACCTGTAAACCGCAGTAAAACGAAAATGTTTATTACATTAAGGCGACAATAGTGGTGCAAAAACCCTAATCTACATTATAACACAGAATTCGATAAACCATATCAAACAGGTTTTATTTGGCTATGCTTTGAGTGCGAGATATTAGACGGAGGCTTCTAGCATGAAGGGGAAAACTTTAAAACATGGTACACTCAGCACAACACAACATGTATACTCGATGTAGGAGACCAAATATGCCCCTTTCCGATGAATTGTACTTGCTAAATATACCGTAACAATCTACAAATCTGACCTATTCGTTTTCATACCCCTCGCACGCCTTTGAGTGCATTCGACGATGGGCGATTATTGAGCCAAAATCTCATAGCGGACGACGTTGATATCTAGCTATTGGCACAGATTACCAAAATGGTGTCAACGGCATGGTTGCTATACGAGCATATTTAACCTATGAAGGTATGATATTTTGCCTACATACACTTTTTATAGGAGTCG
Source organism: Urechis unicinctus (assembly GCA_034190875.2). Lineage (NCBI taxonomy): Eukaryota > Metazoa > Annelida > Polychaeta > Xenopneusta > Urechidae > Urechis > Urechis unicinctus. The sequence continues at coordinate 39,888,740 of CM067346.1, forward strand.
CATTATGAAAACCATAAAGAAATGCATTCTCTTGCACCGACAACGTATAAGAGGAGTCAGTCTGTCAGAATGTTTCTAGGGTATATTATTCATATATTCATTCAGAATATATCGATTTGGTCATCCAAAGCACATATGTCATGAATTCAGACCGCCCATCCTTGTCGGTCGGGAGAACAGTCACATTTGGTACTGATTAAAAGCCTCAGTTGTCTCTCTCGGCTTTTACACACACTAAGGCGCCGGTTTGACGGCGTCCATTTGATGTCGCAGACAATATGTCCTTGCTTGTATTGCACTGGAGCCAATGGCCTGGGCCCGACAATTACACCGAGGTAATACTGGCGCTTGGCTAACTTAGCGCGCACAAGTGATTACTGATACACAAGGGGTATCTTCGAATCGCTTCGTCCGGGGAGTAAAATGCATCGATAATTTTCCCCCGCAATATTTAAGCAAGGTGCGATGGCTTGTATTTGTTATTCTAGTAAGCATCATTTTTTTGCTATGTTCTGTTGAAACTTGGGGCCACTTTTCCTGTTTGTGTTTACTCGAATATTAGCCTTGTTAATATGTTATCTAATCATAAATAGTCGAATACTATTTGGGTTGCCAAGCTGTTGGATTATGAAAACATTTTTTGAATACTAAATTTAAAATAAATAATCCATTGCGAATTAAAACTAATTTGGTCAATGCTTCGACAATTTAATACCACAATAAACATTGTCAGCAAGGGTTTGCATAAATTCGTTCGCTCGATGCTTCTTGTTATAAACACCGGGATGCGCATAAATCATTATTTGATTCATTTGTGGCAATATAGACTAATCGTCACTGGCAATACCGGCACGCCACGATATATCATATTGTTCTCTTAACGCACTGAAAGAACGCCAGAATTAATCTGTTATATGAGTATAAATATAACATCTGTACATGGCTGTAATACACGTAAATATGGCTCACAAACAAATATAGCTAAAATATATGGCCGGGTGAATATTATGCATTGATTGGTCAAATTATAGATATATTTGCAAGCTGGTAAGTGGATTATGTAGTCGTAGTAACCATTGTATTATGCCCATTCCATAAGGAGCAGCTTAAAGTAGATGTAGCAAGACTACAACATGCTTCATCAAGTACGGTTGCCTGCCTACTCTAACGTAATAACATAGCAATGCGATATAACAACGCAGATCTGTCATATAGCATGTACTTGCTGCTGTTTCTCACACACGTAACCATACAAATGTAATCGAATCTTAATTTTGTATTTTACTATCTGCCACACGAATCGTTTGTTAAATTTGTAAATATGGAGGGATACAGCAATCAGCTTGGTCTGCAATGCATAAAATTCATAAACTCTGTGCAAGCTACCCCATTCATAATAGGTTCATTTTAGCTCAGTATATTGATGTACTAGCTTACAAATATTTACTACTTAATGACGACTGATGAATCACTTCAAGCGTGCGAATCGCTGTTAATCTCTGTATCGTCTAAGTATATATATGCACAATTCATTCATGCTTCCATGAGTGTGAAATCTACATATGCATATAGAAATATCATCATAATCAGAGTGTCATAATGCTTAATAGAAAATCATCAGTGTTTTATACAACTATTTGTTTCCTGACGACATGTGGTAATAATAGTATGGTTTATGCAGAATATATTTTTGAAAGCATCGATCAAGATAGACGGCCAAGTCAAACACCAAGATTTCGTCAAATGCATTTACACATGACAAGTGAATGGCGTCATCAAAAAGACGCTAACATTAAACTCATTAATGAAAACAACATTCGAATCATCAACTGAACACGATTTGCAGCGGGGAGGACCACAGAAAACTTTAGGGAATAATGAATATTTTCACGGGATTGTCAGGAAAAAAACTAAGTGAATAAGACAAGTTTGCATTACGATCGGCGTTGGCAAAACATTGTGCACAATAATGGTCCAAAATACAGAAGCCATGAGCATTTTGAAGATGCAAGCGATGATTCGCCGCCCTCAACTGTTCAGGTATATATCTAGCGAATGAAGTAGCCTACTGTTACCCTCATCCCATTAGAACAACTGCATATCTTTCAAGGCTTACCTTGGCATATACTGCCCAATCGATAGCACTATCGACAATACTTTTTTTTACTCCGTGTAGAACTCTTCACGGATTCAAAAGCCGAGGCTATATTTGGACGCTGTATGAACGACAATGAGCCGGACTGTCAGACAGTTCGGCTGTTGTGTATTCAGTAGAATGGTATATTGTGCTACCAACAAATCCAATCAAATTGCAAGGTCAATAGCGGCATTTTATGAACTTGTTACCGTGTGCTCTTTCCAGCAGTCGTTCATGTTGGCAAACTCACTAGATCCTCAGAAACATTTTTGACAGTACAACTCATGACGAACTGGTAATCCTCTGTATGGTTCTATGCTTGTGCATTTATCGATAAGAGTTTAGGTGGTTTCCACCATTAAATACAGCAAATGCAATGGAATTAAAGCAACATGAAGCACGTTCAACTGAATATGAAAACAGTTCGGGAACAGCCCGTCTTAGGTTCCGTCGCGCACCTTTGTACCAGGCCATTGACTGCATCGGGTTTAATACCTTGGCTGCAGCGACGGAATGCCAATACAAACTTATTGACCTGGCACGCCTAGCCCTCCTCCTTTCATGTTAAGGACCACGGATTTACATGACTGTTCAAAAATCATTCCCAAATCTATCTGGTCAGGCGATGTTCAAAGCTTATATCATTTCCTTAGCATTTTACCACATCAAACGTCATCTGTTATTATGCCGCATATTGATCCTGATATATTCACGAGGATTGCTTTAACGGCCATAATAATTTTGTTAATGGAGATGTTGACAGTTGATTATCTATCGCACGCCTCGCCAACTTCAAACAGTACTAATGCTTCGTTTTCGTGCAAGAGATAACCTTGCATCGTCCAAAATACATCGTCATAATCTATATCTAGAGCACATCACCTTATGCCGTAATCAGGTATAGTTAGCTGTGCTGTTGTTACTCATCCCGAGCCCAGGCCGAGATGATTTACACCATTCAGAATTACATTATCATCTCAGTACACAAACTGTTCCTTACATGCGACGGAATGAGTTGTAAGTAGTTAACGGGAGTTACAAGGTCGACGTGCCATTATTTAATGGCTTCAACGACTGAATCTGACATATATTGACCATTTGCTCACGCTTGTCAGAACATGAGCATTGCAATTGTATTTAGAGTGAAGATCAGTCATTATCATGGCCAAACAGGCAGAAACACTTATATCATTACCACGAACAACCTGTTGGGGATCGATGTAACGAATGTGATGATAAGATCGCCTAGGCCACAATAAATCTAAATATATTGTTTACTTCGATACGAAAGACTTTCACGGACTTCTGTTGGCGCAATGCAGACAAAATAAGGAGCAGTAAGTTTACAACAGTACCATTTGAAGACCATCAATTACGCAAGTAATAGTTTGGTCATTTTTTTACTGGAATAATCTACCGATGTCATTGCTTATATACATATACATATCGATAAATATATATATATATATATAAGTATGGTTTTCTCAAAGGCAGACAATGTCTATTTTCAGATTTAGACTTGTTGCACTTACGTGTAACACTATCGAAGGTTATTACAGTGCTGGGTTGTTTGATGTTCGCAAAGTACGCCTTGTATAATTAACTTGTGAAATGATGATCAGTAAAAAAGCATTTTGTTTATCTTTCTTTCCTGTACGTAATTTAAGTTCACTGTGCCACATGGCACATGTCCATTAAACTATAGGCCAGTGCAACAAGATCGATTGTTGTCCATATCGGCAGTTGCTTAGAACATGTTTGGACCATTTCAGTTTCATGTCTACTTTATTCAAAAGTGATAAAGGTCTCGAATGAACTATCAATATAGCTTATGCATGGTGCGATAGCAACAACCAAACTCGCAATTTGAAGTAAAGCGCTCATTCATGTTTGCATTGCTCTGGCAGTAAGCAATGTGTCCCATAGGATTAGACGTTGGGTGCTTGAGGCTCTGAGGTCTCTGGTGCCATACATTTCTTGCCATTCCGGGACCCTTTTCTAGTATTACTGTCTTGGTTATCCACCGCGCTAGTGTAATAACCACCATAAAAGCAGTAGGCAATGCTTATGTTTCTTAATTGCACAGAGTGTAACCACAGTTAATTTATGTGACGTTCTATATATCATATCCTACCAGCTCACACAACATTTAAAGAAATGTGTTTGGATCATGTTTAGAAAAATTCAATTAATGGCGATTTAAGATTTGAGAATAGCCCTGGTACCTCACGTCATGCGGCATTGTAGGTTTGGTAAGGCAATTGATTACACATTTGGCACAAAGCGACCATCTGCAAACCTTGACAATTAATATCCGTAGCAATTACTGTCGTAAGTAAAACGCAAATAATCTAATTTACTGTCAATTGTCCTCATTTTTTGTCGTCGTAAATCACCAGACTGTATATTGCTTCTTCTGTAATGACCATGCATATCCTGGAATGACTTGAGTAATCAACGTCAACTGCTCGCATTGCAGGCCAGGGAAGCATAATGAATGTGTTGCCATGATTAATGTCATTAGCATATTATGTTAGGACGATGAACATTGTTTGATGCATCAGTGGTAAACATGACAACGAAATTAAAGGAAATATTACTGCATTATCTTCTTGCTCGTCTGTTATTGTTGCATTTATGCTTAATTCCTATTTGACTAATATCAGATCATATTCCCGTGAAAATTATAGTTTGTGTAGCCCCAACCTTGAATCATTAACATATGATCATATGTTAATCATTATTTGATTGCCATCGATGTAAAAATGATTAACGTGATCATTTAAATATTTTTGACTATAATGTTACCCATTTGGCTCTGCGTAGGCCGCGATATATGAGACGGATAAAGCTGTAAAAACACTGCACATTTTAACAACACATATATTTGATAAATTGTACTTCGTATTTATACCCCCAAAAAAACCGATGAGCGCCATTCGACCATGGGGGCTTATTACGGCAAAATCTTAAAGTTGAGGACGTTGATATGTACATGTTGGCAACGATTACCAGAAATGGTTAATAATTTAATCTCGTCTTATGTGTGAACGGCATTGTTGCTATATGAATAATTGTAACCTATGAAGGTATTATATTTTGCCAACATATCTTATAAGAGTTGCATTAATCAAATCAAGACCAAATGCATTATGTTGCACCGACAACGCCTAAGCAGCCTGTCAGAATAATTCACGCTTGGAGCATACACCTCTGACTACTGAACCATATTTCATTAAGAATATATCGATTTGGTCGTCTCATACGCTTAAATGTAATCAGCGTCTGTCATGGATTCAGACTGCCAATCCTTGTCTGTCAGAAGAATGATCAGGTGTGGGGTTGATTAACAGCCTCGGCTGTTTCTCGTGGCCTTTTATACACAATAAGGCGCCAGTCTGACGGCTTTATATTTTGATGGCGCAGACAATTCGTCACAGCTTGTATTATACTGGAGGCTAATGACACGACCCCATAAATTACACTTCGGTAATGCTGGCGCTTGGCTTTCTTAGTGCGCACACGTTATTACTGATACACAAGGGATACCTTAGTATCGTTTTGTTTGGGGAATAAAATGCCCGAAGTATCTGTCATTTGAGACCGAAATATTTAATATTTGTCATACTAGTAAGCATCATTGTTTTGTTGGCTACTGATGTATGTGTTTTGTCTCACTAAAATGTCGGGCCACTTTCCCTGTATTGTCGTTTGTGTTTACTCCGCGGACATAAGTCTAGTTCAAATGTAAATATCTAACTAATTACTACGATACTCATGTAAGAGTTGCACGTGCACGAAATCAAATATTGGTCCACCTGGTGCTGACTCATAGACTTGATGTCATTCGCTCGGCGAGGCAATAAGTTGATGCCTAGATCTGCAGTTTGCATAACTGAACACTGGCTTAGCCAACACAATGAACAAATTGTGGAGTGATATGCCAACATTTAACGTACAAATTATGTGCCGCGCAACGGGAATTAGATATTGGATTGAGTGTCATTGAAGGGTGTTAATTAGGGGCTAGTTGTACCATGGCACAGATTATCGCCTACTGCATTAAATATGTTATTGTGCACATCACGTATATCCCCAAATCAGTACTGAGCTAATATCAGGTATCTTAGATACCCCAAGGAAATATATACATTCAACATGGAATTCAATCTTGGTACAACACGAATTGCTAATGTACTAAACTTGTCTTCCGCTCATAAATGCATCTTTCTTTTTGAAATCTTTTCAAACGGCACCAAGGTAACACGCCCAGATGTACTCATCCGATCTAATGGTGACTACTCTTCATACCACATTTGCCTCAGAGCAAGTTAAGATCTACCAATGCATTTTAATACTATAGCAGTGATAATGAAATGCACCGCATGTGCTTGCCCAGCTTACCACTAACAATTATGGAGCATCGTAACATTCCCGTTGAAAGCAAAACCTTATATGACAGCTCAAAACTATATGCTAGTTGCTAGTCATGACTAATCACCCTAGTCAAGCACACGTGTTAATTTTGTAATAATGTGTCACATCCGAAGATCCAGTGATCTGCTGTCTCATGAACACCCGATATAGAACGGCATCGAAATACATTATTGGTTGTTGCTTACCTAGGTAAGCTTAAAGTTGATGAAACCATGGCATTTAATTCCAGTTTGGTTATGTCGATTTTGTATGCATTATTTAGCATATCACTCGGCATCATATTTCACAATGCCACGTAGGATCATACATGTGCAGGTTTATGGTATTTAGCTTGTCAAAGCGAGTTCATATCTCGTGGGGGAGGAGCAGAATAGATTAGTCATCTGAAAAAACTCTCATCAGCATATGGATGATGAAATGGAAAGACAGCAAATCTTGGCATTGTGCAGTGTTTTATTGTTTATAGTGATGCATTATGGCTAGATTATACACACTAGTTGATTGATATGCTTACAGGCGTACCATGACTTTCGTGTCCCACATGATTGTTTAAATATCTCTCTTTCTTTCCATTTGCTGAATAATTTTACCGCAATTAATCAAGATAAATAGTCCCCGGGAATTTGTTTTCACGAATGCACCGCAACCTTTCAAGGCAATGCGTACAGCATGTATGATTCAGCATTTATCGACAAAAATCCCCTCAGAATCTACGACCAAATTTAACATGGTCAACGTTATTCTCGATACAAAGAAATGCCATTATAAACAACAAGATAACATCCACAACGCAAATCATAAAATGTCCTTGGTACTAACAATTTATCTAATTAATTCGAACAACATATCATTCTTTTGTGTCCAGAATCTGGAAAACGAAATTTAAACGCCGCAGCGTTGATCCTCCTGATTTCATGCGTAAAATTAGTCCATATTCGACAAAATCCTTTCGTTGAAGATTATTTCTTTTTGCAATGATAATAACGCACCGCTGTATATGTGTTGTGTGGCATGTTCTGCCCTTCAAAGTCTGTATCGAGAGTATTATAGGCTTCATTGTGCACGCTTTTGGTTGCATTGAGCTACGACCAAGACTCTATCTGGACGCATAAACCACACAGACAACGACCTGATTACCAAGCAAGAAAGTAAAGGTGAATGTCGGATCATTTTGTTACGGTGTCTTAATGGGATTCATCGCACTTGGAACGACTTCAAGGCGATGTGTTATACATACGATGATCGTATGCATAATGACAACGATGCAATACCAGAGCATCTTCATTTGATTTATGGCCTCACAAGTGCCATCACAAAATTGGTTAAAACCCCAACCGCTGTCGTGGGTGTCTAAACCGAAAATATTTGATCACTGTCCTCAATATATCCAGTGGAATTCTTGCAAGCAGTCCTTCACTGAATTAATAAGAGAAGCGTGGTTCGTTCATGTTGCATTTATTTTGTCATTCACATTTTAATGCATGTCGACGAAGTTCAAAGCGTCCTCTTGTAGGACTTTTGCGATGCCATGTCGGCGTTGTTCATATCTGGAATATCGTACCTCTGAGCCGATATTGCTTTGCTTTGATAATTGTGGTCATCTGCGTAACGAGTTTAGCATGCGCTCTCAAGAGACTCGACCTTGACGGGCTCGTTATATTGTCCATATTCAATCGTCAGTCGAAACACATCACAAAAACACTAAACACTATAATAATAATTGTAATGAGGGAGTGTTCTCAATCAACCATCTTATATAACGTTTCATTAAAGTACATGACAGTAGATTAATTGAAAATATCCAAACTGTGAACTGATTGAACGAATGGCATGATTTGCGTGTATACACGTGTCTTCGTCACGGAGGTCGCCATGTCTGTGAAGCTTTACATGAATATCTGGATATGACCGATTCCATGATGTTAGGGATGGGTATCGTAACCCTCTATGACAGAATCACCATCAATGTTTTGGTACGGCTTGCAGTGCATGTTAAGTAATACGGACTTCCCAAATAAGCTATGATCGATGATCATCCTCCTATAAATCTGTTGCACTTTACAAACAATAGAGCTGTAGATCAACAGTCTACAACTTCATAAAGTCTTATATCTGCTTACTGTTCAGTGCGATAAACGCTGTCCAAAGTTTCATGTAATTATATGCACTTGTATTATTTGAATTCTATTTACAAAATATATGACTCATTGTTTTTCAGTTTGTAAATTATTTGTAAGATGTATTGCCAACTCGGAAGCGTGGAATAGCATGTCTGCCCTTGATTTTTCAGATTATTTGTTCGAAAACTTGTTCATGTATCAATCAAAGCAAACGATGCTGAACATTGCTAACAACGTGTATGCGCCGCCCCTCTAGTATTATTACGCTCTATTAACCTCCACACTCGTTGTGACATTTACATACGACCGAGGCTAAATGGAGATGCATTAATCACCAGCGACAAAATACATGCATGACTTTGAACTCGAATGTCAAACCACCTTGCATGAAGCTACTCCACGGAATACGAAACAGCGGCAATTCGCACAAGAAAGACAGTGTAAACAGCAATGAAATCACCCAGTCGGTTGGGTTGCTATTGAATTTTACTGTGGACCTTACATTGCTTGCCTCGCACAATAGGTTTTAGACCAAGACGTTGGCGCACAATGATGCATAGCTTAGGTTATCCTCTGCCAATCTCTCACATTATGTATCCCGCACATCGAAGGTACTCATCGCTGCATTCGTTTACATTGACAGTTGTTATGCTGCTAGAAATACCCAACCCAGAAGGTCATATGCCATTCACACATAACATGGCGGGTCCTGTTTTGTGGGTTTCGGGTAAGTATATCAATATTTGCATATAATTCCCCGCAATATCTGCACACAGACTTCAACGTTAACTTCAATCAGGCGTGATGGATGATATGTAATTTTTCATTTAATCATCATTGCAAGTATTGACCTACTGGATCGTACAGTATACCGTTATTTAATCCCTGGATTGTTTTAGCACCAAGCGTACATGATCTGGCGCACAATAATTGCATTTCTAATTCATCGTACACGAAGACGGCGTACCAGCGTTATTAGATGAGGGGATATCATGGCTTTTGTAAAGCTCGTATAACGAAAAAAGGGCATAGTACAGCAACTATGTAATACAACAGAAATCAGCATCGAGCAATTGGCGATGAATATGATACAAAATATTCCCCTTCCTGGGATACCTAATGAAAAGCGCGATTCATGTTCGGATGGCTGCCTAAAAGATTAGCGTGATGAATAAAATAGAATGGCGATATTTTGACACATTACAGAGAATATAGAGAGAGATATATATATATATATATATATATATATATATCTATATATATATAGAGATATATATATATATATATAGGCAGATATATATATATATAGATAGAGAGATATATATATATATATATATATATATATATAGATATATAGATAGAGATATAGAGATAGAGAGAGGAGAGATAGATCTATATATCTATATATATATATCATCTATCTATATGTGGGATTCTTCATATAGTAGAGATACATATCTATGTCTATATAGAGATATATATAGAGATAGATATATAGAGAGGATATCTCTCTCTATAGATATCTCTATATCAATCTCTATACTAGAGAGAGAGAGAGAGAGATAGATAGAAGAGAGAGAGAGAGAGAAAGAGATAGAAAGATCTCTCTCTCTTTCCCTCTATATATATATATCTATTCTCTCCTTCTCTATCATATATATCTCTCTCTATAGATATCCTATCTATTATATATTCCTCTCATATGAATATCTCTCTCTATATCTATAATATATCCTCCCTATATTTTTATATATATCTCTCTATCTCTCTCTCTCTCTCTCCTCTATATATATATCTCCTATATATCTCTATCTATCTATATATATCTTATATATATATATTCATATACCCTACTGGTGTAATTTGACCCATAACCAGTGGTTGCCCGAAAAACAACAGTACACAAATTCTGAAGCAGAAATTTTTTCTGATTAAACTTATGAACAAACACATTCATTTTTATTGTTAATGATTGAATGTTGTGCATCAATTTCCCCAGGAATATATACACTTAATTTCCCCCGATGACCTGGATGCATGACTATGACAGACTTTGGCTTACTAATGTACTAACTTAAAACCACTATAAACTAGCTTGGCGTGATATCGCGGCATCCCGGAAGTTCTCGTTATAAGTGCCGCTATTTGGCTGGTCATTTCGCTGATACATCTATCATTGCATCTCACTTGGGACCACGAGTAACTTTATTGCGTCTGTAGCTTAGGAATGCAGTTGTCACAATGTTATCAATGCTAACCACGCCTCATTGTTAAGTCAGAGACACGTTTACTGAACATCTGTGAATCATATGCAACCATTATGACTTAAACGGTCTCCACTTCCCAATAAACAACATTATATGATGATGTCTCATAATAAATATTTGTGGCTTATGCTATGAGCAACTTTTTATCATAAGATTGTCATATATGTCATTTATGGTTGCAGTTATTCTGTCTGTGCCATGTTGATTGCGTACACTTTATGGAAGGCGTAAGAAAGTATTTAGCACTTAATAAAACAACGCAAATGTGTAAATAAACCGGTCGATGATATAAATTCTATTGCAATGTCATTGAGACAGGTATGGGCATTATCCTGTCATGTACACTCCAGCTATGTACATGTATATATATATATATATATATATATATATATATATATATATAGATATATATATATATATATATAGATATATATATATATAGATATATATATATATATATATAGAGATATATATATACAGATATACATATATATATATATATGTAGAGATATATAGATATATGTCTCTATATATATCTATCTCTATATATATATATATATATATCTATATATCTATATATCTATATATATATATCTATATATTATATATATATATATATATATATATATATATATAAACAGTGACGATTACAACCATTCGTAGACTCCAACCATTTGTGGACACCTTTTTATAGTACATTTTTGCTACCATTAATAATCAATTATTTACTCGACATATATTAATTGATACAATGAAATAGTTTAATGCGAATAAAAATCTTTTGGTCACTTTTTATTCCTGGTATATACTTTTGGTCCGCGAAAGGTCGTCCACGAAAGGTCAAGACACTAATTTATACGTATAGATCCAACCTTTCGTGCCCATATATATATTTGTTGTAGAAGTGATCATTATGAACCATTGGTAGCATTTCGCGATCTAATTCAATGTTGTAGATTGATTAATAAGGTAAGTTTTTCGGTAATGAAATTCAAAAATAATTCAAATGTTTTAATTTTTCAAATAAACACATCCAACACACATGATGAAACATTATTTCGCCAATTTGGATCGAAGTATATCTGGCTGTATGGAAGATATTGAGGGTTGCGGGTTATGTCAACGAATGGTTAGTTATTAAAATTTCATTTCGCGATTATATTCAAAATCCAAAAAAAATCACGCGTGAAAGATTATCTTTGTATGTTACTAGGACTAGACTATCACATTCGAATGGTCAAACCAAAATATTTTCAATTATATTGGACTTAAATGTGCGTTGACTTTATGTGGACATACTGGTTTATCCTTTCGTGGACCCAAGTCTATGAAAGGTTGGCGTTTGTCCACTAAAGGTCGCGTTCGTGCTAATATATACATATATATATATATATATATATATATATATATATATATATATATATATATATATATATATATATATATATATATATATATATATATATATATATATATATATATATATATATATATCTCTATATATATATATCTATAATATATAGATCTCTATATATATATATATACACAAATATATATATATATGTATATGTATATATATATATATATATATATATATATATATACTCACACATGCACACATAAACACAAACATACACACACGCACACTGATATGTATATATATATATATAGACTCGAACTCCAGGTGTATGGCTTATACATACTTGAACTTTATTAGCTGACTTCAACTTTCCAATTTTAGATGTAACTTAGCCTATATTTTTAGAGAGAGAAATGAGTTGAGCACGGAGGCCAGGATCGAAATGTAAAGTGCTTTCCTCAACTACTTAGGCACGCCACCCCAATTCTCATGGAACGTGCAGTAGCCAGGTTATTAAGGGTTGGGGCCTTCGGGCAGGATGGTCATGTGGCTCTGGAATATGGGGTATGTATGAGGAGAGGGGGGAAGTGGCAGGTGACATGTAGGTCACTCATGGATCGGTGAAGCTGGGGTTTATAATTAGTATCAGCTGTATGAGGTTACTCCATCAATTCATGACTGATAAGGTACGTTATGATGAAGGGTAGGTTTGTTATCATTTTGGCATTCAACATATCCCTCTCCGTTTAAGTGGATGAATATCCACAAAAGAAACTAGGTCTCTTCATGGGAGAAAAAATAATTCATGGGGATTTTCCACATTAAGGGTTGGTTGGTTAGGAAATGACTGTGTACTGAGTCAAAATGTGGAATACATATTCCAGTATACATTATATCAGAATTGTTTGAAACTATGCTGGTTTGATTAATTATTTTTCAGTAAAATCAAATCATTGATGGTACTATTATTACATTGTAATATATGTTACTTGTATTGCTATACTTAATGCTAAACATGTGAAATGTTGGTAGATGTTGTGCAGGCTAACCTATTTTCTAGGGGTTGGAATCCAATCATATTTTAATTTTATTGGGGACATGGTGCAATATCTATGGCTAGGGCATCTAAATTACCCATAGATACCACAGCTGTACTCGGAAACTGGCACTATTGATGCCGAACCCTTTTGCATTCGAGCCAAGCAGAGAGTTGGCCCCTCGGTGCACATCAACGCTAAAACTAATTAACTTTGGGGGCCTACCTGGCGTAGGATATTTGGTGCAAAAGGATATTGTTTCATCCAGTCAAAACCAGTTGTTGAACATTAAATTAACTGCCACTTCGTACAATTATCTCATTTTCTCAATCATATTATTCACATTGATAAAAACAAATATCAGAGCGGCTTTGCAGTACCTAATGCACATAATTAAAACGAAATAATATACGGCTGAATTTGTACAAGGAGTGGCATCACATAATGAGTTGACGAGCGTTTCTAAGACTATTAAGCACAGTTGCTTTTCAGCGGGTTATATACAATGAATAAGTTTTTGGGTTAGCAACCCTAAAGTGTTGTAGACCATCCTAATCACATAACTGTGTTAAATGAATATTGCTGAATAACAGTTGCAGTTCGCCGCGTGATCCAATTAATTTGCAGAAATCAGCAAATCCGTATTATTATCAGATAGCCATATATGCCAAATCGTGTTTCAAACAATGTGAGTAAAATGTCCCTACGACATTTATTCACCGACTGAAAGTTTGTGACAATAAGTATTGCTCTATGGCTAGCAGTTTCTTATTCTTACTAACGTCACATAACCTCTTTCAGCAGACTTAGAATTAAGTGGTATCTGCTACCTTGCTGTATGTTATGCTGCTTGTCCATCCGAGTCAATCCGTGGAATTCCCTATGTGATAAGCCTTGATAGCTCAAAGTTTGGATTTTCACTCATGCATACGTCTACCATCTTCAGTTGCCGCTGCTGCAAGTGTTCGTGCCAGGCAGCATCTGCTCGTGCTTCAGCATCGTCATCATCATATTCAGCAGTGATTCCCATCTGATCACTGACACAGTGAGTATAGAGAGTTTTTCGACATCAATAATATGTATTGATTTATTATCACTTTCATTCGCCTTAAAACGCAAGTTCACATGCACCTTGGCACCTAAATAGAGAACAGAACCAGCTTTCTCATCAAGCTGTTGCATGTTACTGTTATGGTACAGTTGAGCAGCCAAGATAGTGTCCTCTAGTGCATTGAAATCTTTTAAGAATATTATTTTGATGTGTTTTTATGGACAAAGGTTTAATAAAAGGTTTTATCCCAATTGCGTTTTAACATAACATGGATATTGTTGTCAATTCTTGTTAGCCATTGGCAAGGTACCTATGGGCTAAGATTGCCAGCTTTGTTGATTTATAGTAATTACAGACAAGATGTAAAAAATATAATAACTGCCCTTTTCTAGTGGTTCGTATCCCATTTGAAGACCGTATGCCTTGGCTGATATAGAGAGCTCATGGTTCCGGGCAGTTGTCTAAATAATTTAGCAAGAGACATTTGATTTGTGTTTTTTATTTTGTTCCTGATTGGTGGTGGCGCTCATTGCTCCTTTAGTGTTTTTTGAGACGTAGTATCACTGTTCTAGCCTCCATAGCATAACCTACAGATTTCATTTTTGAACGATGTTTCATTTTAGAATGATATATGCTTCGTCTTTTTGGCGAACGATAGAACAGTATCCACATTGAACACACAGAGGAGTGAATAAAATGAAAATGACATATGTTGGACTTCTACGTAAACTATTTGGTTTGGTTAAGTCGACTTCTGTACCAGGAAACATCATTGGTTTGTATACAGCTTCGAAAGCAGATGCGTAGGATGGTTACATCAACGAGCATTGTTTTATGAGTATTTTAAATGCGTTCAAAACTTTTTCCAGATATATGACGCATTGACTACTGCATGGCAATATATGGATTTCTCCTACACATGGGCACATGAGACCTTCCAGGCGACTTCTTCACGCAATAATCCACAAATCATTAAAAGGACAATGTAAACATATGACGAAGATTGATGTTGATAAACAAATCCGCCCAAATTTTGTTATCGAAAATAAATTAAAGTGCAATGATTTTCGTATCCTACCTGTCTCTCGATATAGGCATACGTGGTATTGCATCGGTGGATTGATGATATTCATAAAGTGGTCAATGTGAATAAAATACATTCCTAGACGTTGTGTTGAATGGAAGCAGTTATGATAGTAATACTGGTAGCAGGGACTGGCGCCAAATCTGCGACAGGTATTTTATGAGTCAACCACAGTGACCTCAAGTGAGAGCGATCATCATCATGGAAAGTATCAAAAATATTTGAATAAATGTAGATTAACTGAGTATACGGTTCCAGCTGGTAGACACAGTTAACTCCACCAGGGGACCTTAGCACAACTTGTGGTAGCCAATACAGCATTCAGTGTAGTTTAAATGGGCCTATATGCTGACACCTGTAGTCGTCTGATGGTAGTAAACAACTGCCCAAAACCTCTACGGTGATGCTGCGCTTTCTTATAAAATAAACATTGCGTGTTAATGATCAATACACACACCCCATCTATGGTGTTAATCGGAGGTTGTATATATGCCATTGTATCAGATATGTTATAATTTAATATCGTATTTTCACCACCGCTTCTAAAATATTTTTACCTATTCTGTGTAAATCGCCCCAGTCTATTGAAAATATGTATCAGGCGATATCCAAACGCATTTCATTGTTTATCTGAAAGTATCTTGTTATTGTCAGTAATAATTTATCTTGCCCTCTGATAGGAATCTTTCTACACACAACAATGTTCTGATTTTTCATCTGTTAAAACGCATCATGAAAACCACCAACAGCAAATAGATGAATAGGACTGCAAATATTGGCATCATGCTTCGTGGTTTTGCTTATAGTGATGAATTGTGGAAGGATATCACATGTTGGCTGATTAATATGTTTACAAGCGCCTTCTTGAAAGGCGTACCACGCCTTCCCGTCCATCATGATTATTTACATGTAATGTATTCCATAATTAATGGGATTGTTTGGGCAATCCTTCTTGGCAGCAAGTGACTCTCATCGTTCAACACAATGTTTCGAAGTTGTGAGCATACTGCATTGTTTTCAATAAGCACGCTCGCATATTCTCTGTGCTGAATAAATGATCCTCGTTAACCAGGGATAATTCATTTATTAACGACGCTCGGATCTTAATCAACGAGGAAGAAGTAATGTATAACGATATTCTGACCTGGTCAATGTTTATATCGCTACAAATCAAAGATATAGTAAACTACAAGATTTTATCTACACAACAAATAATACTGTGTCCGTACTCCTATTAACTACCTCGAAGAATATATCTTCAAATAGGCCCGGGAGTTGAAAAGAAAAATTAAACGCAACACGGTAATCCCCTTGATTTCACGTGTCGGTTGTCAAATCGAACCATATTTGTTAAACCTGTTGTTGATGATTCGTTCTGTTGTTGCACTCAATTGTGCGAGTGTAAACCTTACACTGCTAGTACCGCACCAATGGAATACAGATACGGCTGTTATTTGTTATGGGCAGGTTCTGCCCTTCAAAGATAGTATTTCGAAAGTATTTTATAGCTTCATGATGTACTCTTTTGGATTGCATTGAACCCCTGCTTAGGCTATTTATAGAGGCATAAAACGCAAAGAAATGTACTTGGTGCCAATGGACAGCTTGTTGAGTAACTATTTGATCACTCTGTATATTCTTTGGAGTGTCTGAGTGCACGAGACAGTCGACGTTGATGTTATCACACTCAACTAGTCATGCGTGTCACCGATACTTCGCACTTCTAGCGACGGGGTTATATTCCGCTTGTTAATTTGTAGCCGCACCTCTAAAGTGCCATCTCAAGATTGGCTCAATCCCGTTGGCTGCAATACGTGTGTCTAGCGCATTCATATAGTAACGGGAAAATATGAACGTTTTACAACGTGTACCTGAGATGTGAAAAAAACGTGAAAGATTTGCGATGATTTATTTTGGGGGGATACGTAGTGATACATTATAAATGTGTATTTTGGTTTGAATCACAATGCGTTTAGCACGGATAATTCAGCAAAAGTGGTCAAAAGTATGACCCTCATGTTGCCTGAATTGGATATAAAATTATATGCTGTCTTTGTTCAAGTCAGTCAGTGGCAAATGATGCAGCAGATTGCTAATAATGCGTCGCCCCTTTTGATATCATTTCTCTCCTGTAATCGGCATGCATGCTGTACATTAACCGACGATTGAGACTCAATCTGGATGCATTTATCACCCGTGCATCGACCCGTTATATGCATGACAATGAACTAGAATTTCAGACCACCTTTCAATGGAGTCGTTACTGTGATGATATATCGAGGCGGAGTAAATGGATTCAGACCATTTGAACAATGCTGATGCATAGCTGGTGTTGCACACGTGCCATGCCCTCGCATTTTATATCTTGCTAATTCATAGTTCACATCACGATAGACGTCGACATCGACAACCATTATGCGGATATAACTTCTGGAAAGTCCCATTATTCCGTAAACACTCAACTAGGAACCTGTTCCATTGCCCCCGAGTAAGTACACAGAACATCAGCGTGTGCAGTTAACTATGATTGGCCGTAGTCATAACGTTCAACTGTTGCGCGCAATTACATGTATAGTTTCGTGCAAATTAATCAGCCAATCACAGCCAAGGAATTACTTGTGCGCAATTTAACCAATCACAGCACATGAATAAGTTGTGTACAATTTAAACGGCCAATCACGGAACAGGAATTGGTTGCTTGCAAGTAAATAGGCCAATCACAGCACAGGAATAAGTTGCGCGCCACTAAATCAGTCAATCAGGGGTCAAATGCTCAGGATTTATCAACGCACTAAACATTCATGACATTTGGTTTAAGTATCACCTCTCATCGAGGCTCAATTTGCTTGGTACCAAACGCAGGGCTGTGACAATGGCTTAATCAAACCAGTAATACATAATGTCATAGCGGTCGCTTCTAAGGTAATGGTGTTTTCGGTCATGTTTAAATAAGACTCGCTGGTTGTGATGAGAGTATGGGATGAAAAATGTGACTCCCATGTCTCATTGTAGGTACCATTCGTTATTTTCATTCTGTTGACTCATCAGCCGCAGCCTAAATGCCTATTCAATGTATTAAACGGACACGAGACCATGTTAATATAATTAAATTTGGTCAGACCCCACGCCAATAGAGGTTGGACAGGGCCGTTTTAGGCCGTTTGGTAGTCTCATATAAATGACCACTGACAACGAAAGGTGAAATAATACATTATATTCTCGTATTACATTATAAATGAAGAATAGCTTTTTCAGTTGGTACCATCTTAGGATGATGTCCGATTCCAACAAGGAAAGTAGTTTTGAGGATGGTTCGAATGAGCTCTTTCCAGCAAACAACATATGCAATACAAGCAGTTTGAAATATTTATTGGCCACCCTAACCATTTGTCTCCCTCAACCCATTTCGGAGCGCACAGTCGATATGCATTTAAATATGCAAATATGTGAGTTGAATATGTTAATGAGACGACATATTCCAGTTGTTTTAACAGAGCATTTGAAGATTTTTGTTGGTTGATATTTAAAGATCACAACTTGAAGCGGACATAATGCACCATAGAAGACTTACAAACGTCATTCAGAGGTGGAAAAATGCGGCGGTAAAATATTCTGATAGAAAAGTATCCGCAGTCACATTTTTACCTCTTCTCTAGCATGGCAACCAGACCTAACTATGATTGACTTTCTGTCTACGGAAGATTGTAGGTCTACCTCTTCTCTGGCACCGCCGGACGGTAACATAAGTATATACCATCCTGATTCTGCATTTTCCGCGCCAATCAAAGAATACTTCTGATTACGTCGCATGGATTTGCATAAAAAAAACAATACATATCAAGAGCCTGAGATCAAATATCTCATCTTATCGCACCAAATGATCACTCCCAATCAATGCTATTCTTTAAAAAATTCCATCAATACATCGATTTCCGAAAAATAGTGATGCAATGACTACCATTTGTGTAAATATAAGGTCACATGGTATTTATTAGCTCTCCGTTTGCAAGGCGCGCATGGAGCGCACCATGCATTGTGAATTGCCATCTGTTCAAGATAGTCAAGTTTGCGCCTGCGCACAGCTACTGCTTTGTTTTAAATGCAAACAAGAAGGTCAAAAGCTTTGCATCGCGATATAACCGGCAGCATCATATACGCTCAGATTTGCGCTGGTACTTACAAATTACGTCACATCAACCCGGAAAAGCACAGGAACGGTGGTAAGTATATTGACCGTGTTTTTAAACATGCAATTAAAAATTATTGGTATAATTATTGGGAAAGTGAATGTTGTCACCGGCTAGGCAAATAAACATTCTGCTGACTTACGCGACCAGACAAATGGTTTGTGTGGTAATTGTTTTGACCTAATTAGCCGGGTTTGTTTTACACATTCAATTAACATGTTGAGCATCCCCTGTTAACTAGGGGTAATCCATGTTGTGAACATAGAAAGCTCGGTTACATTTATAGAAGCTCTAGTTGTTTTGGTTGATTTAACATGCTGAATAGGGAGGGAAATGCAAATTACATACACGATCTGTTTGGTCTTTGCCTTCTGCCGAAGTGATATAATTATTTGCATAGATACTGGGCAATAGAATATTGTCACCAGGCTAGTTCTGGCTACTTGCCTTACTTGACAAGTGATTTTTTGGGTAAGTATTCAATCTTGGTGTGTCTAACAAACCAATCAAGGTGTTGTTAAAAATCTTGTCAAATGCAGCAGAGAAACAGGGCATATTGGCCTCACGTGCTTTCAAGGTTTAATTTTTAATGTATTATATGTTTGTGCTCCGATTCAGAGTGGTCAGTGATCTGACATTGTATTTCAATCAGGGTGACATACCATGACTGGGATATATGTTGTTGTAAAAAATAAATGGTTTCCCAAGCCCTTAAGGTAAAAAAATCGTGGTATCTGTCCAAAAACAAAACATTCAATCGCCTTTAAAACCATTAATAAATAACCGATGGCACCGACAAATTAGTCGAAGGTTGTCAGTGACCTAGTTAGTTGCGTCGTTAAATTTATTGGCTGCTGATTGCTGGTTGGGATCGCATCATAGTTCATAAAAAATGCCATCATTTATACTTCCAATATAACTGTATATAAAGCTTTGATCTAACATAATCGAGAAGCGTGTCCAATTGCAAACTTTCTCTTGATACATCTTATTGCAAATAATACATTGTTGAACAAATTCCAGCAGGACGAAATATTCTTATTGCAAAAATTATTAACATTCTTTCAATTCTGTCAGAGGGTACAATGTCCCAGGTTGCTGTTTATGTAAACCCGCATATATTCATGAGTACCAAGCACATTTAGAAGATATATTGCGCGACTCGAACACTTCGAGCATTGCTGGTACTTTGTTTTCGTGCAAGCGATATCCTTGCTCATAGCAATGTCCAAAATACAGCGTCACATTCTCTGCCTTGAGTATATCACCATATTTCTTAATCGGGTGTTGGTAAGATTTATTGTAATAGACTGATGCTACAACTGCAAGGTCGTTCCCCTTATCGAACCAGAGCAGAGATGATTTACACTATTCAGAATTACTTTACAACCTCAGTAAACATGATGTTCCTAGCAGGCGACTAAATGAGATGCAAGTTGTTTACGGAAGTTAGAAGGTTGGTATACCATTACATGATATCTTCAAAGGACTGCCAGCGGCTGAGTCTGACTCTTAATGACCATTGACGAACGCTTGTCTGAACGCAATGGTATTTAGCGTGACATTTGTGCTTTATTGAAAGGCGTCAAAATAGCGCGGGAAGTTTCTTGACAGTACCGCATCATTTGAATCCAGTGACTGTTCCGTATTGTAATTCGGGAGCGAAACATTTATGTTGTCATTGGCTTATTCAAGGATTAGCATACAGGATGTGTTTGTGCACTCAGACAAAATACAATTTATTATCTGGGTACAAAAAGAAGGACAAGCGCTATGCAAGCTAGTGATATGTTTAATCCATGGCAATGTTGCACTCGTGTCACCTTAAACATCAAGGACAAATGTTTTAAGGTATAAGGAAACATAACTACCACCTTTGTAAATGCATTGTCATTAATGTAAATTCTCGTTAAAAAGTGCGCTGACAAACGAAATGATCATTTACTAGCATTTTCATGGATGTAACACGTACAGAACACTGATCATAATTAAATTTGTTCACTTGGTAATATGTTGTTATTGCATATTTTCCACATCGATCCCAATTACTCAAATACACAAGAATTAGGTGGACCCGCAAAAACATGCATCAAATTCATTCCCTTGTGACAATGATACCGAATTACTAAACCGAAATAATAAGGTTAAAGGCGCACACAGTAAACAATCCGGCCATCTTGAAGCACAACAAGATAAAGAAGCGGTGAGCTATGCACGGTATGGTGGTCACATGTTAATGTAAGAGCAGTCATGTAAATAAAAATGGCATCAAGCCTCACGGCACTTGAACAATGAACTAAATTGATTACTCGGTAAAATTACTTTTGTTAAGTATGGGAGGGGGATGGGGTCGACACAGGATGTATCTGTAGGTGCAGGCCTTTGTTTTTTCGCATGAAGCGCTGAAGTTCAGTTTCTGATTGGGAAGTAACAGGTATTGGGTTAGGATGATCAATTGTTGGACCTTTTCCCCCGATGAAATGCTTTGTACAGATATATGTGCCATCATTAACCTTCTCTGGCCCAAACTTTTCCCGTCCACTAGCCGCGCACGACGGTAATATAAATATATCAATAAGAGGTCTTGCACGGCTACCCGTCCATATACCCTGGCCAACTCTCGGCATTTCTTTGGATTAGAGCGTAGCTTTGGAAAGGAATGAGAGACACGCCATTCATTCTTTCACGATCTCTATATCGGCTGTCTGAGTTGCACCTACCCCAGCAGCAATGTTTCGTGGGCATTCTGGTTCGATATGATCGTAAATTATTCGGCAAAAAAAAGATTCAAAACATCATTTACAGTACGCTACAAACTGTTCATTCAGCGTTGCTAATGAACAGCTTGTTACGGGTAGCAACAAGACGTGGTACGGGAAAAACTACTTCCGAGTCACTGGGAAACGGCCTATTAAACCCATTATCCTTAACAACAAATGTATCCTGCTCTAGACTGCGACGCCATCATTGTGTGTGTTCCTTAACAGAATGTAAATCGCAGGGCAGGGAATATGTTTCTTGCAATCACCATGATAGGAATCGCTATGCAACCACTTTGGGTATTATTTGCTGACCGTTTGCACCGATGACATCATGCAAGGATTGGAACATATCATATTTCTATTCCTCTCTGATATATAAAGTACACTTAAGGGGTATGAGTAAGCGTGTGAATACGCGGGTGGACGAAAGAAAGAAAACGACAAATGACTTAACCTAAAGTGTGTCTGATCAGTTCACCAGTAGGAGAGAGTGAATTTGCAAATAAGTAGCAATTTAAGATCTCATGTCAAGTTAAATGGGCTTTATTCAGCCTTTATCCCCTCGGAGAATTTGCCACATAATGGCAATCTGTTACGTGGTAACAATCCCAAACATCCACGCACCTGGACGCTCAATCTATTTATATCGGTCAATGCGCTAATAACAAAAAAACTCCCCAACGAGTACAACAGGTAGACATGATGAATAAAAAGTGCAAAACTGTAACTTCTAACCACAACACGAAGCCTCATTACGCGAGGATATTTTTTAAACGAAATAGAGGTTTATATTATCTGTGTATATTCACGCCATTCTGATAATTACAGTGATTAATTGCATTCAATCGGGTCCTTCAGTACTGAATGACAACGGAAAACATTTTTTGTCATAAGATTCCCGTGTCTCGTAGGCGCATTCCACACATCATGATTCCTTTGGAACGCAAATTAACTTCATTCTGGTGCCTCAAAAGTCGTTAAAATGAAAGAAAAGGCAATCCTGGACCTGAATGTGTTGCAAAACTCTCCAAAAGTGGCTCCGTTGTCATTTGCCAATGCATATACAATAGTGCAAAGACTAACTCCTACGACAAATTAGTTACTAACAAATTACTAATAAAATGGTACAACACCTTGCTATCGGTCTTAAGCATGGAATTAAGCAGCTGTTTGTACGGCCGTCAATATTAGAATTCCACAATGATGTTAACACAATTGCTAATGCTTAAAGGCGCATTTCTTAAACAAATATCGTAATTCTGTCGTAGAAAAATATTTAATTGGCAGATTTCTGAATATGTTTGGAAATAATATCCTTTATAGTGCAACCAGTGATCTGGCACGTTTAGGTATGGGCGTGAAATACAAAACAAAAACGACAGGTAGACGCTGTTATCGGCCGAGAGATGTTACCAGATGATGATAGAGTAGCGCCACGTGTAGTAAGTTCACCCAACAGCTACCCATTTGCATGTTTTGTAAACAACGATTGGTTAATGTTTTCCAGGTGTTGCCAATGCCACGAAAAGACCAAAATCGATTAATTTTAGCAGACACCTGAAGCATAATAGGGACTGAATAAAAACTACAAGACATCTAAGTCCATTATTATGCCCAATCCAATCACTTGATGCGTCCAAGGACGGCAGATGCTGCAATTTTAAATTGAGGCTATTACTAAGATCAAGAGATAAGCTCGCATTGATATAAGAGAGCATTGGTTGGGCTAAACCGTACCTCACAGACCTATTGGCCATTACTCGAGTAATAAGCAATTCGAGCAATTACCGGGTTTATCTCAAGAGACAAATTGATTAGTCTGCCCACGGCAAAGATAGCTTCAGGTAGCTATCACGACCATGTAACAGGTGTTCCCAGTGATCAAACGTCAAATCTGAGGCGATAAAGTTAAAACCCCATTCATGGGATGCTTAACCATTCAGCGACCTACTTCTCCCCTATATTACGAATAATCCATGTACTTGCAAACAACTCGTAAATCGTATGGATCTATTTAGTGCTGTCTCCCTCGCACAGTGAATATTACGGCTGGACAGCAATCATGCATCTCTGTTAGCGCTATTGCGTCACCTCCATAGTATTCTCAGTGTAGAAGGCAGATTGTTCAACATTGTGCTAAATACTGAATGTCAACCGTAGCATTGATCAATCGGACACACAGGGCTACTGGGGTTGGCACTTCACCATTTGTTCTCACGTATCATATGATGGCCATTCTAAAGCCATAAATCGATTTCACTCGTACATTACGGGATTGAAGAATATTGGTCATACTGCTTGTACAAATGCATATAAACCATTGGTTGTGAGAAGTACCTTGGATACTGAATATGTCCTACTAACGATACATTTTTGGTGGTATCATGCAGTTCTGACCTTGTGTTCAATTTTGTCTAACGCGAAAAACATTGTTTCTCTTTCTCGGTTTAAGTCAACCATAAGCAACGGGACGTTTTAAATGTTTAGACTCAACAATTCATTTGTGACCTTTATAATTCTACGGGAAACATTCAATGAAGCTTTCTTCACAACATGATTTACGATCTCAAAGATTGCCCATTGCAAACGGCTGACCCGTGTGAGTATGCGAGGAGGGTCTCGTGGGTATGGTACGCCCACTGTAATAATGTTGTATGATATTGGAGAGAGCAAGTATGCTGTTCTTGAAGGTTTGGTATGTGTGCTGTCAGTGTGATAACAAACTTTGAATGTAAAACGACGACTCTCAGGCTCTGTGTTCAAGTACACGATAATGAAGATGACAAAACATAGAATTGATATGCCATTTATGATTTACCACCATCTTTACTGTAAACTATTTTGTTTTGCACATAAGCAACTGGTTAAGGCATTAGCATGCTTTGTGCTTAGTCATTTATCTTTAACGATGAAATTATATTCCCATAAACGGAAACCCTGATGTTATGCCTGTGTACGATTTTCCAGTGTCTTTACATCTCTTCGGCGGTGATAATATTTCGCATTGCCTGATTATGTTTTAGGTACATTGCGCATGCTTGGCTAGGCTGGTAACACTTTAAACTCGTTATTCAATTCTGTCGAAATCATAAATTGCCCTTTTACTAGAGTGTCAGGCGATCGCCAAGGACGGAGATAGAGCAACGTTTGACGATGTCATTGGAGCAAGCATACTTGTGAAATACCATGGTGTAACTCAACAAAATGCCAGCCGGGTAATTGCAAATAACCGACGTCATCCAATTAAACAGGAACTCAAACACAGAGCTTTCGGAAGATGCAGTTTATTAAGGGTATTTTCGTTCATATTAGACCCACGAGCGATGTTTTTCCTCAGATGCACTCCTACAAAATTCGTCAAGCATCATGCTGTGTCATGTTAATACCTCGTCAAGATATTGCGTCGCCTTAGTTTAAGAAGCAGTGTCCTACTTCATTACAAATGCCTCCTGGTATTACAGAAGGCGAATGTGATGGGCCTTCTGTGGCACCCCAATCTAAGGCTCTTACAGAGATAATTAAGTGTTCCGGTATTCATCTCCGAGATACTTGGCGAGAACGAACAGTTCCTCAAGTGAGTCACTAGCCGCAACATAGATCATGAGAATTCGTCCTGATTGTGATATGCAACAGGATTCAAGCTCCATTGTCAAAAACCGACTTGGTACTTCATTGACCCGTTGTGATGACATCTTTCATAAGATCCGTTTTAACATCCACGAGTTGTCCTTCTAGGTAAGGCATGTATAGGGTTTAACGGCACAGGAACACTAGTCTGTTATATGATGAATATTGTACTTACAGAGATATGAATTGTAAATGCTGTTTCTATGCGTTGCTGAAATTAGGATGAATACAATTCCGTATGAGACCAAGGGAGTGGTTAATAGGCAAATGTCATAAGATCCGTTTTAACATCCACGAGTTGTCCTTCTAGGTAAGGCATGTATAGGGTTTAACGGCACAGGAACACTAGTCTGTTATATGGTGAATATTGTACTTACAGAGATATGAATTGTAAATGCTGTTTCTATGCGTTGCTGAAATTAGGATGAATACAATTCCGTATGAGACCAAGGGAGTGGTTAATAGGCAAATGTCATGTTCATGTTTAATATGGGGCCACTGTTGAAAAAACTATCAGTAAACTGTACAGCTACTATAATCGGAATTTATTGGAAGTAGCATTAGGATTTAATTGTGCAAAATTGTTTAAATCGATCAAGTTCTCCTTTTAACGAGCGATCAATTCATATGCATCTATCGTATAAATTCGTTAAACAACTTCTAATCCCTACAAAGACCTTGTGCCTAAGCTACGTGACAGAAACATCACCTCTTGTTTCTACATGTATCAGTGTCAGATGATCGTTGTAATGTCGCTGATGAATACATTAGCGCAATTCACAAGCGCTAAACCACATTTTACAACAGGTAGATTGTGATGAACTCATGACTGGCGTAAATGACGAACCCTGCAGTTGGATTTAGCTTCATTATCAACTAAGTAATCTCTCCGTTTGGCATCTGCTTAACACAGTAACTCGTCTAACCGCTGCTGCACTTTATTTCTTCCTCTTACCAACCTTATATTATTGTGAACTAATGACTGCGTTCATATGCATTGTCAATAGTCGAATGATATTATTATATAATTAAACGTCTGATTCACGATAGTCCTTATTCAACAACTGCGCTCGTATGAATTGTCATCGCTGTAAGAAAAAAATTAATACTTAGTGTTGATAGAATAATTAACCACAATATGAATTTGCATCGGGTTTACTTGGATTAAGCAATGGATGTTGTGAATCACGAGTGTAATGTTTAGGATATCTGCTCAGTGGTGATATTCAGCCCCCAAAAGGGTTTAAGGTAGGTACAAAATCAGAGCACAAAAGATGTAGATGGACAGCGAATTGTATTCCGCAACGGTCTCTATAAAGAGGGTGACCCTCCATGGCGTTGTCATTGTATTAAATTAATCCTATCGTTCCTCAAGTTCCACACATGGTACATAGCTCAATGATTTTCCGACATAGTCAATACTTCCATCTCTTGTCCAGGGTATTTGCCATGATGCATATCAGTTGTTTACATGAGCTACCACAGTTACATCATTCAATCGTGTAATTAGTGCCCACATCAAACTTCTAAAAGGATAAGAATTAGGTCAAAAGCCTAAATTACAATTACTCTGGTTGCAAATGAACATTAGCGACTGTAGTAGATGGGTAGCTTTTTGTTTTGTTGTTCTCAAATACATTGATCCCAGGACAACACAACAATTGCAGAACTATAAGATTACTCATCGAAGGCATAACCCGTCAATGACCATGATCATTGAAATAATAGCCTGTATACTACGGTCAGAAACTCAGTGATTCGTAAAAATATCATTTGTGAAACATTTACTTTTGTGATGTTTCAGCGCCATAATTGTTATGGTTGCTCCTACATAAACAGCAGATTATGACGGTATGTTTAACAGATTTTTACGTGCTATTACTTAGTCGTGGACAAATTCGACAACCTTTATAGGTTGGTTCAAACCTTTAAGTGCTGGCTTCCCGAGAGACTGGTTTTCTCATACACATAGCCTATATGCACATGCTCCAGAATTGCACGTTCCCCAATCATTGGTCCCAGGTATATATTGATTAGCAGGCAGCTAATTGCCTCCTCCTCTGGCTTCACCTAATTGCACTACTCACCGAGGTGACTGGCTGTCAGTGAAAAGCTGTTTATGTATATATCATTATCTTACACTATCCATGTGTATATGAATATTATTATTGTGACAAGGCATGTAAACTGTTATGTAATTAACTGTTAATATCAAAAGTTGCCCAAGCGAAACCAAATCGTTTTTGAGAGACATATCAAACGATAAAGGAAGGGGGTGACTGAAAATCAAGATGACTACCGATGTCAGCACCCAACATCGCGACACATAGGGTGAAGATAAAGAGAATCTTCATGAAGCTATATCCACAGTCACATGCGCTGGACCAGTGACCCCATCAGGGCCTTTATCCGATCTACTATTTACGTATTATGGTTTATACAGTACGTCATCGTCAGATAGAATAAAGCGTCAATTACACGAAAATAAATGGAAAGTAAAAGACGGCGCAAACTTGCATGAACAAAAGTGCCAACTAATGTTGTTAAACACTTATGAACGGTTAAGGTTATTGGAGGCAACTTTCCGTGTTTTATTGACTGATGGCAGTTAAAATACATAGGCGTTGTCTGCAGGTAGGCTTCACTAGGCCTATATATAATGATGATTTGGCAAAATATCGCCCAACAAATATTATCTGTTGTACATGTTGTTTTCGGACGAAATTGGACGTCTGATAAGATACATACCTAAAGTTTCGTTTAGCTTACAAAAGCGTACCAGTTCATGGAACCATTAATCAGGAAGTAAATTTGTTTCAATTAATATATGGTTGGCATACTAAAAGTAACAAGCCTTCTACTACTATACAAACCAACATATTTAGAATTCTCCACATAATAAAAAGCGCTATAGATGACTTGGCAGTGAGTAAATTCATTGTTATGCTTTAACAACAGAGATGGGTAATCACTGTGGTTTATATGGAGACAAGTGATACCATTTGTTCGATAACTTTAAAAATCATATCAAAATTCTTCGAAACTAACCGACTTTGTCATTACAACGTTCAATGTAATGACCGCGCTATCAACACTGGGTCTCATAGGCGATTCGTGGTTATGCCAAGTTTAAAAAGGCAATTTGAAACGACATCTACTGAGAAGATTCCTAACCGAATATCTTCTTTGATGTAACTGCCATATTCAGTGTACATAATTGGAATTGTAAATGAGAATTAGTCGTTTGCTTCGGTACACATCACCTAAAATTACCCTAAAGCGTTATCAGCCTTGTGGTCTACACACTATTCGGTCCATTTCTTGTTTAGCTTGATAAAACGAACATCTATACGAGTGTGAGTCACAATATATGTATCTGAATTCGCGCTTGTAGGACGGTACACCAAAGGAAACTAACGAGTGGCTTTCTATTTATGCCGATTGCTTCCAAAAGGCGTGTAAGGCGACGTACGCGTGCCGTAAATCCTTCACATATTCACCGACTGTATCACACAGGACGTCGAGAGCTTCGAATTAGTATTAGCACTCATAATGGATTAACACTCCAGTTTGATAAACGGCATAGCAGTGGAGAGGTCTATGCATTGACTAATTGTTTATAACGATCCACGATGAAGCCTTTGGTAATCCAATACCGGCTTATAGGGCTGTAAATTGCTTTAAGCAAGGTCGATATTTCGGGTAATAGTTGTACTTGATGGCTTCTAGTGGTCTCTTGATATTCTTTAATCACCACTTTCTATGTAATAACATGGAATGTAGGCTAGTATATCGGAACATTATAAGAGAATTATGCGTCTCTTCATGACAACTTCGTTGGTGTTTATGCCTGAAGCTATGCTTCCATTAATTCAGTTGCCTTTCAGTAAAATTCCACAATACTTCCGGATGACATCAGATACCACTGGCCTTGTTTGAAGTGCTTCCATAAAGATGATTCTCGTCTGAAGTTTTCTCTAATGGGACACATCAGTAGAATAAACGGTAGCATTCCAACCGTGTGTTAACCTTACAGACGCCTTACAGCCGTACTAGAGCCGGCACGTATCCAGAACGGAACTGTGTTAAAAGTAATGTAAATTGAGGCGGAATCGTGCATATCTGTGAGACGGTTGTAATTTCAGCAAAAGCTATTTAGTAAAAATAACATTGCGATCAAAGCGCAAGCACCACTAGCATCAGAGAGTTCATAATCCGTGACAAAAACACATTCACTCGTGTATAGATGGTGTTCAAACATCACAGAGGAATCAAACATTGTCTGGTTTATCTCTTCGTGTCACCCTTCAAGGTCAAATGTCAATACCGATTGCTATAAATGTTACTAGTTTGGTGCTGTTATTAACGCGCGACATATAAATCCTCACCTACGTCGTAGTGCCCTGTACATAGTTGATATAAATGGAACACTCAAAGATGTTTAATCTCACATAAAAAATGGTAATGACGTTGATATTTGTCGTAGTACA
The DNA here is from genome assembly GCA_034190875.2 of Urechis unicinctus. Taxonomy (NCBI): domain Eukaryota; kingdom Metazoa; phylum Annelida; class Polychaeta; order Xenopneusta; family Urechidae; genus Urechis; species Urechis unicinctus. The sequence continues at coordinate 39,919,299 of CM067346.1, forward strand.
TTTCGAATTTGTAAAATTAATTTATCAACTTTGATTTAAATGCTTTCCCCATCCTCGGCTGCATGGTTCGACACAAAACAAGATTATGCGATAGTTTCTACATCATTAAATGTCTATATATAATGGCTTCATTTTGATTGAATCCGCTTAAAAGGGTTCATTTCGAGGGGCCCTATGGTGATCGCTTCCCTAATTACAAAACACTGTAATCGTTAAGTGGCGCTACCGTGTGATAATCAAAAGCACATTTGGTACTGGACTGATCTCACAGCGTTTGGTGAGTGCGGACAAATGTCGTTTCGCAATGCCTTTCCGCTGCCAAATCACGTCGTACACAGGCTTAAAAATACCGACAATCACAACTACAATGTGAAATTAATGTCAGCATAATACATTACCCTCATGATAATCTATGCCAATGCAGCGCGTTTTCTGTAGCCATAGGCTCGCCGTTCCAGGTGCTCAACCAACACCAGTAGGCATAAGCTTCACACAAAACATTTCCCTGAGTGCTCTGGATCCTGGAAATGTGCTTCAAAATTAGTAAGTTGGTAACATGAATGCATGTCAAGCACCCTACACTACTGAGAATGACTCTTAGACATTAATAATGTCACAATATGCATTCGCATAGTTTATCAGTGGTTGTGTAAAAGTCAGTTTATGTATGCAGAACAGTGATATACATGTTCATTTGTTGTGCTGATTTGAACATCTCGCGAGGCATCCTCATGAAGTTGTTGAAGGAGGCCTGGTCCTCGTTCCGAAGTTCCACCAGAAGCTGGTTGTTCATATCAAACTGTGGTCGCCTTGCGATCCATTGTCTGGTCCAGACCCGTCGCCGTTTCTCCCTTCTCCTTCTTTTCCTGTAGGCACGGAGCTGCAAACTGGTTCACATTCTGCTGATGCTGCATAACGACTGCCATGCACTCTTGTCGCAGCCTATCATCCGCCATGCTTTTTGACGTTGACGGGTTGATGATGGGTTGATGTATTCAGCACGACAGATCATGAAACATGATGATGAGTTACTCAAGGGACCCATATGTATATATAGATAGATATAGAGATATATATATATATAGATAGAGAGAGATAGAGAGAGAGAGAGAGAGATAGAGATATAGAGATATAGAGAGAGATAGATCTAGAGAGAGAGAGACATAGAAAGAGGGAGAGAGATGTAGATAGATGAGATCTATCTATATTTATATATATAGATAGAGGGATATAGATAAAGAGAGAAATATAGATAGATAGACAGATATAGAATATCTCTATATATATCTATATCTCTCTATATATATATCTCTCTATATCTCTATATATATGTATGCATATATATATATGCATATATATATATATATATCTATATATATATAGATCTATATATCTATATATATCTATCTATATATATATATCTATATATCTCTATATATATATATATATATATATATATATATATATATATATATATATACTCAAACACATGCCTCCCCCATGAGTTCCCAAAACGCCGAATGCTTTCTAGCTGTGCGGCAAGTTGTAATGTAGAAACACGTTATGCGGTACACGATCGCCAGACATATGTTGTGCACGTCGTGTGATACATCTGAACACGTCGAGACTCTTTGGAGATACGTCAGGTAGACATACGGCACATATACGATATAAACTCATTATCACTATGTTGGCTGTACGATTCCCCTCAACCGACGTACCTCAACGCATACTTACTGACGAGTAACCTACCTCTAACGTTTGCGAGCGCATGTCAACGTGTGCCTTATGTACCTTGAGCTACCCCTAACTTATATTAGCGCACATCAACGTACACCGTAAGTTCGATATTTCGCATACGCTGGCATACGTTCAGGCGATACGCCATGACCATTAAATACATCTGATTGATTGAGGCTGCCATGGCTCCTAATTAATCAGAGAATTCCACGCGATTTTAGGGGACGCTGTGACAAAGCAGCACACGGCGAGCGAGGACTGAGCGTAGCTATAAACTATTTGCTTGTCATACATCAATTGATTAAGTAGGATACATCGAACAAATATATGGTAGTGAGGCATATATTGATATGACATCAGCTTTCGTAAGTTTAGTTATGGAGAGTGCTAAAAGAATATTTCAGTAATTATACATATTAGTGTCCGCTTTTATCAACAAAGTTATGAATTGGCTTGGTCAATTCTACTAACAAGAGCGTTGACTGTGGACAATCATGTCTATTTTCAATAAACTACAATGTTCATTAAAAGACGTTAATTACAATCGGTTGACATACATTGAACTTGAGAGAAATCAAGCGATTATTTCAACCGAAGCAACATTTCCGCTGAGCTGATGTGTCATCACCTAACTTGTAACACCATCCAATAAATTATCACTGTGCCTATACACATTATATTTGCAGTCAGTTAGTGATCAAGCTGATGATCATGTTTGTGTTGAATTCCGAGGCAATTGCAACGATTGATAGTATAATTTCTACATCAGCAAATTAGCCACGATAATTCAATAAAGCATACAAGTCATGATTCAACACATGCTACATTTCCATACATAGTATTGATGCACGTTATGTAGCCTTTTCACTTCGGTCAAATAAGTGGAACGTCTCACAAAAAGATTAAATGTAATGATTCCTATTATTTGTTTGTGTGCACATGATACCAGCATTACCGAGAATAAAATGTGAAAGGCGCTATTTTGGTTTTTAATGTTGAGTTTTTATTTGGTAGCATAACTAACCCAGATATTCATACAAATACACAGCCATGTATTTGCAAGACATAGCCCGAAATACAAAATGCCAAGCGAATAGAAATGTCATTCTCAATATTTCACAGAACGTCGACACTCAGGAAAGTACAGGCTTAATTCAAATAGACTCGACTGTAAGAACTTTATCAATGTACCTTCCATTTGTCATTTAGGCAGCAGCGAGTGCTACCTTCTCTTCGTCTTTTAGGCAGCAGCGAGTGTTGTGATGACAATCGCTGTATTGTGGAAATGTTTTTGCTTACAATTGTCAGTCTGCTATGGCCTCTTCATTATGGATTAAAATGGGTTATACGGCAGGATATCAACATCTTTAATCATGACACATATGCGGGCAAAGCTTCGACGTATAATTGAGATACATGTTTGCCGATAGGTATTCTCTTTTATCCTTAGGGACGGGTCAGGCTTTGTTTTACGAGATTATGCTACATTCTATACGGTAATAGAATAGTGTTATTGAAAAATTGAACCTAATTTAATATTACGCGGTGCATTGAAACTGCCCACACGCAGTAACATGCTGAGTAGTGTTTGTGATAACTAAGCATCACAATTTGTCTATTGTTACATGTCATATTGGTTATGATATTGATGTTTTCCAATCGCATTTTTTCTATTTCTTCATCATGATCCAAAGGGAAGTAATCCATTAAAGCAATATGTGGAATATACATCATACTTGACCATTTAAACTACTAACCAAGCAAGTCGATTAGACTTCTGAATATCTTCTGAGTATGCAAACGTTATACATTCATCAATGTTCGTGTACATTAAGCGCCAAAACTCCATGGTGATACCTACTTACCAACACCTCACTGGATGCTGATGCGTTGATGTGATGTGCAATAGAAATAATTCACGCGCACGGTCAACATGAAGCGCGTCTAATGCATATTACATGGTAATTCACATTTACATGCAACAATAACAAAGCGTCAAGTAAGCGATAGAGGCAAGATAGTGTATACGCATGTTTGTAGTGCTTAGCAAATGAACTGTCAGACAGAGACAGGAAAGCAAACTAAATATCTGTACCTCAGTCGACGACACAGAAAACACGTCCATACTAGTAAATAGTGGTTGTTTACTGCTGACTATGAATCAGTCTAACCTATAGTTGTTGCCTTAGCCATATAATAGCCATCATATTATGTATAGCTCACGATTTATCCTACTGTGTTTCACGTTGGCCGTATTGTATGTTGTATGCCCCTTAAACCAAATTATGTCCGTTCCGGAAGCAATGCGGTATCATTAACTTGGCGATTTCGGATCGCCAAGTTATGGCGATCACCCCGGTTTGTATGTTTGTATGTAGGATGTTTGTAAGCAATTTTTTGATCCGCGATACAGGTCGCAATTTTTGAAATTTTCCAATTTTTTCTTCTTCAATTGTTAGGCGTGAATAATGCGCAGAACTGAGAGGTTTTGTTTTGACCTTGACCCAAAACTAAGGTCAAGGTCATCGAATAAGTGAAAAACTAGTATCTCGAATAACTCCGATAAAAAAGGTTGGAATGTTACATGGTTTACACCATTGTGTAGCTCATTCTAATTGCATACTTCTAATGACATATGTGGCCATCCAACCAACGGTTTTCCCAAGCGCCTAAGGTCGAAAAAACGTGGTATCGGTCCAAATGGCAACATAAGTTTCATGAATATTTTGAGCGCCTATAAAACCGTCAATACATGTCCGATGGTAATAAAAATTGGTTCACATGTACTCCGCGACATACCAAGACGTTTTCGTAAAATATCATGAATGTCGATGACGTCAGCTTCTGAATCAACGTTGTTAACTATTTTTTGTCTCGCGATACAGTATGTAATTTTCAATATTGTTTTGTTATTATTTCTATAAGGCCAAGTTCTTCCATGGTTTCATGGGCATCTTGTTGATTTATGGCGCCGAAAAGAAATTAATTTTATGTTTATAATGTAACAGTCGTATGGCGAACCAGATGTTTTTACAGGTCCAACTAATTATTGGGAATCTGATTTATTACCAAATAGTGGGTTTTCATTAGGACATATGTTTCATAACAATTGATGAGTTAGTAATCAAATTGAATTGTTATCTGCCTTTTCTGCTTCTGAGAAAATGCCAGTGACAAATCCCTTCTCGTTATCGTTTGTAAAATTACCTGTAGTGTTATCTAGCACACCGTTGTTTGTATATCATTTGTAACTAGTTCATAAAAGAGTTAATTTTAACGAGTTTGTCAGCATCAGACGTATGCGTTTGTGGTAAATAAATGTCTTACCAAAATCCATTTGACCAGCAGTGCCGAACAGTTCTTGCCATCAAAACACATACATTTGCATACCACAGACTTCCTGGATTCAGTCAACATGCTCGATACATTTCGCAGAAAATATGACAGTAAGAATCAAGAGCCTGACCAGAGTAATGTACCACTCATTTGAGCATATTTCATGCATGCGTAATTTTATTGCATTGAAAAATAATCTTTGCAAACGATACATTTAGATTGACAGCATCCTTATTGACTATTTCATCAAACTCACAATATCAATCCCTGCAGATTATTAGTGATAACAGATTAATTTGTTTCTTCTTGTTTGGACATGAAAGTGAACTGTTAAGCTAGGTCGATTTCTTATATGGTACAATTGTCACGCTAAATATCATTGCGATACTTGTGTTTTGACAGGCGTGAGTCAATTGTCATAAAGAGTCTGACTCAGCCGTTAGCCGTCCTGTGAAGATATTAGGTTGGTATCCCGGCCTACTAATTCCCGTAGTCAACTTGCAACTCTTTTAGTCGCCTGTTGGGATCAAGTTGTCGACTGAGGTGCCAATGTTATGCTGAATAGTCTGCCCGGGGTTGATAAGAGAAACGACCGCACAGGGATGTAGCAAAACAAACCTAACCAGCATCCGAACATCGCTGAAGGTGAATATGACGTTGTAATTTGCCCGTTGCAATAAAGCAGCAGCGGAGCTTGATGTTGTTGAGGCGTACATTATATCTTCTGATGACGCATGGTACAAATTAAAATGTGCAGATCTATATCAATCAGGAGAACTTTGTAGGCGTTTTTTCACATTATCGAGCCAACAGATTTTACCCTTGGCAAGTATGGGCATCGCACTATGAATTGATGATTTGGTAGAAAATTGCAACCTGAAATGATCTTCACATCAAAGTGAGAATTGCTCTGCTGACTTAAGCGATATGATTTTACTTGTGCGACCTTATTGCGATGCCATTGTTTCGAATGCTCATCTTACAGATATAAATTTCAAGAAGTGATATTCGCAATGTGTCAACAACAATTCCCCACCTGCAAAACAGTCGCATTAACAGTCCCAGTGGGCACAACACGTGGAATCCACGTGGAAAATACGTGGAAAAACTGGTGAAATACACGTAAAAGGCACGTCGAAACCACGTGGATATAGAAACGTGGAAAAGACGTGTGCCCTTCCACCTAAATTCAACGATAAACTGTCTGTATTCAGGTGGTTTTTACTTCCTCTTTAGTCAACTTAGTAATGCTACAATACAATCGTTTTGTTTTTTAATAGATTCGACAAGATCATTGAACCAAGTACATTTATTTCTCAGAAATATTCAATTATTAGTGCTACATGATCACAAATAACGATATAAAACATATTTTTTAAACATTATGAGTAAATGTTAACATACAAAGGCAAAGAATTAGTGGAAAAAGGCAGGTTTATTCATGAACACATTAAATCAGTCACTACATGCATGAGCATTATGAATCTACACAGATATGACATGATTTACTTTCACCCTAATAAAATGCAAATAATAAAATGTACTTAAAAGGCCACTGAAATGCCAAAACTGAATTTTTGTTATCTAATTTTGACGAAAATTTTTAAGTAACACTAGTATGACCAACTCGCAGACTTTTCTGAGTGACGTCACCTAATGGACACAAAGCAGTCAAATGTTGAAGTTCCTCAGTGCTGTTCATCTGCACAGCTTCAGTTTGCCACTATCGGCCAGCTCTCTCCTCTCCTGCCTGTTCAGTATATCCCTGATTTGAGGAGATGTAGGCAGCGCTTCTGAAAACCTGTGCACACACAAATTATGCAGTGTTCAATAACTATGCTACTGACTACAAACTTGTAAATAATACCAAAAAGATACTTTTTTCCTTTCTCAATAGCAGCATTAAAATAAAGTAAATATTTAAAGAGTAAAATATTCACAAAAGTGCACTTATGTTAAAGGAAAACAATCATTGCTCAACCGACGACTGCCAGAATGAGTGACAGAGGGGCCATGACTGTGGGACTGAGTGACAGATGAGCAATGACGACTGTGTGAAATGGATTGACAGGTGAACGATGACTGTTAGATGGACTGACAGATGAACGATGACTGTGAGATGGAGGGACAGATGAACGATGGCGTGTGTATAAGATGGTTGTGGTGTATTAAGGAGCAAGCCTCCGAATACGCACGAGGCGTGCCTCAGCCCTTCCGCTGCAACGGCTGGCACTTTGTTGAGAGCGATAATAGAAGTTTCAAGCACCAATGAGCATAAAATTATAAACTATGAACAAATTACATACGGCAAGCAGTTTTTGCACAACCATTTGAGTAAACTTATTTTCATTAAAAGAATAACATTTAAATACGACTCACTTGTAAACTTAGAAACTGTCAAAAATATAGCAAATGAATTCTCAACTTTCCAAAACTGCAGCAATTCGCGCCAATTGAGTGTTACGAACAAAGTTGGAATTAGTTTCGTATTTGCTTTACGGCTCTAAATCAAATCTTTCTAGTTCAGTATGACGCATAAAATATCGTCTTCAATAATAATAATTTATACCGTGTCCGCTCGATCAGCACATACAAGAGTTTCAAGAGAGCACTCAAGACGCACTTTTTTATGAACGCTTTTAACCTGTGATATATCAAATTATATGAACGTGCAACCGATAAATTCGCCGTAGCCTATTATTGCTGTACACTTTTATCATTTCTAGTCTTATATTGTATTATTTATTATTGTTGATTGTTATAACTTGTAAAGCCTGTTGAGATGTATATGGAATGGGCTTTAAATCAATAATCATTATCATTATCATTACCGTGTACCGTGTAATTATGCAAAATAAATTGGTACGAAACTGAAGCGAGGAAAGCGGTTTCTCAAGAACTCGATGAGGCCCATATGACAGCGCTCTCAACCCCCGGCTGGGTCTCCACCACGGACCAGCAGGTCAGGGGTTCGAGCCTCGCCTACGTCTGGAGAGTATCTGACCTGAATTTCGACTCATTATTCCAGGAGACCCCAGTCACGATAGTAACCAAGCAGTTGAAAGCCACAAACCATCATCATCCCAAGAGCTCATCGATCGATAGCACCAACAGTTGTGAAACCCACTATATCTTGTCATACCTGGATCATGCCTAGCTGGGGCTGTCAGGTTAACATTGGCCCATATTTCTGGTAAAAACTGAAAAAAGAATATAAATAATAATTTACAAATGGGTTCAAATATTCTCCGTCTTTTCCACGTGTCTTGGACACATCTATTCCACGTGATTAATACTCGTTGAATCCACGTGGATATCACGTGAACGTTCGTGGATCCACCACTTCACCAAAAATACACATGATTTCCACGTGGATTCCACGTGTTGTGCCCACTGGGTATATATACATATATATATATATATATATATATATATATATATATATATATATATATAGATATATATATATATATATATATATATATATATATATATATATATATATATATATATATATATATATATATATCTATATATATATATATATATATATATATATATATATATATATATATATATATATATATATATATATATATATATATATATATATTCACAAGTATACTTACATACCTGTCCAGAATTGCGTATGGGTGACTGAGTCAACGTTCAAGCGATCGTACTGCCGAATATGTATCGCCAATGGAAATGATTTACCGTCATATGTTACAATGCGTATCGATGCGTGTGTTTTGACATAGGTTATAAATATGTAACGGATATGGGTTGTGTACAGAAGATTGACGTGCATGTTTGTGACCGCAATTTTTTTGTATAAAACATATATATATATATATATATATATATATAGATATATATATATATATATATATATATATATATATATATATATATATATATATATATATATATATATATACACATATATATATAGACATATAAACAAATATATATATATATATATATATATTATATATATATATATATATATATATATATATATATATATATATATATATAGATATATATATATGCTATCACAGATTTAGGGCATTGGTAAATCTGCGTTAACTAATGAGTAATTTTACTATAAACAAAAACAATATTATTTTTCTAAACGTACGCAATAATTATTTCGATATAGAACAAATACCATACACTTGCTTTTATGTGACACAATATAATTTTTTTTTTCTAAACGTAGGCAATAATTAGTCCGATATCAAACAAGTACCATTCATTTGCTTTTATTTTACAACAAACGCTATTAATACCACAATTGAAACCATGATGCGCTTCTATTCATGAGGCGATTTAGTAAATTGGCTTAACGAAGTCATCAGTCAACGAATTCCAACAGGAGAAAATATATTTCTTATGTCTGTGTGTATTCGCATAAAGGCGAAAGTAGGCTTTGTGCAAGCAATACGAGCGATCGCAAGCTGAAACATTTCTATCATAATAGAAAGTATAACCGAGAAACAAAACTTAATTGCGCATGGCATTCATATTTTTAACGTACAAAATGTAGCCAATTAAGATTATCGCCGTACATAATTGATCATTCTAGTAACACATAACTGTTGTCATAACATCTACTTCCTCAACTCAATGCAGGCCTACAGATAAATGCGTTTATATCGGCTAGTTATGACGCTAGTGACCACCAGTCTAGATTGACAGTTGCTGAGTTTTTGTCTGAGTTTCCAAGCAAGAATGTAAAAAAGACTATCAACACAGATATTCTGAAATTAACCAGTCCTGTCGAGCCATTAGCATGTGAATGAAAACGCCGTAGTATAAGAACATCTTCTGGCTTTCAAGCGTGAACAAAACACATGGATATTTACTTACCTGAACCCAGGGGTTGCATGTCACGACTCTGATAGCAGTGTGTTCTTAGAAGACAAATAATGAAGATGACGAATACTTTGCGTCAGTAATTACGCACACGTTAATGGAACCAACACGCATATAACCATGCGTGGCGACGCCATAATAAAGCCTCAGAAACAGCTTTTTATATCCACCATGCATTCATGAAGCTGGAAATTTCACGCTAGATTTATGTCCGTTACGTACTGCTCTCTGGCATTAAAATATGTAGTGTTCGCACTCAGGGATCAGCTAAACAGAAATTGATTATGCAGAATATATTCGAATGTCTGGCCTGAATGTGATGAGGTTATTTTATGTCTTCTTGAACTCCGTAGGAGAAGTAGTAGTGGTTAAATGCGTTGCTTTCGACCCACGTGTTAGTGGTTTGAGTTTCACAATTGTTACATTGGGAACATTAAGTGCCTACAAATGACCAAGGTACTTTAAATTTTACATTTTCCTTGTGGCCTTTACCAGAAATTGCCAATTTGTTGACGGTTAACAGGTTTACACTGAAGATGGGAGAAACTGAGCAAATGCACATACGGGGTCAAGTGCATCTATAAAATCTTGAAATCACCCCAAAAAGCACACCTTATTCAGGCAGTAATTGTTTTGCACCGCATCCTCTACCTAGCGACTCGAGGTAATTCTTTTAGGATCGTTGATATTTGGCAATAGGGTATTTGTCTTCTACTCCGAGTGAGGATTATTGGTTTCATTGATAGGGTACAGTAATTGAAAAGTGACGTGATAGAATTTTACAGCTAGGCAGCAACATCAGCCCGTAGAATCACAAAATCTTATAGACCACATGCGTATCCAATGTTATGTCAAATAATGGTTTGCAAATGGCTTACCGCATGCTTTACTAACTTCAGTGGCGTGTAAATGTTGCTCTTTGATTTATTGAGTTGCGGATAACTACGGTGCTTATGCACACCTTTGTCTTTGATAGCCACAGTAGAATTATCGACGTATTACAAGAATAACATACACATTTTGCCTGTGTAGTTAGCTCTTTCGGATGTTTAGCTGAGAGCGATAAACAACGTAAGCGCGTAAGAGTATTCCATGCTATACATCATTCGTTGATAACCTCAAGTGTCCAGAAATGTCCAAACCTGATTCTGGTTCCTATAACCCGTATAAAAGATGAAATATGACTCATTCGCTTGAAAGTCAAATTGATAAGAGCGGTATAATGTACGACTTAAGATACGGACAATATGTAATTTATGATAATACAGAACGCAATATGGAAAGAAATTTTATCTTAGAAATTTGCTGATTGTTTTCAAAGACAACAAAATGATTGTTTTCGAGCAGCAGCTTGGAATTGTATCAGATATGATATGAGGTGAACTCGGATATAAAGGATCCGATTATAACGAATTTCCATGGAGTTGCTATTTCATCGATGACATTCATGTCACGAGCGTTCAAATGACGAGGCAAAGGTAAGTCTTACCACAATACCAAATGTAACATATATCTTATGTATCAAGATGATATTCCATATGGCGGTATATATGTTCCATAGTTAAGTGAAACCAATTTCATTATGTTTTAATGGGTCGAACATGACTGTTGAGGTTACACAGGCAATTTCTTTATCAGAGCAACAAGGACCGGTGGTATCATAACAAGCCATCACTCATTGATTATACTCGGAGGTAATGAAAGTAATGAAAGTAGGCGGTGGCGAGGTATTGCGCATATTACGATTTAAAGACATTCTGCGGACCACACAGTGTTGAAAAATAAGCAAACCTTGGCATATTTTCATAACTAGTCATTCAGAACGGTTGTATCTGTTCAGTAATTTGGAACTCGCATATTTGTTTTGTCGAAGCCAATAAAGGTATATTCTCAAGCAAGATGAGCTCCATAAATCGGTGCTGGGAATCACTCTACGTGCATTTATTGTAAAATTATAGTATATCATGATAAGAATCACCATTGCTCAAATAAACCCGTCAAGCAATACACATGCTCTCGAACGTTAGGCATCACATACAATATAGACGCATCAACATTTGATGGCATTGGTACATGGACATATTTTGCTTAAATTATACAAATTAATGCTTAGTATTGAATTTCGCGGACGATTTCAACAATGGAAACACTTGAAACATTTTTTATTTACATCACATTGCTTAACAGTCAATGATACAGGAGTGCTGATTGTAGAAGAGAAAAATGCGGATCCAGCAAATATTCAACAGGAACTCTACGAACAAATCGCATGCCAAATGTACGGATGTGCAATGCCGTAGGTAATCTCATCAATGTTGACACATTTTCCGACATGGGCCAAATTAAAGAAAAGATGCTGTTATCAGCACAACAACATTAGCGCCACAAGAAACACATACCCGGGCAGATCAATTTATGAAATTGTGAAAGGGTGCTTTTAAATTATGGCTACGTTAATGCATATACAAGTCGGCATATGCAGTAATATAACATAATGGCAAAGTGGACTGGACTAACAGCTGCCAAGGTCATAGCCTGTCTGCCGTAATTGTACTTGATGGCATGTTTTGTCGGAAGGCTGTGCATATATCCGTTATACCTTTCAATGTTAACGTTGAATATATTGTGGTCTTACAAAACCAACAATGAACATGACAGAGCTTCTGCCATTCAATTGCTCCATATCTAAGACACAATGTTAAAGGAAGTCCAATGTACAGCAAACATTGTCCTACTTTTGTGAAGTCATGCACATCGACGACAGTAGTCCATAACATGTGGTTATTGTTTGTGCTTATGAAAGCGGCTTGTGCCTTAGACATATGCAAGGCTTGATGTATTTGTTCGATTGTTAAGGGGCTTAATCATCACATACCCCCCAGAACTGCATTGCCCTGTTTATGTCTTAAACGGTTTGATGTAGGAACATCTATGACAGGTATCGTTAAGCACTTTGGGAGTTAACACATGAAACCATGAATGCAACCTGAAGGTTACTGTAGGAATATTAAAATAAATGAACTGCATCCGAAGATTACAACTTAACATATTAGACGGCAATGCAGATAGTTTACCGATTGATAAAACGCACAGAAAACCACATGCCGTCTGCTAGACGGTGTCAGTTTAATCAAGCAGGTAGCCCTTAAATGCATTAACCTTGAGTTGGGAAGTGCAAACAACATTCCCCATAAATGCCAGCGTCTGGCCTTCTCTGGTTGTTTCATTAAGAGATGGCTGCAGGATATAAAGTCAATATATCACTGGTATCATTATTTGATATGTATTGTGCCACGCTTGCATTCAAGTAATGCGATCAACAACAGCTAAATTTGTCGTAAATCCTTTTGTTCCAGTTACACAGGCGGTTTTTTCTCGCCAGCAGCACCAAAGCTATATTTTTACCATACAGGGTTTTATAGCTCCTCGTAGAGACGTCTCATGGTTATAGGCATGGCACAACTGGCAAAATCACAAATAACATCAACATATGTACTGCAGATATGATATGTGACGATGACAATGGTCATGATGATAATAATAGCGATGATTGTGCTGTTAGATACTTTTTGCTTACTTACAATGCTGACCTTTCATACCGGATGACAACAATATTTACCATGATAAGTTGGCATCATTGACAATTAAAGGCAAATAATGGTTGATGGTGGCATTTCTTTTGAATATCTTCGGTATTTGAAGCATAATATAATTCAATATTAACTACTCAAATGTAATTTATTTCGCTCCCGGCGGAGATGGCAAGCATAGAAACATAAAGATTTAGATGCGTTACAGTTTGAATTTGCAGTGACGTATTTTTGGCTTAACCTAAAATTGCTTATCTGATGGAATCCGGTATAGAAAATTGTGTTGCTTGTTAGGAAACCGCTTGGTTGGGAACAATATCACTGGCTGAATACTTTAAAAGTCAGCTAGCGTTAAAGTGGTTTGCCTTAGATGTTTAACGGACCAATTTGCCCCATTGATAGCATCTCGATTGAATGATGTTAATTATAAATCAAGCAGTATTTTATGTGCAACTCGGAATACTAATGTTCTGCAGTTGATACAATTCTGGTTTTCATTGGAATGTTTATTGCATCCGCACTTCTATTAAGCTATACCAGGGTGAATACATCGGCCGTATCCGTGGGGTTGAACATTCAATATCCAATGACGCTTATGGTTGACGATGCTGTGCAAGATGAATTCTACTATGCGAAACAGCCGGCACTGGTATGCTATCCAAGTGGACGTCGGCGTTACATGTCCTACCACGTATCTAACATAGCACTGGTAACAATATCCTTAGCTGCGCGTTATTTGCTTTGTTGAATTACGAGTTTTATGTGTGACAGCATCGCACGCACACACACACACAAGCACACACAAGCACACACACACACACGCATAATATATATACATATATATATCAATATATATATATATATATATATGTATGTATGAATTTATATATATATGTATATAATATGTATATAAATGCACATATATATGTGTATATAGATATATGTATATATATGTATATATAAAAATATACATAAAAATGTATATATATACATGTGTATATATCTAAATATATATATATATATACATCCATAAGCATTTATATGTGTATGTTTCTAAAATATATATATATATATATACATCCATAAGTATTTATATATGTATATATGTATGTATATATATATGTATATTTATAAAATATATATATACATATGTATATATATACATATATATTTATACATATATATATACTATATATAAATATATATATATATATTTATATATATTTATATAAATATATATCCATATATATATATTTATATATATACATATATATATATATATGTTTATATATATATATATCTACCAGTAATTCCTTGCTTGTTATTAGTAATGTATTCCTGTTATTTAGTGTGAACATTCAGACAGTCAATTATCAAGCATGCGCAAAGACAAGTTTTGCGGACATTTCTTTTTCTCCTCTGTCCAATCAACTATTCGTTGGAATGCCCAATATCTTGATCATATAATTATCTGGATATGGAATACATGATGGTAATCTATCTTTTGCTATTTACATTGCCATACATGCTTATTCAACGGAAGCAGAAGCAGTACCAAAATGTCAAGGCCACACTCACGAATGCATGTACGTAGACGCTCCGGGATGGTTACAAGACTCGGCACATTGTTTCGTAGGATTTGCTGTTTCACTACGTTACATAACACCCGGTGCATTGACAGCCAAGGACATCCTCATTCGATGTACACTCCAACCAATGACCATGGAGTATAGGATATTAGTGCAACGATCATGGTCATAGAAGAGTTGTGCAATTGAAGAAATCTTATGGTTCTACAACTGTGTGTTGTCCTGGAAGCAATGTATTTGAGAACAACATAACAACAAGCTACCCATCTACTAAAGTCCCAAATGTTCATTGTGGCAGCTCTGGTAAACAACTGCTGTGTATCATGACGATTACCCTGGACAAGAGGAGGAAGTCTTGACTATGTCGGAGAATCATTGAGCTCCATGTCACACCTCATGATATGGCGACCGGAATGCTACCACTTGTGTTGCTTATGATAGCTGTACAGTTGACTGATGGTACTTTTATCAGTGGCCCCATATTAAGCATGGACATGACATTTGCCTATTAACTACGCCCGCGGTCTCATACGGAATTGTATTCAACCTTATTGGTGGTTCGTCAACGCATTTGATATCACTTTTTTGTCAATGAAGCTTGTTGGAACTCATATCGCAACCAGCACGAATTCTCATGATCTATATTATGGCTAGTGACTCCCTTAGGAGCTGTTCGTTCTCGCCCAGTACCGCGGAGATGAATACCGGAATACTCAATTATCCCTGTAAGAGCCTTAGATTAGGGTACCACAGAAGGCCCATCACTTTCGCCTTCTGTAATAGCAGGAGACATTTGCAATGAAGTAGGGCACTGCTTCTTAAACTAAGGCGACGCAATATCTTGCCGAGGTATTATGACACAGCATGATGCTTGACTAATTGTGTAGGAGTGCATCTCAATATACAGCCTTCACTCAATGCATAGTGTTTTAATTTATGTTCGTTTGCTGTCGTGAAAGAATAAAGCAGATTAAAACCCGCAAAGCAAATGATCAGCGTAACCAAAGTGTATCGAGATATGTGTGGTCATTACATGAGCATCGCTCGGATGAATTATTAGATTATCTTAGCCTAGTAAAGATTTAAAGAACTTGCGCTTCTTTGGGGTACATTATGATTGCATGCTATGCCACACACTCGCAATATTGTCATTTCAGGGTTTTCTATGGCAGTGTAGGATCGATGGCCATCGCAAAATGTATTTCCTTTCCCATTAAATATCAATATGAGGTTGAGATACGCTTTTAACCTATTTATGAAGCCAATAACTCGCATCCATCATCCATGTATTCCTTTTCATCAACCAATGGTTTTATCAACAAGTTATTTTACCTTGGGAAGGCATGTCTCGTGTGACACATAAATCATTAGGAGGGCTATTTGCTCATTTGTTTATGACCTTGCTAATGGCCAATGAGTCTTTGTAGTGTTTTTAAATGTTCGATAATTCTCACGTAGATCATAAAAAGTATGTCTCTTGGTAGCGATAAAAGCCAGCTTAGCGTCCGTTACGTTTGTCCCGAAGCAAATATAATTGAGCAGACTGCTCCCGACAACACGCCTTTAGCACATCGTGTAAAGAAGTTGGCATATCAGTTGATCACAATATTTCACTTTATACTGTGAATTATTATGAAAAAGGATATTTGATAGTTTGTACTGCATCCATGATGGTGCCGTTTACATATTATGTGTACCACAAGAGGAACGTGCGATTAAAGTGGCACACATTGGCGAGAGGGAAAACATCATCTGCATAATCCACTTGTGGTCATCCGGTTAGTCCTTCAGGCTGCAGTATTGATGAGGAAACACATTGCTTGTGGGTCTGATATGAACGAAAATACGCTTAATAAACTGCATCGTCCGGTAGCTCTGTGTTTGAGTTTCTGTTTAATTGGATGCCGTCGGTTATTTGCGGATGCCTGGCTGGCATTTGTCGAGTTATAAGTTGCGTTTATCATAGTATTTGAAAAGTATGCTTGCTCTAATGACATCGTCAAACGTAGCTCTATCGCCGACCTTGGCGATCGCCTAACACTCCAGTTAAAGGTCAATTTACGATCTCGACTGGATTGAATAATGGGTTTGATGTGTTACCAGCCTTGCCAAACATGCGCAATGTATCCAACTCATAACCAGGCAAAGCGAAATATTATCACAGCCTAAGAGAAGTAAAAACACTGAAAAATCATGCACAAGCATAATATTAGGGTTTCCATTTATAGGAATATAATTTCATCGTTTAAATAAAGCACTAAACACAAAGCAAGCTAAAGCATTCACCAGTTACTTATGTGCAAAACAAAGTAGTTAGCAGTGATCATGTAAATGGCATATGAATTCCATGTTTTGTCATCTTCATCATCGTGTATTTGTGCACAGAGCCTGAGAGCCGTCGTTTTACATTCAAAGTTTGTAATCACACGGACAGCACACTTACCGAACCTTCAAAGAACAGCATACTTGCTCTCCCCAATAACATACAACATTATTACAGTGGGCGTACCATACCGACGAGACCCTCCTTGCATACTCACATGGGTCAGTCGTTTGCAATGGGCAATCTTTGAGATCGTAAATCATGTTGTGAAGAAAGCTTCATTGAATGTATCCCGCAAAATTATGGAAATAATAAATGAATTGCCGAGTCAAAACATTTAAAACGTGCCATTACTTATGTTTGACAGGAAGTGGAATACAAACCTTAGATGGCAAGTTGCTGGCAATATGAACAAAGAAGACAAATTTGAACAATACAATCAGAAAAAGTTTGTTTTCAAGGCGCATCGTTTGATAAACCCTAAATAACTGTCTGTTCCCAACACCGAGAAAGGAAAATAATTTCTTTCGCGTAAGACAAAATTGAAAACAAAGTAAGAACTGCATGTTACCGCCAGAAATGTATCGTTACTAGGAAAATTTGAGTATCCAAGGTACAGTATGACCAACATTCTTCAATCCCGTAATGTACGAGTGAAAACGAGTTATGGTTTTAGAATGGCCAGCATATGATACGTAAGAAATAATGGTGTAGTGACAATCCCAGCAGCCCTGTGTGTCCGATTGGTCAACGCTACGTTTGATATATTATTTAGCACACGATGTTGAACAATCTGTCGTCTACACTGAGAATGCAATGATGGTGACACAGTAGCGCTAACAGAGATGCATGATTGCTGTCCAGCCGTAATATTTGCTGTGCGAGGGAGACAGCACTCAATAGATCCATACGATTTCCGAGTTGTATGGAAGTATATCGATTTATTCTTTATACTTTAGTTTTGCCTGTTGAGGAAACTATTTTCCCACAAGTTTGATGTTTGCGGAGAGTCTTTTTCTGCCTTAACGTCGTAGGAGGTATATTCATTTTAAGAGCGTTGCATAAACGAGGCCACCTCCTTTTGACAACTCGCATGTTATTGCTTTGATGTGCTTCGTCTCGCCGTACAAGGGGGGTGGGGAGGAGTGGGGCTGAATGGTTACGCACCCCATGAATGGTGTATAGCATCAGATTAAACGTTTGATCTCTGGGAACACATGTTACATAGCCGTGATAGCTACTTGAAGTTATCTTCGACGTGGGCAGTCTAATCAGTTTGTCTCTTGATATAAACCCGGTAATTGCTCGAATTGTTTATTGCTCAAGTTATGGCTAATAGATCTAGAAGGTACGGTTTAGCCTAACCAATGCTCTCTTAGATCATTGCGAGCTTATCTCTTGATCTTGGTGGTAGCCTCAATTTGAAATTGCCGTATCTGCCGTTCTTGGGGCATCAAGTGAGTGGATTGATGCAGTCCTTATTTTGTTTCAGCTTTTAGGTATCTGCTAAAATGAATCGATTTTTGTCTTTTCTTGGCATTGGCAACACCTCTAAAACATTAACCAATCGTTGTTTACAAAACATGCAAATGCATAGCTGTTGGGTCAACTTCCTACACGTGGCGCTACTCTATCATCATCTGGTAGCTGTCGATAGTAGCGTTTACCTGTCGTTTTTGTTTTGTATTTCACGCTCATACCTATTGGACGTTACAAAGAGCCTGATCACTAATTGGACAATAAAGGATTTTATTTCTAAACATATTCAGAAATCGGCCAAATAAATGTTTTATCACGACAGAATTACGATGTTTATTTCAGAAATGCGCTTTTAAGCATTAGCAATTGGGTTAACATCATTGTGGAATTCTAATATTGACGGCTGTACAAACAGGTGCTTAATTCCATGCTTAAGACCGATACCAAGGTGTTGTACCATTTTATCGGTTATTGTTAAACGGTTAGGAACCTGGTTATGACCTGTGCTATGTCCCATTTCACAATGTAGTGATATCTCTGTATATGCATGGCAGGGTCACATCGCGATGAAAACATTTTAAGCAGTTTTGTGATACGGAATGTAACTAATAACGCTTTGTCTCTTATCTAGTCGCATACGTATAGTTGTGGTACTGTGGTACTAACGAGACAATATTGCCAAATAGTTAGGTAGACAATACTTGGTGTGGTCATATGTGCTTTCAAAAGTGATGATGTACAGCTACCATATATAAAATAAAACGTAGTTTTTAGTAAACCATGATTATGGGTAGCTACAGAGAAACAGCAATGTGAACATTCCTCTATACAGTAAGGTAAATTTAATTAAATTAATATAATTCCTCCTAAAGACCGATATACATATAATCCTGGTTCCAATGGCAAAACTCGATACTTGAACTGCTAACACTTAAGGTTTGCTCTGTAGCCCAGTATTTCATCAACGCATCATTTAGATGCGTATACCAGTCAGTTGTGCTAGTTTAACGCATCCCACAAAAGACGAGAACAATGGGAGCTTCAACTTTTTTCCATTTCTATTCTGACAACATTGTAATGTATGCTGATGCACGGTTCTCTCAGAGCGTATTGATCAACACTGTAGCTTAGCCTAAGCAACAACATTTGTTATTTAATTAAACTGAAGGGAGAAATTCGGTGAGTGTGTCATAAGGGTGAATCACCGCAGCATCATATCGCTAGGACAAAAGTCAGCTCGCGGTCTTGTCAGCATCCTTCATGAATTTTCATTAGTCTTTTTCCGTGGCTTGGTAATTATAACCTAGTCGTGTTACAAGTGACAA
>CM067346.1:39947274-40039774 GCA_034190875.2 Urechis unicinctus
TTGTTAGCCATTGACAAGGTACCTATGGGCTAAGATTGCCTGCTTTGTTGATTTATAGTTATTACAGACAAGATGTAAAAAATATAATAACTGCCCTTTTCTAGAGGTTCGTATCCCATTTGAAGACCGTATGCCTTGGCTGATATAGAGAGCTCATGGCGCCGGCCAGTTGTCTAAATAATTTAGCAGGAGACATTTGATTTGTGTTTTTTACTTTGTACCTGATTGGCGGTGGCTCCCATTCCTTTAATGCTTTTTGAGACGTAGTATCACTATTGTAGCCTCCATAGCATAACCTACAGATTTCATATGCTTCGTCTATTTGGCGAACGATAGAAAAGTATCCACATTGAACACACAGAGGAGTGAATAAAATGAAAATGACATATGTTGGACTTCTACGTAAACTATTTGGCTTGGTTAAGTCGACTTCTGTACCAGGAAACGTCATTGGTTTGTATACAGCTTCGAAAGCAAATTCGTAGGATGGTTATATCAACGCGCATTGTTTTATGAGTATTTTAAATGCGTTCAAAACTTTTTCCAGATATACGACGCATTGACTACTGCATGCCAATATATGGATTTCTCCTACACATGGGCACTTGAGACCTTCCGGGCGACTTCTTCACGCAATAATCCACAAATCATTGAAAGGACAATGTAAACATATGACGAAGATTGATGTTGATAAACAAATCCGCCCAAATATTGTTATCGAAGATAAATTAAAGTGCAATGATTTTCGCATCCTACCTGTCTCTCGGTATAGGCATACGTGGTATTGCATCGGTGCATTGATGATATTCATAAAGTGGTCAATGTGAATAAAATACATTCCTAGACGTTGTGTTGAATGGAAGCAGTTATGATAGTATTACTGGTAGCAGTCATAAAAACCACAGTGACCTCAAGTGAGAGCGATCATTATTATGGAAAGTATCAAAAATATTTGAATAAATGTAGATTAACTGAGTACACGGTTCCAGCTGGTAGACACAGTTAACTCTACCAGAGGACCTTAGCACAACTTTCGGTAGCCAATACAGCATTCAGTGTAGTTTAAATGGGCCTATATTCTGGCACCTGTAGCCGTCTGATGGTAGTAAACAACTGCCCAAAAGCTCTACGGTGATGCTGCGCTTTCTTATATAATAAACAATGCGTGTTAATGATCAATGACCACACCCCACCTATGGTGTTAATCGGAGGTTGTATATATGCCATTGTATCAGATATGTTATAATTTAATATCGTATTTTCACCACTGCTTCTAAAATATTTTTACCTATTCTGTGTAAATCGCCCCAGTCTATTGAAAATATTTATCAGGCGATATCCAATCGCATTTCATTGTTTACCTGAAAGTATCTTGTTATTGTCAGTAATAATTTATCTTGCCCTCTGATAGGAATCTTTCTACACACAACAATTTTCTGATTTTTCATCTGTTAAAACGCATCATGAAAACCACCAACAGCAAATATAATGAATAGGACTGCAAATATTGGCATTGTGCTTCGTGGTTTAGCTTATAGTGATGAATTGTGGAAGGATATCACATGTTGGCTGATTAATATGTTTACAAGCGCCTTCTTGAAAGGTGTACCACGCCTTCCCGTCCATCATGATTATTTACATGTAATGTATTCCATGATTAATGGGATTGTTTGGGCAATCCTTCTTGGCAGCAAGGGGCTCTCATCGTTCAACACAATGTTTCGAAGTTGTGAGCACACTGCATTGTTTTCAATAACTCGCTCGCATATTCTCTGTGCTGAATAAATGATCCTCGTTAACCAGGGATAATTCATTTATTAACGACGCTCGGATCTTAATCAACGAGGAAGGGGTGATTCATAGCAATATTCTGACCTGGTCAACGTTTATATCGCTACAAATCAAAGATATAGTAAACTACAAGATTTTATCTACACAAAAAATAATACTGTGTCCGTACTCCTATTAACTACCTCGAAGAATATATCTTCAAATAGGTCCGGGAGTTGAAAAGAAAAATTAAACGCAACATCGGTAATCCCTTTGATTTGATGTGTCGATGGTCAAATTGAACCATATTTGTTAAACCTGTTGTTGATGATTTGTTCTCTTGTTGCACTCAATTGTGCGAGTGTAAACCTTACACTGCTAGTACCGCACCAATGAAATACAGATACGACTGTATATTTGTTACGGGCAGGT
This sequence comes from Urechis unicinctus, assembly GCA_034190875.2. Classification (NCBI taxonomy): domain Eukaryota; kingdom Metazoa; phylum Annelida; class Polychaeta; order Xenopneusta; family Urechidae; genus Urechis; species Urechis unicinctus. The sequence continues at coordinate 39,949,477 of CM067346.1, forward strand.
TATGCCCTTCAAAGGAAGTTTCGAAAGTATTTTATAGCATCATGATGTACTCTTTGGATTGCATTGGAACCCTGCTTAGGCTATTTATAGAGGCATAAAACACAACGAAAAGTACTTAGTGCCAATGGACAGCTTGTTGAGTAACTGTTTGATCACTTTGTATATTCTTTAGAGTGTCTGAGTATCACACTCAACAAGTCATGCATATCTCCGATACTTCGCACTTCTAGCGACGGGGTTATATTCCGCTTGTTAATTTGTAGCCGCGCCTCTATAGTGCCATCTCAAGATTGGCTCAATCCCGTTGGCTGCAATACGTGTGTCCAGTGCATTCATATAGTAACGGGAAAATATGAACGTTTTACAACGTGTACCTGAGGTGAAAGATTTGCGAGTCATGATGATCTATTTTGGGGGGATACGTAGTGATACATTATAAATGTGTATTTTGGTTTGAATCACAATGCGTTTAGCACGGATAATTCAACAAAAGTGGTCAAATGTATGACCCTCATGTTACCTGAATTGGATATAAAACCATATGCTGTCTTTGTTCAAGTCAGTCAGTGGCAAATGATGCAGCAGATTGCTAATAATGCGTCGCCCCTTTTGATATCATTTCTCTCCTGTAATCTGCATGCATGCTGTACATTTACCGACGATGGAGACTCAATCTGGATGCATTTATCACTCGTGCATCGACCCGTTTTATTCATGAAAATGAACTAGAATTTCAGACCACCTTTCAGTGGAGTCGTTAGTGGGATGATATATCGAGGCGGGAAGTACTCCACGTAAATGGATTCAGACCATTTGAACAATGCTGATGCATAGCTGGTGTTGCACACGTGCCACGCCCTCGCATTTTATATCTTGCTAATTCATGGTTCACATCACGATAGACGTCGACATCGACAATGATTATGCGGATATAACTTCTGGAAAGTCCCATTATTCCGTAAACACTCAACATGGCACCTGTTCCATTGCCCCCGAGTAAGTACACAGAACATCAGCGTGTGCAGTTAACTATGATTGGCCGTAGCAGTCATAACGTTCAACTGTTGCGCGCAATTACATGTATAGTTTCGCGCAAATTTATCAGCCAATCACAGCCAAGGAATTACTCGTGCGCAATTTAACCAGCCAATCACAGCACATGAATAAGTTGCGTACAATTTAAACGGCCAATCACGGAACAGGAATTGGTTGCTTGCAAGTAAATAGGCCAATCACGGCACAGGAATAAGTTGCGCGCCACTAAATCAGTCAATCAGGGGTCAAATGCTCAGGATTTATCATCGCACTAAACATTCATGACATTTGGTTTAAGTATCATCTATCATCGAGGCTCAATTTGCTTGGTACCAAACGCAGGGCTGCGACAACGGCTTAATCAAACCAGTAATACATAATGTCAAAGCGGTCGCTTCTAAGGTAATGGTGTTTTCGGTCATATTTAAATAAGACTCGCTGGTTGTGTTGAGAGTATGGGATGAAAAATGTGGACGCAGGAACTCCCATGTCTCATTGTGGGTACCATTCGTTATTTTCATTCTGTTGACTCATCAGCTGCAGCCTAAATGCCTGTTCAGTGTATTAAACGGACACGAGACCATGTTAATATAATTAAATTTGGTCAAACCCCGCGCCAATAGAGGTTGGACAGGGCCGTTTTTAGGCCGTTTGGTAGTCTCATATAAATGACCACTGATAACAAAAGGTGAAGGTTATTCTCGTAATACATTATAAATGAAGAATAGCTTTTTCAGTTGGTACCATCTTAGGGTGATGTCCGATTCCAAAAAGGAAAGTAGTTTTGGGGATGGTTCGAATGAGCTCTTTCCAACAAACAACATATGCAATACAAGCAGTTTGAAATATTTATTGGCCACCCTAACCATTTGTCTCCCTCAACCCATTTCGGAGCGCACAGTCGATATAGATTTAAATATGCAAATATGTGAGTTGAATATGTTAATCAGACGACTTATTCCAGTTGTTTTCTACCCGCCAAGAGCGCCACGACACAGCTGAGTTAAAATAACAGAGCATTTGAAGATTTTTATTGGTGGATATTTAAAGATCACAACTTGAAGCGGACATAATGCACCGTGGAAGACTTACAAACGTCATTCAGAGGTGGGAAAATGCAGCGGTAAAATATTCTGATAGAAAAGTATCCGCAGTCACATTTTTACCTCTTCTCGAGCACGGCAACCAGACCTAACTATGATTGACTTTCTGTCTACGGAAGATTGTAGGTCTACCTCTACTCTGGCACCGGCCGGACGGTTATATAAGTATATACCATCCTGCTTCTGCATTTTCCGCGCCAATCAAAGAATGCTTCTGATTACGTCGCATGGTTTTGCATATCAAGAGCCTGAGATCAAATATCTCATCTTATTGCACCAAAAGATTACTCCCGATCAATGCTATTCATTAAGAAATTCCATCAATACATCGATTTCCGAAAAATCGTGATGCAATGACTACCATTTGGGTAAATATAAGGTCACATGGTATTTGTTAGCTCTCCGTTTGCAAGGTGCGCATAGAGCGCACCATGCATTGTGAACTGCTTTGTTTTAAATGCAAACATTTCGACTTGTGCTCATTGATGACGCCACCACGTCTGTTTAATTCGGAAAGCTTTCATTTCTTTTCTGGCAGACTTTATGAAAGAATAAGCAACCGCCGGTAGAAATGAGGATCTTGTGGATGGGTAGGCTTGTCGTCTTAAATAGATGTAGAGTAGGATTTTTGTACAATGGGAAGTAAAATTACAACATTTATGTTGTCACATAAAGTTTGAACAGCCTAGGAGCTTACATATTCTTGTGTCATTTTAACTCTCCTTCTTGTCAATATTGTTTAATTAAATGATATATAATTATAACTCTCACAATAAACGAAATCACCAGATCCAAAATAAGTTTTACAACTACAATGATGACAAAACCTTTCATGAAAACTGGTTGAATCGTTATGATGACAATATCTACCGATTTTACTTCCGCTTGAATGTTATTGCGTTCTGAACCGGAAGTGATTTCATCAATATTTATAATATTTTAAGATTGGATTCGCGTAGTCTACAACAACTGACCCGTTTTTTAATTGGGAAATAACCTTGTGGTATATTTAATAAACTTAGAAGCGTTCGGATCCATAAATGACGTCATCAACATCCATGAAATTATATGATGCAATTAACCAAGCACCGACAATCTTCCACCCAATTTTTATTGCCATCGGACAGTTATTAATGGTTTTATAGGCCAATGAATATCTTCCTGTTAATTTTCTAAAATTTTGGACCATAGGCGCTTGGGAAAACTTGTGTAGCTTAATTCCATTGCAAATTTGTTTGGGATATATCTTGTTGTAAAAAATAAATGGTTTCCCAAGCTCTTAAGGTAAAAAAATCGTGGTATCGGTCCAAAAACAAAACATTCAATCGCCTTTAAAACCATTAATAAACAACCGATGGCACCGACAAATTAGTCGAAGGTTGTCAGTGACCTAGTTAGTTGCGTCGTTAAATTTATTGGCTGCTGATTGCTGGTTGGGATCGCATCATAGTTCATAAAAAATGCCACCATTTATACTTCCAATATAACTGTATATAAAGCTTCGATTTAACATAATCGGGAAGCGTGTCCAATTGCAAACTTTCTCTTGATACATCTTATTGCAAATAATGCATTGTTGAACAAATTCCAGCAGGACGAAAAATTCTTATTGCAAAAATTATTAACATTCTTTCAATTCTGTCAGAGGGTACAATGTCCCAGGTTGCTGTTATGTAAACCCGCATATATTCATGAGTACCAAGCACATTTAGAAGATATATTGCGCGACTCGAAACTTCGAGCATTGCTGGTACTTTGTTTTCGTGCAAGCGATAACCTTGCTCATAGCAATGTCCAAAATACAGCGTCACATTCTCTGCCTTGAGTATATCACCATATTTCTTAATCGGGTGTTGGTAAGATTTACTGTGATAGACTGATGCTACAACTGCAAGGTCGTTCCCCTTATCGAACCAGAGCATAGATGATTTACACTATTCAGAATTACAACCTCAGTAAACATGATGTTCCTAGCAGGCGACTAAATGAGATGCAAGTTGTTTACGGAAGTTAGAAGGTTGGTATACCATTACATGATATCTTCAAAGGACTGCCAGCGGCTGAGTCTGACTCTTAATGACCATTGGCGAACGCTTGTCTGAACGCAATGTTATTTAGCGTGACATTTGTGCTTTATTGAAAGGCGTCAAAATAGCGCGGGAAGTTTCTTGACAGTACCGCATCATTTGAATCCCGTGACTGTTCCGTATTGTTATTCGAGAGCGAAACATTTATGTTGCCATTGGCTTATTCAAGGATTAGCATACAGGATGTGTTTGTGCATTCAGACAAAATACAATTTATTATCTGGGTACAAAAAGAAGGACAAGCGCTATGCAAGCTAGTGATATGTTTAATCCATGGCAATGTTGCACTCGTGTCACCTTAAACATCAAGGACAAATGTTTTAAGGTATAAGGAAACATAACTACCACCTTTGTAAATGCATTGTCATTAATGTAAATTCTCGTTAAAAAGTGCTCTGACAAACGAAATGATCATTTACTAGCATTTTCATGGATGTAACACGTACAGAACACTGATCATAATTAAATTTGTTCACTTGGTAATATGTTGTTATTGCATATTTTCCACATCGATCCCAATTACTCAAATACACAAGAATTAGGTGGACCCGCAAAAACATGCATCAAATTCATTCCCTTGTGACAATGATACCGAATTACTAAACCGAAATAATAAGGTTAAAGGCGCACACAGTAAACAATCCGGCCATCTTGAAGCACAACAAGATAAAGAAGCGGTGAGCTATGCACGGTATGGTGGTCACATGTTAATGTAAGAGCAGTCATGTAAATAATAATGGCATTAAGCCTCACGGCACTTGAACAATGAACTAATAACTGTATACAGTATATTTTGATCTGCAAAGGTGCAAAAACAACGATACTTTGCAGATTAGGGTATGTGGAGTATTAACTGTATATGATGGATATAAACAATATGGCTACCCACCAAAAACTAAGAGCAGAAATTGTAGCTAAATGCGCCACAGGCAGGATGCAGACTTAAGGAATCGCTTCTCTACAAAGCCATTATTCGATTTAAAGATGCATTTTTTCAAAAAAATGACATGCGTTTTTTTTGCTCCATTTAATAGAACAACTCTTTTGGAACCCATATAAACCATTTTGCGGACTATTTCAACGCTATATCGTCAATTACACCGTATCGAAATCTGTCGGTCACACCCATGTTTACAAACATGAGCACATGTCGATGGGAAAATGACGCATGCGTATTGAAGGGTCATTTGTTGACAACACATAGTCGTGACGTCACGCGCAGCGCACGTTCGACAGAAGGTGGAAACGCATGCAGCCGAAATGGTGTGTTTAGATTCCTACATTTCTCTTCTTTGTTCTTCTTTGATTGGAGTTTTCGAATGTTATATATAAAAAAGAACCCGCCTCAATAAAGTGAACACTATCGGTACAATAGATTACCATAAATTTAACAACAGATAGCGTTACACCTGCGAACGAACCCTGAGGTAGCCCTTGGACTTAGTATATTATATTTATACTGAGGCTGCGCATGTTCAAGCGTAATAAAAACGATATTCTTGACTAGTCTTTCACGCTTTTGAGTGTAAAGCCATGACACGTGTTCGAAGTTTGATTATTTCATATGCAATTATCGGTGCTTTTTCATAGCAAACTATTGGAATATTCCTGAATGAACTCATAAAATGTATTATAAATCAAGGGGCTGAGGTCTCCCTCAGGACGTCTACCTTATCTGGTTATAGTGAACTGAAACAGGGATTTGAATTGGCTGGCCAGTCGCTATCTTCTATGCATACATAAACCCTACAGAGAAGATAGCGGCCAGCCAATGCAAATCCCTGTGTACTGAAACGTCCATGCTAGGAGTTTGGGGTGGTATGTATCATCGTATGGGTTTGGCTGACTTTTGCAGGCTTTTGGCTCAAACACTGTAACATTATTGATTGAATTATTCTTGTCATGTTCATTCATTGATTAAATTGAACCAACCCACTTTCAAATTTAAAGGAAATCAAAACGCCAAGGAGGGGATCGCGTACAAGAAGAGGCAGTGGAAGGGGTCATTGTACAGATTCTGACAACGTGTGTGGAACTGAGGTTGGTTCCTTTTTTATTTGATTCTTATCAAGGGTATTTTATTAAACTCAATACACCCATTATGACTGGGAAGGATGTGTTTAATGATTTGAAATTGTTCACCATGACACAGGTGTCCAAGTTGGTGGAGGTTGCAGACAAGCCTGAAGAGGTGGCAGAGGAGCCCCACCTTCTTCAAACAAGGTACTTTTGGCCTGCCTTACCTAATTGAATCACTTTATCAGGAAATAGGTCCAATGTTGAACTATCGAACCATAAATTTCCATTGGTTCTCATTTGTTTGTAGACCTCGACAGGCCGAAAGCGAGTCAATCTTGTTCGCAGAGGCTACCTTTGCAACACACCAATAACTAACCAGACCCTACATCAGAGTAGAGTGACTGCTAAATCTTTAGAGCTGTCACAGAAGGAGAAATTGAAGGTATTGTACAACTCAGCATTTAGCACTCTTCAGCTTCTCCAAAAACCTTAATGCAATTTTTGTCACAGAGAGAGATTTGTATTGGAGATATTCAAGACTTTTGATTGCTCATATTTTCAGAATTTAGTGCGGTGGCTGGATTTGGATGGGGTGGGTCAGTTGCTGGTTAGAAAGACAGCCACAGTTTGCGCTTACAATCACCCGACAACCCACACCGCCGAAAGAAGGATTCCACCCTCCATCAACTACCACTTCCCCAGACTGTTGCATCTGCCTTCACTGTAGGGAAATGCCTCCCCCTGTGGAGCGGCAATGTTGCACTAACAGCCCAGACTTTTGCACATATGCACTACCTCAGATGGAAGGGGTTGTGCTTGACCCGATGGTCATTGAGGTTATTAACAGGTACCGGGTGGACTTGCTATGGGATGCAGTTGTCGAGGACAAAAAAAAAGATGCTTAGACACGACGCCTATCAGCAATTGGTTCTGTGGATTCATGTATTTTTGGAGGAGTGCAACAGGAAGGTAACTCCGGTTGTGTAAGGAAGATCAGAGACCTCTTCCTTAACAAGTATTGACAGTATACAGGCTTAATACAAAATAGGTTTTGGTAATATACTAAGTCTAAATGTTTGAATTTTTAATTTTAATCCACAAATATCACATTGTTCTGATTGATATTTTTGTGTGGATTATAAATTGCTTAGTCTTACAAAACATGTGGTATTATTTGTTCTGAACATTTTTGCTTCAACAAACTTATTGTCTATTTGTTTTATGGAATGAGCATTCATATATTAGTAAATTTTTCGTCTCTCAAACACAGAAGAAAAGAATTATGCACACATTATTTTGTCAATTAGTCATGACTTCAGATTTGACTTTTTATGTTCATAATTGTAGCCCTGATAAAAAAAGAAGTGACATTAAAATGAGTTCATGTATTATTTATTTGCCAGTTACATGTGTTCTTCTATTACAGTTTGGATTTACAGACAAAAGAATGTGACTAATAAATTATTGTACATTTCAACAAAAACAAATTTCCAAATCATATTTTTAATCAAAATGAGACTCCTGCAACTCTTTCTTGGGTAGATGGCCTGGTACAGGAGCAATGTTCAAACTGATTTTGCGGGGTCATCAGCAGAGCGTTGTGGGTGTTGTTTTGATTGCTGTCGCATTGCTTGGGCCTAAAGATTTCTGTCATCATATCTGGTATATGGGCATAAGTCTTGACCTCTAAACCGATGACCACGTCTTTGACTGCTTGTTGAAGCGATTGCTGTACCTGTAACACAACAAATGGCATTATATGGCCAAATAGCTAGAACACATTACATGTGCAGCATCAGTATTTTGTTTTCTGATAGGACATTTAGTCAGAGCGTAGTTGAGTGGTCATGAGAGACTTACATTGGCTGACCAACCCTACTTGAGTGCATATGTCCTATACCTATACCTGTTGTGGTCCATTGTCACAACTTGACTCCAGGCAAGGTATGATGAACACCTGATCACCAGCCATTGAATTAGGGTCAAGAGGATGCAATAATTTCTCTACCTGAAATTTACAAATTAAGTAAGGTATGTTTGCAACAACAATCTACAAATCTAAATGGTGCAATGAACTCACAATAGGCCCTTAGATTTTATTTAATCGGTGACATTTACACAAGTCGATTCAATACAGACCGATTCGATAGCAGGGTATTCATCTGTTCATAATACAACGAGATTACTTACATGTCCAGCAAAAACTTTGCAGTTTCTTCGTTGGTCACACTCCTCACTTCCCTGAATGCCTATCTTAAGACACCCTCGTGTTAGACCGCAGCTGGTCTAGCTCCCGCTTCCTTCTCTTAGTTGTTGAATCTATTAACAGCTTCTTTCTCCCTCCACCTTTTCTTCGTTTCTTGGTTTGATCGGCCATTATCGCAATGAAAATAGCGCAAACTAAACACCCGCCGGCGGCAATCGGCACAGAGTGATGACGTTTCTGCGCTTCCGAAATTAATAATACATGAGCTTCCAAATATGGTCTATTCTTGGCTGGAAGTGAAAAATAAGGAATTGAAGGTTTATTTACGAACAACAAAAAATATATACGGCCATTCCAACTTTGGAATCCGGATATCAGCACCATTTAGGGTACTCTTGGAGTTAGCAACTTTTTTTTTCGATTCGATTTTTTGAAAAAAATGCACCTTTAAACACTAACGTGCTATACAATCCGCTATTAACGGACACCAAAGACATGTAGTGTCGTCCCAATAGATGGCAGAGACACAAGCACTGTGTTATGTGCAAGGGAACACTACTGCAATTATCGATGAGTGTATTTAACTTGCAAATATATCATTGCTTTCAATCACCCGGGTCTTAAAACATCTAAAAGCAGTTGCGTAATGTGCCACATATCATAGGTTTTCCAAAACGCTAGCAACAAACATTTCATATTTCATCTGATTGAAACAAAAATCAAATTTAATCAGGACAGTTCAATTATTACGTGATGTATTTCGAACTGTTGTTGACACCGAACACCATCCCCCGCTACTATAAATTATAATAATTTACAATAGTAACCCAACCAGTTCGTGCTCTAGTTGGTTGATTGGACTGTCGTTGAAATACTGCATTAATAGTGACAGACATCTAGCATTATCTCTGTGATGGAAATCAATGTTACGGTTATGTGGTTATGTTCTCGTTCATAATAGCCATGATGTTTATAAATAAATGGTACTCGGTTAAATGCAATGGAAGTGTGTTTATTATTCTTTATTGTAAAATTAATCAGTGTTTTGTAGAGTTGGCAAGGAACTGTCTTGTTATATTCTGGGGAAAAATATAAATTGGTCTTCAACAAATAGATATAAACTATTTTTTTTTTAACTGCAGTTAAGAAAAAAATCATACTTTTAACACAAAGATATATTTGAGTCTTGAGAACCTGTTTATGTTTTAATATGGATACTTGGTTCTTGCTAGACACACCAGGTTTTTGCTGCTTTGGCCCTGGCCCACTCTCTGCATTTCTTTGGATTAGAGCGTAGCTTTGGAAAGGAATGAAAAACACGCCATTCATTCTTTCACGATCTCCATATCGGCTGTCTGAGTTGCACCTACCCCAGCAGCAACGTTTCGTGGGCATTCTGGTTCGATATGATTGTAAATTGTTCGGCAAAAAAAAGATTCAAAACATCATTTACAGTACGCTACAAACTGTTCATTCAGCGTTGCTAAGGAACAGCTTGTTACGGGTAGCAACAAGACGGGGTACTGGAAAAACTACTTCCGAGTCACCGGGAAACGGCCTATTAAACCCATTATCCTCAACAACAAATGTATCCTGCTCTAGACTGCGACGCCATCATTGTGTGTGTTCCTTAACAGAATGTAAATCGCAGGGCAGGGAATATGTTTCTTGCAATCACCATGATAGGAATCGCTATGCAACCACTTTGGGTATTATTTGCTGACCGTTTGCACCGATGACATCATGCAAGGATTTGGACATATCATATTTCTATTCCTCTCCGATATATAAAGTACGCTTAAGGGGTATGAGTAAGCGTGTGAATACGCGGGTGGACGAAAGAAAGAAAACGACAAATGACTTAACCTAAAGTGTGTCTGATCAGTTCACCAGTAGGAGAGAGTGAATTTGCAAATAAGTAGCAATTTAAGATCTCATGTCAAGTTCAATGGGCTTTATTCAGCCTTCATCCCCTCGGAGAGGATGCCACATAATGGCAGTCTGTTACGTGGTAACAACGCCAAACATCCACGCACCTAGACGCTCAATCTATGTATATCGGTCAATGCGCTAAGAACAAACAACTCCCCTACGAGTACAACAGGTAGATATGATGAATAAAAAGTGCAAAACTGTAACTTCTAACCACAACACGAAGCCTCATTACGCGAGGATATTTTTTTAACGAAATAGAGGTTTATATTATCTGTGTATATTCACGCCATTCTGATAATTACAGTGATTAATTGCATTCAATCGGGTCCTTCAGTACTGAATGACAACGGAAAGCATTTTTTGTCAAAAAGAATCCCGTGTCTCGTAGGCGCATTCCACACATCATGACTCCTTTGGAACGCAAATTAACTTCATTCTGGTACCTCAAAAGTCATTAAAATGACAGAAAAGGCAATCCTGGACCTGAATGTGTTGCAAAACTCTCCAAGAGTGGCTCCGTAGTCATTTACCAATTCATATACAATAGTGCAAAGACTAACTCTTACGACGAATTAGTTACTAACAAATTACTAATAAAATGGTACCACACCTTGCTATCGGTCTTAAGCATGGAATTAAGCACCTGTTTGTACGGCCGTCAATATTAGAATTCCACAATGATGTTAACCCTATTGCTAATGCTTAAAGGCGCATTTCTTAAACAGATATCGTAATTCTGTCGTAGTAAAATATTTAATTGGCAGATTTCTGAATATGTTTGGAAATAATATCCTTCATAGTGCAACCAGTGATCTGGCACGTTTAAGTATGGGCGTGAAATACAAAACAAAAACGACAGGTAGACGCTGTTATCGACCGAGAGATGTTACCGGATGATGATAGAGTAGCGCCACGTGTAGTAAGTTCACCCAACAGCTACCCATTTGCATGTTTTGTAAACAACGATTGGTTAATGTTTTCAAGGTGTTGCCAATGCCACGAAAAGACCAAAATCGATTCATTTTAGCAGATACCTGAAGCATAATAGGGACTGAATAAAAACTACAAGACATCTAAGTCCATTATTATGCCCAATCCAATCACGTGATGCCTCCAAGGACGGCAGATGCTGCAATTTTAAATTGAGGCTATTACTAAGATCAAGAGATAAGCTCGCATTGATCTAAGAGAGCATTGGTTAGGCTAAACCGTACCTCACAGACCTATTGGCCATTACTCGAGTAATAAGCAATTCGAGCAATTACCGGGTTTATCTCAAGAGACAAATTGATTAGTCTGCCCACAGCGAAGATAGCTTCAGGTAGCTATCACGACCATGTAACAGGTGTTCCCAGTGATCAAACGTCAAATCTAAGGCGATACAGTTAAAACCCCATTCATGGGGTGCTTAACCATTCAGCGCCCTACTCCTCCCCTACAAAATTATTAAGAATAATCCATATACTTGCAAACAACTCGTAAATCGTATGGATCTATTGAGTGCTGTCTCCCTCGCACAGCGAATATTACGGCTGGACAGCAATCATGCATCTCTGTTAGCGCTATTGCGTCACCTCCATAGTATTCTCAGTGTAGAAGGCAGATTGTTCAACATTGTGCTAAATACTGAATGTCAACCGTAGCGTTGATCAATCGGACACACAGGGCTACTGGTGTTGTCACTTCACCATTTGTTCTCACGTATCATATGATGACCATTCTAAAGCCATAAATCGATTTCACTCGTACATTACGGGATTGAAGAATATTGGTCATATTGCTTGTACAAATGCATATAAACCATTGGTTGCGAGAAGTACCTTGGATACTGAACATATCCTGCTAACGATACATTGTTGGTGGTATCATGCAGTTCTGACCTTGTGTTCAATTTTGTCTAACGCGAAAAACATTGTTTCTCTTTCTCGGTTTAAGGAACACACAGTTATGTGGGGTTTATCGCCTTGACAACAAACGTTTTGTGCTTGTATTGTTCAAATTTGGCTTCTGTTCATATTGTCTGCAACTTGCCATTTAAGGTTTTTTGTCCACGTCCTGTCAACCATAAGCAATGGGACGTTTTAAATGTTTTGACTCAACAATTCATTTGTGACTTTTATAATTCTACGGGAAACATTCAATGAAGCTTTTTTCACAACATGATTTACGATCTCAAAGATTGCCCATTGCAAACGGCTGACCCGTGTGAGTATGCAAGGAGGGTCTCGTGGGTATGGTACGCCCACTGTAATAATGTTGAATGATATTGGGGAGAGCAAGTATGCTGTTCTTTGAAGGTGTGGTAAGTGTGCTGTCCGTGTGATTACAAACTTTGAATGTAAAACGACGACTCTCAGGCTCTGTGCTCAAGTACACGATGATGAAGATGACAAAACATAGAATTGATATGCCATTTATGATTTACCACCATCTTTACTGTAAACTATTTGTTTTGCACATGAGCAACTGGTTAAGGCAATAGCGTGCTTTGTGCTTAGTCATTTATCTTTAACGATGAAATTATATTCCGATAAACGGAAACCCTGATGTTATGCCTGTGTACGATTTTTCAGTGTCTTTACATCTCTTAGGCGGTGATAATATTTCGCTTTGCCTGATTATGTTTTAGGTACATTGCGCATGCTTGGCTAGGCTGGTAACACTTTAAACTCGTTATTCAATTCTGTCGAAATCATAAATTGCCCTTTAACTGGAGTGTCAGGCGATCGCCAAGGACGGAGATAGAGCTACGTTTGACGATGTTATTGGAGCAAGCATATTTGTGAAATACCATGGTGTAGCTCAACAAAATGCCAGCCGGGTAATTGCAAATAACCGACGGCATCCAATTAAACAGGAACTCAAACACAGAGCTTTCGAAAGATGCAATTTATCAAGCGTATTTTCGTTCATATTTAACCCACGAGCGATGTTTTTCCTCAGATGCACTCCTACAAAATTCGTCAAGCATCATGCTGTGTCATGGTAATACCTCGGCAAGATGTTGCTTCGCCTTAGTTTAAGAAGCAGTGCCATATTTCATTGAAAATGCCTCCTGGTATTACAGAAGGCGAAAGTGATGGGCCTTCTGTGGCACCCCAATCTAAGGCTCTTACATGGATAATTCCGGTATTCATCTCCGCGATACATGGCGAGAACGAACAGTTCCTAAGGGAGTCACGAGCCGTAACATAGATCATGAGCATTCGTTCTGGTTGTGATATGCAACAGGATTCAAGCTCCATTGCCAAAAACCGACTTGTTGCTTGATTGACCCGTTGTGATGACATCTTTCATAAGATCCGTTTTAACATCCACGAGTTGTCCTTCTAGGTGAGGCATCAATAGGGTTTAACGGCACAGGAACACTAGTCTGTTATATGGTGACTATTGTACAGCGATATGAATTGTAAATGCTGTTTCTATGCGTTGCTGAAATTAGGATGAATACAATTCCGTATGAGACCAAGGGAGTGGTTAATAGGCATATGTCATGTTCATGTTTAATATGGGGCCACTGTTGAAAAAACTATCAGTAAACTGTACAGCTATTATAATCGGAATTTATTGGAAGTGGCTTCCCGAGAGGCTGGTTTTCTCATACACATAGCCTACATGCACATGTTCCAGAATTGCACGTACCCCAGTCATTGGTCCCAGGTATATATTGATTAGCAGGCAGCTAATTGCCTCCTCCTCTGGCTTCACCTAATTGTACTACTCAGCGAGGTGACTGGCTGTCAGTGAAAAGCTGTTTATGTATATATCATTATCTTACACTATCCATGTGTATATGAATATTATTATTGTGACAATGCATGTAAACTGTTATGTAATTAACTGTTAATATTAAAAGTGGCACAAGCGAGACCAAATCGTTTTTGAGAGACATATCAAACGATAAAGGAAGGGGGTGACTGAAAATCAAGATGACTACCGATGTCAGCACCCAACATCGCGACACATAGGGTGAAGATAAAGAGAATCTTCATGAAGCTATATCCACAGTCACATGCGCTGGACCAGTGACTCAATCAGGGCCTTAATCCGATCTACTATTTACGTATTATGGTTTATACAGTACGTCATCGTCAGATAGAATAAAGCGTTAATTACACGAAAATAAATGGAAAGTAAAAGACGGCGCAAACATGCATGAACAAAAGTGCCAACTAATGTTGTTAAACACTAATGAACGGTTAAGGTTATTGAAGGCAACTTTCCGCGTTTTATTGACTGAGGACAGGTAAAATACATAGGCATTGTCTGCAGGTAGGCTTCACTAGGCCTATATATACTGATGATTTGGCAAAATATCGCTCAACAAATAGTATCTGCTGTACATGTTGTTTTCGGACGAAATTGGACGTCTGTTAAGATACATACCTGAAGTTTCGTTTGGCTTACAAAAACGTGCCAGTTCATGGAACCATCAATCAGGAAGTAAATTTGTCTCAATTAATATATGGTTGGCATACTTTAAGTAACAAGCCTACTACTACTATACAAACCAACATATTAAGAATTCTCCACATAATAAAAAGCGCAATAGATGACTTGGCAGTGTTATGCTTTAACAACAGAGATGGGTAATCATTGTGGTTTATGTGGAGACAAGTGATACTATTTGTTCGATGACTTTAAAAATCATGCCAGAATTCTTCGAAACTAACCGACTTTGTCATTACAACGATCAATGTAATGACCGCGCTATCAACACTGGATCTCATAGGCGATTCGTGGTTATGCGAAGATTCCTAACCGAATATCTTCTTTGATGTAACTGCCATATTCAGTGTACATAATTGGAATTGTAAATGAGAATTAGTCGTTTGTATCGGCAAACATCACCTAAAAGTGCCCTAAAGCGTTATCAGCCCTGTGGTCTTCACGTCATTCGGTCCATTTCTGGTTTAGCTTGATAACCGCGAACTTCTATACGAGCCGAGTCACATTATATGTATCAGAATTCGCGCTTGTAGGACGGTACACCAAAGGAAACTAACGAGTGGCTTTCTATTTATGCCACTTGCTTCCAAAAGGCGTGTAAGGCGACGTACGCGTGTCGTAAATCCTTCACAAATTCATCGACTGTATCACACAGGACGTCGAGAGCTTCGAAATAGTATTAGTACTCATAATACATTAACAATCCAGTTTGATAAATGGCATAGCAGTGGAGAGGTCTATGCATTGACGAATTGTTTATAACAATCCACGATGAAGCCATTGGTAAGCCAATACCGGCTTATAGGGCTGTAAATTGCTTTAAGCAAGGTCGATATTCCGGGTAATAGTTGTACTTGATGGCTTCCAGTGGTCTCTTGATATTCTTTAATCACCACTTTCTACGTAATATCATGGAATGTAGGCTAGTATATCGGAACATTATAAGAGAATTATGCGTCTCTTCATGACAACTTCGTTGGTATTTATGCCTGAAGCTATGCTTCCATTAATTCGGTTGCCTTTCAGTAAAATTCAACAATACTTCCGGATGACATCAGATACCACTGGCCTTGTTTGAAGTGCTTCCATTAAGATGATTCTCATCTGAAGTTTTCTTCTAATGGGACACATCAGTAGAATAAACGGTAGCATTCCAACCGTGTGTTAACCTTACAGACGCCTTACAGCCGTACCAGAGCCGGCACGCATCCGAAACGGAACTGTGTAACGTAAATTGAGGCGGAATCGTGCATCTCTGTGAGACGGTTGCAATTTCAGCAAAAGCAATTTAGTAAAAATAACATTGCGATCAAAGCGTGCAATCAAAGCGCAAGCACCACTAGCATCAGAGAGTTCAGAATCCGTGACAAAAAACACATTCACTCGTGCATAGATGGTGTTCAAACATCACAGATGAATCAAACATTTTCTGGTTTATCTCATCGTGTCACCCTTCAAAGTCAAATGTCAATACCGATTGCTATAAATGTTACTAGTTTGGTGCTTTGGAAAACCTGTTATTAACACACGACATATAAATCCTCACCTACGTCGTAGTGCCCTGTTTATAGTTGATATAAATGGAATACTCAAAGATGTTTAATCTCACATAAAAAATGGTAATGGCGTTGATATCTGTCGTAGTACATTTCGAATTTGTAAAATTAATTTATCAACTTTGATTTAAATGCTTTCCCCATCCTCGGCTGCATGGTTTGTCACAAAACAAGTTTATGCGATAGTTTCTACATCATTAAATATCTATATATAATGGCTTCATTTTCAATGAATCCGCCTAAAAGGGTTCATTTCGAAGGGCCCTATGGTGATCGCTTCCCTAATTATAAAACACTATAATCGTTAAGTGGCGCTACCGTGTGATAATCAAAAGCGCACTGGGTACTGGACTGACCTCACAGCGATTGGTGAGTGCGGAAAAATGTCGTTTCGCAATGCCTTTCCGCTGCCAAATCACGTCGTACACAGGCTTACAAATACCGACAATCACAACTACAATGTGAAATTAATGTCAGCATAATACATTACCCTCATGATAATCTATGCCAATGCAGCTCGTTTTCTGTAGCCATAGACTCGCCGTTCCAGGTGCTCAACCAACACCAGTAGGCATAAGCTTCACACAAAACATTTCCCTGAGTGCTCTGGATCCTGGAAATGTGCTTCAAAATTAGAAAGGTGGTAACATGAATGCATGTCTAGCACCCTACACTACTGAGAATGACTCTTATTAATGTCACAATATGCATTCGCATAGTTTATCAGTGGTTGTGTAAAAGTCAGTTTTTGTATGTAGAACAGTGATATACATGTTCATTTGTTGTGCTGATTTGAACATCTCGCGAGGCATCCTCATGAAGTTGATGAAGGAGGCCTGGTCCTCGCTCCGAAGTTCCACCAGAAGCTGGTCGTTCATATCAAACTGTGGTCGCCTTGCGATCCATTGTCTGGTCCAGACCCGTCGCCGTTTCTCCCTTCTCCTTCTTTTCTGCATAAACGCTGCAAAGCCTGTTCATCCGCCATTCTTTTGAGGCACGGCCATGCTCTTGCAATCACTGACGTTCACATTTGATGATATGCTGCATGATGATGTAGATATGTCGATGTATAGATAACGTTACCATGTACTCAAGGACCCTCATCCGCCATTCTTTTTGACGTTGACGGGTTGATGATAGGTTGATGTATTCAGCACGACAGATCATAAACATGATGATAGTTACTCAAGGGACCCATATAGATATATATATAGATATATATATATAGATATATATAGATATCTATATATATAGATATATATATATATATCTATATATATATATATATATCTATAGATATCTATATCTAGATATATCTATAGATATATCTATATATAAATACATATCTGTCTATATCTCTATGTATCTCTATCTGCATATATCTCTATCCCTCTATATATATATATATATATCTATATATCTATATAGTAGATATATATCTAGTATCTATATATCTCTCATATCTCTATATATATATATATATATATATCTATCTCTATCTATATCTATATATATATATATATATATCTATATACTCAAACACATCCCTCCCCCATGAGTTCCCAAAACGCCGAATGCTTTCTAGCTGTACGGCAAGTTGTACTGTAGAAACACGTTATGCGGTACACGATCGCCAGACATATGTTGTGCACGTCGGGTGATACATCTGAATACGTCGAGACTCTTTGGAGATACGTCAGGTAGACATACGCCACATATACGATATAAACTCATTATCACTATGTTGGCTGTACGATTCCCCTCAACCGACGTACCTCAACGCATACTTACTGACGAGTAACATACCTCTAACGTTTGCGAGCGCATGTCAACGTGTGCCTTATGTACCTTGAACTACCCCTAACTTATATTAGCGTACATCAACGTACACCATCGTAAGTTCGATATTTCGCATACGCTGGCATACGTTCAGGCGATACGCCATGGCCATTAAATACATCTGATTGATTGAGGCTGCCATGGCTCCTAATTAATCAGAGAATTCCACGCGATTTTAGGGGACGCTGTGACAAAGCAGCACATGGCGAGCGAGGACTGAGCGTAGCTATAAACTATTTGCTTGTCATACATCAATTGATTAAGTAGGATACATCGAACAAATATATGCTGGTGAGGTATATATTGATATGACATCAGCTTTCGTAAGTTTAGTTATGGAGAGTGCTAAAAGAATATTTCAGTAAATATACATATTAGTGTCCGCTTTTATCACCAAAGTTATGAATTGGCTTGGTCAATTCTACTAACAAGAGCGTTGACTGTTGACAATCATTTCTATTTTCAATAACCTACAATGTTCATTAAAAGACGTTAATTACAATCGGTTGACGTACATTGAACTTGAGAGAAATCAAGCGATTACTTCAACCGAAGCAACATTTCCGCTGAGCTGATGTGTCAGCACCTAACTTGTAACACCATCCAATAAATTATCACTGTGCCTATACACCTAATATTTGCTGTCAGTTAGTGATCAAGCTGATGATCATGTTTGTGTTGAATTCCGAGGCAGTTGCAACGATTGATAGTATAATTTCTACATCAGCAAATTAGCCACGATAATTCAATAAAGCATACAAGTCATGATTCAACACATGCTACATTTCCATACATAGTATTGATGCACGTTATGTAGCCTTTTCGCTTCGGTCAAATAAGTGACAAATCTCACAAAAAGATTAAATGTAATGATTCCTTTTATTTTTTTGTGCACATGATACCGGCATTACCGAGAATAAAATGTGAAAGGCGCTATTTTGGTTTTTAATGTTGAGTTTTTATTTGGTAGCATAACTAACCCAGATATGCATACAAATACACATCCATGTATTTGCAAGACATAGCCCGAAATACAAAATGCCAAGAGAATAGAAATGTCATTCTCAATATTTCACAGAACGTCGACACTCAGGTAAGTACAGGCTTAATTCAAATAGACTCGACTGTAAGAACTTTATCAATGTACCTTCCATTTGTCATTTAGGCAGCAGCGAGTGCTACCTTCTCTTCGTCTTTTAGGCAGCAGCGAGTGTTGTGATGACAATCGCTGTATTGTGCAAATGTTTTTGCTTACAATTGTCAGTCTGCTATGGCCTCTTCATTATGGATTAAAATAGGTTATACGGCAGGATATCAACATCTTTAATCATGACACATATGCGGGCATAGCTTCGACATAGGGTATAATTGAGATACATGTTTGCCGATAGATATTCGCTTTTATCCTTAGAGGCGGGTCAGGCTTTGTTTTACGAGGTTATGCTACATTCTATACGGTAATAGAATAGTGTTATTGAAAAATTGAACCTAATTTAATATTACGCGGTGCATTGAAACTGCCCACACGCAGTAACATGCTGAGTAGTGTTTGTGATAACTAAGCATCACAATTTGTCTATTGTTACATGTCATATTGGTTATGATATTGATGTTTTCCAATCGCATTTTTTCTATTTCTTTATCATGATCCAAAGGGAAGTATTCCATTAAAACAATATGTGGAATATACATCATACTTGACCATTTAAACTACTAACCAAGCAAGTCGATTAGACTTCTGAATATCTTCTGAGTATGCAAACGTTATACATTCATCAATGTTCGTGTACATTAAGCGCCAAAACTCCATGGTGATACCTACTTACCAACACCTCACTGGATGTTGATGCGTTGATGTGACGTGCAATAGAAATAATTCACGCGCACGGTCAACATGAAGCGCGTCTAATGCATATTACATGGTAATTCACATTTACATGCAACAATAACAAAGCGTCAAGTAAGCGATAGCGGCAAGCTGGTGTATACGCATGTTTGTAGTGCTTAGCAAATGAACTGTCAGACAGAGACAGGAAAGCAAACTAAATATCTGTACCTCAGTCGACGACACAGAAAACACGTCCATACTAGTAAATAGTGGTTGTTTACTGCTGACTATGAATCAGTCTAACCTATAGTTGTTGCCTTAGCCATATAATAGCCACCATATTATGTATAGCTCACGGTTTATCCTAATGTGTTTCACGTTGGCCGTATTGTATGTTGTATGCCCCTTAAACCAAATGATGTCCGTTCCGGAAGCAATGCGGTGCCATTGATTTATGGCACCGCAAAGAAATTAATTTTATGTTAATAATGTAACAGTTGTATGGCAGACCAGATGTTTTTACAGGTCCAACTAATTACTGTGCATCTGATTTATTACACAATAGTGGGTTTTCATTTGGACTTATGTTTCATAACTACTTATGAGTTAGTAAACAAATTGAATTGTAATGTACCTTTTCTACATCCGAGAAAATGCCAGTGAAAAATCCCTTCTCGTTCTTGTTTGTAGAATTACCTGTAGTGTTATCTAGCACACCGTTGTTTGTATATCATTTGTAACTAGTTCATAAAGGAGTTAATTTTAACGAGTATGTCAGCATCAGACGTATGCGTTTGTGGCAAATAAATGTCTTACTAAAATCCATTTGACCAGCAGTGCCGAACAGTTCTTGCCATCAAAACACATACATTTGCATACCACAGACTTCCTGGATTTAGTCAACATGCTCGATACATTTCGCAGAAAATATGACAGTAAGAATCAAAAGCCTGACCAGAGTAATGTACCACTCATTTGAGCATATTTCATGCATGCGTAATTTTATTGCATTGAAAAATAATCTTTGCAAACGATACATTTAGATTGACAGCATCCTTATTGACTATTTCTTCAAACTCACAATATCAATCCCTGCAGATTATTAGTGATAACAGATTAATTTGTTTCTTCTTGTTTGGACATGAAAGTGAACTGTTAAGCTAGGACGATTTCTTATATGGTACAATTGTCACGCTAAATATCATTGCGATACTTGTGTTCTGACAGGCGTTAGTCAATGGTCATAAAGAGTCGTTAGTAGTTAGCCGTCCTGTGAAGATATTAGGTTGGTATCGGCCTGCTAATTCCCGTAGTCAACTTGCAACTCTTTTAGTCGCCTGTTGGGATCAAGTTGTCGACTGAGGTGCCCATGTTATGCTGAATAGTCTGCCCGGGGTTGATAAGAGAAACGACCGCACAGAGATGTAGCAAAACAAACCTAACTAGCATCCGAACATCGCAGAAGGTGAATATGACGTTGTAATTTGCCCGTTGCAATAAAGCAGCAGCGAAGCTTGATGTTGTTGAGGCGTACATTATATCTTCTGATGGCGCATGGTAAAAATTAAAATGTGCAGATCTATATCAATCAGGAGAACTTTGTAGGCGTTTCTTCACATTATCGAGCCAACAGATTTTACCCTTGGCAAGTATGGGCATCGCACTATGAATTGATGATTTGGTAGAAAATTGCAACCTGAAATGATCTTCACATCAAAGTGAGGATTGCTCTGCTGACTTAAGCGATATGATTTTACTTGTACAACCTTATTGCGATGCCATTGTTTCGAATGCTCATCTTACAGATATAAATTTCAAGAAGTGATATTCGCAATGTGTCAACAAAATTCCCCACCTGCAAAACAGTCGCATTAACAGTCTCACTTGGCACAACACGTGGAATCCACTTGGAAAATAAGTGGAAAAACTGGTGAAATACACGTAGAAGGCACGTCGAAATATTACGTGGATATAGAAACGTGGAAAAGACATGTGCCCTTCCACCTAAATTCAACGATACACTGTCTGTATTCAGGTGGTTTTTACTTCCTCTTTAGTCAACATAGTAATGCTACAATACAACCATTTTGTTATTTATTAGATTCGACAATATCATTGAACCAAGTACATTTATTTCTCAGATATATTCAACTATTAGTCCTACATGATTACAAATAACGATATGAAACATCTTTTTTAAACATTATGAGTAAATGTTAACATACAAAGACAAAGAATTAGTGGAAAAAGCCAGGTTTGTTCATGAACACATTAAATCAGTCACTACATGCATGAGCATTATGAATCTACACAGATATGACATGATTTACTTTCACCCTAATAAAATGCAAATAACAAAATGAACTTAAAAGGCCACTGAAATGCCAAAACTGAATTTTTGTTATCTAATTTTGACGATAATTTTCAAGTAACACTAGTATGACCAAACTCGCAGATTTTTCTTTGTGACGTCACCTAATGGACACAAAGCAGTCAAATACGTCTGGGTAAATGTCTTTCATCAGTAAACTACTAAACGAAAGTGAGTGAATGAGTTCGATGACCTCATACAGGAAAGTCTGTGAGTTCGATGGGTAATATCTCGGCAACCAGTCATGACATCTCAGTTATACTAGTGTCAAAATGTCACAAAATCATCTTCAAAATTAGATGAAAACACAAATTTGAATTTTCCATGTCAGTGGCCCTTTAAGTATATGATCTATCAAATCTATTAAAAATCTAAATGTGTGAGTATATCAACAAAAATTACCAATAGGCAGTATTTAAACTTTTCTCTTGGGTGCATTCCTTAGTCGGTTGGCTAGTAAGACATTAACAGCAGCCTCGGTGAACCCATGACTCTTCACTACACTTTCTGCACAGTTACAAAGAGGTCAATTTAATTTCATACATCGTACAACTGACTTTCATTCCTTATTGTGTATCATTAAATCCAAATACGTTCATGGACTTCCAAGTAATTAGCCAATGGTGAACCTACCAACAATTAGTTTGCAGAGTGCAATTTTCTCAAAGCTGGCTTTGTCACCTCTTGACCCTTTCATGTTTAGCTTGCACTGAAGGGAATTAGTGATAAATCTGCAAGCAATATGTCTGAATGAATACAACTGGTGCATGAAAATGTCTTAAACATTGCCAATGCGGACCAAATGCATATGTGAAAGTTGTTTGGATCATGGATGTACACATCATATACATCTACAGAGTGAGAGAGAATCTCACCTGCTTGTCAAATTGTTCACCATATCCCGGACACTGCTACCACCAATTGTCATACACTTCTGAAACTGGCACAAAAATGTGACATTTACCCAATGTATTTGAATTAACTGACTAATTTAAATTGTTGGTTCAGAGTATTCTTTTACATATATAAATCATTATTTATGCAAAAATAAACAAGTCATAATCACCCAGTAATAGCAAAGTAAATTACCACAAAACCACAAGGAATATTTCAAAAGCATGATAGTTTAATTGGGTGTAACAGTCACTCCAGACAAATACAGTATATGATAATATGGAGGCATATTTGTGGAAAATATTTCATTGCTGTTTATTAGATCTGACACCCACTATTCCTTAACAAAACTGCAATTTTACATAGCCACTAATTCTTTCTCTGGTTGTCTATCAACTGCTCAATGAAATGTTGAATTTCCTTAGTGCTGTTCATCTGCACAGCTTCAGTTTGCCACTATCGGCCAGCTCTCTCATCTCTTGCCTGTTCAGTATATCCCTGATTCGAGGAGATGTAGGCAGCGCTTCTGAAAACCTGTGCACACACAAATTATGCAGTGTTCAATAACTATGCTACTGACTACAAACTTGTAAATAATACCAAAAAATTCCTTTCTCAATAGCAGCATTAAAATAAAGTAAATATTTCAAGAGTAAAATATTCACAAAAGTGCACTTATGTTAAAGGAAAACCATCATTGCTCAACCGACGACTGCCAGAATGAGTGACAGAGGGGCCATGACTGTGGGACTGAGTGACAGATGAGCGATGACGACTGTGTGAAATGGATTGACAGGTGAACGATGACTGTGAGATGGACTGACAGATGAACGATGACTGTGAGATGGAGGGACAGATGAACGATGGCGTGTGTATAAGATGGTTGTGGTGTATTAAGGAGCAAGCCTCCGAATACGCACGAGGCGTGCCTCAGCCCTTCTGCTGCAATGCTGGCACTTTGTTGAGAGCGAT
Organism: Urechis unicinctus; assembly: GCA_034190875.2. Taxonomy (NCBI): domain Eukaryota; kingdom Metazoa; phylum Annelida; class Polychaeta; order Xenopneusta; family Urechidae; genus Urechis; species Urechis unicinctus. Next base: position 39,973,771 of record CM067346.1, read on the forward strand.
AATAGAGGTTTCAAGCACCAATGAGCATACAATTATAAACTATGAACAAATTACATACGGCAAGCAGTTTTTGCACAACCACTTGAGTAAACTTATTATGTCTTCCAACGATAGTTGGAAGACATATTGGTTTAGCCAGAATTTTTTTTTTTTTTTTTTCTCCAGTCAAGGTTTTTCGGGCTTTTCTCCGGAACGGCTAAACATATCAACATGAAATTTTGGGGAATGATAGATCAAGTTGGGACACGATCCAGTTTGACGCGCATGCGTAGTGTTGGAGGCTTATGGGATCGATTTTTCGTCGATTTTTCCCCCCATTTTCTGTAACTATCTCCTCCATAACTGCTGCAGTTACGAACATATGAATTATATGGTTGTAACAAGCAATTATCGTAGCATGGAATAGGCGAAAAAAATACTTGTTTTCACATTTTGTACTTTGTATAATGACATGTATTTTAGAGTACCTATCGCGATTTTTGCTACGAGTTCTCTCCTCGCGGATATCTCTGAAACGGCTGTATTTACGCACATGAAATTTTGTCAGTATTTAGAACTTGGCCTCATGATAATGATTGTAACAGTATTTTTACCATTCACAGTAACAAAAAACAGTAAAAAGGACGATTAGTTTCAAGGTTTTCTACTGCAGCAGCTTAGCGGCAGGCTAACAGCAGGTGCTGTTTAAGTAGGCCAAACCTTACGTTATCGACCAGAGGCCTTGGCTAGGTTTGCATTGACTTGGGTAGGGGGTCATGTCAAAACAGGCTAAACCTTACGTAATCGACCAGTGACATTTATCACTTTCGTCGGCTCAATATTGACTTGGCAAAGGGGTCATGTCAAAACATCTAAGCGTCAGCTTATTATAGTGCGCGTTACCAGCTCTCCTCGGTCCGTGTATATACTGTCTTTTTGTCTCAGCGACAGTGTGCACTGGATGTCCCAATGCAATCAAAGCGGGTATATATACACAAACGCACATGCAAAGCTTCCGAGCGCCGAGCCGCTATCTATAAATAGCATATATATGTGTATATTTATAAGTGTGTGTGTGTTTATATACGTATATATATATATAATTATATATATATATCTGTATATATATATATTTATATATATACACACATATACATATATATATATACATACATATATATATATACATATATATATATATATACATTTATATAAGTATACATATATACAATAATATATACATACATACATACATACATACATATATACATAAATATATATAAATATATATATATATACATGTATATACACATATATATATACATACATATATATACATATATATGCATATATATAAATATACATATATACATATATATAAATATAAAAAATAAATATATATATATATATAGATACATGTATATATATACATATATATATATTTTTTTTATTAAAAATAACATTTAAATACGACTCACTTGTACACTTAGAAACTGTCAAAAATATAGCAAATGAATTCTCAACTTTTCAAAACTGCAGCAATTCGCGCCAATTGAGTGTTACGAACAAAATTGGAATTAGTTTTGTATTTGCTTTACGGCTCTAAATCAAATCTTTCTAGTTCAGTATGACGCATAGAATATCGTCTTTAATAATAATAATTTATACCGTGTACCGTGTAATTATGCAAAATAAATTGGTACGAAACTGAAGCGAGGAAAGCGGTTTCTCAAGAACTCGATGAGGCCCAAATGACAGCGCTCTCAACCCCCGGCTGGGTCTCCACCACGGACCAGCAGGTCAGGGGTTCGAGCCTCGCCTACGTCAGGAGAGTATCTGACCTGAATTTCGACTCATTATTCCAGGAGACCCCAGTCACGATAGTAACCAAGCAGTTGAAAGCTACAAACCATCATCATCCCAAGAGCTCATCGATCGATAGCACCAACAGTTGTGAAACCCACTATATCTTGTCATACCTAGAATATATATATGTATATATATATATATATATATATATATATATATATATATATATATATATATATATATATATATATATGTATATATATATATATATATATATATATATATATATATATATATATATATTTATATATATATATATATATATATATATATATATATATATATATATATATATATATATATATAAATATATTTATATATATATATCACAAGTATACTTACATACCTGTCCAGAGTTGCGTATGGGTGACGTTCAAGCGATCGTCGTACTGCCGAATATGTATCGCCAATGGAAATGATTTACCGTCATATGTTACAATGCGTATCGAAGCGTGTGTTTTGACATAGGTTATAAATATGTAACGGGTGATAAGGGTTGTGTACAGAAGATTGACGTGCATGTTTTGTGACCGCAATTTTTTTATATAAATATATATATATATATATATATATATATATATATATATATATATATATATATATATAGATATATATATATATATATATATATATATATATATATATATATATATATATATATATATATATATATATATATATATATCTATATCTATATATATATATATATATATATATATATATATATATATATATATATATATCGATCTTTAGTGGACAAACCGCCAACCTTCCGTAGACTTTGGTCCACGAAAGGATATACCAGTATGTCCACATAAAGTCAACGCACATTTTCGCCCAAAATAATTGAAAATATTTTGGTTTGACCTTTCAAATGTTGTAGTCTAGGTTTAGTAGCGTACAAAGATAATCTTTCACGCGTGATTTCTTTGGATTTTGATTGTAATAGCGAAATAAATTTTTAGCAACAAATGTTGTATGGTTTAATCCGTTTATTTTTAAACTCCACATCATGCCCTTAAAGGTATACTCCACTGTGACATAATATGTATGGGCCTCGTCGTAATCGGTCAGTATAGTGGCCGCCTGTGATTGGTCAGCCAATTACAGGTAGAGCTGGTCTCATGAGGGGACATGGGTTTGGGTATATATCAAAGGAGCGTCCAAGTTTCGGGAGCTTACCCCCAGGATCCGAAGCGAGTGGACGCGACTCCAATACATACAGCATAAGACCGGTTATAACGCGGTGTTGGTATCGCAGTCAATAAATATATCTCGTACGCAGTGAAGTCTTGATATATCTGAGTATACTGCTCAGGCCACTACAGAAGAGAAACAAGAAATACCCTCACAACAAATGGTGGAGAATCCGGGTAAATACCACACCTTTTAAAGTTATATTGGCAGCCTGTTTGGTAGTATGAGTCTGGAATCGGATTCGCAACTGCTCGTTAGCACTCTGACAATACTCGTCGAAAAACTATCAGTGATAGTGAACAGCTTAGAGAAAAACAGAGAAGTTTCGAAAGGAAGAGGTCCGTTTGTTCGCGATAATCACATCAATTCCGCGCCACAACGCCGCTGGCATTCCCGACCTAGTTGTGCAAGATGTGGGCGCGTGGGACACAACACGGAAGCGTGCTTCTCGGCCCTCAACTACCCCATTTCCCATCAGTCAACTAGAGCCCCCTACAGAAATAGGAGTGACACAAGAGACAGGAGGAGCCAAGTGCAAGCACCACACGGTCAGCGACGCTACCCTCACCAACATGACTTTTACCGGCATTACCAACCCCCAAGTCACCAAGCAAGTTACAAGCCGTCGGCAAGAGAACCATCCACTCACCATCAGACGACTAACCATCGGCGTGGTAATTCTAAATTAAGACATAGCCAATCTTTTTTCAATGCAAATCGAACTGTAAATTTACTATCGTTGCCAGTTCTATGTGACGCATCCACCAAAACAATACTGCATGTAGACTCATCGACACAGACTGAACTCGACGTGACAAAAACGTACGACACAACGACGCATACTGTACTCGATGAGACAAAAATCCACCACGCAACGACACAGACTGAACTTGATGACTCATGCACTACCTCGACTAAAACCCACGAAGTATCCGTCTCCACATCAAATTCCCCAACGGACTTGACATGTGACATCGACAATAAAACGACTGTACAAAAGCAAAGATTCCACACGACGACCAACGGAAAGACCAAGAAGAAAAGGAAGAACAAAGCAAAAGCCGTTAAGGCACAGACAGCTCAGTCTGCTCCAAGTAACAGTAGGACGTTGACACCGATCCACACGATAGACGATTTTCATGACGAATCACTTGACGACTCACACATTTATGATTTCTACCCAAATTTAAATCCCCTTCTCTATCACGACCAATCCATCTACCACCTTGCTAACCACAACCCTGACATGGCTACTGACGACGACCTTTTCATCGACGCTACGACAACACAAGTCTACATCCCGAGAGTTCTTAAGGTTGGCTGGTGACGGTCACCACAGACTGTTAAAGCGACTTGAGTTACATGACCCCCCCAACCATCCTCAACGGACTTGTCGTATCGTATGATGCCGTCTACCCTCATGCAAATGTTGTTTACCTGCTTTAATGTAATTCCTTTGTGGATGCAATCTTTTTCCCATGTGGCTGACAAAATCCAATTAAGTGCATGCAAATTCTCCCGCGTCACCTTTCTTCAATGTAAATTGTCTCCAATTAACAGATTTAAAATTGCAATTACGCGGAGTAGTTCGATAAGTTTAAATACTGGGGTTTCAGCTTCATCTTTAATGTATCCAGGCTATTCATGCATCACTGATTGCTGCCAATTTGCCACGGCCTGTAAGATATATGTATGTTAATTTGTTTGTCGATTGTCCAATGGTGTATGTGAATTGCTGTGATTCATTTGTTATTATTATCATTTAAATTTTTGTGTTATATATAATGTAGTGATGTACTCACCTTTTATAGAAAGGGATAATGTTGGTTAATAAGATAATGGATTTATATATTATTCAGATATTCAAAGGCCTGACTCAAACAAAGAGTTAACGTTGTCTGAATGAGCAATATGTGTTTTTATGTTTTAATATGAAGGAACATCTCAGTCTATAATTGAGAACTTTTACGTGTGAACAAATGTCTTAATGTACAAGAGTGGGTATATGTCATGTTTGGTTCATTTATTTGTACAGTGGAAGTCGAAGGAGCGTCCATCAGTTTCGGGAGCTTACCCCCAGGATCCGAAGCGAGTGGACGCGACTCCAATACATACAGCATAAGACCGGTTATAACGCGGTGTTGGTATCGCAGTCAATAAATATATCTCGTACGCAGTGAAGTCTTGATATATCTGAGTATACTGCTCAGGCCACTACAGAAGAGAAACAAGAAATACCCTCACAACACAAACCATTCGTTGACATAACCCGCACACCTCAATATCTTCCGTACAACCAAATATACTTCGATCCAAATTGCCGAAATAATGTTTAATCATGTGTGTTGGATATGTTTATTTGAAAAAATTAAATATTTGATTTATTTTTTAATTTCATTACCGAAAAACTCTCCTTATTCATCAATATACAAAATTGAATTAGATCGCGAAATGCTACCAAAGGTTCATAATGATCACATCTGCAACATATATTATGTTTATAATCCATGATGACAGAAAATGATTTAAACATTTGGGTATTCCGCAAATATTCAAAAATATATATGGGCACGAAAGGTTGGATTTATGCGTATAAATTAATGTCTTGACCTTTCGTGGACGACTTTTCGAGGACCAAGGTTGCAATCGTCAGTATATATATATATATATATATATATATATATATATATATATAATATATATATATATATATATATATATATATATATATATATATATATATATATATATACATATATATATATATATATATATATATATATATATATATATATATATATATATATATATATATATATATATATATATATATATATATATATACTATCACTGATTTAGGGCATTCGTAAATCTGCGTTAACTAATGAGTAATTTTACTATAAACAAAAACAATATAATTTTTCTAAACGTAGGCAATAATTAGTCCGATATCAAACAAGTACCATTCATTTGCTTTTATTTGACAACAAACGCTATTAATGCCACAATTGAAACCATGATGCGCTTCTGTTCATGAGGCGATTTAGTAAATTTGCTTAACGAAGTCATCATTCCACGAATTCCAACAGGAGAAAATATATTCCTTATGTCTGTGTGTATTTGCATAAAGGCGAAAGTAGGCTTTGTGCAAGCAATACGAGCGATCGCAAGCTGAAACATTTCTATCATAATAGAAAGTATAACCGAGAAACAAAACTTAATTGCGCCTGGCATTCATATTTTTAACGTACAAAATGTAGCCAATTAAGATTATCGCCGTACATAATTGATCATTCTAGTAACACATAACTGTTGTCATAACATCTACTTCCTCAATTCAATACAGGCCTATAGATAAATGCGTTTATATCGGCTAATTATGACGCTAGTGACCACCAGTCTAGATTGACAGTTGCTGAGTTTAAAGACTATCAACACAGATATTCTGAAATTAACCAGTCCTGTCGAGCCATTAGCATGTGAATGAAAACGCCGTAGTATAAGAACATCTTCTGGCTTTCAAGCGTGAACACAACACATGGATATTTACTTACCTGAACCCAGGGGTTGCATGTCACGACTCTGATAGCAGTGTTTTCTTAGAAGACAAATAATGAAGATGAAGAATACTTTGCGTCAGTAATTACGCACACGTTAATGGAACCAACGCGCATATAACCATGCGTGGCGACGCCATAATAAAGCCTCAGAAACAGCGCTTTATATCCACCATGCATTCATGAAGCTGGAAATATCACGCTAGATATATTTCCGTTACGTACTGCTCTCTGGCATTAAAATATGTGGTGTTCGCACTCAGGGATCAGCTAAAAAAAATTGATTATGCAGAATATATTCGAATGTCTGGGCTGAATGTGATGAGGTTATATAATGTCTTCTTGAACTATCATGCACTTATAGGGCTAGTTCCGTAGGAGAAGTAGTAGTGGTTAAATGCGTTGCTTTCTACCCACGTGTTAGTGGTTGAGTTTCACAATTGTTACATTGGGAACATTAAGTGCCTGCAAATGACCAAGGTACTTTAAATGAATTTGACATTTTCCTTATGGCCTTTACCAGAAATTGCCAATTTGTTGACGGTTAACAGGTTTACACTGAAGATGGGGGAAACTGAGCAAATGCACATACGGGGTCAAGTGCATCTATAAAATCTTTAAATCTTCCCATAAAGCACGCCTTATTCAGGCAGTAATTGTTTTGCACCGCATCCTCTCCCAAGCGACTCGAGGTAATTCTTTTAGGATCGTTGATATTTGGCAACAGGGTATTTGTCTTCTACTCCGAGTGAGGCTTAATGGTTTCTTTGACAGGGTACAGTAATTGAAAAGTGACGTGATAGAATTTTACAGCTAGGTAGCAACATCAGCCCGTAGAATCACACAATCTTATAGACCACGTGCGTATCCTATCCAATGTTATGTCAATAATGGTTGGCAAATGGCTTACCGCATGCTTTACTAACTTCAGTGGCGTGTAAATGGTGCTCTTTGACTTACTGAGTTGCGGATAACTTCAGTGCTTATGCACACCTATACAATTAGGTTGTCTTTGATAGCCACAGTAGAATTATCGACGGTTTACAAGAATAACATACACATTTTGCCTGTGTAGTTAGCTCTTTCGGGTGTTTAGCTGAGAACGATACACAACGTAAGCGCCTAAGAGTATTCCATGCTATACACCATTCGTTGATAACCTCAAGTGTCCAGAAATGTCCAACCCTGATTCTGGTTCGAATATCCCGTATAAAAGATGAAATATGACTCATTCGCTTGAAAGTCAAATTGATGAAAGAGCGGTATAATGTACGACTTAAGATACGGACAATATGTAATTTGTGATAATACAGAACGCAATATGGAAAGAAATTTTATCTTAGAAATTTGCTGATTGTTTTCAAAGACAACAAAATTGTATCAGATATGATATGAGGTGAACTCGGATATAAAGGATCCGATTATAACGAATTTCCATGGTGTTTCTATTTCATCAATGACATTCATGTCACGAGCGTTCAAATGACGAGGCAAAGGTAAGTCTTACCAATACCAAATGTAACATATATCTTATGTATCAAGATGATATTCCATATGGCGGTATATATGTTCCATAGTTAAGTGAAACCAATTTCATTAGGTTTTAATGGGTCGAACATGACTGTTGATATTACACAGGCAGTTTGTTTTATCAGAGCAACAAGGACCGGTGGCATCATAACAAGCCATCACTCATTGATTATACTCGGAGGTAACGAAAGTGACAAGTAGGCGGTGGCGAGGTATTGCGCATATTACCATTTAAAGACATTCTGCGGACCAAACAGTGTTGAAAAATAAGCAAATCTTGGCATATTTTCATAACTAGTCATTCAGAACGGTTGTATCTGTTCAGTAATTTAGAACTCGCATATTTTTTTTGTCGAAGCCAATATAGGTAAATTCTCAAGCAAGATGAGCTCCATAATTCGGTGCTGGGAATCACTCTACGTGCATTTATTGTAAAATTATAGTATGTCATGATAGGAATCACCATTGCTCAAATGAACCCGTCAAGCAATACACATGTTCTCGAACGTTAGGCATCACATACAATATAGACGCATCAACATTTGATGGCATTGGTACATGGACATATTTTGCTTAAATTATAAAAATGAATGTTTAGTATTGAATTTCGCGGACGATTTCAACAATGGAAACATTTTTGATTTACATCACATTGCTTAACAGTCAATAATACAGGAGTGCTGATTGTAGAAGAGAAAAATGGGGATCCAGCAAATATTCAACAGGAACTCTAAGAACAAATCGCATGCCGAATGTACGGATGTGCAATGCCGTAGGTAATCTCATCAATGTTGCCACATTTTCCGACATGGGCCAAATTAAAGAAAAGATGCTGTTATCAGCACAACAACATTAGCGCCACAAGAAACACATACCCGGGCAGATCAATTTATGAAATTGCGAAAGGGTGCTTTTAAATTATGGCTACGTTAATGCATATACAAGTCGGCATATGCAGTAATATAACATAATGGCAAAGTGGACTGGACTAACAGCTGCCAAGGTCATTGCCTGTCTGCCGTAATTGTACTTGATGGCATGTTTTGTCGGAAGGCTGTGCATATATCCGTTATACCTTTCAATGTTAACGTTGAATATTTTGTGGTCTTACAACAATGCACATGACAGAGCTTCTGCCATTCAATTGCTCCATATCTAAGACACAATGTTAAAGGAAGTCCAATGTACAGCAAACATTGTCCTACTTTTGTGAAGTTATGCACATCGACGACAGTAGTCCATAACATGTGGTTATTGTTTGTTCTTATGAAAGCGGTTTGTGCCTTAGACATATGCAAGGCTTGATGGATTTGTTTGGTTGTTAAGGGGCTTAATCATCACATACCCGACAGAACTGCATTGCCCTGTTTATGTCTTAAACGGTTTGATGTAGGAACATCTATGACAGGTATCGTTAAGCACTTTGGGAGTTAACACATAAAATCATGAATGGAACCTGCAGGTTACCGTACGAATATTAAAATAAATGAACTGCATCCGAAGATCGCCTCTTAACATATTAGACGGCAATGCAGATAGTTTACCGATTGATAAAACGCACAGAAAACCACATGGCGTCTGCTAGACGGCGTCAGTTTAATCAAGCAGGTAGCCCTTAAATGCATTAACCTTGAGTTGGGAAGTGCAAACAACATTCCCCATAAATGCCAGCGTCTGACCTTCTCTGGTTGTTTCATTAAGAGATGGCTGCAGGATATAAAGTCAATATATCACCGGTATCATTATTTGATATGTATTGTGCCACGCTTGTGTTCAAGTAATGCGATCAACAACAGCTAAATTTGTAGTAAATCCTTTTGTTCCAGTTACACAGGCGGTATTTTCTCGCCAGCAGCACCAAAGCTATATGTTTACCATACAGGGTTTTATAGCTCCTCGTAGAGACGTCTCATGGTTATAGACATGGCACAACTGGCAAAATCACAAATAACATCAACATATGTACTGCAGATATGATATGTGACGATGATAATGGTCATGATGATAATAATCGCGATGATTATGCTGTTAGATACTTACAATGCTGACCTTTCATACCGGATGACAACAATATTTACGATGATAAGTTGGCATCATTGACAATTAAAGGCAAATAATGGTTGGTGGTGGCATTTCTTTTGAATATCTTCGGTATTTGAAGCATAATATAATTCAATATTAACTACTTAAATGTCATTTATTTCGCTCCCGGCGGAGATGGCAAGCATAGAAACATAAAGATTTAGATGCGTTACAGTTTGAATTTGCAGTGACGTATTTTTGGCTTAACCTAACATTGCTTATCTGATGGAATCCGGTATAGAAAATTGTGTTGCTTGTTAGGAAACCGCTTGGTTGGGAACAACATCACTGGCTGAATACGTTAAAAGTCAGCTAGCGTTAAAGTGATTTGCCTTAGATGTTTAACGGACCAATTTGCCCCATTGATAGCATCTCGATTGAATGATGTTAATTATAAATCAAGCAGTATTTTATGTGCTACTCGGAATACTAATGTTCTGCAGTTGATACAATTCTGGTTTTCATTGGAATGTTTATTGCATCCGCACTTCTATTAAGCTATACCAGGGTAAATACATCGGCCGTATCCGTGGGGTTGAACATTCAATATCCAATGACGCTTATGGTTGACGATGCTGTGCAAGATGAATTCTGCTATGCGAAACAGCCGGCACTGGTATGCTATCCAAGTGGACGTCGGCGTTACATGTCCTACCACGTATCTAACAAAGCACTGGTAACAATATCCTTAGCTGCGCGTTTTTTGCTTTGTTGAATTACGAGTTTTATGTGTGACAGCATCGCACGCACGCACACACACAAGCACACACAAGCACACACACACACACACGCATAATATATATATACATATATATATCAATATATATATATATATATATATATATATATATATATATATATATATGTATGTATGAATTTATATATATATGTATATAATATGTATATAAATGCACATATATATGTGTATATAGATATATGTATATATATGTATATATAAAAAATATACATAAAAATGTATATATATATATGTGTATATATATCTAAATATATATATATATATATACATCCATAAGCATTTATATGTGTATGTTTCTAAATATATATATATAAATACATCCATAAGTATTTATATATGTATATATGTATGTATATATATATGTATATTTATAAATATATATATATACATATGTATATATATACATATATATTTATACACATATATAGATATACTATATAATATATATATATATATTTATATATATTTATATAAATATATATCTATATATATATATTTATATATATACATATATATATATATATGTTTATATATATATATCTACCAGTAATTCCTTGCTTGTTATTAGTAATGTATTCCTGTTATTTAGTGTGAACATTAAGACAGTCAATTATCAAGCATGCGCAAAGATAAGTTTTGCGGACATTTCTTTTTCTCCTCTGTCCAATCAACTATTCGTTGGAATGCCCAATATCTTGATCATATAATTATCTGGATATGGAATACATGATGGTAATCTATCTTTTGCTATTTACATTGCCATACATGCTTATTCAACGGAAGCAGAAGCAGGACCAAAATGTCAAGGCCACACTCACGAATGCATGTACGTAGACGCTCCAGGATGGTTACAAGACTCGGCACATTGTTTCGTAGGATTTGCTGTTTCACTACGTTACATAACACCCGGTGCATTGACAGCCAAGGACATCCTCATTCGATGTACACTCCAACCAATGACCATGGAGTATAGGATATTAGTGCAACGATCATGGTCATTGAAGAGTTGTGCAATTGAAGAAATCTTATGGTTCTACAACTGTGTGTTGTCCTGGAAGCAATGTATTTGAGAACAACATAACAACAAGCTACCCATCTACTAAAGTCCCAAATGTTCATTGTGGCAGCTCTGGTAAACAACTGCTGTATATCATGACGATTACCCTGGACAAGAGGAGGAAGTCTTGACTATGTCGGAGAATCATTGAGCTCCATGTCACACCTCATGATATGGCAACCGGAATGCTACCACTTGTGTTGCTTATGATAGCTGTACAGTTGACTGATGGTACTTTTATCAGTGGCCCCATATTAAGCATGGACATGACATTTGCCTATTAACTACGCCCGCGGTCTCATACGGAATTGTATTCAACCTAATTGGTGGTTCGTCAACGCATTTGATATCACTTTTTTGTCAATGAAGCTTGTTGGAACTCATATCGCAACCAGCACGAATTCTCATGATCTATATTATGGCTAGTGACTCCCTTAGGAGCTGTTCGTTCTCGCCCAGTACCGCGGAGATGAATACCGGAATACTCAATTATCCCTGTAAGAGCCTTAGATTAGGGTACCACAGAAGGCCCATCACTTTCGCCTTCTGTAATAGCAGGAGACATTTGCAATGAAGTAGGGCACTGCTTCTTAAACTAAGGCGACGCAATATCTTGCCGAGGTATTATGACACAGCATGATGCTTGACTAATTGTGTAGGAGTGCATCTCAATATACAGCCTTCACTCAATGCATAGTGTTTTAATTTATGTTCGTTTGCTGTCGTGAAAGAATAAAGCAGATTAAAACCCACAAAGCAAATGATCAGCGCAACCAAATTGTATCGAGATATGTGTGGTCATTACATGAGCATCGCTCGGATGATTTATTAGATTATCTTAGCCTAGTAAAGATTTAAAGAACTTGCGCTTCTTTGGGGTACATTATGATTGCATGCTATGCCACACACTCGCAATATTGTCATTTCAGGGTTTTCTATGGCAGTGTAGGATCGATGGCCATCGCAAAATGTATTTCCTTTCCCATTAAATATCAATATGAGGTTGAGATACGCTTTTAACCTATTTATGAAGCCAATAACTCGCATCCATCATCCATGTATTCCTTTTCATCAACCAATGGTTTTATCAACAAGTTATTTTACCTTGGGAAGGCATGTCTCGTGTGACACATAAATCATTAGGAGGGCTATTTGCTCATTTGTTTATGACCTTGCTAATGGCCAATGAGTCTTTGTAGTGTTTTTAAATGTTCGATAATTCTCACGTAGATCATAAAAAGTATGTCTCTTGGTAGCGATAAAAGCCAGCTTAGCGTCCGTTACGTTTGTCCCGAAGCAAATATAATTGAGCAGACTGCTCCCGACAACACGCCTTTAGCACATCGCGTAAAGAAGTTGGCATATCAGTTGATCACAATATTTCACTTTACACTGTGAATTATTATGAAAAAGGATATTTGATAGTTTGTACTGCATCCATGATGGTGCCGTTTACATATTATGTGTACCACAAGAGGAACGTGCGAATAAAGTGGCACACTTTGGCGAGAGGGAAAACATCATCTGCATAATTCACTTGTGGTCATCCGGTTAGTCCTTGAGGCTGCAGTATTGATGAGGAAACACATTGCTTGTGGGTCTGATATGAACGAAAATACGCTTAATAAACTGCATCATCCGGTAGCTCTGTGTTTGAGTTTCTGTTTAATTGGATGCCGTCGGTTATTTGCGGATGCCTGGCTGGCATTTGTCGAGTTATAAGTTGCGTTTATCATAGTATTTGAAAAGTATGCTTGCTCTAATGACATCGTCGAACGTAGCTCTATCGCCGACCTCCAGTTAAAGGTCAATTTACGATCTCGACAGGATTGAATAATGGGTTTGATGTGTTACCAGCCTTGCCAAACATGCGCAATGTATCCAACTCATAACCAGGCAAAGCGAAATATTATCACAGCCTAAGAGAAGTAAAAACACTGAAAAATCATGCACAAGCATAATATTAGGGTTTCCATTTATCGGAATATAATTTCATCGTTTAAATAAAGCACTAAACAAGCTAAAGCATTAACCAGTTACTTATGTGCAAAACAAAGTAGTTAGCAGTGATCATGTAAATGGCATATGAATTCCATGTTTTGTCATCTTCATCATCGTGTATTTGTGCACAGAGCCTGAGAGCCGTCGTTTTACATTCAAAGTTTGTAATCACACGGACAGCACACTTACCGAACCTTCAAAGAACAGCATACTTGCTCTCCCCAATAACATACAACATTATTACAGTGGGCGTACCATACCCACGAGACCCTCCTTGCATACTCACATGGGTCAGTCGTTTGCAATGGGCAATCTTTGAGATCGTAAATCATGTTGTGAAGAAAGCTTCATTGAATGTATCCCGCAAAATTATGGAAATAATAAATGAATTGGCGAGTCAAAACATTTAAAACGTGCCATTACTTATGTTTGACAGGAAGTGGAATACAAACCTTAGATGGCAAGTTGCTGGCAATATGAACAAAGAAGACAAATTTGAACAATACAATCAGAAAAAGTTTGTTTTCAAGGCGCATCGTTTGATAAACCCTAAATAACTGTCTGTTCCCAACACCAAGAAAGGAAAATAATTTCTTTCGCGTAAGACAAAATTGAAAATAAAGTAAGAACTGCATGTTACCGCCATAAATGTATCGTTAGTAGGAAAATTTGAGTATCCAAGGTACAGTATGATCAACATTCTTCAATCCCGTAATGTACGAGTGAAAACGAGTTATGGTTTTAAAATGGCCAGCATATGATACGTAAGAAATAATGGTGTAGTGACAATCCCAGCAGCCCTGTGTGTCCGATTGGTCAACGCTACGTTTGATATATTCAGTATTTAGCACACGATGTTGAACAATCTGTCGTCTACACTGAGAATGCAATGATGGTGACACAGTAGCGCTAACAGAGATGCATGATTGCTGTCCAGCCGTAATATTTGCTGTGCGAGGGAGACAGCACTCAATAGATCCATACGATTTCCGAGTTGTATGCAAGTATATCGATTTATTCTTTATACTTTAGTTTTTCCTGTTGAGGAAACTATTTTCCCACAAGTTT
The DNA here is from genome assembly GCA_034190875.2 of Urechis unicinctus. Lineage (NCBI taxonomy): Eukaryota > Metazoa > Annelida > Polychaeta > Xenopneusta > Urechidae > Urechis > Urechis unicinctus. The sequence continues at coordinate 39,988,868 of CM067346.1, forward strand.
GATGTTTGCGGAGAGTCTTTTTCTGCCTGAACGTTGTAGGAAGGATATTCATTTTAAGAGCGTTGCATGAACGAGGCCACCACCATCTAGTTTTGACAACTCGCATGTTATTGCTGTGATGTGCTTCGTCTCGCCGTACAAGGGGGGTGGGGAGGAGTGGGGCTGAATGGTTACGCACCCCATGAATGGTGTCAATTGTATAGCATCAGATTAAACGTTTGATCACTGGGAACACATGTTACATAGCCGTGATAGCTACTTGAAGTTATCTTCGACGTGGGCAGTCTAATCAATTTGTCTCTTGATATAAACCCGGTAATTGCTCGAATTGTTTATTGCTCAAGTTATGGCTAATAGATCTAGAAGGTACGGTTTAGCCTAACCAATGCTCTCTTAGATCATTGCGAGCTTATCTCTTGATCTTGGTGGTAGCCTCAATTTGAAATTGCCGTATCTGCCGTTCTTGGGGCATCAAGTGAGTGGATTGATGCAGTCCTTATTTTGTTTCAGCTTTTAGGTATCTGCTAAAATGAATCGTTTTTTGTCTTTTCTTGGCATTGGCAACACCTCTAAAACATTAACCAATCGTTGTTTACAAACATGCAAATGCATAGCTGTTGGGTCAACTTCCTACACGTGGCGCTACTCTATCATCATCTGGTAGCGGTCGATAGTAGCGTTTACCTGTCGTTTTTGTTTTGTATTTCACGCTCATACCTATTGGACGTTACAAAGAGCCAGGTCACTAATTGGACAATAAAAAAAAATCGGCCAAATAAATGTTTTATCACGACAGAATTACGATGTTTATTTCAGAAATGCGCTTTCAAGCATTAGCAATTGGGTTAACATCATTGTGGAATTCTAATATTGACGGCCGTACAAACAGCTGCTTAATTCCATGTTAAAGACCGATACCAAGGTGTTGTAGTATTTTATCGGTTATTGTTAAATGGTTAGGAACCTGGTTATGACCTCTGCTTTGTCCCATTTCACAATGTAGTGATATCTCCGTATATGCATGGCAGGGTCACATCGCGATGAAAACATTTTAAGCAGTTTTGTGATATGGAATGTAACTAATAACGCTTTGTCTCTTATCTAGTCGCATACGTATAGTTGTGGTACTGTGGTACTAACGAGACAATATTGCCAAATAGTTAGGTAGACAATACTTGGTGTGGTCATATGTGCCTTCAAAAGTGATGATGCACAGCTACCATATATAAAATAAAACGTAGTTTTTAGTAAACCATGATTATGGGTAGCTACAGAGAAACAGCAATGTGAACATTCCTCTATACAGTAAGGTAAATTTAATTAAATTAATATAATTCCTCCTAAAGACCGATATACATATAATCCTGGTTCCAATGGCAAAACTCGATACTTGAACAGCTAACACTTAAGGTTTGCTCTACAGCCCAGTATTTCATCAACGCATCATTTAGATGCGTAAACCAGTCAGTCGTGCTAGTTTAACACATCCCACAAAAGACGAGAACAATGTGAGCTTCAACTTTTTTCCATTTCTATTCTGACAACATTGTAATGTATGCTGATGCACGGTTCTCTCAGAGCGTATTGATCAACACTGTAGCTTAGCCTAAGCAACAACATTTGTTATTTAATTAAACTGAAGGGAGAAATTCGGTGAGTGTGTCATAAGGGTGAATCACCGCAGCATCATATCGCTAGGACAAAAGTCAGCTCGCGGTCTTGTCAGCATCCTTCCATGAATTTCATTAGTCTTTTCCGTGGCTGGTAATTATAACCTAGTCGTGTTACAAGTGACAAGAAGATTTTTTAGTAACTAATTCATCGTAAGAGAGAGTTTTTCACTATTGTATATGCAATGGTAAATGACTACGGAGCCACTCTTGGAGAATTTTACATCACATTCAGGACTAGAATTGCCTTTGCTTTTATTATAAGTACGAGTTCTGAGGCACCAGAATGAAGTTAATTTGTGTCAAAAAAGGAGTCATTATGTGTGTAATCCGCCTACGTGACACGGGGATCTTTTGACAAAAAATACTTTCCGTTGTCATTCAGTACTGAAGGGCTAAATTGAATACAACAATCACTACACACTGTAATTATCAGAAAGACGTGAATATACACAGATAATATAAACCTCCATTTCGCGTAATGAGGCTTCGTGTTGTGGTAAGATGTGACAGTTTTGCACTTTTTATTCATCACGTCTACCTGTTGTAGCGAAGTTGTTTGTTCTCTATGCATTGACCGATATACATAGATTGAGCGTCTAGGCGCGTGGGCGCGTGGATGTTTGGAGTTGGCGACTGAATACCTGTCGCCACCACCACAAGACAAGAGAGACGGCTGACTGCCGTCGGCTTTGTATCGTGTTTCCGAATCTACAGTTAATAAAACGCCCAAATACACAGGTATATTGGTTTAAATTGCAATTCTCTCAAGCGGACATAGACTCCAGCTCATAAGATGTCTCGTTGCTGACATATATATATTTGGTTATGATTCCTTTCTGTTGTGTCTTCCCCCTGTAATTTAATTCATCCCCACCGAGGGGATGAAGGCTGAATAAAGCCAATTGAACCTGACATGGAATTTATAAATTAAAAATTGCAACTTAGTTGCAAATTCACTGTTTCCCACTGGTGAACGGATCAGACACACTTTTGGTTAAGTCATTTGTCGTTTCCCTTCTTGCGTCCACCAGCCTAATTACACGCTCACTCAAACCCCCTTATACCCCCTACACCTCTAATACACCTCACACCATATATGTCTATTCATGGTTCTCTCTGCATGGCACACGAACAATTTTTACCAGACACGGCCACCATCTTTTAAGATACGATCTTATTACCAACCAGCGACTGATTGCATCAAACTTTGAAAGACAATTCCATAACAAGTCAACTCATAGCGATCACAAGTGATCTGCCAGCGAGGAGTTATACTATAGAACATTGTGGAATTGGATGCGATGTATGTAGATAATCAAGAGACGAGGAAACAAAGTTAAATTAGAACTGACTGGATAACCACTTTAGTAAATGTTGCCGTACCCACTGAAACTGCGGCCTCGAGCTTTTAAGCGTACTTTATATATCACAGAAGAATAGATATACGATATGTCTAAATCCTTGCTTGATGTCATCGTTTTAAACGATTAGCAAATAAAAAACGCCCGAAGTTGTTGCATAGTGATTCCTATCATGGTAATTGCAAGAAATGTATTCCCTGCCTGTGATGTGTTTAATAAGCTTAACCGAGAACGGCACAAATTAGTCCCATCAACTAATAGTTAACGACAATTTTTATCATCGTAATTATTTTTAATCGTCTGTGATAAAATTGGGATGACCACTTTAGTAAGTTGCCGTATCCACTAACACTGCGGCTTCGAGCTGGATTTCTTGGAAATACAGTCAGCAAAATAATCATTTTTAATCGTCTGGTATGAAATTGGGGTTTGTAAATTGGTTGTAAGTACAGAATTTCAATTCATAGGAATCGCCATTCTTAATCTTTGTGTCTTGTCTAATGACATATTTCAAAGAATAGTAATTGTGTAGCTGGATGTAGAAAACCCGTTCATCAATCGGGTATACCAACATTCACAATGGATGTTATGTCAAAACAAGTGTTGTTAAATCGCCTTACACTCTAACTAAAAGATGGCTTTTGAATGGCTTTCCCACCCAATAATTGCAATTGTATGTCATTGTTAAATCGCTGTTGTGGTGCAGACAGGGGAAAGTTGGTGATGGGGAAGGGGGAGAGGGGTGGTAGTGGAGGCGGGTTGAAGCGGTGTAGTTGCCCTTCAGTAATAAGTGGTATTATAGAAATCGCAGATCCCGGGAGAGCTCATTTCATTATATAGTCATAAATAACATCCTGGCATTTATATTGTCTTATGCTTGCAAAGTATAGGGCGTTTTCGTTTATTGTAGAGCCCCGTTTGTAACTAAATGTGTGTATAATAGCGCCTCTGCCACAATCATTTCATCTCCACATTTTTGGCGTTAATTTGTTTTAAGTGCGTTGACTACGGCATAGTTGAACTCCATCTGTATAGGATATAATTGGACTGCCATTATTATTGCCTACGTCAGTGTTGCTAGGTTACCATAAAGTTGATTGGCATTGTAAAATCAGGGTCAAACCTTAAATGATACTTTCCACCGAAGTTATGTTTTCAACCACCGTTCTAGGACGTCTGTTGCGGGTACCAATAATCCGCTCTAGAAGTGTAATGGCAGCAGGAAGGGAGATATATGCCAAGACTTTATAAACAATATGTCCGAAATACGTCTAGTAATATTTGAACTGTTCTGAGTTAATTTGGTTTCTGTTTCAGTCAGATGTAAATATTAAATATATGTTGCTTGCGTTTAGAAAACCGATGATATGCGGCACATTACGCAATTGCTTTTATAAGTTCTAAGACCCGGGTGATTTAAAGCAATAAGATCATTGCAAGTATCAATGTTAAAAACACTCATCGAGAATTTAAGTTGTGTTCCATTTCACATAACACAGTGCTTGTGTCTCTGTCATCCATTGGGGCTACACTACGGACCTTTGGTGTCCATTTATAGCGGAATGTATGGCGCGTTAGTGTTTAAATCGAATCATGGCTTAGTAGAGAAGGGATTCCCGGAGTCTGCTTCCTGCCTGTGGCGCATTTATCTATCATTTCTGCTGTTTGTTTTAAATAGGTAGCAATTAAGATTATTGCCCCTGTTTATAACCTTCCTGTAAATTTAATAAACCACATTCCCTTATCTGCAAAGTATCGTTGTTTATGCGCCTTTGCAGTTCCAAATAAAGACATACTTTACGCATTGGGCTGATGTTCGTTATCACACGCTACGGAAGTCTAGCATGCGTCATACTTCACGTTTTCCTTCCCCCAAAGTAGCAGGTGCCATATGTCAACTCGCGGTTATATCATCTGACTCCTAGCGTTTACCCTTTCGATAAAGTAGGACCAAAGCTTTGAAGTACCAAAAGCTATAATGCTTATCGTTTGCAATACATGATAGGGTTCGTATATTAGACCTTACATGTACTTTTACCTGAAAAATATAACCTGCGACACGCATACGCCGAACAGACATGACTGGTAGACCTATACATCAATGCTCCTGTGAACTACTACAAATATCTATGCCTTGAATGTAGACTAGCTTAGGTGCATTTTAGTTCAATGAAAAGGTATCAGTGAAGTAGCAAGGCCAATGTGGAATATTTACATCGAATTTCATCGCGGACAACTGCCACTGACAGCACAGAGAAACAATACTAGGCGTCAATAATTGGCAATGTTCAACTTGTTTATTGAGATGTCTTTGAATTGCGAGTAATATCATTTATATTGTCTCCTCTGTAAACATTGGCAAGGTTGGTGCGACGCCTTGTTGCGTTAACTAGACCAAACTTGCGAAATGCTTTTGCAATACAAACTTTTTATACCAATTTGACTCGGCCCATGCACTAATAGTATAATGGCAAAGTTGATTGGTCAAATGGTTGCCAAGGTCAATGCCTGTCTTCTGTGCGTTAATCTTTGATGGCATGCTGTGCCGCTGGGCGTAATACAACGTACAGGAATGCTTTAAGGTGAATCGGTAATGCGAACTAAAAGCCATCATACAATGGTTGACAAGGTCAATGCTGTAAATGATTATCTATGATAAGGTTATCTCTTGTACGAAAACAAGGTATCAGTAAGTTTTGCTTTAAGGTGCAATATATCTTCTACAGCCATGATACATGGTACTTATGAATATATGCAGGTTTAATGTAATAATAACAAACTATTCAGCGATAAGACTACATCTCTATTGCTATCAGCATTTGGATATGGCGTAAATAAGTAAGTAACAAATATAATGGTTTATTCCCCTATGGAAAATTGACCAACACCTGCTAGAAGGGGTTTTGGTATTCGCATGGTACTAGTCGGTCTGTAATAGAGATTAAAGGCAGTGATTGGTGTCATAAAAAATACAAACCAACGGCCCGACGATTACGCACACCTCTCTCCAACCAATGCTTTTGTTGCTAGTCATTAAAATCATAATGAACTGTTAACCAATTGTTCTTTTATGCTGAAATTATCACATTATGGGCTAAATGATGTAGTGTTATATGGCATGGGGTCAGATGCAAGGAAAAAAACAACTAGTCTTAGTGTTGCTGATGATAGCAAGATTTAACCGGCAGTGGTATATGAAAGTTGCTTTACCAGCCTTGTAGAGGGGTTTTGGCCATGCGTGCCATGAGAAATCTGTATACAGTTATTAGTTCATTGTTGAAGTGCCGTGAGGTTTAATGCCATAATTGTTTACATGACTGCTCTTACATTTACATGTGACCACACTTATTAACGAGAATTAAACAATGATGACAATGTATTCACAAAGGTGGTAGTTAAGTTTCCTTTAACTTTAAAACGTTTGTCCTTGATGTTTAAGGTGACACGAGTGCAACATTGCCATGGATTAACCATATCACTAGCTTGCATAGCGCTTGTCCTCCATTTTGTTCCCGGATAGTAAATTGTATTTTGTCTGAGTGCACAAACAAATCCTGTATGCTAATCCTTGAATAAGCCAAAGGCAATATAAATGTTTCGCTCTCGAATAACAATAGCAAACAGTCACGGGATTCAAATGAGGCGGTACTGTTAAGCAACTTCCCACTGTTGTGACGCTATACAATAAAGCACAAATGTTACACTAAATACCATCGCGTTCAGACAAGCGTTCGTCAATTGTCATTAAGAGTCAGAATCAGCCGTTAGCCGTCCTTTGAAGATATCAAGTAATGGTATTCCGACCTTCTAACTCCCGTAAGCAACTTGCAACTCATCTAGTTGCCGGCTAGGAACATCATGTTTACTGAGGTTGTCAAGTTATTCTGAGTAGTGTAAATCATCTCTGCTCTGGCTCGATAAGGGGGACGACCTTGCAGAGGTAGCATCAATCTATCACAACAAATCATACCAACACTCCAACCAATGCTTTTGTTGCTAGTCATTAAAATCATAATGAACTGTTAACCAATTGTTCTTTTATGCTGAAATCATCACCTAATTGGCTTAAGAGCTTTAATGTCCATATGCTACACTAAATGATGTAGTGTTATATGGCATGGGGTCAGATGCAAGGAAAGAATCAACCAGTCTTAGTGTTGCTAATGATAGCAAGATTTAACTGGCAGTGGTATATGAAAGTTGCTTTACCAGCCTTGTACAGGGGTTTTGGCCATGCGTGCTATGAGAAATCTTTATACCGTTACTAGTTGATTGTTGAGGTGCCGTGAGGCTTAATGCCATAATTGTTTATATGACTGCTCTTACATTTACATGTGACCACACTTATTAACGAGAATTTACAATGATGACAATGTATTCACAAAGGTGGTAGTTAAGTTTCCTTTTACCTTAAAACGTTTGTCCTTGATGTTGAAGGTGACACGAGTGCATTATTGCCATGGACTAACCATATCACCAGCTTGCATAGCGCTTGTCCTTCATTTTGTTCCCGGATAGTAAAATGTATTTTGATTGAGTGCACAAACAAATCCTGTATGCTAATCCTTGAATAAGCCAAAGGCAATATAAATGTTTCGCTTTCGAATAACAATAGCGAACAGTCACGGGATTCAAATGATGCGGTACTGTTAAGCAACTTCCCGCGCTATTTTGACGCCTTTCAATAAACCACAAATGTCACGCTAAATACCATTGCGTTCAGACAAGCGTTCGTCAATGGTCATTAAGAGTCAGACTCAGCCGTTAGCCGTCCTTTGAAGATATCAAGTAATGGTATTCCGACCTTCTAACTCCCGTAAGCAACTTGCAACTCATCTAGTTGCCGGCTAGGAACATCATGTTTACTGAGGTTGTCAAGTTATTCTGAGTAGTGTAAATCATCTCTGCTCTGGCTCGATAAGGGGGACGACCTTGCAGAGGTAGCATCAATCTATCACAACAAATCATACCAACACCTGATTAAGGCATAAGGTGATATACTTTAGGCAGAGAATGCGACGCTGTATTGCTATGAGCAAGGTTATCTCTTGTACGAAAACAAGGTATCAGTAATGCTCGAAGTTTTGAGGCGTGCAATATATCTTCTAAAGGTGCATGGTACTTATGAATATATGCGGGTTTACATAGACAGAAAACAACGTTGCAGCAACCTCGAACATTGTACCCTCTGACAAATCGAGAGAATTGAAAGAATTTTAATGATTTTTGCAATAAGGAATTTTCGACCTGCTGGAATTTGCTCAACAATGCATTATTTACAATAAGATGTATCTAGAGAGAATGTTTGCAATTGAATACATTTCCAGATTATGTAAAATCGACTTGTTATTTACAGAGATATTGGAAGTATAATTAATGGCATTTTTTATAAACTATGATGCAATCGCAATCAGAAGTGACCTTATCAGCAGCCATTAAATTGTACGACGCAACAAACCAGGTCACTGACAACCTTCGAATAAATTGTAGTTGCCATCGGATGGTTTTGATGGTTTTATAGGCGATTAAATGTTTTGCTTAAGGACTGATACCACGATTTTTCGACCTTAAGCGACTGGGAAACCACCAATTTTTTACTAGAAGATATATCTCAAAGAGGTTTGCAATTGAATTAAGCTACATCATGGTGTAAAGTTTTTCCGAGCGCCAATCGTCCAAATTTTAAGAAAATCCACAAGAAGAGATTCAATGGCCTATAAAACCATTAATAACCGCCCGATGGCAATACAAATGAGGTCGAAGATTGTCAGTGAATGGTTAGGTGCACCATATAACTTCATGGATGTTGATGACGTCATTAATGGTTCCGAACATTTCAAAGTATATCAAATATACCACAAGGTTAATTCTCAATTACAAAATGGGTAAGTTGTTGTAGACAACGCAAATGCAGTCTTAAAATATTATGTATGTTGATGACATCACTTAAGGTTCGGAACGCAATAATTGTCAAGCGGAAGTGAAATCGTTAGATATTGTCATATTAACGATTCAACCAGGTTTTTTGTGATCATTGTGGTTGTAAAACCTATTTTGAATCTGGTTATTTTGTTTTAGCAGCAGGTAAAACGTCGCCAAGTTCATAAATGGGTAAATTGAATTCTTGTCCTAATCGTTCATCAACATAACTAACATCAAAATCATCAGCATTAACAAAATAACGACAATCAACTGTCCTCATCACAATTGATAATGCCCATAAAAAAATAATCAGAATAGGTGTGGATTCGGTAATAATAGGTTAATAAATACACAATTACCTTAATCATAACTGGTATGCTGTGCAACTAAATCCTATCCGCACGACCAATAATGTAGGCTATTCAGGCCTTGGGATATTCTTGCTTAATTGCTCCTGAGAAGTAATGAATGAAACATCGTGGTAAAGAACACTAATCCAATAATTCAAGGGTCAAAGCTTCAAGCAGATGAATGATACCAGGTTTTGAATATTCTTATTACATGTATGTCCTGTAACGTACATTGTGACTTAATTGGTACACGTATAGCTCATTGAACTTGTTTATGACCGTGATTAATCAAACCAGCAGACACGCTGCGATATCATATGAAGACACAAGATAATAAAATGTATTAATACAATGCCCAGCATGACGTGCAAAGCGTATTTTCAAAAGGGCAAGTCATGTGCCATATGCTACGTTCTTTCTTGAAAGGTTGATATGCATTGTTCATTAGAAGTAGCAGTCAGTAGGCACGGAAGCCGTTATTGTGAAGCCGTTGTTAACCGACTATACTTACAAATATTCTACTCTGGGAACACATTGAGAATGTCAACCACTACCAACGTATTGAAGGTCAGGGGCCGGAGAAGTAACGAGTTATCTGTCAGCCATTGGTACAAATGGTACAGCCGTCACGGTCTTCTCTCAATGCCATCATGATCGTCCATGACATTAGCGTGCAATTGTAATCCAAATTATATTTCCCGATTAACAATTACATTATCCTAAAACCAATAGTTTGGTTTGTCAAATCTCCAGGGCAAATGTTAGTTTGCCATAATAATATTTGATTCTTTTGGAACTACATCACCGTTTCATTTTATTCTACAGCACTACATGTTAGTTGTACCATGCCTTTGTAATGGTTTACAATATCACCCCCCCTCAAGAGCCATACAATTGTATTGCTGATCCTCTTGGAGCTAAGTGTAGACTTGTACTTGAATGCCCTCATTTTCATTCAACATTAGTGCGAATGTAGGTTAGGTTGAAGTGGAACCGTCTTTAAGTGGAACCGTCACAAGCTCCTCCCACTAGGCAATGGCCTCCACTTCCTTCGTATGTCGGTTGCCACCACGTGTTGACCAGGATATTTCCTGGTACAATTGAATCCAAAGCTACTTAAGATGTTGACCCTAAACTTGGTACAATGACCTGATATCTGAAGGTGTTTCAAGGGGGCTCGACACATAGTAAACTAAAATGAATACATCACATGACTCTTTTACTCGACTGGCAGTCAGGATAGGTGGTTGATGCAGTAAGTCAACTTTCATTTCAGGCTGTTGTTTGATTGTATCAATAACTCTCAGTGCTGACAGAACCTCTTCAAATCTTTTGAATACCAAAAAAAAAGTATAATTGCAGTCAATAATTTCTGAACATCTAAAAGGCCGAATGGAACAGTGACAAGGTGCTAACTGGTCATGTGCTGCTCTGAGGGCATCCTTTTGGGTGAAAGTGGTAGTCGGTGTATGTCACCCTGTTAGGAATACAATATAAAAATTATTTGACCACTCGGACATCATAATCTGCCCTTGTGCTCTCCTGAATCTGAGCACAAACATATTATACATTAACATTTAAACATTGAAAGCACGTGAGGCCAATAGGCCTTCAAATTTTTGCTGCATTTGACATGATTTTCTACAACACCTTCTGACGAGATTTTTTTGTAATTGTACAACACACCAGGATGAATATTAACCCCCAATATCACTTGTCAAGCTAGGCAAGTAGCCCAATTTCCACTAGTCTGGTGACAAAATTCTATGGCCCAGTATTTATGCAAATAGTAACATCACTTCGGCAGAGGGCAAAGACCATACAGATCGTATATATTATTTGCAAAAGGCCCAATGTATGATTTTAGACCATTAGCTTGTGACATTAAGCTAATGGTATGTAGTGAAATGTCCCATTGGGTTTACATGGAACTGCAGTTTATCACTTATAAGTAATGGCTAAAAGGTCCTGCGGGGCTGATTGGTAGTTTGTCATTGACCATCTAGCTAGCTTAATAACCAAATGTGCCATTAAAGGCTAAGTACCGGCGGTCTTACCGATGACGGAGTTAAGGTATATCATTGGCTCTGTTGAAGAGCAAAGCTACAAAATAAAGGCAATAGCTTGTACTTTACTGGAATATGTAAAAAAACCAAGCAGATCCCGAAATAAGGCTATATCTTGTAGAAGTTGGGGGAGGGGGAGCACCATATACAACCATATAAGTCAGGATCGTCCCTTCTCTTATGTAGGTAACCTGTGCAAGGGCTGCACTATAGATCAGACTGAGAGTTGCATACTAATATGTTGATATTCACCCAATAAATATCAATGGACAAGACAATGGAAGCAAGGGTAGGGTAAATAATATGAGGACACATTCTACATTACAGCATGTGCAGCAATATAGTATGCATACGAATCAGACTATACAATATATTCACTTACAGCTAACAATTATCTTTGATGGCCAAAGATTGGTAGAAAACATACGAAAGATAAAAATTACTATTGTAGACACTTACTCAGGTATGAAGATTCATTTTACCTTCAGCTTCAAGGGTAAATTGCCTGGCCGTGGGTTATCCCACAAATTTTGTCAGCTTGGACAATTCTTCAGTAGTCAGAGTCATAAACTTATATTGCGGATCCCCATAGTTGTTTTCGCCGCCACATTTGACACCCATGCCGGCCTCTGGATGAAATTGTGGCTTCTCAAGTAGGCGCAATGCACAATCTAAAACGTGCCTTCGTCTCATATTCTGTTGGCCGACTCTAAGTTATATCCTCATTATAATTGTCGATGTCGACGTCTATCGTGATGAGTACCATGGATTAGCAGAGATAAAATGCGAGGGCTTGGCACGTGTACAACACCAGCTATGCATCAGCGTTGTTCTAATGGTCTGAATCCATTTACGTGTAGTAGTTCCCGCCTCTATATATCATCCCACTAACTACTCCGTTGAAAGGTGGTCTGACATTCTAGTTCATTGTCATGCATATAACAGGTCAATGCTCGAGTGATTAATGCATCCAGATTGAGTCTCCATCGTAGGTAAATGTAGAGCATGCATGCAGATTAAAGGGTAGAAATGATATCAAAGGGGCGGTGCATTATTCGCAATCTGCTGCATCATTAGCCACTGATTGACTTAAATAAAGGCAGCATATACTTTTATATCCCATTGAGGTAACATGAGGGTCATACGTTTGACCACATTTGTTTAATATTCCGTGGTAAACGTATTGCCATGGCGGATTGTGATTCAAACCAAAATACACATTTATAATGTATCACTACGTATCCCCCCAAAACTTTCACCTCAGGTACACGTTGTGAAACGTTCACATTTTCCGTCAGTATATGAATGCGTTAGACACACGTATTTTAGGCAACGGGATTAAGCTTGAAGTGCGAAGTATCGGTGACACGCATGACTTATCGAGTGTGATAATGTTGACGTCGACTGTCTCGTGTACTCATACACTCCAAAGAATATACAAAGTGATCAAATAGTTACTCAACAAGCTGTCCATTGTCACTAAGTACATTTCTGTGATATTGTAACACCACAAATGCGCATATGTCATGGATACACCCGTAACTATGCCCTGATATGGTAGTTCTCTGTTTCTTTAACACCGTCATTATTGTACATAAGAGGCCGCTTGTAATCGTCCCTTCAGCTTATTGCCTTGAAGGAGTCCACTGCGCGATGCCCCCTAAAATACACCAGACAAGGGTGAACTGACATTCCAGTTCATTGTCATGCATTGCACAGGTCGTTGCCTATGTGGTTTATGCCTCTATAATTAGCCTAAGCGGGAGTTGCAATCCAAAGAGTACAGCATCAAGCTATAAAATACTTTCGAAACTGCATTTGAAAGGGCAGAACCTGCCCATAACAAATATGCAGCCGTATCTGTATTCCATTGGTGAGGTACTGTAAGGTTTACACTCGCACGATTACAAGAAATTGAGTGCAATAAGAGAACGAATCATCAACAACAGGTTTAACAAATATGGTTCGATTTGACCATCGACACGTGAAATCAAGGGGATTACCGGTGTTGCGTTTAATTTTGCTTTTCAACTCCCGGACCTATTTCAAGATATATTCTATGAGGTAGTTGGCTAAATTAATAGGAGCACGGACACAGTATTATTTGTTGTGTAGATAAAATCTTGTAGTTTACTATATCTTTTATTTGTAGCGAGATAAACGTTGACCAGGTCAGAATATCGTTATTGATCACTTCTTCCTCGTTGATTAAGAGCCAAGCGTCGTTGATAAATGAATGGATCATTAATTCGGCACAGAGAATAAGCGAGCGAGATAGCTTATTGCAAACAATGTCATGTGCTCACAATGTCGAAACATTGTGTTGAACGATGAGAGCCACTTGCTGCCAAGAAGGATTGCCAAACAATCCCATTAATCATGGAATACATTACATGTAAATAATCATGATGGGCGGGAAGGCGTGGTACACCTTTCAAGAAGGCGCTTGTAAACATATTAATCAGCCAACATGTGATATCCTTCCACAATTGATCACTATAAGCATAACCACGAAGCACAATGCCAATATTTGCAGTCCTATTCCATCATCTATTTGCTGTCGGTAGTTTTCATGATGCGTTTTAACAGACGAAAAAATCAGAACATTGTTGTGTGTAGAAAGATTCCTATCAGAGGGTAAGATAAATTATTACTGACAATAACAAGAGACTTTCAGCTAAACAATGAAATGCGTTTGGATATCGCCTGATAAATATTTCAATAGACTGGGAGGACAGAATGGCTAAAAATATTTTAGGCCCATTTAAACTACACTGAATGCAGTATTGGCTACCAAAAGTCATGCTTAGGTCTCCTGGTGGAGTTTACTATGTCCACCTGCTTGAACCGTACTTTCAGTTGACCTACATTTATTCAAATATTTTTGATACTTTCAATTATGATGATCGCTCTCCTTTGGAGTCGCTGTGGTTAACTCATGAAATACATGGCGCAGATTTGGCGACAGTCCCTGTTGCCAGTAATACTATCATAATTGCTTCCAATCAAAAGAACGCCTAGGAATGTATTTTATTCACATTGGCCACTTTATGAATATCATCAATGCACCGATTCAATACCACGTATGCCTAAACCGAGCGGAAGGTAGGGTGCGATAATCATTGCATTTTAATTTATTTTAGATAACAAAATTTGGGCGGCTTTGCTAATCATTATTAATCTTCGTCATATGTTTACATTGCCCTTTTAACGATTTGTGGATTATTGCGTGAATAAGTCGCCCAGAGGGTCTCATGCGCCCATGTTTAGGAGAAATCCATATATCGTCATGCAGTAGTCAATACTTCATATATAAGAAAAAGGTTTTGAACGCATTTTAAATACTCATAAAACAATGCTCGTTGCTGTAACCATCCATTTGCTTTCGAAGCCGTATACAAACCAATGACGTTGCCTGAAACAGAATTCGACTTAACCGAGCCGAACAGTTTATGCACAAGTCCAATATATGTCATTTTCATTTCATTCACTCCTCTGTGTGTTCAATGTGGATACTGTTCTATCGTTCGCCAAATAGACGAACCATATATCATTCTAAAATGGAACATCGTTCAAAAATGAAATCCGTAGATTGTGCTATGGAGGCTACAATAGTGATACTACGTCTCAAAAAGCACTTAAGGAGCAATGAGAGCCACCACCAATCAGGTACAAAGTAAATAACACAAATTAAATGTCTCCTGCTTAATTAGTTAGACAACTGCTCGGCGCCTTGAGCTCTATATATCAGCCAAGGCATGAGGTCTTCAAATGGGATACGAACCTCTAGAAAAGGGCAGTTATTAAATGTTTTACATCTTATCTGTAATAAAAGTTTTGTTTGTGTTGACTGCTGGGGTAAGATCGGCCAACGTTGTCTCTGAAAGATTATTGCTAATTGGCATGGAGGACTGAAACGCTAAACATATATGTAATGTTACCTAGACATTTTTGACAGAGATACTGTGTTTCTATAAGCGCGACGCTACTCATCCATAAACTTGTATTAAACACAGTCAAATAATTCTACATCAAACGGATAATTTCCTACGTTTACGAAAGCGGAATGTGCCTTGAACATACGTATTTCTTGACAAATGTCTTCAGTTGCTCACCATCAGACAACTGCCATAAATGCCCAAAGAACTGCAATATCAGAGAAAAGCTACTTGATATCAAACGTCAAAGCTCGATTGACAAAAAAGCCCCAGAAGTGAGATTATGCCGTGTATATACAACATGGCATAGTAACGCAGTTCGTATCAGCTTGCACGACAAGTCCACCGTAATTGGAAATTTAAATGCCTCAAAGGAAAACTCTAATGAGCACCAATGTAACATAAATATATTAACCTTATATAATGATAACATGTGATGTTTTATACCTGAAAGTTTAGAGGATATTCTGGTATGATGTAAATATGTGGTAATATGCACTAATCGCAATAAGCATTCTTGGATACCGCTAAGAACCTTCAAACGAGTTCGTTTCTCGCCCCAGCACAACACTAAAATATATATACATACACATATGAATGAGTATTGCAAAGTGATTAAGGTTTTCTTATTCGCAATTACATAGGTTATATTCATCCTTTGTATCATTATATGGATATCAGGTATCCCGAGATGAGGTCACTTCTTCCCCGATATATATATATAGAGAGATATATATATAGAGCAATGACAGAGATACCTTTGTTTCTATAAAATAGATATATATATATGTAGAAATCTCTAGACAGAGAGAGAGATCTCCTATATAATATAATGATCTTCTATGAGATTTACCTCTATATTCTCTTTGCGCAGGAATATCAGCGATATCTGGGAGACACATATTCAACGTAGACTGTAAAATATCCTAGATATGTATAAATAGAGATCAGGCCATCCGTGAATAGTATTGAGTATGCTGAAGAAGAGATCAGGTTGCGTGATGCATTCAGGAAAGGCATTAGATATGTTATGATGTTAAGAGATTTTAACGAAGAAAGCAAAGCCACAGTTGTCGCTCTAAATGCAAAGTAAGCAAATGTCGCATTGTGTATGAATCCCAGGTTGCGTGATGCATTCAGGAAAGGCATTAGATATGTTATGATGTTAAGAGATTTTAACGAAGAAAGCAAAGCCACAGTTGTCGCTCTAAACGCAAAGTAAGCAAATGTCGCATTGTTTGAATCCCCAACTCCGACTTGCCGATTACCAGTCCCCAATCCCTTGCCGATTACCGTCGACCCGTCCCCAACCCCTTCCAGCCCCACTCCCTTGCCGATTACAGTCGACCCATACCCAACCCCTTCCACCACCACTCCTTTGCCGACTTCAGTCGACATATCCCCAGCCCCTCTTAGTCCTTCTCCACAGCCTACTTCAGTCGACCCATCACCGACTCCTCCCCGCTTTGGTTATATGCCGACTCCCGTCTCGCAATCACCAATATCACTCTTTCAAGCTTTGACTCTACACTGAATTTTGTCTTGCTATCACCAGCCCCTCCTGACTCTGGTGATAGACTGGCTTCTGCGCTGGCATCACCAACTCCTCAAAGACCAAATAAACCATCAATTTTCGAACTCACATTACCCTCAACCGACCCCGTGTCTTTCCCGCAATCTCCCGTTCCACAAGTCAAATCTTTGCTGACATCACCTCCTCAAACAAGCTTCTAGTCAGCCCACGTGTCGCATCCCCAACTCTCTTGAGACCCTACTTCTCAACGGACATCTGCCCACAGTTTCCCGCCAACACTTCTCCCTGGCGCTTCCCATTATCTCCATGCGGATCCCTCTATCTCAACAAGCTGGAAACCCAATTTACCTGATCTGAGTGCTTGCAACATTGCCATGGCACCATCGCCTGTTATCAGAATCAGGAATCGTAGGCTTCTTGTGATAAGCTTAACTCCCGAGGCGCCGATGCGTATTTTAGTGCGCAGAGAAAGGACGGGTCAGGCAAATGCGGGGCGCATGCGCCAAGTTATGGGATGCGCCAGTCAATGTGAAACGACCATGACTTGTTTTCCATCAGCCCTGCTTTGCTAGTTTAGATGCAAGTAAAACGACCATGACTTGCTCAGGCTATATTACTATTCCAAGGGTATAAGTTTAGAATAGACAGGTTTACTGTTGCATATCTAATCTTGCTTCTATCCCCTTTTCCACCTAAAATCGCACGCCAGGTAGGCCCCCGAAGTTAATTAGTTTTAGCCTTGAGGTGCACAGAGAGACCAACTCTCTGATTGGCTCGGATTCACGAGGGTTCGGCCTCAATAGTGCCAGTTTCCGAGTACAGTTGGGGTATCTATGGGTAATTTAGATGCCCTAGCCATAGATATTGCACCATGTCCCCAATAAAATTAAAATATGTTTGGATTCCAACCCCTAGAAAACAGGCAAGCCTGCACGACATCTACCAACATTTCACATGTTCAACAATAAGTATAGTAATAAAAGTAACATATATAGCAATGTAATAATAGTACCATAAATACTTGGATTTTACTGATAAATAATTAATCGGAGCAGAATAGTTTTTAACAATTCTGATATAATGTACACTGGAATGTGTATTCCATATTTCGACTCAGTACACAGTCATTTCCTAACCAACCAACCCTTAGTGTAGAAAATCACCATGATTTTTTATTTCTCCCATGAAGGGACCTAGTTTCTTTTGTGAATATTCATCCACTTAAAAGGAGAAGGATATGTTGAGTGCCAAAATGTTGCTGGAGTAACCCCCTACAGCTGAAATTAATTATAAACCCCAGCTTCCCAGATCCACGAGTGGCCTACATGTGACCTGCTACTTCCCCCCTCTCCTCATACATACCCCATATTCCAGAGCCACATGACCATCCGCCCCATGCAACGCCCGAAGGACCTAACACTAACTGACCTGGCTACTGCACGTCCCGTGAGAATTGGGATGGCGTGTCTAAGTCGTTGAGGGAAGCCCTTTACATCGTAAAAATCAGTTCTATCCTGGCGTCCGAGCTCAACACACCTCTTTTTTTAAAATTTATATATATATATTATATATATATATATATCTTTGTGTTTGTGTGTTTTGTGTGTGGGTTTGTGTGTATATATATATATATATATATATATATATATATATATATATATATATATATATATATATATATATATATATATATATATATATATATATATATATATATATATGTGTATTATTATGTGTGTGTGTGTGTGTGTGTGTCTATGTGTATATATATATATATATATATAGATAAGTGTGTGTTTGTGTGTATGTGTGTGTGTATATGTATATATATATATATATATATATATATCTGTGTGTGTGTGTTTGCTATCTGTGTCTATATATATATATATATATATATATATATAGATATAGTGTGTGTGTGTGTTTGCAGATGTGTAGTAGATAGATAGTAGATAGATATATAGATAGATAGATAGATAGATAGATAGATAGATCTCTAGATAGATAGATAGATAGATAGATAGATAGATAGATAGATAGATAGATAGATAGATGTAGTAGATAGATAGATAGATAGATGTGTGATATGATATATAGATAAGTGTGTGTTTATATGTCTATCCCTATATATATATATATATATATATATATATATATATATATATGTATATATATATAAATAAGTGTGTGTTTGCATGTGTGTGTGTATGTGTGTGTGTGTGTGTGAGTATGTGTGTGTTTGTGACGGTGCTTGATAGTGCTCATGTCAGCACTATGACTTATGTTGCCAGTATTGGACATGTGTTGCAAAGACCGTTTGATTTGATCAACAGCTTTCGAATGAAAGTCAATCAAGTAATAATTCTGTGTTTGGCAAGTTAATTCTCAGCAATACAGACTTAATATGCGTCATCGTTAGTCTTGAATTATCTTATGATGCAATATGTCCATAATATCGGTGATTTCAAGGGACGGAGATTAACATAGGTGAGTGTCTTAGGATATTGCTGCTCTTGACTTTATTGATATGGAACGGATATTTATGATGTTGGCTTATTGTACTTAATAAGCGTAATAACCTATTTGACGGGACAATCAGCAGAGAATCACACACTATTAGACACTAGGTATGATTCCGTTACATTTATGTGGTGAAATTTGTTGCGGCATGAATGTATATAGTCATTTTGACAGCGTTTCCCTGATTGGTTTGGCATTTGAAATCATATTTCTTGCTAAGATTTCCATGGGTAAAGGCTGATACCATTATATATGCGTTGAATAAATCACCAACCTCTATTGCATATCACAGTACTGTAATGTTAGCAAGACGCATCGTGCTAATACCACCCTTGCATATAAGCCAATGTGTTTTGCTCGAGAAGGAGACCTATATGAGTGTTAAAAGCTATTCGTTTCCTCCAATGATCTACTATTTGTTGCCCTACTCGTATCGTCTGTACATCAATTATTTTAATGATAGTGCAACACCACGTGTTGACGCCCACAACGAGATACGCAGAAATAACGAGGGACTGCATTACAAGTTTTGTTATCGTATCCGCAAAACAATGATGGATGATGTTGGCAAACAACACCTCGTAAACCAAACCATGAGCGAGTGGAATACATATAGAAACATTTGCGAATATTATATGAAAGAACCTAAGCGCATGCTTAGTGAGGTGGAACTGTGGTTGAAATCATCCGCCAGATGATCGGTAAATAATCCTGAGATTTACCAGGAGAACCTTTTCTTCTGGAAATCTCGTAAATTCGTGAGTTATGATTTATATCAAAGCTCTCCGTGGTTATATAACAGCATTAACAATTAAATAGAAGTGCGATGCTAGGATTAATGCCTGGATATATTTGGTTGAGGCTATAGTGCCGTGGGTAATGCATTATTCGGATTCCCCATGAATATAAATGGTTCGAAGAAATAGAACGATATGGTTGACTGTCCTTTAAATTTTTCCAATGGTAAATCTATGCGACGATTCCATCGGTGATGAGCTTGGTTAACTAGGCAGGCGACAACTGAAGGCAAACGACCTGACATCTGCAAGACAGCCATTATCATATAACACAAGCTGCAAAACAATACTAGCAGCAGCTGCAATACTATCACTCTTGCCATGCAGCTGTAATGCCTGTATATTGCTTCCTTAGGACCTTTGTAGGTAGATATATATATATATAGAGAGAGATATATATAGAGATATATATATATATATATATATATATATAGATATATATAGATATATATATATAGAGATAGATAGAGATAGAGATATCAGAGATAGAGAGAGATATAGATATATATAGAGATATAGAGAGATATAGAGAGAGATAGAGAGAGAGATATCTGAGAGATAATAAATATATAGAGAGATATATATATCATCTATATATATATATAGACAGATATATATAGAGAGATAGATAGAGCGAGATATATATATCTCTCTCTATATAGATACATACATACATCCCTTCATATATATATATATAGATATATATATATATATATATATATATATTATATATATATATATACATATATATATATATATATTATAATATATATATATATATATATATATATATATATATATATATACTTATACACACAACATAATGTTTAATATATATATAGAGAGAGTGCAGGTTGATATATATATGGTACTAAACAATTAACTACCGGAAGTTGAGACCAGATCCGAGATTAGAGATACAACCTAAATAAGCGTTGTCTATTAATTTGCTTTACCACACCGCCCCAACCCTGATTGATGATGGCACCACGGAGAGTTCATTGCGGGTGAGGTGACTGATCAAATCGGGAAACATCGAGAGCAAGTAAACAACTACTCCTCGGATCCAGAGGGCATAGAAAATGTAATATCAGTATACGACCGACCGACTTACATTGTAGAAATATTGTACGACCCCACACAATTTCACTACATAATTAAGTACTCATTCAAGATCATGTTGAGTGCAGTAAATACTGAAAGTTTTGCACTAACTATTCAGCAAAGGGAATTTGTAATTAACCCGAGGTCCGTCTTTAGCATGAATGCACGAGGAGTATAAGATATGTATCAGTGGAAGTATGAGGGATTAGTTTTGATAGAATGACTGAAGTGAACATCAGTACAAGTGCATGAAGCCTTGAAGATATGTACTGAGCCACTCACAATCATGTCGCAATGAATGACTAATGCCAGATATATTCTCAATATAGACCACATATCCTCATTACGACGAGTATGCTGCACTGCAAAAGCCATGCGCCACCAGGATTCAGTGGAAATTATGAGCATGAGTTGCTTAGATTAACATTACGTGAATGATGTTCACTCAACGTGGTTAACAACGAAGTGCTAGATATGTCGCTGGCAGATAATGGCACAGCAGCATTTACATAATGGTTTATATGCTTTCATTGCCCGTAGAGCTTCCACTTCCAGTGCATCAGATTTATGTGCTACATTTTTCCTCTTTGGTGTTTACTTGACATCCCACGTTCTTGCACGCGTTGTCTTTGACCACTAAATTGGGCTCATGTCTGTGTTTTGCCCTGTGCAGCCGTAATAGACAGAAAATAACACTGGCGCTACATTTCAGCCATTTCTGATATATTAAAATAACCTATCAAAACAATGCTTATAACAACGAACATACGCAGTTGTATAAGATGAACTATCATATATATTAGAAGAAAGTGTCCCCGATGTCCTAAACTTTCTTGCAGTATTTGAGACCTTGAACTATGAAATTATCTGCCGGACATCGTGACGTAATGACCTTGGTGGCAGCCTGTTTATCTTTCATGTGAGTGAATGTTGTTAAATTGCAAGAAATCAGATGTGTGTTGAGTATGATTAATGAGCACAGTGGATGACGTGTTTCTGCAACATCACCTCTGCATCCGACAAGCTTGTTGAGATAAGTGATAGATATCTCGGGCACTGGAACATGTTATCTGATGGAATTGATTGCACATGTTATAAAGATCATCTATTTATCCCCGAGAGCAATGAACCGCAGTTCAAAAATTACCACTCAATAGATAATTGCAATTAAGGCTACAATGAAACCAGACGTAATGGTCATCAGTTGATACCAAACACAGATACATGAAATCACCGTCATCTGTGCTTCGTCATATAGTTGGTATGTTTAAAATTAATGGCAAGAATAGATTTCTACGGCTATGTCGTGGCATACCAATCCTTCAATAGGATGCTCATCTTTATCGAGAGAATTGAATGGTCCTTTCTGCACATTCTGATGTATTTTGCATGAGATTAGGGACACAGTAGAGGTGCTGCGATATAAAGTATCACAAAGCCTCAATAAAACTACAATGCAAGACAAAACCCGATTAATTTTATAATCATTTTGAAATGTGAACTAGGTTATTAATCTAGTGTTCGAAAGATAAGGTGCTCCGTCGATAAATGATGTTGCATTAGTTGGTACTTACATTGCATTGTGTTCGCTTATTGATTTAGCGGATACGCAAAAACGCACAATAGTCTCTAAATGGGCCTGTTTACTTGTCATCCGGGTCACAACGTTGTGATCTGAACACCATCTGGTGATTAACTTATAGGAGTGGTAACGCCAGTTTTTATCTTGTTCTGGTGATCATGGGTTTAATTAGGTTTTAGATTTCAGGTTCTATTTTGCCTCTGAATTCGATCTTGCACTTTCGATTAGGAATGCTAGGATCATTTTCGCAGTGTGCTGATTCGATTTATCAAAGCACATAATGTGTACCGACAAGCAGGATGCAATAACGTCGAGAAGAAGGTATTCTACTAGCTATTAATACATATGGATGCGGATCAGTATATTCGCCTAATTTGGCGGTGCCAATATCAATTATATTGACTGGAAACAGGTTTATTGCCGCTCCACGGTTGATTGTCTGACTATCAGATCTGACAATGGCCGTCGGTCAAAATTGCCTTCCAACGAAATATAACCGTTATATTACCGCATAGTCATGGAGCAGAATTCAAAATCCGATTCGCCCGTCTAAACGCGGCGCTGCTCTGCCTCCGCATAACATAAAAGTTTTGCCTATAGCGTTAACACTTTGGTCAACTGCAGTCATTACGCATTGATTTTAAAATTCAAGCAGCAGTTATGAATATAGTTGGAGTGTACATCACAGGATGATGCCCATGCCTGTCTCAACGAAGTGTTTGTGACATTGCGATAGCATTTATGTCATCGACCGGGTTATTTACACATTTGCGTTGTTTTATAAAGTGCTAAATACGTTCTTACGCCTTCCATAAAGTGCGCGCAATCAACATGGCACAGACATATCAACTGAAACCATAAATGACATATATGACAATCTCATGATAAAAAGTTGCTCATAGCATAAGCCACAAATATTTATTATGCGACATTATCCATTAACATATTATGTTGTTTATTGGGACGTGGAGACCGTTGAAGTCATAATGGTTGTATATGATTCACAGAAGTTCAATAAACGTGTCCCTGACATAACAATGAGGCGTAGTTAGCATTGGTAACATTGTGATAACTGCATTCCAATGCTACAGACGCAATAAAGTTACTCGTGGTCCCAAGTGAGATGCAATGATAGATGTATCGGCAAAATAACCAGCCAAATAGCGGCCTTTATAACGAGGACTTCCGGTATGCCGCCTTATCACGCCAAGCTAGTTATTAGTGGTTTTTAGTTAGTAATATAGCAAGCCAAAGTCTGTCATAGTCATGCACCCAGGTCATCGGGGGAAAGTAAGGGTATATATTCCTGGGGAAATAGATGTACAACATTCAATCATAAACAATAAAACATATATGTGTTTGTTTCATAAGTTTAATCAGAAAAAATATCTGCTTCAGAATGTGTACTGTTGTTTTTCGTGCATATATTTCTGGATATAGGTCAAATAACACCATTTGACAGACATGGCGACCCCCATCACGATGCCACTTGTATACACGCCAATCATGCCATTCGTTCAATCAGTTCAATATTCGCCTTAATAAACACAGTTTGGATATTTTCAATTCATCTACTGTTATGTACGTTAATGAAACTTTATATAAGATGGTTGATTGAGAACACTCCTTCTTTACAATTATTATTTTGGTGTGTAGTGTTTTTGTGATGTGTTTCGACTGACGATTGAATATGGACAATAAACGAGCCCGTCAAGGTTGAGTCTCATGAGAGCGCATGCTAAACTCGTTACGCAGATGACCACAAGTATCAAAGCAAAGCAATATCGGCTCAGAGGTACGATACTCTAGATATGAACAACGCCGACATGGTATCGCAAAAGTCCTACAAGAGGACGCTTTGAACTTCGTCGACATGCATTAAAATGTGAATGCCAAAATAAATGCAACATGAACGAACCATGATTCTCTTGCTAATTCAGTGAAGGACTGTGCTTGCAAGAACCCAACTGGGGACTATTTATCTTGATTATTTGCGGTATAATTGATTTCCTTATTCAGCAAAGGGAAAGAAAGAGAGAGAGATATTTAAACAATCATGTGGGACACGAAAGGCATGGTACACCTGAAAGCATATCAATCAAATAGCGTGTATAATCTAGCCCAAATGCATCACTATAAACAATTAAACGCTGCACAATGCCAGGATTTGAAGTCTTTCCATTTCATCATTCATTTGCTGATGAGAGTTTTTAAGATGAACTCGCTTTGACAAGCTAAATACCACAAACCAGCACATATATGATCCTACGTGGCATTGTGCAAATATGATGCCGAGTGATATGCTAAATTATGCATACAAAATCGACATAACCAAACTGGAATTAAATGCCATGGTTTCATCAACTTAAAGCTTACCTAGGTAAGCAACAACCAATAATGTATTTCGATGCCGTTCTATATCGGGTGTTCATGAGACAGCAGATCATTGGATCTTCGGATGTGACACATTATTGCAAAATTAACACGTGTGCTTGACTAGGGTGATTAGTCATGTCGGGCAACTAGCGTATAGTTTTGACCTGTCATATACGGTTTTGCTTTCAACGGGAATGTTACGATGCTCCATAATTGGTAGTGGTAAGCTGGGCAAGCACATGCGGTGCATTTCATTTTCACTGCCATAGTATTAAAATGCATTGGTAGATCTTAACTTGTTCTGAGGCAAATGTGGTAGGAAGTGTCGTCGCCATTAGATCGGATGAGTACATCTGGGCGTGTTACATTGATGCCGTTTGAAAAGATTTCACTAAGAAAAGATGCATTTATGAGCGAAAGACAAGTTTAGTGCTTTAGCAATTCGTGTTGTACCAGGATTGAATTCCATGTTGAATGCATATATTTCACTGGGGTATCTAAGATACCTGATATTAGCTCAGTACTGATTTGGGAATATACGTGATGTGCACAATAACATATTTAATGCAGTAGGAGATAATCTGTGCCAAGGTACAACGAGCCCCTCGTTGACACCCCTTCAATGACACTCAATCCAATATCTAATTTCCGTTGCGCGGCACATAATTTGTACGTTAAATGTTGGCATATCACTCCACAATTTGTTCATTGTGTTGGCTAAGCCAGTGTTCAGTTATGCAAACTGCAGACCTAAGCA
Organism: Urechis unicinctus; assembly: GCA_034190875.2. Lineage (NCBI taxonomy): Eukaryota > Metazoa > Annelida > Polychaeta > Xenopneusta > Urechidae > Urechis > Urechis unicinctus. The sequence goes on from CM067346.1 coordinate 40,014,851, forward strand.
TCAACTTATTGCCTCGCCGAGCGAACGACATCAAGTCTATGAGTCAGCACCAAGTGGACCAATATTTGATTTCGCGCATGTGCAACTCTTACATGAGTATCGTAGTAATTAGTTAGATATTTACATTTCAACTAGACTAATGTCCGCGGAGTAAACACAAACGATAATACAGGGAAAGTGGCCCGACATATAAGTAAGACAAAACACATACATCAGTAGTCAACAAAACAATGATGCTTACTAGTATGACAAATATGAAATATTTCGGTCTCAAATGACAGATACTTCGGGCATTTTATTCCCCAAACAAAACGATACTAAGGTATCCCTTGTGTATCAGTAATAACGTGTGCGCACTAAGAAAGCCAAGCGCCAGCATTACCGATGTGTAATTTATGGGGCCAGGTCATTAGCCTCCAGTATAATACAAGCTGTGACAAATTGTCTGCGTCATCAGAATAAAGCCGTCCGACAGGCGCCTTATTGTGTGTGAAAAACAGCCGAGGCTTTTAATCAACCCAACACCTGACCGTTCTTCTGACAGACAAGGATTGGCAGTCTGAATCCATGACAGACGCTGATTAAAATTAAGCGTTTGAGACGACCAAATCGATATATTCTGAATGAAATATGGTTCAGTAGTCAGAGGTGTATGTTTCAAGCGTGATATTCTGACAGGCCGCTTAGGCGTTGTCGGTGCAACATAATGCATTTGGTCTTGGTTTGATTAACTCCTATAAGATTTGTAGGCAAAATATAATACCTTCATAGGTTACAATTATTCATATAGCAACAATTCCGTTGACACATAAGACGAGATTAAATTATTTACTATTTCTGGTAATCTTTGCTCACATGTACATATCAACGTCATCGATTTTGCCGAAATAAGCCCCCATGGTCAGTTTGTTGGGGCTATAAATACGAAGTACAATTTATCAAATATATATGTTGTTCAAATGTGCAGTGTTTTTACAGTTTTATCCGTCTCATATATCGCGGCATACGCAGAGCCAAATGGGCAACATTATAGTCAAAAATATTTGAATGATCACGTTAATCATTTTTACATCGATGGCAAGCAAACAATTATTAACATATGATCATTTGTTAATGATTCAAGGTTGGGGGTACAAAAACTATGATTTTCGCGGGAATATGATCTGATATTAGTCAAATAGGAATTAAGCATAAATGCAACAATAACAGACGAGCAAGAAGATAATGCAGTAATATTTCCTTTAATTTCGTTGTCATGTTTGCCACTGATGCATCAAACAATGTTCATCGCCCTAACATAATATGCTAATGACATCAATCATGGCAACACATGCATTATGCTTCTCTGGCCTGCAATGCGAGCAGTTGACGTTGATTATTCAAGTCATTCCAGGATATGCATGGTCATTACAGAAGAAGCAATATACAGTCTGGTGATTTACGACGGGAAAGAATGAGGAAAATGGACAGTAAATTAGATTATTTGCGTTTTACTTACGAAAGTAATTGCTACGGATATTAATTGTCTAGGTTTGCCGATGTTCGCTTTGTGCCAAATGTGTGTTCGATTGCCTTACCAAACCTACAATGCCGTATGACGTGAGGTATAAGGACTATTCTCAACTCTTAAATCGCCATTAATTGAATTTTTCTAAACATGATCCAAAAACATTTCTTTAAATATTGAGTGAGCTGGTAGGATATGATATATAGAATGTCACACAAATTAACTGTGGTTATACTCTGTGCAATTAGGAACCAAACGAAACAATAATAATTGATATTACTATAAGCATTACTGCTTTTATGGTGGTCATTACACTAGCGCGGTGGAAAACCAAGACAGTATTACTAGCAAATGGACCCGGAATGGCAAGAAATGTATGGCACTAGAGACCTCGGAGCCTCAAGCACCCAACATCTAATCCTATGGGACACATTGCTTACTGCCAGAGCAATGCAAACATGAATGAGCGCTTTACTTCAAACAGCGAGTTAGGTTGTTGCTATCGCACCATGCATAAGCTATATTGATAGTTCATTCGAGACCTCGGTCACTTTTGAACAAAGTAGATATCAAAGTGAAATGGTCCAAACATATTATAAGCAACTGCCGATATGGACAACAATCCATTTTGTTGCACTGGCCTAATGTTTAATGGACATGTGCCACGTGGCACAGTGAACCTAAATTACGTACAGGAAAGAAAATGCTTTTTTATACTGATCATCGCGAACATCGGACAACCCAGCCCTGTAATAACCTTTGATAGTGTTACACATTAGTGCAAGAAGTCTAAATCTGGCCTTGAAAATAGAGACACTGTCAACCTTTGAGAAAATATATATATATATATATATATATATATAGATATATATATATATAGATATATATATATATATATATATATATATATATATATATATATATATATATATATATATATATATATATATATATATATATATATATATATAATATATATATATATATATATATATATATATATATTTATATATATATATATATATATATATATATATATATATATATATATATATATATATATATATATATATAGAGAGATAGATATATAGATAGATATATATAATATATATGTATAGATATATCGATAGATAGATAGATAGATAGATAGATAGATAGATAGATAGATAGATAGATAGATAGATAGATAGATAGATAGATAGATAGATAGATAGATAGATAGATAGATAGATAGATAGATAGATAGATAGATAGATAGATAGATAGATAGATAGATAGATAGATAGATAGATAGATAGATAGATAGATAGATAGATAGATAGATAGATAGATAGATAGATAGATAGATAGACAGATAGATAGATAGATAGATAGATAGATAGATAGATAGATAGATAGATAGATAGAGATAGATAGACATAGATAGATAGATAGATAGATAGATAGATAGATAGATAGATAGATAGATAGATAGATAGATAGATAGATAGATAGATAGATAGATAGATAGATAGATAGATAGATAGAGATAGATAGATAGCTAGATAGATAGATAGATAGATAGATAGATAGATAGATAGATAGATATAGATAGATAGATAGATAGATAGATAGATAGATAGATAGATAGATAGATAGATAGATAGATAGATAGATAGATATCTGTATATAAGCAATGATATTGGAAGATTATTACAGTAAAAAACTGACCTAACTATTGCTTGCGTAATTGGTCTTCAAATTGTACTTTCTTTCTCATGGAAAGTTACTGCTCCTTTTTTTTGTTTGCAGTGCGCCAACAGAAGTCAGTGAAATTATTTCGTTTCGAAGTAAAAAATATATTTAGAGTTATAGCAGCCTTGGCGATCTTATCATCACATTCGTTACATCGATCCTCAACGGGTTGTTCGTGGTACTGATATATGTGTTTCTGCCTGTTTGGCCATGATAATGACTGATCTTCACACTTAATACAATTGCGATGCTCATGTTCTGAGAAGCGTGAGCCAATTGTCAATCAATGTCAGATTCAGTCGTTGAAGCCATTAAGTAATGTCATGTCGACCTTGTAACTCCCGTTAACAACTTGCAACTCATTCTGTCGCAGGTGTACTGAGGTGGTAATGTTATTCTGAATGTTGTAAATCATCTCCGCCCGGGCTCGGGTTGAGCATCAAACGCACGGGGCAGAACAAATTATCGCAGCCATCTATACCCGATTACGGCATAAGGTGATATGCTCTAGATATAGATTATGACGCTGTTTTTTGGACGATGCAAGGTTATCTCTTGCACGAAAACGACGCATAAGTAATGGGCGAAGTGGGCGATAGATCTTCTGATGGTGCATGGTACTATGTGCTGGTCTACATCAACATTAGAAACGTTGTAGCGTTCCTATATATTACCGATCCAAAGAGCTCCTACCTTGTATCAACTCTTCAGAGTACGAAATATCTAGCATCAAAATATGAACTGATGATTTGGTGGAACATTGCAATCGTAAGTGGTCTGCACTTCAAAGTGACGATGTTTCTTGTAACCTGAGAGGTACAAGGTAAAACCATATAAGCTAGAGGCCCTATACATGAAGGGAAAATTTAATTGGACAGATGTTCATTGCTCATGGTACAATCAAATACACTGCGATTAGTCCCAGGGCATCTTTGTGTATGCGCCTGACGTCATAGATCGAGATAATGATTTGATTAATATACGTACACAGCTAACACCAAAATCATCACCATAACCATAAAAACAATAATCAACTGTCAAAAGTATTTTGGCCGTTAAAGCAATCCTCGTGAATTTATCAGGATCAATATGCGGCATATTTACATGTGATGTTTGATGTGGCAATATGCTAAGGAATCAATATAAGCTTTGAACATCGCCTGACCAGATAGATTTGGGTATGATTTTAGAACAGTCATGTAAATGCGTGGTCCTTAATATGAAAGGAGGAGGACCAGACCTGGTAGGTCAATAAGTTCTTATTGGAATACCGTCGCGGCAGCCAAGGTTTGAAACCCGATGCAGTCAATGGCTTTGTACAAAACGCGCGACGGAACCTACGACGCGCTGTCCGAGAACCGTAATCATATTCAGTTAACCGTGCTCCACGTTGCTTCAATTCCATTGCATTTGCTGTAATCAATGGTGAAAACCACCTGATTTCTTATCAATAAATACACAAGCATAGAACCATACAGAGGATTACCAGTTCGGCATTAGTGGTACAGTCGACGATGTTTCTGAGGATTTTATGAGTTTGCCAACATGAGCGACTGCTGGAAAGAGCACACGGTAACAGCTCATTAAATGCTGCAATTGACCATCCCAACATATTGCCTTGGATTTGTTGGTAGCACAATATACCATTCCACTGAATACACAACAGCCGAGTTGACTGACAGTCCTGCTCGTTGTCGTTCAGCGTCCAAATATAGCCTCGGCTTTTGAATCCATAAACAGTGTTACACGAAGTAGAAACAGATTGTCGATAGTGTTATTGATTGGGCGGTTTATGCCAAGGTAAGCATTGAAAGATATGTAGTTGTTCTAATGAGGTGGGGATAATAGTATGCTACATCATTCGCTAGATATAAACCTGAACAGTTGAGGGCGGCGAATCATCGCATACATCTTCCAAATGCTCATGGCCTCTGAATTTTGGACCGTTATTGTGCACAATGTTTTGCCAACGCTGACCGTAGTGCAAAATTGTTGTATTCACTTAGTTGTTTTCCTGACTATCCCGTGAAACGTTTCATTATTCCCTTAAGTTTTGAATCCGGATACATGTCGTGAAGCGCTCATCTGTGGTCCTCTCTGCTGCAAATCGTTTTCCGTTGATGAAATGAATGGTGTTTTCATTAATGCTTTCATTATTAGCGTCTTTGTGATGACGCCATTCACATTTCATGTTTGAATGCATTTGTTGAAATCTTGGTGTTTAAATTGGCCGTCTCTCTTGACTGATGCTTTCAAAAACATATTCTGCATAAACCATACTAATATTGCCATATGTCGTCAGGACATAAATAATTGTATGAAACACTGATGGTTTTGTAATGAGCATTATGGCACTTTGATTATGATGCAATTTTATATATGCATATATAGATTACTCGCGTATGGAAGCATGTATGAATTGTGCGTATATGAGACGATACATAGATTAGCAGCGATTCGCACGCTTAAAGTGATTCATCACGTCGTCATTAAGTAGTAAATATATGAAAGCTAGTACATCAATATACTAAGCTGAAATTATCTTATTATGAAGGGGATAACTTGCAGAGAGTTTATGAATTTTATTTATTGCAGACCAAGCTGATTGCTGTACCCTTCCATATTTACAGATTCAGCAAACGATTCGTATGGCAGATAGAAAATACAAAATCAAGATTCGATTACATTTTTATGGTTGCTTGCGTCGGAAACAGCAGCAAATACATGCTACATGACGCATCTGCGTTGTTATATCGCATTGCTAGGTTATTACGTTAACGTATGCATGCTACCGTACTTGATGAAGCATGTTGTAGTCTTGCTACAGCGTCTTCAAACTGGTCCTTATGGAACGGGCATAATGCAATGGTTACTACGACTACATAATCCACTTACCAGCTTGCAAATATATTTATAGTTATAATAATCAATGCACGATATTTGCCCAACAATATATTTCCACTATATTTGTCTATGAGCCATATTTACTGCTTTTACAGGTACGAAAACATGTTATATCTATAATTATATAACCGATTAACTCTGGCGTTGTTGAAGTGAACAATATGATAAATCGTGGCGTGTCGGTATTGCCTGTGAAGATTAGTCTACATTGCCACAAATGAATCAGACGATGATGCATGCGCATCCCGGTGTTTATAACAGACAGCAAAGAGCGAACGAAACCTTTTCGAACCCTTGCAGACAATGTCTTTTCTGGTATAAAATGTTCGAAGCTTAAAACAAATTAGTCTTAATTCGCAATGGATTTCTAATTATCCTTGTAAGTCATTTATTCTTAAATTCAAAATTAAAAAAAATGTTCTCACAAGACAAAATAATCCAAGCAGCTTTGCAACCATTATTGTTTTCGCCTATTTGTAATTTGGTAATATTACCTATGTACCAATATTTGGCGGCAGTGGCAGTGCAAAATTTTTATGAGTATCGTGGTAATTAACTGTCAATGTCCATTTGAACAAGTCTAATATTCGAGAAGTAAACACAGACAGGAGAAATGGACCTAAGTTTCTTTTTTGAAACAGAACATAGACTTCATTCGTCAACAAAATAATGATGTTTACTAGAATAACAAATACAAGCCATCGCACCTTTCTTAAATATGTCGGGTGCAAATGACCGATACTTCGCGCAATTTACTCCCCGAACAAAACGATTCAAAGATACCCCTTGTGTATCAGTTATTACTTGTGCGTGCTAAGAGAGCCAAGCGCCAGTATTACCTCAGCGTAACTAGTCATTAGTCAGAGGCGTATGCTTTCATGTAAACGACAGAGGCAATAGATTGCGAGTCAGAATCAGCCTGATGTACCCTAGAAACATTCTGACAGGCCGCTTTAGCGTTGCCGGTGCAAGAAAATGCATTTCGTCATGGTTTTCGTAATGCGACTTCTATACAAAGTTTACGTTGGCAAAATATCATACCTTCATAGTTTACATATGCTCATATAGCAACAATATTGTTGACACCATTTTCGGTTTGCGGTGCCAATAGCTAGATATCAACGTCGTACACTATGAGATTTTGCCTCAACAAGCGCCCATTGTCGAGCACTCAAAGGCATGCGAGGGCCATGAAAACGAATGGGTCAGATTAATAGATTGTTATGGTATATTTCATCAAATACAATTCATCGGAAGTGGGCCGATTTGGTCTCCTACATCGAGTATATATGTTGTGTTGTGCTGTGTGTACCATGTTTTAAAGTTTTTCCCTCATGCTGGAAGCCTCCGTCTTATATCTCGCACTCAAAACATAGTGCTTGATATGGTTCATTGAATTCTGTGTTATAACCACTGGTTGTTTTTCCGTATTGCAGATTAGTATATCAGTGTGACCTCCTTGTTTATTCTTATAGTAGCATAGTCGTCAAATTAATGTTTCCATCTTAATGTACTATGGCAGCTTGTCTCTTATGAAGCATACAGCTTACAAGTCATATGTTCTGCTTTGTTTTCGATTTTTTATCTAATTGCGCCACCTGCCTTTAGAAGAAAAACAAACGTTCAAATAGACTTTAAAGCATCAAAGATCTACGCATCCTTATCACAAAGGAGTGGCATATGCTTTTGTCAGAGTTCCATGTATTAACATAACACGGCAGGTGGACAGCGCTGAAACATTATCAGAAAATATGTATAATTTACCTCAGATAACACTTCCTAAAGCAGTAAACAGCATATGAGGTAACCGACGCTCATCGGCAGACTTTCACATTAAGGAAGCATTTATTCGAGGTGACAATTGTGAAGACCAATGTATAGGTGCCGTGAATTCAGAATTCAACCTGTCGGCAATTTCCACCATTACTATTGCGTCACAATCAAGTCTTTGAACTATGTTCGGGCTGTATTTATAATATAAAATATTGTGTTTTTATTCTGTATACACACCCTGCGCAGTTTATTCGCACAATCGCTGACAATTTATATGACATTCGCAGGCCGATGATCTATCCATCTATAATTGTTCTGTACATCTAACAGCGATATGGCGGAAGGCTATCTTCGTATAACAAAAGTGGTGTATAGATTGTTGTTCGATAGCTTTCAACTCCTATTGTCCCGTGTATCATTCTTACAAATTATGATCGTGAACCGCGAAGTTTGCAACGACTTATTAATTATCGTATCTGTGTTCGTGCTGATGACGTTATATAACGTGATACCGTCTCCATTCCACCTAACAGCTATCAGGGAAATATTGATAGTTCTGTTTTGGGCAGTGATTCACCTTGTCAGTACTTTTGCATAACCTGCATTTATGTCTATTAGCGTGCAATTGTTGAATAATCAGGTAGCAATAACCTTGGCAAATTGTACATATTTATGCATGCCATTTCCTTCATTGGCTGTATACACATGGGCAGATGTCTTTACATCGCTGTTAATCAATTGGCCCAACGAAGTAATGAAATTGGAAATGACGACTTCCGTAATAGAATGTTATCGCACATCCAGGTAATTGCTTTTATTCATTACATGTTATGGTAGGGAAGCCGGGTACTGCGTGACCTCTTCTAGGCGTAGATATTTATCATGTTCAGAAGACAAGCATATGTCCATGTTGAGTGCCATGTTGAGTGTCATGTTGAGTGCCAAATTGATAACAAACCTACCCACCATCATAACGTACCCTCTCAATCATGAGAGTAACCCCTACAGCTTATAATAATTATAAACCCCAGCTTCCCATATCCACGAGCCACCTGCACTTCCCCCTCTCCTCATACATACCCCATATTCCAGCACCACATGTCAATCCTACCCAGGCAACGCCCGTAGGCTCCAAGCCTCACAGACCGGGCTACTGCATGTCACATAAGAAATGGAATGGCGTGCCTTAGTCACTGAGGGAAGCACTTTACATCTTCGAAATGAGTCCTCACCTCGCCTCCGAGCTCAACACGCAAATTTACGTCTAAAATTCTAAAGTTGAAGTCACATAACCAAGTTCAAGTTATAAACCTACAGCTGGAGTTCAATTCTTCATTATCACAAGTGCGTAAAGTGTGCATCTCCTCGATCACGATACGACAGCCATGTCGCTATGTTATGAAAATAGTATCATTAGCTGTAATTGGTTGGTTTAAATTTGGAGCGTATATTTATTCTCTGAAAACAATACACAATGTACGAGTCTGTGTTTGTATCCCGTGTAAGATAAGCCTGGGTCTTAATCCCAATGCAGTTCAAGTTACGCCCTAATTGGCTGACTGGTAAAGCTTTTAATTAAATAGCGTCGATCAGTCACTAGGTCGCCCGGCATTGGAAGTCCACTCTCAATCCCACATTCAATTACCAAATATGTTATGTAGTCGTTCCATCGCAACAATGGCGATCGATGAACAACATTCACAACAATTATCTTGGATTCATGTAGATGAAATAGCCACGAACAACATTTATGTTTCCCAGATAAGATGGGACCATTAAGTCATATCTGTTGTAAATACTTCATAAATGATCAGTAAACGTGTCTCTAGAGGTAAAATAAGGGGCTGGTAGTCTTTATAGCATTGTGATAAATGTATCCTTCTGCCCCAGAGTCAACGTAGTTACCCATGACCAACCGCGAGATGCATTATAAGCTGTATCAGTAAAATGCACCAGCCACATAACGACTCCTCAAATGAGGAGATCCAGAGTGCTGCATTATCATACATAACACGTTTATTGGTAGTTTCCTTTTACTCAGGTATTCCAGGTCAACAAGTCATGGTGTCAAGGACAGAAAGAGAACGCTCTCAAAGATTCCCCATCCTCAAGTCAAGTTCTAGACATATCGAGAAGAACAAAATTGCGGTCCAAACTAAAAAAACTGACGCTGACAAGCTACCATGCACTTCTGCTTACATAGATCTTTATGCAAGCAGTGAATTGTCAAATATTTCAATGTCCAACTCGTCATTCAGCGTGAGAATGAAACGGTAACTAATAATGCAATATCAGATGATATGCTATTCTTAAAAGTAAATTTTATTGTATTCGTTTATGTTTTGACTTGCATAGAAGGGGAGAATCGAATTAGCTAGGTCATAGCATAATCAAACAATAGCTCCGTTGCAGCAACTTAAGGTGAGGGAGGACGACAAGTTCTGACAAAACACCTGCGACAGTAATTCGGATGTGAATTGTCAAGGTTTTGCCGATGTTCGATTCGGGCCAAATATTCCATTGCCATACCAAACCTACAATAAATGAAAATTGAATTCATTGCAATTTAATGCTGATCTTCCGTAATGCTTTTGCCAGATCGGATGTTACCTATAAGATTTTCAGGCCCTTGTCGAGGACTATGTAGGCTGTTTTGGACATGTGTGGAGGAATCGCTGTAGGTACTTCTCGTACTTCTTATCACCTTGCACCCACATATCCGCTGTTAATACACAAGCGTAAGTAGATTATTACCGATAGCATCTGAAATAATCCATTCATTTTGAAATTTATGTAACCTATGGTAATAGTATGCTGACCATAATTGTTTTGCCGATTGACCTCTTCACATCGATGATATGTAGCATTTGGCGAAACCATGTTTTTGTTTCAGATCGCTTGAAGCCATTAGCAACTTTGATATATAAAAATGCAATACAATGACCGACATAAATCAATGTTTTATATACATAAGCGTCTTCCTACAGAATTGTTAAGCAACATTATTCTCTCCTTACGTGTTTCTGAAGATATTGTTTCTACTGAATGACTTCCTATGAGCACCCTAAAACAGCCACCATTGTGAAAACAACAGACAGTGATCAGAACCGTAATTGATTATTTTGGGGATGGTCCTGACATATGGCCGTCAATGCTGCTGATACGTACCACATGACGTGAGGTACAAGACCTATTTGCAACCCTTCAATCCTCATTTATTAATGTATTGTGAGCCCATAAGATTAATGGCACACAAATTAGCTTTGGTAACACTCCATTGCCTAGTGATTTTATGGGCGTATTGGCCGCAGATATACTCATGTTGTCCATGAGCAACATTTATGCAGCCTAGCTCATATAAGACAGGTTTATCACATCCCTTGTAAATGGTTTAATAAACTTGTCTCTGGCGTGAAAATAAGGTAGTCTGCTAGTCTTTGTAACATTGATAACTGTGATCATCAGCAAAATGCACCAACCATATAACGACAGCTGAAAAGAGAAGATCTGGAGTGCCGCGTTATCAATGAAAAGACGTTTATCGGTGATTTTCTCTGACTTCCAGGTCAAAAGGCCATTGTGTCAATGTCTCTAAGAGATCGCGGCCACTTAGCTGCGTCAATTTCTAGACACAAAGGAAGATTAAAGGCACGGTTGAAAGTATCATACACACAATCACATCACATCATTGGTGTTCTGCTGAAACTGCTATGCGACATCGATGACAGATATGAAACGCCAGTGTCTAATGCATTATAACGTTGCTTAAATTATGTCTCTTACCTGTATCAGACATTCAAATCAGAATTACTGACGCTGACAAGCTACCATACACAGTGAATCATTATTTTTGTTCCAATGGCCTTCAGCGTAAGAATAAAAATCACTTTTGACTGGCTGGAACGTTCTACCTGCGACATCAATATATTTATCTTGTTGTAGGCGATCAGCAACGTCAACCATAACTGCAATATCAGATGATATGCATATTTTGCTTTTCATGGTGAAGTTAATTAGCAACGATAACTCTAAATGCAATATCAGAGGATATGCACATTCTTAAATGTATATATATATATATATATATATATATATATATATATATATATATATATATATATATATATATATATATATATATATATATATATATGACTTGCAGCATTAGAAGAATTAGCTATGTCATATAGATTATGACGCTGTTTTTTGGACGTTGCAAGATTATCTCTTACACGAAACGAAGCAACAGTAAAGCCTCAAGTAGGCGAGGCGCGCAATATACCTTCTGATGGTGCATGGTACTATGTGCTGGTCTACCTCAATAAGAGAAACGTTGCAGTGTTCCTATATATTATCGATCCACACAGCTGTGACCTTGTATTAACTCTTCACAGTACCAAATATTCAGCATCAACCTATCCCCTGATGACTTGGTAGAACATTGCAATCTTAAGTGGTCTGCACATCTATGTGACGATAGTTCTTCTGACATGAATGGTATAACTTACATCCATATTAGTTAGATGTCTAATACATGAAGCAAACATTCGCATTGACAATTGCTAAATGCCCATGCTACAATCAAGTACATTGTCTTCGGTCCAAGAGCATCTTGGTTCATGCTTCTGGCGTAATAGATCGATAATGTGATTTTATTAATATATCATCATAACTTACAACATAATCATAACCATTACCATAATTTCCATAGTCAACTATCAACATCTTTATTACCAAAAGTATCATGGCCGTTAAAGTATGTATCAGGATAAATATGCTGCATATTTATGTGTAATATGCTAAGGAATTAATTTAAGCTTTGAATATTTCAATAGGTTCGTATTAGAATTTCGTCGCAGCAGTTAGAGTTATAATCCCGATGCAGTCATCGGCCTTGTACAAAGTGCGCGACGGAACCTAAGACGTGCTGTCCAAGAACAGCAATCATATTTAGTTTAAAGTGCTCCACTTTGCTTTAATTTCATTGCCATTCCTGTATTCAAGGGTTAAAATCACCCGAACCGTTATCGATAAATGCACAAACATACAACCATACAGAGAATTACAAATTCGACATAAGTGGTACTGTCAAAGATGATCCCCTGCACCTACCTCGCCTTCTTTGTACATGATGAATTAGCAATGCAACTATTATGTGCGAAATCATCTACACTTTGATGCTTTAACAATCGAGGGACAAATAACTATATAATGCACGATCCAGGAGATCAATAGTTGTAATGATTAATTTGGAAATTACCATTAGTATCCTCCACGCATGATCACCACCTATGATTGGTGAAGCCTGGGCACAGATCATATAGCGTAGCTGTAGGAGAATTATATGCGTTCAGTTAGATGCACTATGGTGTACTGCGTACTTACCCGAAGGCCATAAAACAGGCGCCACGTTTTGTGTGAACGGCATAATGACTTTCGGAATATTTCTAGTAACATGAGTGCAGTGATGAGCACTTTGGATTTGATGTGCGGAATATATAATGTGATGGATTGGCAAAGCATAACCCAATTTATGCATCATTGTGCGCCAACGTCTTGGTCTAAAACCTGTTGAAGTGCTAGGCAAGCAATGGATAGTGCAAACAACAGTAATGTTTGCAATATATTCAATATACAAATATGACGAGATATTTATTAGGCAATTCAAGACCTTTAAGGCGTTACACGAGGCACCAACTAGAGCCCTGGCAACTATTCATACAGGTCAATGATTTTGTTGTAGATTACTGATGAGCGCGTATTTAGACATTGCCATTTGAGTGTCGTGCAATGAAGGGCACTTATCCGCTTGCAGAGAACGATGAGTACGTGACCAGTGTTCCAACACCAAAAAGCCCTGCTATCCCACATTATACAAGATCATTCTTCTTATCACTAATAACTTATAACTTAGTCATAATTCAAAATACAAGCATTTACTTGATGGATATACTTCCGACAAAGCTGGTAGGGGTTTGCGAAACAGTGTGGGAAATGGCCTAGTGCCAAGCAGGCGGTATGTAAACACCAGAAATGATCTCGCTTAAGAATGCAAAATCCTGTATGCATAGATTGGGTGATTTCATTGTTGTTTACGCCGTCTTCGTGGTACGAATTGCGCTGTTTTGATGTTTACGATTCCGTGGAGTAGCTTCATGCCCGATAAATAATCCCACTGAGGACACCATTGCAACGTAGTCTTGCATTTGAGTCCATTATCATGCATATATTTGGTCAGTGCCCAAGTAAATAATGAATCCCGGTTTAGCCATGGTCATCGGTAAATGTCACTACAAGCGAGCAGCATAAAAGAGCTGCGGGGTGGTGCAGGCACGTTATTGGTTATGCAGGGCATCATTTCCATTATTCTACAAGAAAGATAATTCGATTTAAGGTATCTAGCGAAGTAAAACCGTAATAAAGTGCTTCAAATATAATCCTTTTATTATGTGTCCATAGAAAAACATCGCACAACCCATGAGCTTGATTATTTCTTCTAGCCATTTCATTTACCATAAATGATATATGAGCTTATGGATACGTTGAATATTCATATAAAATATATGCACTGATAAACTTCGCATATATACTGGTTTCATTGTAGTTTCCACATCTGTTGCTCGATCGCATTATAACGTATCTCATACATGTTACGCGAAAATTGTGGTAGGTAATAGAATTCGTTACTGTCTATGAACCTTGGGCTATATTGCAGCACATGCAAAGGGAGGCAAACAAAGAATAAATATAAATTATGTTCAACCTAGTGACGATGTAAAAGCAATCAGAGAGCAAACAAATTAGATGCAAGTTCAAGCTTTTATAGTCTGAGCATAAAACAAATAATCATCATCATCATCATCATAAATATTGTTATTCTCATTATTATCATAATCGGCAGCAGGCACACATGTTTAGATAACATTTGGTGTGTAATTAAGCTTACCTTATAATATAGCAGCTGATAATTGGTTTTAAATATTTCGATTTTCCATATTAATACCGATCATTACAACGAAAGTGGTTCAATGAAACTGACAGCATTTGGTCAGGCGATAAATTGTCTAAGAATATGCAGACATAAATGTTGCGATGATGTGACGCAGGAGGGATGTACTGCTTCGAAGAGAGCAGTAGTTCACGGGAATGTTGCATGATAGTCCATGTAAAAGGATACTGCATACACGGGTGTGGTCAAGTTCGTATGCGACAACCGTTTAAATTCCGCCCAGTTCATATGTGCTAATTTTGTCACCACTTTTTTAAGTTAGAGGGATTACATAAATGGGTTGCCGATATGCCACCTGATACAGAATTCCACAGATGAAAAACGCCTACATTGTTTCACAAAGCTTTCTACGCGACGCTTGGTACTTCTTCAACATGCAATAAAATATGAAAGCAAAAATAAATGCTACATGAACGAAAGTCTCTTGCTATCTTAAGGTTTGTCTGTGCTTAGGAGACATATTGAGGACGGTGACTCTGATGATCATATAGAGTGGCGGTCTTATCTCTGAAAGGGGATGTACACGACCTGGTGTCTCTTTGGCTTAGACACTCGTCCCAGTGGCGGTAGGGGGTTCTCAAGTAGTTGTAGGTTTGGGCCACGTGTGTAATGGCACTTGAGAGATCATTAATCACATTCAACATCACCTTCAAAATATAACCCCGTTACCAGAAGTGACGTAAAACCCAAGTTACGATTTCAAGTACACATTTCTGTATCATTGATGTGCGCAATTCGTTGAGTGTGCAAACGTCAATGTCGGCTGACTAGAATGTACTGACACACCAAAGCCTATACAAAGCAATCAAGTAGATTCTCAATACGCTGCCAGTTGATACTTAGTATTTTTGAAAGATATGCGAACACCATAATTGCACATTACTCATGAATACACTCTCAACTATATATAAACATCAAGATGCTCGGGTGTCCTTGTGCATAAGATCACCGTTTGTATGGCACATTGCCAAGCGCGATAGATCCCTGAAGACAATTTACCAGGGTGATCAGACTTTCAAGTATACTGTTACCCGGCCGTTGCCTGGGTGTTTTATGCCGCCAGGTAAGGTCTAGGCGGTAGTTCAGTTCAACCTAGAGCGTGCATCATGAAGCAATAGAATATTGTCGATACTGTCGTTTAAGGGCAGAAGATGCCACACAACAAATTTACAACCATATCTGTATTCCATCGATGCGGAATAAGTAGTGTAATATTTCCACTAACATGATTACTATTTTTTGAGAGCAATGACAAATAATCTTCAACAACAACAACAACTTAAACAAATATGGATTAATTTCAACTTTGAAACATGAAATCAGGTTGATCACCGCGGCTGTGTTGAATTTTGTTTTGCAGATTTTGGACCCTGAAATATGATATATTCTACGAATTAATTAGCTAAATTGACTATGTACATAATTATTATTTGCTTTATAGATACAATCTTGTAGTTAACAAGTTTACAATGGGTTAGCTTTGTATCGCGTTGACCAGGTCCCAGTAGCTTTATGAATCACATTTCCGCCCATGATGTGCGTGTTGTCGTGACAGGTCGTGGTGCAATGTATAAGTACAATTCCCAGTAGACTAATCATCTTGTTGCACTGCGGTATATTTGCTTCTCATGTCCGGCAACGCGAGAGGAAGAGAGAGGTCGAGAGTATTCTGCCTACCGAAAGCTATGCTCTGGTGGCCTTGTGTCGTTTTCTATAACTTTCTGCAATCGCCCATTGAGTTACGATACATTTGCTCAAATAGTTTGGATACGTTTCACTATGGAGCTTGTTTTCACTTGAGGCCTGATTAAATAACAGCTATGGTGTCACTGCCTGCTGCCAGTTACATTATTGTCGCTTACACAAGTACTAGTAAATATACAACCTATGAGCATTGTTGGTTCATATTGGCTTCCTATAAAAATATTATCAACGCAAAGTTTAATAGATGAAATCACACATGTCCCTATATGAATCTGTGTATTAGTACGGGAATTATAGGTCTGCAAGGTGTCATGCGCCACATTTAGGGGAAAATCCTGATATTGTAATAGTCAACGAGTTAAATATCTGAATAACATTTGTTGATAATGAACCGATCCTTATGATAACCAACCAACTTGTTTTCTTCCAAAGCCGTATAAAAACAATGATATTTCCAGCAAACAGCAATTGAATAGTTTACCAATATCTAACCATCAAACATATGCAATTTTCTAGTTATTCATGTGGTCCAATGACGAAAAGGTTATATTGTTCCCTAAAACGGAACATCCCTTGGAAATATAATCAGTCGATAGTGATGTTCTTTACTGATCCCGCACTTCTCTATATCCTGCCGCCTTCAATAAAAAAGGAGGAACACATATGTCGTATTCCGTCGGCTACATCAGCTTGTATATGAGCATACATTTGTCAGTCTTAGATAGACGTAGTTAATTGATAAATCACGTGAATTATCCAGCGCTCTGCACCATCAAATATTGGCGAACTACACTATAGCGGAAGTGATTAATTACGTAATTCTGTTGCAACAGCCATATGAAACGTTCATGCTATACAAACAATGCGTGTTATTGATCAACATCCTCTTCATACATCACAGAAAACGATGATTGCAAAATTGAAAATGTATTTTATAACATGGTGATATATAATTCGAGCTGTATTTATATCGCAAACAGTTGTGGTGTTAATATTATACACACCCTGCGCAGTTTATTCGTTCAGTAGCTGAAAATTTATATCACATTTGCAGTCCGATGGTCTATCCATCCATAATTGTTCTGTACGTCTAACAACGATACGACGGAAAGCTTTCTACGTACAACACAAGTGGTGTATATTTTGTTGTTTGATATCGTTTCACGCGCATTGCTCCGTAAGTGATTGGTACAAATTCAGAACGTGAACCGCGAAGTGTGAAACGACCGCGATCATGTTATCTGGGTTTATGCATGACGTTATATAACGTGATACCGTCTCCATTCCACCTAACAGCTATCAGTTTGATAGTTCTGTTTTGGGCAGTGATTAACCTTGTCAGTACTTTTGCATAACGTATGGATGTCTATGTATTTGTTGAATAACTTTGGTATATTATATGATTTTCTGGGTGCAATTTCTCCATTGGCTGCATATGTATCAGTGAGTAGATGTTTTTACATCCCTGGTTAGAAGATAACAAATGACCACTTCCATATTAGAACAGCCGATTTATCGCTGTTATTCTTAACATGCTATGGAAGGGATGCCGTGTACTTCGTGATCTCTTCTTGGAGACTATATTTATCGTGCTTGTGAAGAGATGTACATGTTCATTATGCAGTTCAAGTTACGCCCTGATTGGCGGACTAGTAAAGCGGTTAATTACATCTTGCCATAAAGTTCCTAGCCTCCACACATTAAACCATAGGCAAACCATGTACTGACAAATAATGTTTGTAAATCTTTCGGATAGGACTGTACGCAACACACAGGCTATCGTATGAGACAGTCTTGGTTGGGAGATATTCGACCACTAATATTTATATCATAATCTTTCATCAAAAGCCAGTATATATAGATACATCAGCCAGATGTCCTAATGACATTCCGTCATAGCAAATTGGTTCTTTGGCATTAACTTATGGCCACATTGGACACACATTTATGTTCCTAACCTATATGTCACAAACTAACGCTTTTATGATCGGACTCAAATATAGGTTGATGATTAGTGACCTGTTGTATATGCAGTCCTTTTATCACCAAACGGCTACCTATGAACACAATTTACATCAATTAATCTGGGTTAAATGTTGTAAAATAACGAAAAGTTTTTTTTTAGATAAGAGCAAGTTTATTGACATTATTAAGACATACATGAGTGTACACAGAGAAACAGTTGCCAGGTCGGGTGTCATATGATACACAATGCATATTCCTATGATATCGTTTTGTTGACAACATGTTAGAAGATATATGCTACGGTGGTTATTATACGGCAAACATATAAGTAGAAATATTTTAGTAAACAATTGTCCTCTCTGGCGTTTATTTTGTGATACCATATGCTGTTCGGTTAAGATGTCATTTGACATCGATGTTTTTATATAGTTTTTAAATACCAAACATCAAATTCTTAATTTGAAATTATTTGACCTCTTGTTGATCTTATAATCAAGTTTAGCTGGGTTCAATAGAAAGCTGAAATTTAATCCAATATGCATCGCCTGTTATTTTGAAATGTATTATTCCATATATTTTTTCATTTCCCTGCTCGGTTATTACGAATTCTGTCTCTTATATAGTGAAATAATCAGCTTCAAGTACCTGATTAAAACCAAAGCATGCTATGTAGATTCATCACAAAGTGTGGAGGAAGGTAAGTGCCTTTATCTATGTCTAGGTATTGGTCGCTTAGGTTCAGATATGTCCATGGACAACATCCATGTTTCCCAGTTTAGATTAGACAATTTATACATATTTCTTGTAAATGCTTCATAAATGATCAGTACACGTCTCTCTGGTGTGAAAATAAGGCGCTGGAAACCTTTGTAACATAGTGATAAATGTGTCTCCCTGCCCCAGGGTCAAAGCAGTTACCCGTGACCTCCAGCGAGATGCATTATACGCGGTGTCAGCAAAATACACCAGCCAAATAATGACCTCTGAAAGGAGGATATCCGGATGGCCGCGTTATCAGACGCAACACATTTATTAATAGTCATCTTTGACTCAGGTTTTCCAGGTCAAAAGGTCATTGTGTCAGGGGCACTCAGAGATCGCCCTCAAAGCGGCTACATCGCATTGTCGATTAATGGACAAAACTTTAAATTAAAGGTACAGTTTAAGTATTATCCACGCAATCATACCACATCGCGTTGCGGGCCATTGAAAATAACGTAACGCTTTTATGGACGATCTCGGACAAACAAAAAATTATTTAACTTTGGCTGTAATGGCATCTTCATGTGGTTACTGTGGCATGTAACAGTACAAAATCAATCCCATGTTTTGAAAATCCCTATACCTTTTTATTGCAAATATCACTTGGAGGCTACCTGCCTATTCTGACAAGCTATATGTTTGTTATCCCAATTGTTCTGAAACTGCTATGCGGCATCGATGACAGAGATGAAACAACAGTGCCGAATCCGTTCTAATATCGCTCCGCTTATGTTCTTTGAAGCTTGCCTGTATCTCCGTCACTGGTTCGCTTGCATCGAACAGCGTGCTGATTCAAACGATCGATGGCTGACGCTACCATTCTCCTCTGCGAACATACATCAATATGCAATCAGGGAATAACCAAATATTCCAATGGCATATAAAATGCTGAGCGACTGGAAAAATGAACTGGCCATTCATCGTTAGAACAAACCAATGATCACTTTTGACGGGCCTGGGATGTTTCGAAGAAATACCTAACCCGCGGCATGACCTGCGGTGGTGACCGATTTGATTTTCAGGCGTATCTATTTGCTGTAGGTACTTCTCAAGCTTCTTATCACCCTTCACCCACACAAAGATATTCTGTGTTAATACACAAGTGTATAGTCAATTGTCCCCTACGCATCGGTCTTTCTGCGTTTTATTGGATATGCACGCAATTCCAAATGTCTGTTGCTGCCAAATGTCTGTTGATATATAAAGTCAATGCATTGCCCTACATAAATTGATATTTGATACACATTAGCATCTTCCTATAGAATAGTTAAGCAACAGTACCCTCTCCGTGACTGTTCTTTCGTTGCGCTGAGGATATTGGTCCTACCGAATGATATCATTGAAGGCCCTAAAACAGCCACCATTGTGAAAATAACTGTCCGTTTTCGATTCAATGGAGAGGCCTTGATTATATTCAGTTTTTGCAATCCCGTAGAGTGAGACGAATATTGATCACTTCGGAGATCCTCACATATGGTCGTCATTGCTGCCTGTTGGTACCGTAGGACGTGAGCTACAAGAACTATTCAAAAACCTTCAATCACCATTAATTGAATGTTTCAAAACCTCAAACAAAAATATTTACTTCGAACGGTTTTGTGAGCAGATAGGATAAGGACAATTAATGTCACATAAATAAGCTGCAGTAATACTCAATGCAATTTAGAAACTAAACAATCCAATAATAATAATTTTTTTTATATGTGCATTGCCTATTGCATGTTTGGTGATTATTACAGCATATATCACCGGGATTACAGTACATGTATGGCCCCAGAGACCTCGAAGCCTTAAGCATCCCACTTCTAATCCTACGGGACAAATGGCTAACTGCCAGAGCAATGCATACTCGAATGAGCGTTGCGCTGCGAACTTGGGGCTTGGCCGTTGTTATCGAACTATGCATATTTGATATTAATAGTTCATTCGAGACCTCGGCCTTGCTTGAACGAAGTAGACGTGCAACAGCAATCATGGGAACGAAATAAACAACTGCAGATATGGATAACAAACCATTATGATTCAGCAAACACACTGGTATGTGATGCATAGTGAACCTAAACAGGACAGGACTGGAATATAAGATTCTAAATATGCTAATGTGGGGATATCATATCGCAAGGGAATCAAACAAAGCGTAATATTTCAAGCGCATCGATCAACGGGTCATAACTTTTGTTTATGTCACATAAATGGACAACAAGTCTGATACTGGCCTAGAAAACAGTCCTTGTTATAGGTCATAACTTTTCTTTATGTCACATAGTTGGGCAACAATCTGAAAATAGGCACGGCTAGCCTTGGTAAAAACTGCGATATGTAAAATCCCACTAACCTAGGGGCAATACTGATTGCTGGGAGATGCATTTTACCTAAGTAAATACACAACGGCCAACTTAGTAACGAGCACTGTGATAATAGAACGGGAAGGTTTTACGACCTGGGTTTATAGACGATAACGGCATGGTTCAAGGTACCTAAGAGGCTGCATAGATTTGGCCGTTTCCGAATGGGTAGTTTAATAGTTTAGCCGAGTTAATGACTAAGCACCAACTAATGCACGATGAACATTGTGAACGGCAATCAGGCATTATCAACATTAACGCAGGCCACAGGCTTTCTATTAGCTGCCTTCTTAGCTGCTTCACTTTCAATTCGCATACTATTAAACTATTGCTCGCTGTTGAATGTTACAGGGCTGACACAATTTTACAAAGTTTCTATTCTCTAGAGTCTGAAATATCACCCATACTCTTATAATTCAAATAGAAATGTTTACTGTTATTATTGATCCGTGGAATTAAACTTGACAAGGGTGTATATTTTAGGATTTCACCAACCAGGGACTTCATCACAGTTGAATCACCTACCGATTTGACAAAGCATCAGTGTATATATATATATATATATATATATATATATATATATATATATATATATATATATATATATATATATATATATATATATATATATATATATAGATATATATATATATATATATATATATATATATAGATATATATATATATATATATAGATATATATATATATATATATATCTCTCTATACTATATATATATATATATATATATTATATATATATACATATAGATATATATATTTATATACTAATATATATATATATATATATAATATTATATTATATATATATATATATTATGTATATATGTATATATTATTGCATATATATAGATATATATATATATATATGAATATTTATTTATATATTTCTATATATGCATATATAATTATGTATATAAATATATTTGTGTAAAATGCATTTATATACACATAGTTTGATAATATATGTACATACACATATCTTATATATATATATATTTGTATATATTTATTTATATATATATATTAATCTATCGATATATATATATATATATATATATATATACATTTATATATATATAAATATGTCAATATATATTTATATGTAATTATATATATATATATATATATATATAGGCGTAAATATAAATATATATGTATAATAGATACATATATATATATATATATATATATATATATATATATATTTTATATATACATATATATAAACATATATATATAAACATATATATATGTATATATATATATATAGAGATATATGTGTATATATATATACATATATATATATATATATATATATATATATATATATATATATCTATATATCTTCTATATATATATATATATATATATATATATCTATATATATATATATATATATCTCCTCTCTATCTATATATCTATATATATATCTCTATATATATATATATATATATATCTATATATATATGCATATCGATAGGCAATGAAGTGAGTTGGTTGTGTCACAAACACCGACTTTACTTCGACTACTAATTTGTGATATGGTAAACTTGTGCATGTTTGCGTTTCAGGCCTGCGATACTTGGCCTGCTCGAGCGGCACATGATATGTTATTCTTATTTGCATAATGCTACAAATGATACCTGCTACTAATGACCATGTCATTCGTCTGGAACAAGCAAATACACGTGTAATTAAATCAACATCACTGCGATTGACCTGCGTAATACAGCATAAAACCTGACATGCAATAATTGCTACAGCATATTTCCTTTCTAAAGCTTGATTTAGCGGTATGTAGTGGGGCATGGCTAGGCGAGGGGGTATGTAGGCTAGAATTTAGGTGCATTATAGGAGATGTATGGGTTAGTGTGAAGCAACGCCACCCGGGATGGGGGTGGGGTGTCCAATATCCGCCGTAAAAAAACCGTTACAGTATTTTTTTGAATGGCCCCCAACACGATGCGTTTTGATTAGATGCATAATACTCTGACCGTTCCTTTAACCCACGAGACGCTGACACCATGGCCTCATGAACTCGAACACATGAAGCAAAGATAACAACCTATAAACTTGCTTCGTAAGATAATAGGGTACTCTGGATGTCCCGACTACAGAAGTTATTTGGCTGGTGCTTTTTGCTGGTACAGCGTATAATGCATCTCGCGAGAGGTCATGGGTAATTAATTTGACCCTGCGGCGGGGGGACACATTTATCATAGTGTTACCAAGGCTACCAGTGCCTGATTGGAACGCCTACGTCACGTTTATTGGTCATTTATGAAACATAAATGAACGTTATGACTAATATGTCTCATCTCTCAAATGCACCGCATAAATGCTAAAGAACCTTGACATAATTTTGGTTAAGGCGATAGATTTTCACTTCGTTATCAACGGTTCAATCGGCATCGCATCGTTTGGTTTCATTCAGGTTTGCGAAAAAAACTCGACTCAAACGTCTTGTACAACCATTTGTGTACTTGGAGTACGACGATTGTCCAATTACTTTTGGCTAATTCTATTCTTATACATAAGGCAGAATTCTGTTTTGTCGACCACGCGCTCAGCTTGGACTTGAGTTTAGTGGGCTGATTTATCACATTGCATCATTTTGAAATTACAGACAATACAAACTCTATTGAACTAGTTTTCTATTACATCCACCTCCCATCAAACTAGCCTATAAGATGAACAATTTGGCTAACCAATTTATAGCAGAATGAAGTTTTCTTCACAAAACTTAAAAGTCGAATAATGAGTTAAATGGCATTAATACTGTGTCTGGCATCGTAAAATAATAGAAAGCATTGCCAATTGTTCACGTTAAATATCTACCTAAATATTTGTCATATAATAACAAATGTGGTATATATCCATTTTGTCAGCAAAGCGATATCACAGGAATAAACAATTTATGTCATATGACGCCAGACCTGACAGCTTTTCATCTCGGCACGTCATTATGCAATCCCAAACATGTTCATTTGTTCTGATCGACAAAACTTTCATTATTTCACAACATTTAACCTAGATTAATATTTGTACGTTTTTATTACGTTTTGCGATTTGTATTACTGTGAAGATATAAGTAGCTTGTGTTCCATTCTAAGGGAAATATATTGTAGCAAACGCTACTCTCTGTACCTAGTTTCTGTATGTGGGCATATATATGAATATAAATGTCTATATTCATTTA
>CM067346.1:40042274-40082274 GCA_034190875.2 Urechis unicinctus
GCTTCGCTACGAGAAAAATAGCCGACGAAAATAACAGCGCTTTTTCACTCGGCACAATTAAGACGTCGACGTCAAACAAAAACACGTTCAGTATTTGTCTTCCACTGGGTTTTATTTCCATATTACATGGTTGAGTAAAGATTTGACCTATATTTATTTGAGGTATTTTGCGGTATGTTAAAACCCAAAGCCTTGACATATAAAAAAACAACAGAATACGAAGTGTATTGTGGTAATCATTAAAATGAATATGTTATGCGATCATTATTCCTCCCATTTCAGATCTTAGCAATTATTACTTATATATAAATTTGGCATCCATGTTGAATGTACTGGGCAATATATGAGATAATGGTATACTACAGAGAGCAACGTTTTACAGAGTGCTTGATTAGACGATCTCTTAGAATGCAATTAGGTATGCATTCACGGGGATAAACATAACAAAAACAATGAAAAGCAAAAGATATGCCTTGTACACGTACGCAGATATATAAAGCCATCGTACATTAACTTTATTGACTCTGTGGTAAAAAGGTTACGCGTCGTTCTGCAGGGTTTATGGTCATGGTCGGATGTACATAACATAAAACGTGGCTAAGCGACATTCAAGGTTAATTGTCGTCGAAGCGTCTCCTAACATATCGTATTAAATATTGTCTCCATAGTTTCTAAGATTAGCACTTATATTGCTGGGGAAGCAATAAGGAGATAATCGCATCATTAGGTTACATATAGGGTCACCGAAATTAGTTTGCTGCTATTAGCGGTTATAATACATCTATTGTTGACGTTACGCTCAGTGATAACAAAATACTCGAGGATTGTAATCATGTAATCGTGAATTCAACTTATATAAATGTTGGCATGTGGACAGACTGCCTTCATTTCAAGTCATGCAACAAAAAGAGGTTTCGTTCCATATATATCTAATGATGACTAACTTTGTGCCGATTATCTGGCGGGCCATTTGACTCGCGCAATATTCTTACTCAGATTCGCTGCTCATAAGGATGTGTTCATGCTTATTCATATCCTATTTGCGAATAAGTTAAGGGTACACGAATTATTCATACCTCAATTTACGAGGTGCACTTTGTCAATGTCATTTATCTATGTTTCGCGGAAACCTTAACATAACCAATTATTCAAAACCACATTATATCTGCGCAAGTAGCTGTGAGCCGTGCGGGTGGTACGGCAATCTCGTTAAAATAGTTGATGTAAGAACAAAAACGAGTGAGGCAACTTATGGCAGATCACATAGGGAAATATATAGCGTTTTGGATGCGTCTGCGAGACATAATGATCTTTTGATATGCGGCCTACGGTCGTGTTTTTCGGCTCATTTCTTACACGACATCTCAGCCTCGAGGGACGACTTCCAATGTGTTATTCATGGAAACTACTTATATCGTATGAAACCATGAATATATCTGAAATCTACTAATGTCAGCCATATGTAGGGATGTATATCACTCTGTTCTTATATGCAAATGCAAATATTCACACACAATTCTTCGACCAAACAATTGTTACTTTTTCCTCCAATCGAGCGTTATTATTTCCTTGATGTGCACCATATGTTGCATTGGTCATTCCAAATGGTTCTCCCATTGTGTCTGTACTAAATATTAACCAGTGAGCTGCGTAGACACCATGAATATTGGACTCTCTCCTCATACATAGGGCGCTGACCAGATAGCAATATAGTCAAGCAATGAATAATGCATCTTGTCCATGAGCCAATTAATGTATCGGCGATAATGCTGCATTGAATGTGACCTCGAATTTCACGTAAGATAAAGACGAGCATCACAGCGACTTTGTGGCCTCCAGGACATATAATCGAAACGAAATGTAAATACGGCTATATTTGTACGAGCAGTGGCATCAGATAATGAGTAGGCGAGCGCTTCTGGGAATAGTAAGCGCAGATGTGTTTCAACAGTGGATAAACAATGCATCTTTATTGTCGCCTTTACGAGTCGCACATGAGAGGGAGTTTTATTACTAAAAATTCGATTACGACTTGTGGTGATCCACATTTGTCAACGGCATTGTTGCATTTAGAAATCCATGACCAAACGCACTCTCTTCCATCAACAACGGCCTCGGGTATAACAGTCAGCTTGTTTTGACAATGGCAATGCATCGTCTCTGTCGCATTTAGCTGGCGTTAAAGCATAGACCTCCGATTACTCATCCACATATTTATTTAGTCATATAAAACGTACATGCGTAATGTATGTACGTCATGGATTCCAACTTACACACAATAAGGCGCCTGTCTGACGGCGTCCATTGGATGGCGCAGACAATTTGTCCCTGCTTGTATAACACTGGACCCAATGGCCTGGCTTCCGTCTATAACTCTACGGTTATGCTTGGCTTTCGCAGCCCGCAGTATCTGTCATTTTTAACCGAAATATTTAAGCAATGTGCGATGGCTTGCATTTGTCATTGTACATCTATTCTAGTAAGTATCATTACTTTGTTGACGAATTGATGCTCGTGTTGTGTTTTAGTAATGATACGGCCACTTCTCCTATGAAAGGTCATGTACGTACCAAACACAACTCGTACAATATGGTCAGATTAAACAAATTCAGTTGAGTTGCGGTAGATATGGTAGATTACCATTGTTTCTCATTGGTGTGCTAATTTCACTGCAGAAAATATAAGGTGTATTCATACCTTTTTGCTCAATAATTTGCATTTGAGTTAGCTAATCATATGTTGTAAAGTAATTATCTTTAGTTCAAATATGCCATTGGCTATTCTGCGTATAATGCCCTCCCAGTCCAGGGAAATCATTTTTCAAGAAATTTCCATACTCTAGTTTGCCTGGAAGTCCTTTATAATTTCCAGTACTTATATCATATGCCCTCTCATAGGGTTGTTCTTACCCACCACACTTACGATGTTATGTTCCAAATTAATCATCCGTTAAAGCCCATGAAAACTCTCAACAGCAAATAAATGTGCTGTGTTGTTTGTTCATTGCTGTGCAGTGTGGTCTCACTATACACATTGATTAATATACCTAAAGGCGCCATTTTGAAAGGCGTGTCATGCCTTCCCCTCCTCTGTTTATTGTTTTAATGTAAAACAAT
The DNA here is from genome assembly GCA_034190875.2 of Urechis unicinctus. NCBI lineage: Eukaryota > Metazoa > Annelida > Polychaeta > Xenopneusta > Urechidae > Urechis > Urechis unicinctus. The sequence goes on from CM067346.1 coordinate 40,045,391, forward strand.
CCAGGATTAATGGCGGTGGTGGGATACCTTCCTGATAGAAAGTGGCTCACAACTGACGTTGACGTTATCACACTCAACACGTCATGCATAACACCAATTCACAAATGCGTACGTCAAACCGATACTTAGGCTGTACGTCACTTCCGGCGTCAAGGTTATATTCCTAAGGTAATAGCAATTGTTATACTTCGGCATCGCCTGCCAAGTGCCATTTCACACTGGGTTCACACCCGGTGCCAATGCCGGGTTGATGACAACCCTTCTGCTGCGACGAGTTTCTAACACAAACTTATTTACCAATCAGATCGTGTATATCCCTTTTAAGTGAAAGGAACATCACTGTACGTGAACTCCCAGTCACTATCTTCAATATACCTCGCAAGTGAAAATCAAACCACCAAAGGGTAGGCTGAAAGGATAAACCATAACTCTTCTTGGAGCAGCAATGCTGAAATCTCGATATAACTAACCACTCATATATCGACCATGTATACGCACCTGCTTCATAATGAACATGCATTCATATTAAACACGTATTTGAGGTAAGCTCTAATCGATGTGCGCAATCGCTTGTTTGAAGGTAGATACACACAGAAAACCTGACCCTCGAGAGATAATGATCAAATCTTCGGTCATCAATTTTCAACATTAAGATTGCTGAAAAGTTGGCTCTGTGTCATTAGCCGTTGTATGCATCGCACCATTATACACTGTCATCACGGTCTAAATGATCACTAAAATAACAATTTACTCCCTTTGATTCTTGGCACATCGAATGTCAATGATTGTGCCCGTGTAAATAACATTCATCACTTATCTAGCATATTGTTTGCGAGGTGGACCTGTACAGATTTATTAAATATGGCGATCTTATTGCTTTTGTGCCTTTGACCAAGAAAATAAAAAGAATGATCTCCAAGTATTTATCTTTCAAGTATGCAACTCACGGCAGCTTCACAGGCGGTCAAAGATATTTGCCTCCCTCACTGAAACGCTTCGGGGATGTTTCTAGGTAAGATATATTGATGTTTCTAGGTATCAAATTCTATGTCGGAAGATATCAGCCTCATTCATTGATAATGCATCGCAAGTTTGACGGCCTAATTGACTTTGTCCATGATGTCCCCAGAGTTTTTGCCTGCCTAACGGTAAAAACCATGTGACTTGAATAAATCACATTAGATGAGCGCATGGACATAATATTTGCAATCCGAGAAGCGAGTTGAAGTGAAAATTATGTTGTATTCTCCGGTACGGAGTACCTCAATAAAAATAATCCACTTCACATAAGTTTTATAATGTAAAAGCATGAAATAGTCGTAAAAGTGCCTCTCGACCATAAAATACACGAATATGGCAATATATTGGAGGATAGATTCCAAATTCACATGTGTCAGGATTAACATATGCAGTATATTTACCATCTGATTTGTTTATTATGATGATGATGATGATGATGATGACGACGACGACAACGATGATGATGATGATGATGATGATGATGATGATGATGATGATGATGATGATGATGATTACAATCATTATTATCATGATAAAGGTCGTTTTGTTAATAACAGAGTTAAATTCATAGAATCGCATTCTCAATTTACGAAGCGCAGTTAATGTGGTTCTGGTTTTTTCCCTGCTGTGAGATTTGTTTTAATTGTAATTTAGATAATAATCGATGACCATAAGCTCGACCAATTCGTTTACTCTATGATTACTTGTATGTCCACCAAGTGTTACATAAATATCTAAATTGATTCCTCTTATTCTGCCTTCTTTGGCCTGCTCTTCGTTAAATACAGCCCATAGTTTCAAGGTAATGAAGAATTTCCGATACCTACCATTATGTGATCGTAACGTACATGAGACACGCAAGCCACAATAGTGTTCGAGCTGTGATTGGGATGAAAGCTATTTGTATTAAGTGGTAAACTGAATATATTGTATATGAACATTCAAGGTATTGAAATGAATTAGCGTATATATCTTTTGTGGTGGCCGCAGTGATTTGGAGATATGTTTAAGCTCATGGGTTGTGCGATTTTGTTCTATAAATATATTCTACAAGGTATATAATTGTCTACAAGGGATTTATTTGAAATAATATATACGGGTCTAAATTCACTACATATCACAACGAAATAATATTTGATGGAGATTGTCCAAAACGCTCGATTGATATTTGGTGTGATTCCTGACCTTATTGAATAATATATACCCAATTTATGTGGATTGGTCAAGAATCCGTCAGTTTTTCTGAGGGCGTCTGAAAAGTGAAATTAGGAGAGGTTAATGGCGAGTATCGTAATCGACTATGACAGAATGTAGCCCTTATTATTCACCGGAATGTTTCGGTATGGCTTGCAGTGTGTGTTAAGTGATGCGAACTCTCCCGAACATGCTATGATCGATGGTTATCCACCTAATTATTTGTTGCCTTACATACACAACAGAACTGTAAATCTTCAGCTTCATAAAGGCGACATGATAACTGTAGAGAAACAATCTACAGCTCCATTAGGACGACTGGAAATCGATAGATCAACCGTCTACAGATTCATAAAGACGACGGATAACAGTCGATCAGCCGTCTATAGATTCATTAAGACGGTTGAATAACCAACATTCATCTTTTGTCCAGTAAAATAAGCGTGATGCGATGTTACATGAGAATATTTATATTCGATTTACAAAATACATTATTTCATTATTTCCAATTTTCATAATATTGATGAGACACAATAAGAGCTCAATAGAGAAGGTCGGCAAATGACTACATTGTCCGCTCATATTTAGTAATATTCAATTTGATCATTGGTAAATGATACAGCCGATTGCTAATATCGTGTGTGTGCCGCCCCTTCAATATTACTTCGCTCATTATTCTGCAAACGTGAAGTTACATTAATCTTCGACCAGAGGCTGTATCGGGATGCATTAATCATCTGTGCAACGACCCACTTCATGCATGACAATGAACTTGAATGTCAGACCTACTGCAATGGCGTCGTTTGTGGGATGATATATTGGAGTTGGAACTACTCCACGGAAATAAGAAATATCAAAACGGCGGAAATTGGCATAATGAACACTATGTTAACAGATACTTTAGCTATGCATAATTGAGTATTCATTAATTAGAAAATCATCGCTGTGGTCATCGAGCTCGAAAATTGTTATGCGGATAAATTCTCCAACTTCAATCTTGATCACACACAACAAAGCTCCTGGTTTATTGCCCCCGAGACCCATGTTCGCATTAAACTGAAGGCAAATGGTTCCCCTTATGCGAACATTTGCCTCTCCTCGGATACCAAATATGAGCGTAATTCATTGTATGATGGCGGTTTTGTACGTGGAATAAGGACGAACATGTGTAATCATCGCCCTATTTTTGTTTACGTACACATCTTTAGCAAATGCAAATAACATCAATACAACGCTATTTAAGTTATACTATGACAAAACTGCGTCATTAAAATGCTTTGGATTATTACGATTCACACCATTAAATACTTTGGCCGTGTCAGACGATAAGAGCCAAAACGATTATGTCAACAATGTCCTGGCCTCGTTTGCATTCAGGTAGCAATTATTTGTCTTCTATTCATGACTGCATATTGAACATGTTCACAGGACTGAATGTTGTTTAATACAGTGGGCAAATAAACAGCTTCACTATAATGATACAGGGCATGTAATATTCAAACAAAACTATATCGCGTTTATTGTGAGTTTAAAAAATCGATTATAAATGTCACGTTTACATATGATTGAATCGTCAGTTAAGCTTCTATTACTTTAGTTGTGGTACTGAATATTATTAGTTCCATTTGCAGTTAGTGATTACACGGCAGATGCCTTATAGTGAAACAGCAAATGGGCACATTTGATTTGTGAAGTTAATTGTCAGATACATGACTATATCGCATGAACCAATGACTATTGCTGCAACAGATACTGCCGTGTCTACTGACTGCAGCTTCTGTGAAACAATATATATCAACAATACAAACATTATGCAGCATACGACGCACGACCTTACTTATTATACACACCAATGCATATATTTGATGCTGCTTCCGACAACAGCAAGCACTCGAATTGACAGTTTGTATTTTACAGTCGGCAAAGTAAATCTTGCATGATCTCATAACTACCTACAGATGTAAACCTGACACGTATATGTGTTATTAACAGACATTTGTGTTGCATTTGTATTTTACAATCGGCAATGTGAGTGGTATGTTAATTCCTAACAGCAGCAACATTAATTAATATGGAGGTATTCAGCTACCCGTTTCAGCAGAGCATTGCATAAAATTCAAACACTCTCTACATTTTCTTTGCCTCGTTGAAAGCATGAGATCACTTCAGCTCTGTATATAAGTATGTACTAGTTTTCAAATATATCATCTGCTCAATGACGTCATGATTGATCTTCTTACTCAAAGTATGGTGGCTAATCGATGTTAAGTAATGCACAGGATCCACTATCTAAGAGTAGAGAATTAAACCACACGAAGGATTATGCTGCAATATATGCTGATGACAATGACCATTTCTGCAGACATAACCCATCAGTTTTATTCTAAAACGTATCTGGATATTTAATATTTAGTCTGAAGCGACTGAAGCAACTAAAATGCTTCCTGAGAAACAAACACTGATTGATATATATTAAACCCTGTAAATAATGGTTAATGTTAGAATCTAAATCCTTACTATACATATATGCATCTATGCGTATGTGCCTGTATGCGTTTTGGTGTCTGCAGATAAAATATACAACTAAAATTGGTTTATTAAAAATGTTGAACATTCATGCATTTGCGTCGTTTTGTTTTCCCAAGTTCGTTTTTTAAAAGTATTGGACAGTATAAGCGGCCGATGACAACATTTCAATTCAATTAATTTCTTCCAGAACTATGAATGGTACGATCACAAAGACGCTAATATTGAAAACATGAATTGTGGTTGGTATTCATTACTAGTAGAACATTAACACAACATGTTGTGTAACAATGAGAACCACAGGTGAATTCTTCACGGCATTCATTTGGAATCAAAGAGTTTGGCGGTATCAAGAATCCTGCAAGAATGCAATACAATATGCATTGATATTTTTACAGGAATGGTGCCATCTTTGGCTTGCACTAGGTGCAATATAGCCCAAGGTGCATCAGCGAAAGCCGGCCTCAATTATGCGTAATACGTCCAACTGTGGCAACAGTGTGCTATCAAAGCTCAATGTATGCGCTGACCATACCATCATAAATCGGATCAGACGGATGTAGCATATTCTTTTTTTTAATAAGTTATCTCGCTCGCTATCACTGTTTGCCGTATCAAGAATACTCCTTGTGTATTTATTCCCCAATGCAACAATATAAATAGCCTTCTGTGATTTGTATTCATGTATGCACCACGACTTATCACGGCAATGTGTTAAGCATGGATAATTCAGCATTTAATAAAAAACATCGCCTCATAATCAACGATCAGATCTATGTTAATTGTAATCATGTGAGTTTAATTCGTGAACTGCTCATACCGCACATATGTTATTATGATTATCTTTATATATGGTGTGTGATATGTCCTGTAGTATCGACAGTATTATATCACTTCATGCTTGCACGCTTTTGGCTGCATTAAACTGCCGCATAGGCTGTCTCTAGAAGCATAAATCACCTAAGCAAATACGTGTTGTATGCATGACAATATAAATGAATGTCAGACGAAGATCATTCACGGTAGAATGTGCACAATCATATATGTGCAAAGAGTGTATTCAGGATAAATATGCAATTTTCTCACAAATACTAAATGTCAGCTGACAGCGTGTTGAGTGGCCACTTGATAACTTTGTATATGCCAAGGTGTGTCTGACCACACTAGGCAACCGACGTTGCGTTATCACACTCAACAAGTCATGCATAGCACCGATTCAGAAATGCGCACTTCAAACCGATATTTGAGCTGTACGTCACATGGACATAATATTTGCAATCCGAGAGGCGGGTTGAAGTGAAAATTATGTTGTATTCTCCGGCACTGAGAACCTCAATAAAAATAATCCACTTCACATAAGTTTTATAATGTAAAAGCATGAAATAATCGTAAAAAGCGCCTCTCGACCATAAAATACACGAATATGGCAAAATGTTTGAGGATAGATTCCAAATTCACATGTGTCAGGATTGACATATGCAGTATGTTTACCGTCTGATTTGTTGATTAATGATGATGATGATGATTATCATCATAATTATAATTATCATGATTAAGATTGTTTTGTTAATAACAGAGTTAAGCTCATAGAATCGCATTCTCAATTTACGAAGCGCAGTTAATGTGGTTCTGGTTGTCTCTGTTGTGAGATTTGTTGGAAATGTTGCATTTGAGAACAAATGACCCATAAGGATCGGCAGGGAGGATTAAGACTGATTTGTTTTATGCTTGTAATATTAGACATCGTCCCCGCGAGCTTGCTTCGTTTACTCTATGATTGCTTTTATGTCCAACAAGTGTTACATAAATTTGTATATTGATTCCTCTCATTCTGCCTTCGTTGGCCTGCGCCTCGGTTAATTTAACCCATAGTTCCAAGGCAATGAAGAATTTCTACTACCTACCATAATTTGCTCGTAACGTACATGAGACACACAAGCCACACTTTTTGTTGTTCGAGCTGAAATTGGGACGAACGCGATTTGTATTAAGTGGTAAACTGCATATATTGCATATGAACATTCAACGTATCGTATTGAATTAGGGTTTATATTTTTTATGGTGGATGCAATGATTTGGATATATGTTTAAGCTCATGGCCGTCCTCACTTGCTTAAGTTTACAACTGGCGAATAACGTAGTACACTGTAAACAACGTCCTGGTAGATTAAATGCATATCTATCACCGTGTAGCTTGGCATGTACTTCATTTATTACGCTAGCGGCATTCAATGGCGACCGAGGCTATATTTGGACGCATAAATCAACGACCCATTGTATGAATGGCAGTGATGATATATGGTGCTAGTTACTTATCCAAGGTAATATATACGGATGATAAACAGCGATGATTTATGCACTTAGACCGCTCTAATATGTAAAACAAATTGTGCGTTCACATATGTCCTGCAGAATGGATATTTGCGTATGGCTTTTTTTTGTATATGCTGACCAGCCAGCAGTCGTTAATGATTGTAAATTCATATAATACACATAATCAATAGAATAATCTATGTTAAACTGATCATCCTCTCGTTGGTGCTCTGAACGTTCATATATCGATAACTGCACAGGTTATATCAGTCCTTTAAAGCAAGAAATACAATGGAAACGAGACTTCGTGAACCACTTTCAACTGTGAATATGATTGTGATTCTTGGACAACACGTCTTAGGTTCAGTCGCGCACATTTCCCGCATCGGTATTATAACCCTCACCACTGCCATCATTCGAATAACTTTCCCAAATCTAACTGTTCAGACGATGGCAACATTCAAGACTAGCAATTAGCTTATTAGCATAGCACCACACCAAATGTCTCCTGTATCTATGACCCTAATTAATGTATGATGATTGCATTAATGGCCATAATACCATTATTACTGGTGATAATGAGAGTTGATCATTGTAATTACGATAATGCTGATGATTTTTGTTGTTAGTTAGGTATAAATGTTCACAGAATCAAATTTTCGATCTATGGCGTCAAGCGCAGCAATCAATATGCCAGCTCATTTATCCTCATAAAAATTGATTAGCAATTGTTGCTCTTTCATTCCAGAAACACATCATCTGTCTACATTTATATCTAATTTTTAATGTGTTTGATTACTTTGACACGCCAGGATGAACATAATTCACCACACCCTTTTCCGATATTTTTCTGCCATCTTTGGTCTGCATTGGGTGCAATCTAGCCCAAGGTGCATCAGCGAAGGCCGGCCTCAATTATGCGTAATACGTCCAATTATGGCAACAGTGGGCTATTAAAGCTCATATTCTACCTGTATATCAATATAGAAGCTGGCCGAACGCTGTGTACAAGAATGTACATAGCGAGCACATAGCATCTGTCATGATAAATGCTCGCGTAAAGTGTTAGTTATCTAGCGCAGATTGTTGTGGCTATCCTAATGTTGTCGATTTTAATACCCTATATTGTTCGGATATTTTATTGTACAAACCAGACAGCAGCGCTTAGCAAGACAAGGAATCTTTGTCGTTCAGAGTAAACATTGAAATTCTAGTAGCGATTACATCAAATGATACTAACATAGATTATATTCGGTATGTTAATTGATTGGTTATAAACTCGCTCATGTAATTTAATCTATCGCTGTGCCGCAAATGCCAAGTGAGCACTGTAATGTATCAACCCGTTGATTAACATGACATACAGGGTATGAAAACAAAACGATTCTTGATTTGCTAGCGATTTGTCAGTTCCGGGTTGTAAGTTAATATCACCATGCTAATTATTTTTACATCTGATATTTCAGTTTTGTCCTGCCAGGAACCATACCTGATATGGATTTGTAGTGTCCTCAACTTAATTTGGAAAGCAAATAGATTATTGCCGAAGTAACTATTTTCTGTTTACTTAAGCTGTACCGTGGGGCAATCTTTTATCGACGCATGCTGAATATTTGGCAATAACGGCGTATAATCCGTGTCTTTGGTAAGTTAAGTAAGTTCTTTGACCACGCAGTGGATGATAAAGAGATTGCAATTGATGGTAGTGCATTTCATTTTAATAACTTCCTCGGTATATCCTGCCTGTATGATCAATCACTGTGTAGGTATAAGCCCTGGGCTTGTGCATTTGACATGTAAAATATATTTCATGTAAAGGAATTAATTGTACCAATGTTAATAAATGTGGTTTAGAACTAAATGAGCAAGAGCATGAACCAGGCATGCCGTAGAAACGCTGCTATTTACAAACATAAATCAGTATTCCAAAGTCATTTACGTAACTTCGCATAACAAAATGGCCCAGTTGGTAATTAGATCAAACTAGAATGCTGAGTGTTTTTGCCCATGCATGTCATATGGTTATTAGACGAATCTCATTTTTACCTCTTTCTCATGATACAAGCAGTGTCATTGAAACATGCTAGTATGGTAAGCCAGCTTTATGATCGTTAGCAAGTCAACAAAAATTGGATTAAGCATCATGGTACAGAGATCCCCTACACCCATTAGTCCAGAAGATGACTATAAATATACTGTTCGCTACCTGAAAATATATTATTAATCGAACATTTGCCACAGGGTAAAACTTGTATGCATCTATTGTTTATATTGATGATCCTCTCGAGGTTAATCATGAAGTTAATTATGAATTACTTTTATATCATGCAATAGATATGCCAGCGAGGCGATGGTCAGCATTAACTTTTGCATAGAATCATCTTCCCCAAATTGCGTGCTTAAACCCGAGGGCAGACTGCAGTTTTCTCATGAATCAATTTACCTTTGGCTGATTGTTGTTCACACAAGATGCACGCCTTGTGCAAGCACTGTTAATGCGATGTAAAGATCATTTAATGTTGCAATTTTCTACCAAATCATCAATTCATAGTGCGATGATCATACTTGCCAAGGGTAAAATCAGTTGGCTCTATAATATAAAAGAAACGCCTGCAACGGTCTCCTTATTGATATAGACCTGCACATTTTAATTTGTACCATGCGTCATCAGAAGATATAATGTACACCGTCATATTCTACAGTATATCACCTTCTTCTGCGATGTTTGGATGCCGGTTAGATTTGTTTTGCTACATCTCTGTGCGGTCGTTTCTCTTATCGACCCCGGGCAGACTATTCAGAATAACATGAGCACCTCAGTCGAGAACGTGTTCCCAACAGGCAACTAAATGAGTTGCAAGTTGACTACGGGAATTCGCAGGTCGGGATACCAACTTTAAATCTTCAAAGGACGGCTAACTGCTAACGACTCTTTATGACCATTGACTCACGCCTGTCAGAACACAAGTATCGCAATGATATTTAGCGTGACAATTGTGCCACATTAGAAAGCGTCCTAGATTAACTGTTCACTTTCATATCCAAACAAGAAGAAACAAATTAATCTGTTATCACAAATAACCTGCAGGGATTGGTATTGTGCGTTTGATGAAATAGTCACTAAGGCTGCTATCAATCCAAATATATCGTTTGCAAAGATTATTTTTCAATGCAATGAAATTACGCATGCATGAAATATGCTAAAATGAGTGGTATATTTTAACATAACTAATCTGGTCTGGCTTTGACTCTTATCGCCATGTTTTCTGCGAAATGCAACGAGCATGTTGACTGAACCGAATCCAAGGAATCTGTGGTATGCAAATGTATGTGTTTTGATGGCAAGAACTGTTCGGCACTGCTGGTAAAATGGATTTTGGTAAGACATTTATTTGCCACAAACGCATACGTCTGATGCTGACATACTCGTTAAAATTAACTCCTTTATGAACTAGTAACAAATGATATACAAACAACGGTGTGCTAGATAACACTACAGGTAATTTCACAAACAAGAACAAGAAGGGATTTTTCACTGGCATTTTCTCGGATGTAGAAAAGGTACATTACAATTCAATTTGTTTACTAACTCATAAGTAGTTATGAAACAAAAGTCCAAATGAAAACCCACTATTGTGTAATAAATCAGATGCACAGTAATTAGTTGGACCTGTAAAAACATCTGGTTTGCCATACAACTGTTACATTATTAACATAAAATTAATTTCTTTGCGGTGCCATAAATCAATGGCACCGCATTGCTTCCGGAGCGGACATCATTTGGTTAAAGCAGCATACTATATACAATACGGCCAACGTGAAACACAATAGGATAAACAAGCCGTGAGCTATACATAATATGGTGTTTATTATATGGCTAAGGCAACAACTATAGGTTACACTGATTCATAGTCAGCAGCAAACAACCGCTATGTACTAGTATGGACGGGTTTTCTGTGTCGTCGACTGAGGTACAGATATATAGATTGTTTTCCTGTCTCTGTCTGACAGTTCATTTGCTAAGCAATACGAAAAGAAACCTTGCCGCTATCGCTTACTTGACGCTTTGTTATTGTGACATGTAAATGCGATGTGGTGAATAACCATGTAATATGTATTAGACGCGCCTCTTGTTGACCGTGCACGTGAATTATTTTCATTGCACATCACATCAACGCATCAGCATCCAGTGAGGTGTTGGTGAATAGATATCACCATGGAGTTTTGGCGCTTAATGTACACAAACATTGATGAATGTATAACGTTTGCATTCTCTTCAAGATATTCAGAAGTCTAGTCGACTTGCTTGGTTAGTAGTTTACATGGTCAAGTATGATGTATATTCCACATATTGTTTTAATGGATTGCCTCCCGTTAGATCATGATGAAGAAATAGAAACAATGTGATTGGAAAACATCAATATCATAAACAATATGGCATGCAACAATAGACAAAGTGTGATGCCTAGTTATCACAAACTCAGCATGTTACTGTGTGTGGGCAGTTTCAATGCACCGCGTAATACTAAATCAGGTTAAATTTTTCTGTCATGTAGCATAATCTCAAAAAACAGAGCTGGACCCGCCACTAAGGATAAAAGTGAATATCAATCAGCAAACATGTATGTTTATCTCAATTATACCCTATGTCAAACCTTTGCCATGTATGACAGATGTTGATATCCTGCCGTATAATCTCGTTTAATCCATTATGAAGAGGCCATAGCAGACTGACAATTGTAAGCAAAAACATTTGCACAATACAGCGATTGTCATCACAACACTCGCTGCTGCCTAAAAGACGAAGAGGAGGTAGCACTCGCTGCTGCCTAAATGACAAATGGAAGGTATATTGATAAAGTTCTTTCAGTCGAGTCTATTTGATTTAAGCCTGTACTTACCTGAGTGTCGACGTTCTGTGATTCAAATTTGAGAACGACACACACCAGGATCCGCTTCTCTTGGCATTTTGTATTTCGGGCTAAGTAACAAAATGTCTTGCAAATACATGGATGTGTATTTGTATGAATATCTGGGTTAGTTATGTTACCAAATAAAAACTCAACATTAAAAACCAAAATAGCGCCTTTCACATTTTATTCTCGGTAATGCTGGTATCATGTGCACAAAAAGAATAAAGGATTCATTACATTTAATCATTTTGTTGAGACGTGTCACTTATTCGACAAAATGGAAAAGGATACATAACGAGCATCAATACTATGTATGGCAATGTTACTTATGTGTTGCATCATGACTTGTATACTTTATTGAATTACCGTCACTATCGTGGCTACTTTGCTGATGTAGAAATTACACTTTCAATCGTTGCAACTGCCTCGGAATTCAACACCAAACATGATCATCAGCTTCATTACTAACTGACTGCAAATATAATGTGTATAGGCACAGTGAAAAAAATATTGGATGGTGTGACAAGTTAGGTGATGACTCATCGGGTCGACGGCAATGTTGCTTTGGTTGAAAGTTATGATTAGATTTCTCTTAAATTCGATGTATTTCAACAGATTGTAATGAGCATTGTATTAGATTGAAAATAGACATGATTGTCAACAGGCAATGTTCTTGGCAGTAGAATTGGCCAAGCCACTTCATGACATTGGTGATTAAAGCTGATTCCACAATGTATTAATACTGAAATATTCTTTTAGCAATCTCTATAACCAAGGGTCCACAACTTGTCTTTAAGAGCTCAGTCCTCAGCCACCGTGTGTTGCTTTGGCATAGGGTCCCTTCAAACCGCGGGAAATTCTCAGATAAATTCCGATCCATGGAAGCCATGGAAGCCTCAACGAATCAGATGTAATGGGCCATGGCGTATTGCCTGAACTTATGCCAACGTATGCAAAATATCGAACATACGTTGGTGAACGTTGGTGTACGCTGATATAAGTTAGGGGGTAAAGTTGGGGATACGTTGTTTACAGAAAGAGCACGGTGCGATACGCCGTGAACAATGAAGTTGCGTTTATATAGAAATGGGTGCCTTGAGTAACTCATCCGTACGTCTTCATTGTCTGTCGTGCTAAACACACCCACGGCTACGTAAATTGACCATAGATATAATATTAAGTGTTATTATCTTTTCATAATTATCTCCCTGAATTGGCGTCATATAATAAGGATTGCAGTATATTTTATAATCGTCTGGACCATTGTTGTACGAGAGTTTGTTTCATTCCAATAATGTTTTTTACGATTGAAGTAACAATCTGAATTTCTCGGCGTTTAATCGGCCCTACGAGCCGTCGTAGCACTTTTCTATTCATATCCAACTACTGTCCTTGTAACTTGATTTCCTGTAATTAGGATTACTGTACATGTGTCGGAAGAGGCGTTCATTACTTGTATGAATTTCCCTAACTTTCTTGATTCAAATTACAATTCACAATGCTGTAAGAATGTGCCACCAATTTATAATGATAATCTATTATTTTCCTTGTGCAGCGCATTTGCTGCTTGCCATAGTTAATGTACATGTACATGATATTGCTGGCTCCCCTAACGTAATTCTGACAAAGTAAATTACCAGTTGAATGTCAGAAACAGCCTATTGTGTGACTGGAGACGTTAAATGGGGTTCTATACTTTCTTCATATTAGTAAGTTACAGCGGCTTTGCAACCAAGATGCTCTTCAGTAGCTGCTTTTTGGATTGTATTAATTGTATAGTATACTTGTGGAGATGGAATATCTAGATTTCTCACAAAAAGATTAATGGTCAGGAGGCATCGGAGTGTGGAGCGTCAAACAGAGTTAAGCGCCGTCATAACAATTCGACCTCACCCCAATTTTTTTCAAAGAATTCCATGCGTGTTCACATATATTCTTTGGCGGAAGCGCGGGTGAGCCCTCTTAGCGTAACATGAGCGCTGCGGTGTTACCATCAACATACCGGCGATGGTATCACCCGATATCGCCAGCTTTTAATATGTATTACCCATTGATTACATGGGAGACTGTTTAAATATCCTATCAGATTCTGCGCGCATATGAAATATAGGACTAGTGGGACCATCATCATTGTGTAATCATCCGATGTCAGGGTTGTTCAAGGAGTCGGTTTGTTGAAATCAATGAGAAGCGGCAATTCCGAAGTCATACCGAGCTATTGTAGATTATGCAATGCAACATACCTAGTTAATGCTAAGCTTTGAACCAAATGCTGGTCAATGAGAGATTCCCATCGTAAATATTTCTATCGCTAACTCAGGTAAATACGCTGACTTGGGTTCACCACTCATTTTGATTAACACGAAGTCTGCCATTGCAGATTATGCAATGCAACATATCTAGTTAATGCTAAGCTTTGAACCAAATGCTGGTAATGAGAGATTCCCATCGTAAATATTTCTATCGCTAACACATGTATATACGCCGACTTTGGTTCATCACTCATTTTAATTAACACGTAGTCCGTGTTGAGAGGTAGCGGCTGGAGCAACGGCAGGCTCCAAACATTAATCAGGCTTTGAATTACTGACAGCGAAGAAGAATGACATCTCAGCACGTCTCTCATCTGTAATAAGACTCTTAGAAAGGAGTTAATTATCAAGTGCCCATTTTTGTGTGTGATTGTAGGATAAAGTGCAAACATTCTGTTTTACAGTCTGAAGAATAAATTGGGTCCAAGCACCAGAATAATCAGCAAATCGGCACGTAAGCGGTATGGAAAGCCATTTGTGGCCAACAGCTTACATAACCCTTTTCGCATAGGTTATATTTTATTTTAACTATAAACAGTATCGCAGGATGAAGGCTGAAATAGCAGCGACTGTAACTAGGCCAGAGATTAAAGTGCCCGTCTTGGTGAATCATGGCGGGTAGATAAGGCAGTCAAGGCATCGTTTTGATGAAGCGAATACGCTTATAAGAATAGCGTCCAAAACACATGATAGCGAAACAGTGGTGCTTCCTTGTCGTGTTCAAATCAGTGTCCAAGTTCGGGCATTATACCATTACTATTGTTTTCATCACGCAATCGAAGTACCAGTGCTCAGGTGACCATTGACGTAAAACGTAGAAGCAGTTATTACTACGCCTAATTGACTCTCAAGGCCCTGCGTTACGTGATGATGTATCAACTGAACGCAAGGACACACCACCCATCGTGCTACAATAGCACCAACACAAACACAGTTTTAGATGAATGACATTTTTCATCATATGTTTTCTATTTATTAGCAATATCTAATATATATTGATGTGGATATGGTTATGAAATAGTAATCTTTGTGGAACTCCATGAGTCACGTGAAATAATGATGGAGAGTGATTGACACAGACTAGATAAGGCCTGGTGTTTAGGGGATAGTTCACATTTAGCGTTTAAAAGGGATATGATCGTCGGATAAAAATGTTTATGCTAGGTTGAGTAATTTGGTTCGATTAATAGTCCTTACCGGTGAAAAAGATTACATAGAGGATATTGCCTGCTTCAGCCATTACAAAGTTATACAACCTATTAGTATATGTACAGGCTTAAAGTCAACTCCTGATAAAATAAGTTGTTTAAGTTACCTTTTGGGTACGAAGCAGGGGGAGGTAGGGGTTCTGTTTGGGGGTTGGGGTTCGGTTGTGGCTATATGAACCTCATAGTGCATGCGAGTAACTTGAAATTGCATGCAGATGCGTTATTTGCTGTTTTACCGAAGTTTAACCCTCGTAAGAGACACGTATGTTTCCCATGATAAGATTATGAACAAAATTTATATAAATGCTGACTGTTTACTAAAATGACACGTGTTACTTATGTTTATGGCATCTGTTCATTCACTAAAATATGAGCAGTTAGCAGACATTTGATCACCATGCTTAACTTATTCGTCTTTTTCAGTGGTGATGAACAGTGTTCATCCCAATACATGAACGGAACGGAACGAAACAATCATTTAATTTGATTTATGTTAGATTCGCATAAATAATCATCGCAAATAACATATTATTCTTTAGTGCTTAGATGTGTTACTTTATAGAAAAAGCAACCCTGTGGCGTCAGTTCGTTTTCGATTGAAGTGGTCATTTCTCTTTGTACTGTAGCACCGATGATCTAAGTTCTTCTTTACTACTGTCCCATTTAGCAAGTTTGACAAAGCTAAAGTACTTAATTGTATGTTAACAGGTGAAATACTGCGGTTAAAAATATTAAAATTTTGCATACAAACATCCGAAGCATGATTGACATCATAAGCAGATCACACTATCAGAGTATTTCAAGGATCCGATCCATGCGCGTTATTGAATCGATCAATCTATGTGCAGTGACAATTCAAGGTCGTACAAATAATATTACTGAGCATATATTACCCGTTGATCTTAAGCTATGAACATGCAAGTGCTCCGAGAGAGAGATCAATGCCGTATCTATTTCTATTCAAGGAACAGAAGGACACAATTTGTACGGGTTCATCAATCATTTTTATCATAAAGTACTCCAGCTTATGCGGGAGAGGCGGTATAAATGACAAGCTCCAAAGATTAATCAGTTATTGAAATACGACAAAGTCCAGAATGACATCAGCTGGCTGCAGATTTTGCCATGTCAGAGGAATCAACAGCAATCATTGTCATCTGTAATAACTTTGTTATCCCATATTGTCATACTCTCGCCATTTTTACGTGTCCATTAACCATGTTTTAGGCATAAAATGAACGCGTTAACTCATTATGATTGAATTTTGCCTCATCTCATACATAGGTTTTATAATTGAATTGTGAGACTAAATGAGCAGCAGCTGCTTCTCGGTCGAGATTTACCCGTCCATGCGTAGTTTTGTTTGCATTTGTTATGTATTGGGGCAGATAAGGTTAATTGTCCTGCTTTTGATGTAGAATGAAAATGGAGATTGCGTTATATCCTCTTATGCTAAGCCTGCTTGTCCGAATAACGGGTTGGATGAGCTGAATAAGAGGAGTGTTAGTAATTGCTGTGTATTTTGGGGTTAAGGGAAGTTGCTGCGTGAGCTGAGATTGCGGATGCAGGGGTGGATGCAGGTGTAGATGTAGATGACGATCGTGCATAGTAAGGCGTAGGTTGATAACCATATTATAGGGAAATGGTAAAACTGTTGCATATCAACCCGACGAAACCTCTAACGTAAGGTGCATTAAGTCATCCCATATTATTAACTCGTGATAGCTTGCATTCACTTCGTATCACACCATGGAATATTTCGTAAGCATTTTCAGGCGTAGCAGGCTAAACAGTGCAAAAGGCGAGACAAATGCATCCATTAATATTTTGGGGACATACATACATACATACATACATACATACATACATACATACATACATACATACATACATACATACATACATACATACATACATACATACATACATACATACATACATACATACATACATACATACATACATACATACATACATACATACATACATACATACATACATACATACATACATACATACATACATACATACATACATACATACATACACGTACATACATACATACATACATACATACATACATACATACATACATACATACATACATACATACATACATACATACATACATACATACATACATACATACATACATACATACATACAGACACATACATACATACATACATACACATACATACATACATACATACATACATACATACATACATACATACATACATACATACATACATACATACATACATATACATACATACATACATACATACACATACATACATACATACATACATACATACATACATACATACATACATACATAGTCTATTATCATACATACATACATATTACATAATGTACATCATACATACATGCAATTACAACATACAGTGCTTACATACATAACAGCCATACATACATACATACATACATACATACAATTACATACATGCTATATATTGCAACAGCCTAATTAAGTATGCTATATATTACATATACTGAAATGAATATTAGCAAACATGTGCAACATTCCTGACCGTGGTTCGTGCATATAATCAAAATTGTATTGCTCTCCCAGTTTTGTATGAGTCAGCTAACGGAAGATATACATTCATATTCATTGGCAATTATCAGAAGGCATTGATGACAGTTTGAAATACCGAGAAGTCTAAGCATTATGATAATGCATCTTTGTTTATGTAAAGGCGAAATATACGATCAACTGCAATAAATCCACGCTTATCAGTACAGCCGTGGAAATTTACATATATATATATATATATATATATATATATATATATATATATATATATATATATATATATATATATATATATATATATATATATATATATATATATATATATATATATATATATATATATATATCGTCGCTCTATACAGATATATATGCCTAGTGAAGTTATATATATATTCATCAGTCGCTGGAGTGAAGTTATATCAACACAGTTGAAACACTACATCAACGTATTTGCAATCGCATCTCCCACCGTCACCAAGATTGTAAAAATACTTGTGTAGCATATAAACTTGGCTGCTGGCGGGTCATTAAAGCAGATTTTATATTATGTGAAAGGAAGTGACTCGCCTGGCAAGTCAAGAATTCGCACGAACCACTGCTTCTAAAGTAAAATGGGACGCTCGCATTTCACTCTAAGCGGCTCACAGCGCCGAGTGATCTGCTTAAGTATGAGAGTTTCTAGTGACCAGTATTATGTCTCGTATTCGTGTGAGATCAATTTCCATTTAATGAATATCGTTAATCAAATATCAAGATAAGTTTGCCAGATGCAATGCACATATTAACACTGCATTTATATTTAATATACAGCGCGTGTGAAAAGGTTGATTGCGTAATGGATACGGCGGCTGCAGCGCAGCGGGGCTCAATGGCGTCTCCTAACAAAGAGACCATGATTACATGTGTGGCGTCAGTCTAAGGTAATGACTGAGTAGAAATGAGATAGCTTTGCTTTGAATGTTAAATACTACTTAGTGGCGCAGTTGTTTATTGAGGCCAATGTACCAAAGTTCAGCTCATGTGTCACCGCATTGTTCCCATAGAAGTGCAACCTGTCGCCGTAATCAGCTTATTTCACATCTTTCCCTAGTTCTCTCGTATTATTCAGATGATTCAATGTCATACACTTATTAAGTGTTGTACTGTTCCATACAATGTAGTAAACGATGACGTTCACAAACGCATTCAATACCCGAGAGCTTACATGAAGACAAGTACATTCTAAACAAAAGCTGCACAAAGCCGTCTCCTTGGTAACATCCTATATATGAGTATAGCAGCAAGCGGTGTGCTTCTCGCCGATACCTGTGTATGAAGGGAAAGTGTCGTCATAACTTAACCAAGCGTCGGCGTTCAGTTGTACGACCCTGTGTTTCACAAGGAGGTAATCGTTGGCACAACCTATATGGCTCGGCTGTATGTGCACATATGAAATATAGCAAAACTGTTTTTGGAAATTTCTTCATACTCTTGGCATCAGCTAATATTGGTGTGATCGTTAATAGATAAAGCTCACAGCTACATTGCCGAGTGGAATATATTAATGTAACTCAATCACAAGCAATAATATATCGAAGCTTTGGTACATACCAATCACACATCATGCTTTCAAAACTGATGCCATTGTCCATTCGCATCAGTTAATAAATATGTTTTAGTTAACTCCTATTTTATGGATCATTTCGTTGCAACTAAGAGCTACATCGGCTCAGTTTGTTCCAAAATTAGTCTTCATGGATGAATATTCAGAGGGGCATTTACATAAGCACTTTTATCACTAGAGTTGCAGCATTGAACCCTGTGGTGCAGCTTTCCTATTAGCGTGACTGAAAGAGGAGCTGAGAGCGCAGAATGAGATTGTGGTCCGCGTGAATGTCTATATAACCTAGTTGTTGTTTTAACATTAACGGATGTCAGGTTATCAACTATAACATTGCTCTGTTGGAATACTTGCATTCATTACTTACTTTGTACATCGCACTGTCCTTTGCACCCAAAAGCCCAGGGTCACAAACTACCAGTTAACTGGCTGGGCATCGCAATATACCGTCGTCATTGCAATGCTCGGTACTTGGTTGGCCATACCATATTTACTCAGCTAAAATGCATCTCATGGGACTTTGCGTTGCCCCCTTGATCAGAAAGATGCACGTCACAATATTACCAAGGTTAACGGTGCCTGTTAGCTTCGCTGGAATTACGACTCTTGCACATTTATGTGACATAAACAAAAATATGACTAATAACGGGGCAACGTTGTCCGAAACTGTGTACGGAATACGCCTCGTTTGAACCGTGCAATACGATATCCCCACACAAGCATATTTGTCCTCTTATATTCCCTTCTGTAAATTTGGTTTACTATGCTACGCTGCATATGTCTGTTCAGCGCAAACCCTGCTTTGTAACAAAATGGGTTGTTTTCCTTGTCTACAATCTTGCTATCGCTATGATAAAATGAACATGGGATACATACGATGATCCTGAAAAAAAACCCGTCAAGATATTTGTAATTATTGAAAACACATCATAAACTCCCACCTTTTGAAAGTCCATGCGCTTGTAACTCGTGTATAACACAATGACAATATAGCACATAGAACGCTAGCATAAAATGGTAGAATATAGAAGTTTTCGCTCCCTGAAGCAGTTGACTTGATCATATCTTTCGTAACATGTCTATTCTAAAATCCGCAATGCAAAGCCCATTCACATATACATTTTACACTTAACAATGTATCTCGAAGAATAAGAAGAGATGTGTGTTAAGAATTTGAGGTCCATGCTGGCATAAACCAACTGCCATTCAGGGTCTTTATACTAGTTTTTCCCATGGCGACCATAGAAATAACTAACAATGCTAAACACATTTATTATGAATCATGAATAAACTGGTATTTTTTTTGCATAATTGATTGCAGCTGCTACTCGGCATTGTTGCCTTGTTTTAGAGATTAATCTATAGTGATAACTTGATCATTAGCTCACTCCTCCTTTAAATAAACATCGCCCATTTGGTAATATCGGTGACTTGTGTCTCAAAGCACACATAAGCAAGCCCTGAAAGCTGATTTGTATAATGTACTGCCGCAGGTGTTTATTTAGACTCATTAGTCAAACTGCCTTCCTCATCTCGTTTTCCTGCAAGGCGATCCTGTTTAATCGTGTTTGCTAATTTTCTTTATGCCTGTGAGTCAAGTAAAATAATTGGCATTACACCTGTTATCAAAAGGAGACGAGGAAGTGTTAAAGCGTGTTCAATGATGCCTCCTTTGAGATGATGAATATTGTATGATATTGCACATATGGACACCGATGTTGACAAACCACCTCTATTCTAGTATGATTCGATACATATGAAGAGTGATTATCCGATTTCACTATGAGATGCCAATTCATGATATCCTGCTGTTTCCACTCAACATGTTACGGCAATCAGTAATCGAATATTCAATACATTCACTTACTGAATATTAATTCGCGCGGTAGCTTGACAGCGAATGATTTATCTTGTACCGCGAATAATCGATTATACACTGTCCATGTTACTAACACCGCACACCAGTGTCAGCATAACAGAACCGTGTGATATCGCTACGCTGGTTTGTAAGGACGATTGATATAATAATGATATCGCATATATGTATTAGTTGATAACTTCCGTGTGATATTTGCAACACGAGTTATGAGGATGCTCAGAACAGGCTCTCTTAGTGCTATCACCAGCCGGACACAAGCCTCCGCCAGCTGCTGGGATTCAGTAACGGAACCAACACTATGCGCTT
The DNA here is from genome assembly GCA_034190875.2 of Urechis unicinctus. Classification (NCBI taxonomy): domain Eukaryota; kingdom Metazoa; phylum Annelida; class Polychaeta; order Xenopneusta; family Urechidae; genus Urechis; species Urechis unicinctus. Next base: position 40,067,225 of record CM067346.1, read on the forward strand.
ATCAATTCATTCACTCACGTTTACAAGTAAAATTATTTTGGTAGACAAAATAAATCAAGTATTTTATTGTTTGGTCCACGGAGTGCTCTTACGTTAATTGACTATAAATATAATAGTTAGAATGTACTGTTGCTATAATCTCTTCTCATAATTATCTCCCTAAAATGGCGTCAAGTATATGATAAGTCCCATGAAAGTTCTGCTTGTTATTTCACCAACGTGATAATTTGTCTTATGACATTTATACAGTGTCTATACTATACACTGTAGCAAACAAAATCAATACAAGGTATGAATGCTAGTTCAGATTGTACCATGTTGCCAGAATAAGACACCCAAGCCTAATTGCTGTCTGTCTGTGCGTCGTTTTATGGCGGACGATAATTCATTGATGATAATTAAAACGAAGGTCGATATAGTTAGCCCAGCCCGGGGAGACCAATGAAAGAATTACAACGTATGTTTGTGCCACGGGGTCTTGGTATATGTTTCAAGTTACTTTCCATATGGTTTAAAGATGGATATACCGTTTATATTGCTTGCAGTTATCACTAACACGCCGCAAAGATTGGGGAGATTGCTTTAGTATCCAATGAATAAGTCAACGGCTTTTGATATCATCAGTCCAATCGTCTTTCTTTTTCTGTGTTTTGTGCATCTCCTTGCTTCTTTGCAGACTTACAATGATTCATTTAAAGCATTGACTGCCAACTAATAAGTATCTTGTTTCATGCCATAATTTCTGTTGGTTTGCTATTTTTAATACAAGCTAACAGGTTTTTGTTAGCACCATAACGGTAGCCTCAAACATTCATAGAGTAAGATGTTAGACATTACATCCTGCCCTCAAAGTACTGGACCAAGCCTGGGTACGAACATAATTACATAAACAATGCCAAATGATCTAAGGTCAACTGGTCAAGGAACACCCGTCGAAACAATGTCAATAGCACAACTAGCTGTCAAGTAAATCATAATCATCTTGTCATACTTTTTAAAACGAATTGCACTCATGATGCAGTACACAATTGAATGCAATTCCAATCTAAACACAACCTAATCAGCTGAAAGATTCTCATTTATCAACATTACTGGATATTGCATAAATGAGTTTATTATACTCCGTCCAAATACAGTCTGTTGATCAATCAAAATGAATGGCATATTCTTGCAATCCACACATTGCAACACAACAGGATGTGTGTATGGCCACCCAAGCAGTTTAAGCGTTAACTAGTATATTTTTTGCATAAACTTGTGACCCTGATGACCAACAACATCTATGATGCAGTTACCCCTTCAACTAGTCATTTTACTCGCGAACTAAACATTTTCAGATAAACTAATTAACGCATCGGTATTATTTATAGTTAGTTAGCGATTTAGCCACGCCGTTTGGTCCTACGAGTTTGCGCGCTTATGGATAGATAATCACATATCAGGATGTCAGTCGAAAAATATATATACTTGACTCAATGATTAAATACAAACCAGATAGCTTCAACAATGATAATAAGCTACGGGAGCCGAGGGTATTTTGTCATGACTTTATCCATTGATCGACCAGAGTTGATCCCAGCGATCATGGCGTCCTCCGTCCAATTTAGTCATATGCATGAGACGTGCACTTTATATTATAAACAAAAGTTCACCATTCATTCATGCATATTCATATTGCACCTCTACAACCGATGATACAATAGCATGCCTACCATACTTCAACGGTGCTTGGGGTAATCGATTAATCAACAATGAACCAATTATGTCCATAAACGTTCAGCCACATACTCTTCGTGCATGATGCAGATTGAGTTGTTTGATCAGTAATGTGCAGATTGAGATTGTTCTATGCTACTGTGGTCTATGGAGCATTAAAACTTACACAAGTTAATTCATAAAGCAATAGGTTAGTGCAATTATTGACCATCCAATCAAATGAAGTATACTGCACGGAGAACAGGGATAACAACGGTACGCTAGGCAAACGAGAGATGCTACCATATCGGGAACAAACCGTGGGTGAAGCGGTTTAAGAAAATAATGGATAGAAGCGAGCCAAACCAAATTCGCCATAAATATTTGACACAATGTGAGCTGAAATATATATACGTCTATTCTGATGTTTCATCATATGCATCAACGCACTCATAACCCATCAATACTCATACATTGCCAGCATGATTGGCTTACTTATAATATTCATCCCGCTCAGTAATCTTAGTTGAGTTCAATTCAATTTGGCTTTCATGAAGATTGGCTGCCATAAAGATTAAATAATTGTGTTCATGGCTTTTGTACTGCCAAGTTTTGTGTTACAGTCTTCCAACGACGACTTCATAACTAATGTCCGGATGAGACAACATTTATGTTAGAGGAAGTCTTATCATCCGTGTGGTGTAGGGAGCATTATCTACGTTCTAGCTTATGTAACGCCCTTTAGATGTTCACAATACTAAGTCGTCCACATCCAATCTCCGAGCTATGTTGCCACCTAAGACGTTGCTAGGTTGTGTTGATTATGGATGGAATAATCATCATGTATATATATATATATATATATATATATAGATATATATATATATATATATATATATATATATATATATATATATATATATATATATATATATATATATATATATATACATATATATATATATATATAATATAATCTATATATATATATATATATCTATATATATATATATATATATATATATATATATATATATATATATATATATATATATATATATATATATATATATATCTCTATATATATATATATATCTCTATATATATATATATATATATATATATATATATGGGAAAAATTCGTCAAGCTTTGTGAATCACTCACACACACACACATATGGGTTAGGTAATATGTGCTTTGCACATAGTGCAGAATGTAAAACAGATAGCGCAGGCGTTCCCATTGATGCCATTAGTATCGATTGTTTTGGATAAGCATTTCTGCAAATCTTCATCCCCGGCTAGTTGTAAAAGGAAATTGGGTTCCGCTATTATTTGCTACTTAATTCACCTAATGACATCAACTCAGGATATCACTATAGGAAGAATATAATTTCAATAATTTAAATAAACAAAACATAAAATAATATCAGATGGTTGGTCTTTACTTTCAAATTGGTGGCAGAGTTATAACTAGCCGACCAAGCAAAACCGCTGCCCGTTGAATATCAACCCCGACACGAACAGCAATTCAATCAAATACTAAACCTCGCCAATCTCCTTGCTTGAAAATGATGTTTTGTCCTTTCAACAATCCAGGCCCATTACGACCATCAAAGGCCGCAACTTGTATTAAGTAAAGCAAAAACTGGTTATAAGCAATCCAATGGAAAAAGCGCACTTTTGCGGTATCATACAGTAAAAATAATGGTAGGTCCTTAAGCACAGACACTCACGCGGTGGGGGCCATACAAAAAACCTTTAATCTTTTTTATTGTTACTAGGGCGAGAATGTGGGGCTTCATTTTCAAGGGTTTATGAGCAGGATTGAAATCATGCAAGGCTTATTGTCGTTGATGTGTCTTCATAAATATTGGCTTCGTTAATCCGTAAGTTACAACACATGATAAGAGGTTACTAATCAGGAGACAAGCGCAACATGAGCTCTAACACAGGTCAATTACAGCTTTGTGTGACGGGAATGCAAATTTTGTTGCGCTCACCAATCATAATCATATGAAGATTATTCAATGCGGATTTGTAATCTGCATCGCGTATGCATATCGTTATTTGTACATGTACTGGTTGTTTTCATTGCAAACCATCGACAGGTGTCAAATAATTCAATATTCAATTCCAAATATGTTAACATAGCGCCCTGAGATGTCTATGTCTATAATTATTTATATTAAATAACTATATTTTACTTCATGATTATTTCTTAATTTATGGTACCCTATCCTATTGTTCCATATAAATGCAAGGCCATTAGACACTTGTCCACTTGGCTAGTTCTATACAACAATACTGCACGCTTGCTCTGTCGCCTTATGAATCGAATTCACTCTTCATTCCACTCTGCCTCTTGCCTCTTGCCTTCTGCCTAACTCTCCCCCTCAACACTTTCAACCTATTCTCGTTCAAAGCCCTAGGCTTTTCATATGGCGGTTATATATGATTGGATTGAGGGTTTCTAGAGCATCTCAGCCATTTATGCCTGAGGATGGCAGGAGTTTAATTTAATGACAACAGCATCTCCGGCGAGAGGAGCGGACCCCTATCTTAGCTCCTGCTAACGCGTTTGTTATAGGCGACAGTAAGTAAACCTAGCACCTAGCGATTCTGACTAGTTATGGTAGAGATACCACCATCAACGTTTATCATTATCATCTTATTTATTGCATAACACAAGATCCAGTACAACAGATGCAGTCGCATCATCAATGCGGACCCTAACTATAGCACTATGTTATGTATTATTACCTACTAGTAATGGATTACACGTAGTACAAATATGGCCTTAACTGAGAAGGTTGCGGTTGACAACGGCGCTGCTCAGTGATACGAATAAGTGTGCATAAACCAGTATTGATTCATTGTATCTATTTTGTTAAATGTAGTGGTACATTATATTATCGATCACAACCACATAAACGTCACCTTCTACGACTTGCCGTCCTAAGCCATCATGTTTAAATTGATGCATGATATATGATAATTTGTCTAGTAATAATATGTGACATAATTATGGACACAACTATCAATTTGCCCCAGAGGTAGGGTTTTCATGTATGCTAATTGAAAGTGGTGTTAATCGCAGCGAAGCAGCTTGTTGTGTGAGGAAATATTTCTAACGCCGCGGCTTGTTGTGCATTATGTGATGTTGAGTCATCAACGCGGCTCAATGATTGTAGCATCGTGTGTGTACTTTTACCCTACTGGAAACGACAGACCCATGCAGCATATTCGATATCTTGAACTACGTAATAATATTTTCAACTCATCACCCAGAAAACAAAGCCAAATATATATCTTTGACGTAATGTCGCGTAATTCGTGCTTACGAAGGTTCCAGGTGGGTCAGTTTAAATTACGCCACCTTGGATAAGGCATCGAGTCAGTATAAGCATACAATAATCACAATCTTATTATGGCCGGGATGCATGTTTTGATCAATAGGGTCGTACGTGTCACCTAAATTAGAAGCTCTAACAAAAGTTATAAGGGCTATGCCTCACCTGAAGCTTTTAGGATGATCAGCGCATCTAAGGCCAGTAACTACCTCATCGTCTCGTCTTTACAATACATCTAAGGGACAGGTTTCAATTTAGCGACTGTCCTGTGAATTTGTCTGCATATGTTATTCATACATACATACAAATATGATACATACATACATACATACATACATACATTACATACATACATACATACATGCATACATACAGTAGTGCCAGTACTGTTTCATACATACATACATTCATACATACATAATACATATACATACAAGGCGACATCATACATACATACATACATATTCGGTGTGAAGTTACATACATACATACATACATACATATCTGGGATCTGATATACAAACTACATAGACATACATACATACATACTACATACATACATGCTACATGTGTTACATACACATACATACATACATACATACATACATACATACATACCGAATACATACATACATACATACATACATGATTGTTATACAGACACAAGACTATACATACATACATACATACATACATACATACAACGATCATACATACATACATACATATACATACATACATACATACATACATCCTAGAAACAGACATACATACATGAAGCACATACATACATACATACTACATATGATACATACATACATACATACATACATACATACATACATACTTTATACTACATACATACATAAGTCTTACGTACATACATACATATACATACATACATACATAACATACATAAATACATACAAACATACATACAGTATATCAGAGTAAATATGTTCCTTACATAAGGCTTACAAGACCATTTAGACATACTACATACATACATACGTACATACATACATACATCCATACATATCATACATACATACATGACATACATACATACATACATCATACAGTACATACATACATTCATACGCATCTGACTAAATACAGCATACACATACAGGACATACATACATACATTTACAGACATACATACATACAACATACATAACATACATACTTATATACATACACATATATATGCTTACAAACATACATACATACATACATACACACATACATACATACATAATACATACAGACATGGCATACATACATACATACATAAATACATACATACATACATACATACATACGACATACAGACATACATATACATACTACATACATACATACCTACATACATACATACATACATACATACATACATACATACATACATACATACATACATACATACATACATACATACATACATACATACATACTTACACATTCGTGAGAGATAATTTAAATTATGGGTATTTATCTAAGTACACGACATAATATCACAGACATAAATACCGGAAATGCCATCACCAAGTTTATGTTAATCGATGTATTGCAATTAAATACAATGCGCGCCCATGCTAATATCCGGCCTTGAAAATGATAAATGTTATTTTCGGTCCGCAATTGTAGCATAGGTTTGTATATTTTGACATGATTGATTTGATCTCAATCCGTGGTGGCCTATTTGCAAAGGCTTTTGTTCATGTTTATAACACCTTACATGATAATGACAAACCTCGGCTCAGTACTCCGATCAAAGACAATATCTTGCATATAGCAATGAACAAACTGAGCCCCTACTATCCTGCCCTGGTTCCAATATTTCCTATCGAATATAACTGGGAAAAAAGCAGGCTCGTTAACGTAATGATGGTGATAAAAGACTTTGTTGCTGTCACTTTATTGGTGCGTGGGCATAAAAGGTGGAAATCACAAATGCATAATAATGATTTAGTAAAACTAAGACTACCCCAATATCAAATTGTTCGTTACTTCGATCTCCGGAATTAATGGAAAATTAAGGTCGAAAGTTTGTCACAAATAACGTGGTAGAACGACATGCAAGGCTTGCTGTCCTTTTGATGATCCATTAATTAAAACACTTACTGACAGGGGAATTTGTCAGTAGATACGAGCTTTAAGCCCCGGAATTAGTTCAGTATCAACGTTTACGCCGTGAATATAATCATGCGCATTACAATGATTGAATTGCTGACGATTTTGATTAGGGAAAACATATTTGTTCGCACCGGGCCCAACTAAGTAGATCATACCACGCCCATTATCATACCACGCCCATTATCGGTAATGTCTCCTCAACATGACAATTGGAACATGATGATGATGGGCATGAACTATACTAGCCTCTTTAAGCATGATTAGTCAGCTGGGCCCTGTTATGCCTCAAATCCACGAACGGGACGCGATCTTTGCCCACTACATTGGTTAAAACATTGATTGAAGCGAAAATGGAGATAACAGGGAGCTACTTTGTATCACGAGGCAATCCAGGCCAAAAGTGCAAGGACGGACATCAACCCTGACAACGCCACAATAACTTCTAGGCTGTATCTAAATCATCCATCTGACAACGCGAATAGGGGTGTGGCGTCAGACAGTTCTTAGATAAGAATGAGTCAGCAGTTTGGCTGCGCAATCACATTCGTAAACTCTGAATTGCGGAAAAGCCATTGATACCACGATAGGGTTTTGACAGTTCAGTGGAATAGTTTATTAGCCTGTAATTCCACACTGCATGTAAGTACACAGAATGGGTAATCATAAAGACCAACTTCTTCAGCGTAATATAAATTACGTGTCTCGTGTAAGATCTGTAGCAGGTAGATAATAACCCACAATATATAATACTAATTTAAGAAAGTTTGCGCGCGCGTGTGTGTGTATGTGTGTGTGGGGGGGGCACAGTGGGGATCCGAGAAGAATCCTGGTGGAGTTTAGGGTGTGGTCACGGCGAGAATTACGGTATACTGTAATCAACTGGCAGGCAGGTACATTTCTGGGACATACATAACTATTTTTCAGCACGGCGCACGCTTGGTTAACCTATTGGGAAGGCGATACATTGATATAATCGAAACAATCGCATGGTAGCCCTCGTTATCTAGTAGTTGAGTGTCGAGTGCTGGAGTGGAAATGGTTGTGCAATATACGGGTTGAATGATATCGATTTCATGACAAATATTCTTTATTGGATAGGAGCGGTTATTACAAAACACCTTATGATCGTCTAGTGTACTTGCACAGTTCTATGTTCAACCTCTGTTGTTATTTTGAATTATCAGTTATGTCCGATAAGTTATCGATCGTGCTCGTGTCATGGAGATTGGCATTTTGTTTTTGGTGCAGTAAGATATTTGGGCTTTTGACACCAAAGGCCTGGTTGATTGCTGATTCGGCGAACCCCTAAAAGATGTGTTAGTATCATTGCCTCTATGTGGAGTGGGTAAAGCAATGAGGAGACCAAAACGTAAGTAAGTGCCGAAATAACGTGAACAACGATCATACCGCCTGTCAGTGTCTGTAGTGCCAGATATCTACGGATCTCTGTATCATTGTCCTGTTTAGCAACTGGGACAGTCTTTAAAGACAATTTTACGTTGACATTATAACTTGGAGACCAAGCTACTTCAAGAAAATCAGAAGCATAATTAATGTGAATAGCAGTTGTTCAATGATTTTCAAGGTGCAATTACAACATTGGGGTTGTAACAGACTGGTTAGGCAGAAATATTGTAATTATTATCAGAAACACCACAAAATTCTTTTGCATGAGCTTAACATTAATTTCAATAATCATAGTCGTCCCGTTTGGGTAAACTTTATGGAATGTCAGGTTTCAAAAAATAATCAGGCATTGAATTAGGTGCAAAGTCTCCTGTCAATCTTGTTGGCTGTCGTTTTGTTCCTCCGATAATCTGGAGAACTCCATGGAAGCATCTCCTCTATATTGTTTACTTGAAATATAGAGAGATCAATAATGACAACTAGGTTATTTTCCTCAGACACCTACTTTTAATTTACTGCTTACCGTAAAGAGATATTCAAACTTTGTGAAGGAAACAAAATATGATATCCTGATGTGGATGAAAGGTGAGGAAGAGCATGTAAAGTACCTACAGCAAAAGTGTCATGGCAGATCAGGACAAATTAGCACCTTTGCAGATTTACCAGAATTATACAAGAAAAACCTTTAACGAAACCCCCAGTGTCGAGGAAGTTAATGTGTCTGTGGAATAACAGTGCTCACTCAAGCATCAGAAATGTTATAATGGATACCACGATACCTAGCTCATTTAAGCAATCAGGGAAAATGTCGCGTTTAAGATAATTAAGGCAGCTGCTAGACAGATAGAAAAGATAGAAAAAAAGGATTATAAGTTTGCTCAGCGTTTGCTTCAACTTAACCAATTTAGCTGTGACCATGCCTAGTGCCACAAATGCTGGCAAACGCTGACAGCTGATTCGCATCATTAACTACCTCTGGTGCACACGTGCATTGGGCAAAATGTGTCAGTCTCACCTTGTTTTCCTGCAAAGACAGTCATGTTCAAGTTAACTGCCTTTAGTAGCGAATGTGTTAATGTTATTGCGAATACGACTCTTAGTAATCATGGGAGTTAAATCTTTTAATCAAGTCCTATCCAAGCGAGACGAACGAGTGTCAATTGATGGTCAAGTAAATTTGTTTTGGTAAAGACGCTATCTTGGAAAGTGGGCGAACGTACGTTCCCATGATTAGTTGAAACCTAGAATATCAGAATACGGTTGTTGCATACATGCTCGTTATGTTTCAATACATAAGGCGGCATTGTCATTGGTGGATCTGACGCATTGCTTTTGTGAAAAAGAGTATTGAGTAAATGAACCTGTAACAACGCATCGTTTCGAAATAACAGCCAGTTATTTTAAACTGATTCTGAGCTTTATATCTTATCTTCCCCTCATTGAACTAGGCTATAAGATCATCAAAGCGCAAAACAATTCAAATGCAAGAGTTTTTTGTTGGATCATGTATTTACATATTACATATTTACGTATAATGACTATCATTGATTTGTTTTGTATCACAAAAGAATATTAAGCTTTGGCATCTACCTATATTGCCATCATATAATAAGGACTTCTTATTCGTGTACAGCTAGGGAGCAAATACATCTATGCAGAATACTATTTCAAAACGCAAGTTCTGCTAGTTTCCCCTTTTTATTACCAACTAAATGGCTGTAGTAACACCACAACGGTAGCTTTTATACTGTAAGATGTTGGACAAATCTTACTTATCTTATAGGTATTCTTGATAATCAACGTAGCTTTTGCGTGGCATTAGTGTTGACTTTAGAGCGGGATATATTTGAGTTTAGTGCAATCGACATTTATCTCTATGTATTACTGATGTGTAAGCATTAAACTGTATATGATGCAAACTAATAAGGAAATTGTACATTAATCCATGCACATTCATATTGCAAGCGATACTGAAACAGCATGCGAATCCATACTTCAACGTTACTCTGTGAATTCGATTAAACCACCTTTGATCTGAAGCTGTAAGATATATAAAATAATAGATAGCAATGGCTGGAATACAAATATCATGGATACAAGTACGTAGTAGTGACAGCTGTGACACCGGAGTATAGTGCGACTATTCTGACGGTTCGGTCAACATCCTTGATTCTGGGGACTGTGCAACCACAAAATGCATCAACGCACACAAAACCCATTAATAACCATGCGGTTCCCTGAAAAGTCTTATTATTATATTCTTTCTGCTCAGTAATTTAAGTTTATATATATTCTGCGTCTGATGCAATCCGGCTTTCATGACGATTGGTTGGGATAAACATTGAATAATGGTGTTCGTGGCTTTTTCACTGCCATGATTCATGTGACCACTTGCACCGCAAGATTGTATCCAACATCTAAGCATTTCGGAATACAAATGGGGATCGTAACTGTATATCTTTTTTTCCTAACATGAAACAAAGAAAACCCGTGGCACATAATTGCTGATATTTGCCGCATGAATGCATACATTGCGTATATCATCATCTCATAATCGATTGATCTATATGTTAACATTGATAAGGGGATAACTGTTGCAAATCACACACAGGTATGAGCTACGTAATAGTTGCTAAGTAGAGTTTGTAATATAGAACGTAAAACAGATAGTGCAGGCGTTCCCATGGATGCCATACATTTTGATTGTGTTAGTGAATTTGTATTTGATTAGCATTTCTACAAATCCTCATCAAACTGACATTCATTTCATTGAATGAACAATACACGAAAAATAAAATCAGGTGATTAATAGTTACGTCTGATCTGTCTGTAGACGTTGGACGGATCGATTTAATTGGTGATAAGGTTGTAACCGGACGAGAGAGCAAAGCGACTACCCGTTGTACATCAACCAAGACACGATCAGCAATCCAATAATATACTGAGCCTCGCCAATCTCCTTCTTTGACAATGATCTATATCTCTTTTTTAGCACAACTCATGAGTTATTTGTTCTGAATGTATGGTGTCTTGATCACAAAGTTCTAAAACATTATAACTATAACGCCTATAAGCAATCGCCCATTCCCGGCATCTTCCTGCATAACACATCTAGCAAGAATAAGGGTAGGTCCATGAACGCAAACACTCAAACAGTGAGGTCGATAAGAATTAAATGCATGCTATACATTATTTATATGGAGCGACATGAAAGGCTTATTGATAACATATCAAATGGTAATTATATTTGCACAATCTAAATTGTACCCGACATTTGCAGACTGCTGTAGTGAACGTTCCTAATTGCCCGATGAATAAGCGAGTGTTACAAACAATCATTTAATGTGTGTGTATGAGTTGTGATCGAATTACAGCCGTTTTTAGCAACTGCACTTGCCGGTTTGAAAACAAAGAGCCAGCGGCTAAAGATAGCTGATATTCTTCAAAATGAAATACTGACTGGGTGCCCGCTCAAGTTTCGCAACTTTGAACGTAACAATTAAGTCATTTCACGTTTTATTTCATATGTGGCGGCGTGAGAATATTCTGAAGTCAAATGATAAATCACAACAATTGACTAATTGACGCCCTTCACAGACGATGTTTTGGTTGCATTCTGGGCTGTGCAATTAGGCCACTTAACATTAGATAATGCTAGTAATTTGTGTACTTGATGCTACAAAACATTAGATAGGTCGGCCGCGCACCGTCAGGAACAATAGAGACTGAAAACACATTGTGTTTTGTGTGAATACATATGGCTAGACCTTCTTTCCCATAACAGTCCGAAGAAATATTGAATTTGGTTGAGCTCTTTTATCTTACCTACCTTCCATTATAATTTGCTATGAAGTGAACAGAAAGGCAAATGATTAAAATGAAGGATATCGGTGTATGGTCCTTGAATAAAATATCATTTAACAAATTGAATATCTGCGTCAATTAAAAATGCTTGTGTCATAAAATACAATACAAATATCGTATAACTTCTCACAGTGTGATAGGCCTCTGTCCACAATGCGCTTTCATATGAAATATAATTCCCTGCAGCTAAGGAGCAATTTTCTCTTCCCTGTTTATATGTGTCCGTGTGAAGTTAATGACACCAGGCGCAGGTGCCGTGTTCATATGTATGATCGTATATTTTTATTAAATGTGACTCATATAATCACAGAATATCTCTTTTATTCTTTTTTTCTGATTAACAAAACTTTGATTGTTTGCAACATAAATTCCATGTAGTAATGTGCCGATTTATGATACTGATGCAGAAATACCATGTTAAATATGTCGATGCACAACACAATATTGCCATGCGCGTGCAAAAACTTCATCAAATTTCTGTCAAAAGCTGTCAAATGACCAAATATATTAGTTCATAAATCCATGTCCTGAGTGTTAGGAAATATACCTATCAGGAGATGTTATATTTTGATAGAGAGATTCATGGACAACTTATTCCTACCCGTCTTTTACTCAGTTGTCAGCAGGTGCCACTGACATCTCAAGGTGGTTAATCGATCATTTTTAATTAACACGCAGTCTGTTGTTTGTAGGTACAGTATGCTCCGTCAAAAACCAAACGAAGCATTGACTGTGACCGAAATATACAATTTAGGCGACATGAAGGTGCTGGTGTTAACTTCTTGTTGAATGTTTTAACGCATATATTGCATGCAGTGAATCAAACACAAGTTTACAATAAAACTGTCTACGGCGTTTGGAATTATCAACGTACTATTTCATTTTCTTTTGTTTTGTAGTACATGATTCATTTGATCTGAATCCATGGTGGCTTATTTGCAAAGACCATAGTCCATGTTTATTATACGTTCCATGATAACCTAATCCCGGTTCAGTATTCCGACCAAAGGAATTATCTTGCATTTATTAATAGCAAACAGAACCCCCCACTATCGTGTCCCGGTGCGTAATGAAGGTGATAAATGAACTTGCTGTTTTCACTTAATTGATGCTCGGGAATATAAGATGGAAAATACAAATGCATAAAATGATTATGTATAACTAAGACTACTACCGTTACAGATTGTTGGATCTCCAGGATTAATGGACAAGATCGGAACTGTGCCACAATGCGTATTCGCTTTGCTGATCCTGACTTAGGTAGATAGCTCAGTAACAGCGTTGCACGTTATTCTATGGATATAATGCAATGATTGTCTGATCTATATAATCACGTGCATTTGAATGATAGATGTGCTGACGTTATTGATTAGGGAAACCCATAGTAAATCTTATGAGGAAATAAGTTAGGTCTCGTACTCTTAGTGATTTAAATCATGCATAGTTATGTTTATGGGCCTGTAATCTCAAAGGAAAGAGTCTGCTTAAAACATTGGGGACCACAATTATAAACTGCTCTCAATATATATTGTCCTTTGTCCCTGGGTATAATTTACGGGCTTTTACCATCGGACATCTAAATATATTTTAGCGTTCATCTGTTCAAATTAAAAGAAGGTAAATGTACATATTGGGCATCGTATATTACATCAAACAGACAGCAGAATATAGGCTTTGTTGTTTTCCTGGCTATTCACCCGTTGTGACACTGACATACTTGGGGCGTACTAACGCTTATTTCTGTAATAGGAGTTTGACATGATAGGGAGCATTGACGTGGCTGTTGGTATGCTGTAAAGCGAGCGTGAATTGAGCGACAACTGGAGTAATCCATACATAACATCTAACACGAGCCAATTTACAGCAGCATATTTGTGCGCTCCAGGCCAAATTAATAACATCATAGGAAGTAGATGTCTCAATTTAAGTTTGCATCCATCGATGTCCACGACGTCAATGATTCCCCTACATGACTTTTAACACGATAATGGTAGACATGAACTCTCCAAGCCTCTTTAAATCTGCAGGATGAGTCAGATTGGCCCTGTTGTACCTCAGATCCACCAATAGGACACTATTTTATTCCAGTGCACTGGATAAAACATTGGCTGAAGTGCATATACCTGTCAAAGAAAAACTTATAACTATACTTGATAGGAACATAGGACAAACGTAATCAATGACTAAATATACGGATAACTATTGCACTACTTTGAATAAAACATTGAGTTGTTTTCGTTTTTCGATGATGGCTTACACGATTGACCGAATTTATTAGATAATTTGTTCATCAAGCTGAAACCAAGAAGAAAAATATATTGTTCATATTGTGTCCAATATTTTAGTGAAAGATGGCTCAATTTCTGTGAAATGTTGAAAAACATAAATTTAATGAACCCCCAGTGTTGCGGCAGTTCATGCGCTTGTGGAATAACACTGCTCACTCAAGCATCAGCCTGGGACAATGTCTAATTGGCGACACAATGGCTGGGCATCTCGTGCTAACGATTATAAAGGCACCTGCTAGACGGATAGGAAAGATGTTTACACGTTGTCTCAGCGTTTGCATTTCCTAACCAATTTAGGATTGGT
>CM067346.1:40087274-40114774 GCA_034190875.2 Urechis unicinctus
GTAAATCGATAAATTCATATCATTACGTATATAACGGCATTTGTCTGTCAAAAGATGATAACTTATTATTCAGTTAATGCGAATATTAACTATATGAATAAGGGCACTATATCAAGAAACATTCGTCGTCGATATAGCTGAATCAGCCTAGTAGCCAACATGCCGTAGCATTTATAACAACATAGCTCAACAAAAGTCCATTTACTTCGAAGGAACAGAAACAATTAACATTACGAATGCGTTGACGTTGCTACGCACCTAATTTATATTTGCATTTGCAGGTGTAGTTCACCTTTGCTACTTATTTTTATTGTGTATGGATTCTTCATGGTTGTATAAATCAAACAGTGGCTAGTTATTTGAAAGAGCTTGATGATGGTAAATCTAAACGAAGGTCGTGTATATTACCTGATGGGTAATGTAGCACTAGATATGGCTGTTATTTGTTCTGTACAGCAGTTCTGCCACAATATGACGATATTAGGATGTCAACCACCGAAGCATAAGCTACAATATATCTGACAAAAACAAACTGAAGCACGGAATTGGCAAGTTGTGCGAGCGAAGAATAAACTTAGCAGTATTGATAGGGTTTGTATTTAATTAGTTCGGCAGTATTAGATTTGCACACATTCTCCTCTTTCCGCAAGCGCAAGTTCGCGTTTGCGTCGAAGACCATGTGTATTGTGACTAAATAGTTAACGGACAGAATCGGATCAATGAGCTACTACAATGTCCAGGAAATATGCCGGATAACTGTGAGTTATATCAGGACAAGAACAATATGATTTATATAACTGAAGACGCTTGCTAATAAGAATTATGGTACAGTGGAGGCAATAGATGTTAACTACCTGTACCTTCCCTTATGCAAGACTAGAAGCTTATGACCAGCAACTGTAAGGGGATTTTGGTTCTCGTATGGTACTATTGCGCTTACAGAGAGTACTTAATTATAACCACTCGCTAAACTACGATTGGTAGCTGATTTGTATTTGAGTTTCTAGGTAGTGAATGGCGTCATAAAATCCACAAACCCATTTACAGCGCATACCGTTCACCCGCACAGCCCCACCCAACGCACTGTAATGATGTTAGACGGCGACGCCCAAGCAAATTAAAGGGAACAACGAGCTTAAAAACGGTACCAGCATCATACGAGTGTTGTTTTTGTATGAAGACCCTAGCGGATATTTTGTGTTATTTAAAACAAAACCATCATGCTTCGATGAAGATATCGCATTGGGTTACTTATGAATTGGTAAGTTACGTACATTTATCAACAAATGACCTAGCTCCACTGAGATAATTCAAAGTAGGCATATGTTTATTCAGCGCTATTGCGTCGAAGTGGAACTTACTGCAAACACAAATCAATAGACAACTCCCAAAATAGATATAATCGAGAGGAATGCTTTCTAGCATTGTGAGAAAGCCCACAGTAGAGTACAATTATTTGTCCTTCGTCCCGCGCTTCCAACAACACCCATTTCGTACTTTATCAATTAGGGCGAATGGATTCGGCTCTGGTGGTGTAAACTCATATTGTGGTCGACATTGTTCACTAATATAAGTTAATGGCGTAGTTGATTTGGCCATATATCTGCAAGCTGTGACAAGGACATCGTCTGTTTATTTATGCCTGGTAGTGCCATTATTTAGCACCGCGTGAGTTAAGTAAAAGAATGATAGATGTTCGGAGGAGAGTATTACAAGTGGAGCGTGTTCTTGGTTACTTTGATTTTAAAAGTGATCAGGTGACTGTTTGTGAGAAAATATAGCAGTGTTTGATACCAGTAAACGCCCTGCCACTTTTGTTCAGATGAGCACGAATTTGACGGTCCCTATTCTGAAACGCGATGTTTCTGATGCCTAATATGGATAATACTTGTCCCAGCTGTGTTGTGGTACCAATCACGCGGGGAGCAGATTAGCTTATCTATCGTGAAAGGCAGTGGCTTAACTTGTTTCTGCTAAATTTACACTTTAAGCCAAAATGGTATGTTTATGGCCAAGTGACGACAAAGGGCATGAGCAATATTTAATACGCGTATACGGTACAACGAGACGTGTGGTTTGGTATTTCATGTTCGTCATCACTCAATCGGTAGTCTAGCCATATTCCATGATTCCTATCCCCAAACGACCCGGTGTCATATGTCAGCTTGTTTCTTTTAGCCGTGTTATTATCCTGCTGACAGCGTTGTCACTTTCGATAATGTGACACCTGTCGGCATGATGAAAATGCGACTAATTAATTATCAATGTCATATGTCAGCTTGTTTCTTTTAGCCGTGTTATTATCCTGCTGACAGCGTTGTCACTTTCGATAATGTGACACCTGTCGGCATGATGAAAATGTGACTAATTCATTATCAAATATACTTTTACACCTGACAAATATTAGGAACTATGATATACATAAGCCGAACTTATGGTTTTGATCCAAACCAGCGTGACAACATCACAAGATATATGACGGTAGACCCATACATTAATGCACCTGTGAACAACTGCCAATGACAGCATGTATAAAATCCTAAGAGACAACAATGAGCCATGTTCATTTGGCGTTATTTGCATACTTGGTTAATTGAGATCCCTTTGAGTAATCATTAACCTGGGCGGGACAATTGAGATGCCATTATATGCTATTATTGTATTACGGGTAATATCATTGATATTGACACCTGCTTCTAACGCTGTTAGTGCGTGCCCGATATTACTTCAATCAGTTAGTTCTTATATCGGGCCGTAAACAACAGACAGCCCTGCGTGATACAAAGCTTGGTGAGGCGCCTTTTTGCTAAGGGTAGACCTATCTTGCGAAGTGTGCTTTTAGTGTAAGACAGCATTAATACCCATTTGACGCGGCCCATGCACTAATAGTATAACGGCAAGATCAAATTGTTGCCAAGGACAATGCTTGTCTGCTGTGATTGACTTTTATGGCACATTTTGTACGATGGCTATTCATATTTTCACAATAGATTTCGATGTTAACAAACAATACATTTGGCTTTAAGCTTTCCGTGTCCATGGATGTTATAGGGTGAATTGGTGTTGGAATCAAGAGCTACGATATCCTGTAAATGAAAATAGATAGTAAGTGATAGGAGCTAATAAACAAATCAAGGGTATTCAACAATACGACTTTCTCTCCATTTGACTCGTAAATTATAGTGATACAAGCTTTTAGCTATAACATTAATAAATTGAATTATATGGTACTAATTATACCCTCCCACTAAGTGACGTATGGAAATTGGTGTGCAATTGAGCTTATAGGCAATGATTGGTGACATAAAAAAAAATACAAACCAACGGACAGTACATTACGCACACCCAACTCCAATTAATGCATTCGTTGCTATATATTAAGTATTGTAATAGTGCTATGCGGCGGCGCTTAACAATAAAAGAAACACCATGCTTAATTATGGTGCCAACGTGACATGAGTGTTGTTTGATGTGTATCAAGACCGTTGCGGGTATCGTTGTTTTCACGAACAAAACATTCATACTTAGATGAAGCTAGTGCGTGGGTTGTATTACGAATGAATAGTTCAGTATAATATTAAATTAATCTTAGTTTGTAGATGTTTACTATTGTACTTTGTTGCATTGTGGCGGAACAAATTACAGCCACAGATGCAATTCTACCGCTCACGAAAGATTGCTCAAGGAAACCACACCTAGCATAAATAATTAATATATGCTAGCTATGAAATAGTAATGTAAGCTTGACAGGTTAACGTATATAACAGGATCACTGCCATATGCTATTTGGTAGAACGGAACATACTGTAATTCAATTCTAAGACTGACAGTTGGCAGCTTTGATCGCACAATATAGCCTTAGGATGAAAGAAATAATACGCTTTATTGAATAACCTTGCCAAAGGGATGAGTCTTCACAATTACCTGTTGCTCCGTCAAAAGTATTCAATAACATAAACAAGAGGGTTAATTGATTATGGACATAAAACTATCAAATACACCATCTGCAAAAAAATTATTTGAACACATGGATGCTATACCACGGAATCAAATGCAAGAATCAATAAAGACCTAAGAGACAGAACCATTGCCAAATCAGAAATGTTTTGTTAACCAATATGAAACACATTTATGCTGACACTGTTCGCAGTACGTGCTTAGGAATTGTATCGTTCATGTGCTACGCTGAATATTATTGTGCAATTGGGCATTGGGTCAGATAAAAGAAGAAATCTAATAATGTCGTCTGGTGTACTAGTAACGGCACGATTTAATCGCCAGTGCAATCCAATGTTGTTTTGACAGCCCTAAATGAAGGTTTTCACGTCGTAGCATGGTAGGAGAATTCTTAAAAAACATCATTTGTCAAAAAAATTGTTTTGTGATGTTTTAGTGCCATAATTGTTGAGATGGTTGCTCCTACATAAATAGCAGTTTATGACGGTATGTTAACGTGCTATTATATTTTACAAGCTCAATCAGCTGCTGAGCTCAAACAACCGTGTTATTGTGTCGCCGCAGCTACAACTTTTAAGAGGATGCGTTTAGGGCCACATTCGACAACCTTTATAGGATGGTTCAAACCTTTGAGTGCTGGCTTCCCGAGAGGCTGGTTTTCTCACACACATAGCCGACATGTACATGATCAAGAATTGCACGTTCCCCAATCATTGGTCCCAGGTATAACTCGATTATCAGGCAGCTGATTGCCTCCTCCTCTGGCTTCACCTGATTACACTGCTTAGCGAGCATGTAAACTGTGAAGTAATTAACTATTAACTTTAACGGCGCAAGCGAAACCAAATCGTTTTTGAGAGACATATCAAACAATAAATTAAGGGGGTGACTGAAAATCCGAACTCTGATAGATCTACCGATGTCAGCATACACATACACATAGGGTGTAGATAGCGATAATCTTCATGAAGCTATATCCACAGTCACATGCGCTGTACAAGTGTCCTAATCAGGGCCTCATCTGCTATTTACTTATTATGGTTTATACAGTACGTCATCGTCAGATGGAATCAAGCGTCCATTACACGAACATAAATGGAAAGTAAAAGACGGCGCAAACTTCAAGAACGAAAGTGCCAACTAATGTTGTTAAACACTAATGAACGGTTAAGGTTATTGATGGCAACTCTCCGCGTTTTATTGACTAATGGCAGGTAAAATACATAGGCGTTGTCTGCAGGTAGGCTTCATAAGTCATATATGTAATGAACATTTGGCAAAATATCGCTCAACAAATATTATCTGTTGCACATGTTGTTCTCGGACGAAATTAGACGTCTGTTAAGATACATACCTGAAGTTTCGTTTGGCTTACAAAAACGTGCCTGTTCATGGAACCATCAATCAGGAAGTAAATTTGTCTCAATTAATATTTGGTTGGCATACTAAAAGTAACGAGCCTACTACTACTATACAAACCAACATATTAATAATTCTCCACATAATAAAAAGCGCAATAGATGACTTGGCAGTGAGTAAATTCATTGTTATGCTTTAACAACAGAGATGGGTAATCATTGTGGTTTATGTGGAGACAAGTGATACCATTTGTTCGATGACTTTAACAATCATGCCAGAATTCTTTGAAACTAACCGACTTTGTCATTACAACGATCAATGTAATGACCGCGCTATCAACAATGGGTCTCATAGCCGATTCGACATAGCCGATTCTCATAGCCGACATCTAGTGAGAAGATTCCTAACCGAATATCTTCTTTGATGTAACTGCCATATTTAGGTGTACATAATTGGAATTTTAAATGAGAATTAGTGGGTTTTATCGGTACACATCACCTCAAAATTGCCCTAAAGCGTTATCAGCCCTGTGGTGTACACGCCATTCGGTCCATTTCTTGTTTAGCTTGATAAAAGCGAACATCTATACGAGTGTGAGTCACATTATATGTATCAGAATTCTCGCTTGTAAGACGGAACACCAATGAAAACCAACGAATTGTTTTCTATTTATGCTGCTTGCTTCCAGAAGGCGTGGATGGCGACGTACGCATGTCGTAAATCCTTCACAACTTCACCGACTGTATCACACAGTATGTCGAGGGCTTCGAATTATTATTGGTACTCATAATGTATTACCAACCAGGTTTGATAAACGGCATAGCAGTAGAGCGGTCTATGCATTGACTAAACGTATTAATAAACACAGTGGACATACATACATACATACAGACAGACATACATACATACATACATACATAACGACAGACAGACATACATACAGACATACAGACAGACATACATACATACATACAGACATACATACTACATACATACAGACATACATACATACATACATACATACATACATACATACATACATACATACATACATACATACATACAGACATACATACATACATATACAACATTCGACATACATACATACATACATACATACATACATACATACATACATACATACATACATACATACATACATACATACATACATACATACATACATACATACATACATACATACATTCAAGCATATATACAAACACACTTACATACATACATACATGCATACATGCATACATACAAAACACAGAAATGCACATAAGCAAACGGCTTGTGAATTGCTTTAAGCAAGGTCGATATTCCGGGTAATAGTTGTACTTGATGGCTTCCAGTGGTCTCTTGATATTCTTTAATCACCACTTTCTACGTAATTACATGAAATGTAGGCTAGTATATCGGAACATTATATGAGCATTATACTTCTCTTAATGACAACTTCGTTGGTGTTTAAGCCTGAAGCTATGCTGCCATTAATCATTCCGCAATACTTCCGGATGGCATCAGATACCACTGGCCTTGTTTGAAGTGCTTCCATTAAGATGATTCTCGTCTGAAGTTTTCGTCTAATGGGACACATCAGTAGAATAAACGGTAGCATTCCAACCGTGTGTTAACCGTACAGACGCCTTACAGCCGTACCAGAGCCTGAACACATCCGGAACGGAACTGTGTTAAAGGTAATGTACATTGAGGCGGAATCGTACATCTCTGTGAGACGGTTGCAATTGCAGCAAAAGATATTAAGTAAAAATAACATTGCGATCAAAGCGTGCGATCAAAGCGCAAGCACCACTAGCATCAGAGACTTCAGAATCCGTGACCAAAACACATTCACTCGTGTATAGATGGTGTTCAAACATCACAGATGAATCAAGCATGTCTGGTTTATCTCATCGTGTCACCCTTCAAGGTCAAATGTCAATACCGATTGCTATAAATTTCTCTAGTTCGGTGCTTTGGAAACCCTGATATTAACGCGCGACATATAAACCCTTACCTACATCGTAGTGCCCTGTTTATTGTTGATATAAATGGAATACTCAAAGATGTTTAATCTCACATAACAAATGGTAATGACGTTGATATTTGTCGTAGTACATTTCGAATTTGTTAAATTCATTTATAAACTTTGATTTAAATACCTTCCCCATCCTCGGCTGCATGTGTATTTCACAATTTTATGCGATAGTTTCTACATCATTAAATATCTATATATAATGGCTTCATTTTCAATGAATCCGCCTAGTCACAACGAGTTTATAGCTGCGCTAAAAGGGTTCATTTCGAGTGGCCCTATGGTGATCGCTTCCCTAATTACAAAACACTTCAATCGTTAAGTGGCGCTACCGTGTGATAATCAAAAGTACACTTGGTACTGGGCTGACCTCACAGCGATTGATGAGTGCCGTAAAATCTCGTTTCGCAATGCCTTTTCGCTGCCAAATCACGTCGCACACAGGCTTAAAAATACCGACAATCACAACTACAATATGAAATAAATGTCAGCTTAATACATTATCCGGATAAACTTGTTTTCCTGCCTCATTCCATGACTCTCCTTTCTCTCCCATAAAGTACATGGCTCCTGTGATGGCTCCGGTGATGGCTCCCCTCATGGCTACCCTCGTGGCTCCCGTGATGGTTCCCGTCATAGCTCCCATCATGGCTCCCTTCATGGCTCCCGTGATGAGTCACATGTGTCTTCTGTCACCTCCAGCGCCCCAGACCAGCCACAAGGAAAGAAAAACATCAAGAGAAGGGGAAAAGAAGACTGTCCGCAAATGAGCATGAAAAACTCCCTGTCACCCACCTACGCATTGTGCTTGAGTTCAGCGTTGAAAATCCCCTGCTCTGGGACAAGAGGCTCAACAACTGCAGGAACCCGTCGAACAAGGCCAATGTGTGGGAGAAGCATGCCACACGGATGGGGGGAAATGGTACAAAACACTGACAAATTTACTAAAGATATTTTCATGTATTTGTGTTCCAGCAAAAGCATCAGCAGCTGCAGCAACAGAGCGGCAGCAGCTGCAGCTCGTATTCTCTAGCCATAGGCTCGGCGTTCCAGCGCTCAACCAACACCAGTAGACATAAGCTTCACACAAAACATTTCCCTGAATGCTCTGGATCCTGGAAATGTGCTTCAAGACTTGTTAGTTGGTAACATGAATGCAAGTCTATCATGAAACACCACTGAGAATGACGCTTAGACAATAAAACTGCGATGTAGCTGTAAGCTTAATGTATTAACGATGGCAAAAATATTTGCTGATGCCAAGATAATGAAGGAATTTCCAAAAACAGTTTTGCTATATTTCATATGTGCACATACAGCCGAGCCACACATGTTGTGAAAACGATTGCCCACGTGCGAAACACAGGGTCGTTCAACTGAACGCCGTCGCTTGGTTGAGCAGTTGATCGTATATTTAACCTTTACATAAACAAAGTTGTGTACTTCTAACCTCATCTTCCACAATACAAAACAACTGCAATCAAAACTACGCATGGGCGGGTAAATCTAGACCAAGAAGCCGCTGCTGCTCTTTTAGTCTCACAATTCAATAAAACCTTTGTATGGGATGAGGCCAAATTTAAACATAATGAGTTAACGCATTCATGTTATGCCTAAGACATGGTTAATGGACACGTAGCATGGCGAGAGTATGACAAGATGGGATATACAAAGTTATTACAGATGACAATGATTGCCGTTGATTCCTCTGACATGGCAAAACGTGCAGCCAGCTGATGTCATTCTGGGCTTTGCCGTTATTCAATAACTGATTAATCTTTGGAGCTGGTCATTTACACCGCCTCTCCCGCATAAGCTGGAGTACTTTATGATAAAAATGATTGATGAACCCGTACAAGTTGTGAACTTCTGTTCCTTGAATAGAAATAGATACGGCATGGATCTCTCTCTCGGAACACTTGCATGTTTATATCTTAAGATCAACGGGTAATATATGCTCAGTAATAATATTGTTACGACCTTCGATTGTCACTACACATAGATTGATCGATTCAATAACGCGCATGGATCGGATTCTTGAAATACTCTTATTGTGTAATCTGCTTACATGCGGCGGATTTTTGTATGCAAACATTTGATATTTTTAGTTCAGTAATTCACCTGTGAACAAACAATTAAGTCCTCAAGTGTTGTCAAACTTGCTAAATGGGACAGTAGTAAAGAGGTCCTTAGATCAACGGTGCTACAGACAATAGCAGGCTGCGAGTACATCGAAAAATTACCACTTCCATAGTAAACGAACTGAGGCCACAAAGTTGCTTTTTCTATAAAGTACCACATATAAGCACTTAAAAATAAATCTAGGTAATCAGGTGACTGCGTCCCTGGATAATATGTTTCATTGCTCCAAGCCTCAATAATTCACAATTTTACACTAAGAAATATACGTCTGACTGTATCAGCTAATTAGGCATGAATGTTCATGTATTGGGGTGAACACTGTTCATGACCACCGAATACGACGAATAAGTTAAGCATGGTGATCTAGGAATTTCATAAACATATGTAATACCTGCCATTTGAGAAAACAGTCAGCATTTATATAAATTGGGTACATAATCTTATCATGGGAAACATACGTGTCCCTTACGAGGGTTAAACTTGGGTAAAACAGCGTTCAACGCATCTGTATGCAATTTCAAGTTACTCGCATGCACTATGAGGTTCATATAGCCACAACCGAACCCCAACCCCCAAACAGAACCCCTACCTCCCCCTGCTTCGTACCCAATATATGCAATCATGTAAAATTGGTCATAATCAATTATTCGAGGTGTCAGTAGCACCTGCTGGCGACAGAGAAAGAGACAGGTAACTTGCGACGAATATTCTGATATTTCCTTACGCTCAGTGTATGGATTGATGAACTAATACATTTGGTCGTTTGACAGCTGTTTAACAGAAATGTGCTGTGCACAGACAGATAAACATGATTAAAACATAGTCGACTGTAAAATGAAAATAAAGTGTTCACATCGAGTACCTTTTCAGGCGCATATTCTGCATCAGTATCATAAATCGGCCCATTACTACTTGGATTTCATGTTGCTAACAATCCAAGTTCTGTTAATCAGAAATTAATGAACATAATAGGGATTCTGTTATTAAATGTTAAATATACGATCAGACATATGGACATGGCACCTGCGTCTTGTATCATTAACTTCACATGGAAACATATAAAGAGGGGAAGGAAAATTGCCCCTGCGCTTCAGATGCTTTAATTGCATATGCAAATCGTATTATGGACAAAGGCCTATCACACTGTGAGATGTTATAGGTCTTGGCTCTCATTGTATAACACCCGGTATTAATTTTTCCTGAAATGTTCACAGCACTTGTATTGTATTTTGTGACACCAGCATTTTGGTAATTGACGAAGATATTCACAAATTACTAACATTATCCAATATTACGTCGCCTGATCTCTGCCCAGAATGTAGCCAAAACATATGAAGTTGTAATACGTTGCGTCGGTGGAGGGCTTCATTTAGTCAGATGCCTTGAATCATCAGATGACTTCAGAATATACTCATGCGACCAGGGCGATGATAGGCGAAATATCTTATGCATAAAAAAGTATTTTTCTTTATTAAGGAACATATTTACTCTGATATATTGTTTCTGACTGTTCGAACTCGTCAAGAATTGATACATATTTATAATTTGTAAAAGATGGTTGTAACTTTTAAATCAGCTATTCTTGAGCGAGCGCCCAGTCACTATTTCTCATTGTATAACACCCGGTATTAATTTTTCCAAAAACGTTCACGCACTGTAGTAACTGTATTTTGTGACACGGTAATTTTGGTAAGGCTTGACGAAGATATTCACCCTTACTAACATTTTCCAATATTACGTCGCCTGATTCTCTGCCCACCCTGTAGCCAAAACATATGAAGTTGTAATACGTTGCGTCGGTGGAGGGCTTTATTTAATCAGATGCCTTGAATCATCAGATGACTTCAGAATATACTCATGCGAACAGGCCGATGATAGGCGAAATATCTTATGCATAAAAAAGTATTTTTCTTTCTTAAATAAGGAACATATTTACTCTGATATATTGTTTCTGACTGTTCGAACTCGTCAAGAAATTGATACATATGAAATAATTTGTAAAAGACTTGGATGTAACTTTTAAATCAGCTATTCTTGAGCGAGCGCCCAGTCACTATTTCTTTTTGAAGAATATCAGCTATTTCTAGCCGCTGGCTCTTTGTTTTCAAAATGGCGGGTGCAGCTGAAAAACGTTGTCGAGTTTGAGTGCGCACCTTTAAACTGTAACGTCTGTGTCACAAACAGTCAGTAGGCTTGAGTCTAGGCTTACAATCAGGAGAGGGAGGCCATGGTAGCATTATGTAAAATGCTCTCTCCTACAACACAAGCAATAACAAAGCTAGTGACCTCCTATGAGAAGATTTATCAGCAGTATCAGCAACATACACAGGCCGAATAACGACCTTTATGATAATGTCTTATAGAATACCTCGTTATCATGCACAGGAAGTATATAGTTGAAACAGTACCACTAGGTGGTGCAGCTCATGGCTTATATGTCTCTAAAATGTATGTGTTACCGTCCAAGCATGCTAATATTTATGATGTAGAGATGAATAACATATGCAGACAAATTCACAGGACAGTCGCTAAATTGAAACCTGTCCCTTAGATGTATTGTAAAGACGCGACGATAATGTAATAACTGGCCTTTGATGCGGTAATCGTCGTAAAGGCTTCAGGCAGACCTTAGCCCTTATAATTTTTGTTAGAGAATCTTATTGAGGTAACACGTACGAACCTATTGTTCAAAACATGCATCCCGGCCATAATAAGATTGTGTTAACTGTATGCTTTTAGTGACTCCATGCCTATTATAATGTGGCGTAGTTACAGTGCGCCAACACGAATTACGCAACATCACGTTAAAGAAATATATTTGGTTATATTTTGTCTTCTGGGTGATGAGTTGAAAATATTATTGCGTAGTTCAATATATCCAAGATGCTGCATGGGTCTCTCGTTTTCAGTAGAGTAATTGCGAAGTACTCACACAATGCTGCAATAGTTGAGCCGCGTTGATGACACGTCACATAATGCACAACATGCGTATCGAAAGACGACGCAGCGTTAACAATATTTCCTTACACAACAAGCTGCTTCGCTGCGATTAACACCACTTTCAGTTATCATACATGAAAACCCTACCTCTCGGGCAAATTAATGCATATATATATTTATATATATAGAGAGATATACTAGTATGTATATATATATATCCCTATATATATATATATATATATATATAGAGATATATAGATATATATATATAGATATATATATTCATTTCTGGATGATCAATAATTGGACTAAACTACTGCTTTATGAAAATTTTAATGCCCCCTAGACCACAGTAGCGCTCTCTATCTCATGCGTCTCATTACTATCAAACAAACTGAATATATGTATATATATATATGCATAATGGAGTATACATAATGCGGCTGAATTAATGGATAAATTGGTTCATGACTGGTCATCTATCGATATATATATCATATATATATATATATCTATATATATATATATTAACGTCGTATGTGGCCACATTTCGCTGAGATTGTATGTGGACAACTAAGTATTGTGAACATAATATAATGGGCGTTACATATGCTAGAACTTAGATAATGTCACCAACACCACACGGGTGATAAAACTACCTCTAACAGTAATGCTGTTTCACCCGGACTTGGCAGAACAAAAGCCCGGAATACCATTATTTAATCTTCATGGCAGCCAATCTTCATGAAAGCCAAATAGAATTTAACGCAACTAAGATTGTTAAGCAGGATGAATATTATAAGTAAGCCAATCATGCTGGCAATGTATGAATATTGATGGATTATGAGTGCATTGATGCATATGATGAAACATCAGAAAAGACGTATATATATTTCAGCTCACATTGTGTCAAATATTTATGGCGAATTTGTTGTGGCTCGCTTCTCCTATCATTATTTACCTAAATCGCTTCACCAACGGTTTGTTTCCGATATGGTAGCATCTTCCGTTTGTCTAGTGTACCGTTGTTATCCCTGTTCTCCGTGCAGTATACTTCATTTGATTGGATGGTCAATAATTGCACTAACCTACTGCTTTATGAAATAACTAGTGTACGTTTTAATGCCCCCTAGACCACAATAGCGCAGAATAATCTCAATCGGCGCATTACTGATCAAACAACTCAATCTGCATCATGCATGAGGAGTATTCTTAATGCGGCTGAACGTTTATGGACATAATTAGTTCATGGCTGATCAATAGATTACTCAGAGCAACGTTAAAGTATGGTAGGCATGCTATTAGTTTATGCGTAAAATCGCATAATCTTGTGACCCTGATGGCCAACAAAATATCTAAGATGTAGTTTACTCGTAAAAATAGTCAATTTACGCGCAAACTAGACATTTTCAGATAGACTACTAATCTACGCGTTTCGCAAACAATGTACTAGTTAACGCGTAAACTACTTTGACTTATGACCCGGGTGGCCATACACACATCATGTAGTTTGAAACAAATAACAAATACATACAAACACCCATTACACTCATATTGTGTTGCCACGGGGTGGATTGCAAGAATATGCCATTCATATTGATAGATCAACAGACGGTGTTTGGACGGAGTATAATAAACTCATGTATGCCATATCCAGTAATGTTGATTAATGGGAATCTTTCAGCGGATTAGGTTGTATTAGCATTGGAATTGTGTTCAATTATTTATGGCATCATGAGTGGTTTTCAAATGTATGACCAGATGATCATGCTTTGCTTGACAGCTAGTTTGCTTTGCCTGGCAACTATTTACATTTGCTTCGACAGGTGAGCCTTGACCAGTTAACCTCAGATCACGTGGTATTGCTTATGCAATTAAGTTCGTACCCAGGTATTTAATAAGGGGGTACAATCAGAGTGCGCCTGGGAGGCTACTTCATGTTGCACTGCGAACATTGATATCATTACCGTGTTCCGAAAAGATATTAAATATTCCGATGCGTAAATAAAGTTAATTATCAGTACTTCGAGGGCTGGATGTGATGTGTACCATCTTACTGTATGAATGTTTGAGGCTACCGTTATGGTGCTACCAAAAACCAGTTAGCTTGTATTAAAAATGGCTAACCAACAGAAGTTATGGGATGAAACAAGATACTTATTATTTGGCAGTCAATGCTTTAAATGAATCATTGTAAGTCTGCAAAGAAGCAAGGAGATGCACAAAACACAGACAAAGAAAGACGATTGGACTAATGATATAAATACACGTTGACTTATTCATTGGATACTAAAGTATTCTCCCCAATATGGGGCTTCTTAGTGATAACCGCAAGCATTATAAACGGTATATCCATCTATAAACCATATAGAAAGCAACTTGAAACATATACTAAGACACCGTGGCACGAAACTCATATTGTTTGCTGTAATTCTTTGATTGGTCTCCCCGCTGCAAGGGATCCCATACATCGACCTGCGTTTTAATTTAAATGATCGATGAACAACCCTGAGCTGTCAGTGGCACGTGCCGGTGCATAAAACAGTTGGTACACAAGAATAAGATATAAATCTGTCTTATCCTATTGGGTATTCTTATTCTGGAGAAGCTATTATGAACAGGAATAGTACCTTTTCCTTTGCGTGTAACTGCATATAGACGTGTAAATGGTGGCCTTGTGAAGAAAATGGATTGAGTTTTTTTGCTGAAGTGTATAGAAATATTTCATAGGAAGCTATTTGTTATCCGCCATATATATGAATATTATTCACAACGATAAATTATCACGTTGGTGAAATAACATGAAGCAGAACTTTCATGCAACTGTGTAACTATATAATTCGCATTATCATCAATAATTATCGTCCGCCGACGAACCACAGACAGACAGTGATTAGTCTTTGTGTCTTATGGCACACATTGTACAATCTGAACTAGCATTCATATTATTGTTTTGTTTATAAAGGTGTAAGACTGCACTCCTTATTATATGACGCCAAGTAAGTGAGATCATTATGAAAAGATAATAACACTTAATATTATATTTATAGTCTATTTACGTAGCCGTGGACCAAACAATAGAATATTTTACTTGTTAATAAACAGTAAGTAAACGTGACATTGATAAGCGCATAGTCTTGGTTCCGTTACTGAATCCCAGCAGCTGGCGGAGGCTTGTGTCCGGCTGGTGATAGCACTAAGAGAGCCTGTTCTGAGCATCCTCATCACTCGTGTTGCAAATATCACACGGAAGTTATCAACTAATATTTATATGCGATATCATTATCATATCAATCGTCCTTACGAATCAGCTTAGCGATATCACGCGGTTCTGTTATGCTAACACTGGTGTGCGGTGTTAGTAACAGGGACAGTGTATAATCGATTATTCGCGGTACAACATAAATCATTCGCTGTCAAGCTACCGCGCGAATTAATATTCAGTAAGTGAATGTATTGAATATTCGATTACTGATTGTCGTACCATGCTGAGTGGAAACAATCGGATATCATGAATTGGCATCTCATGATGAAGTCGGATAATCACTCTTCACATGCATCGAATGACACTAGAATAGAGGTGGTTTGTCACCATCGGTGTCCATATGTGCAATATCATACAATATTCATCATCTGAAAGGAAGCATCATTGAACACGCTTTAACACTTCCTCGTCTCCTTTCGATAACAGGTGTAATGCCAATTATTTTCTTTGACTCACAGGCATAAAGAAAATTAGCAATCAAGATTAAACAGGATTGCCTTGCAGGAAAACGAGATGAGGAAGGCAGTTACAGTAATGAGCCTAAATAAACACCTGCGGCAGTACATTATACAAATCAGCTTTCAGGGCTTGCTTATGTGTGCTTTGAGACACATTGCTGTCACTCGCTATTACCAAATGGGCGATGTTTATTTAAAGGAGGAGTCAAGATAATGATCAAGTTATCACTATAGATTAATCTCTTAAAACAAGGCAACAATGCCGAGTAGCAGCTGCAACATATAATCAATTATAAAAAAAATACCAGTTTATTCATGATTCATATTAAATGTGTTAGCATTGTAAGTTATTTCTATGGTCGCCATGGGAAACTTACACTAACATATAGACCCTGAATGGCAGTTGGTTTATGCCACCATGGACCTCACATTCTTAAACACACCTCTTCTTATTCTTCGAGATACATTGTTAAGTGCAAACGAAATGTATATGTGAATGGGCTTTGCATTGCGGATTTTAGAATAGACATGTTACGAAAGATATGATCAAGACAACTGCTTCAGGGAGCGAAAACTTCTATATTCTACCATTTTATGCTAGCGTTCGATGTGCTATATTTTCTTTCTGTTATATACGAGTTACAAGCGCATGGACTTTCAAATGGTGGGAGTTTATGATGTGTTTTCACAAATACCTTGTACAAATACAAGTACAAATACCTTGACGGGGTTTTTTCAGGATCATCGTATGTATCCTATGTTCACTTTATCATAGCGATAGCAAGATTGTAGACAAGGAAAACAAGCCATTTTGTTACAAAGCAGGGTTTGCGCTGAACAGACATATGCAGCGTAGCATATTAAACGAGGCGTATTCCTTACACAGTTTCGGACAACGTTGCCCCGTTATAAGTCATATTTTTTGTTTATGTCACATAAAATTATTACGACACTTTCCCTTCATACACAGGCATCGACGAGAAGCACTCCGCTTGCTGCTACACTCATATATGGGATGTTAATAAGGAGACGGCTTTGTGCAGCTTTGTTTAGAATGTTCTAGTCTTCATGCAAGCTCTCGGGTATTGAATGCGTTTGTGAACCTCATCGTTTGTAACATTGTATGGAACAGTACAACACTAAATAAGTGTATGACATATTCAACTGAATAATACGAGAGAAGATGGAAATAAGCTGATAACCGCGACAGGTTGCACTTCTATGGAAGCAATGCGATGACACATGAGCTGTTACTAAAGGCAGATGAACTTTGGTACATTTGCCTCAATAAACAACTGCGCCACTAAGTAGTATCCAACATTCAAAGCAAAGCTATCTCGTTTCTACTCAGACACTACCTTAGACTGACACCATACATTTAATCATGCTGATAAATTTTCAACACTATTTTTATTTAAAGATCAAAACTAACGTTTTTGGGCATATCCGATTTGTATAGTGCATAATGTAGGAAAATATCTTTTAATCTGACCACGGTAGATAATTTTACATTCTCTCAAGTACTGTGGACATAAATCCGCTGAGAATGTGGTGCTCGGGTTCAATTCCGATTGAATTCCCGGAGTCCATTTTGCACCAGTTGGTCGCTAGGAGGCAGGTCGCGTGACGTCACGTTTGCGGCTCGTCCCAAAACAAATTCGAAGGCGGTATTTCGTAAGCTGAGAAAAATCATACGATCCGCGATTTTTTCCCTGCAACTTTCCTTTCTACTGATTGGTATCTATTAACATGTCGTCATCAGATGAAGATTATGAAGCCTCATTAGGTGAAATGAGGACTTATGATGTCCGTGGGTATTTATTTGAGCCCACACAATTGCGAATAACAACCGAGTCAGATAATGATGTTGGGAGCTCAGGAACGGATTCCGATTCGGAAAATGAATGCAGCAAAGACGCTTTGACTTTAAGGCCAGTGGAAGTGTGGTGGGTAGAAATGTTTTCGTCTCTATTAGTCTAAATGGATTAGCACCGGTAGAAATAACAATTCCGTGTAATGGGGTCTATCTGGCCCACACACCCAAGTCAATAAATTCACCCAGCGCGTTCCCCGAGCGATAGTGACATGTATGATAATATACATAACTGACTTGGGTGCCTGTGAACTGGCCCCTTTCAGAATTTAGTCGTCCTGTTAATATATCTCTCATCAGTGTATATTTAAAAGTCTACTCTTTTGCTCACAAATAAAGTCAGAATGCTGAGAAGAATTTGTGAATCATGGACGAACATGGACTACTGGGTCAGCTTTTGTTATGTGAATGATCTAACTTGGAGTTCAAAATGGCTAAAGCTTGATTTGGGCAAACTTTCAGGTGTAGCTGTAACAACTGCGATCAGATGACCACATTGCGGGAATGTGTTTGTTGTCGAAATTACCCGAAGACTTTGGCAACAATAGAAGAGTGGCCATGTATGACCGAACATCCAGAGTTCAAGTCACACTGCTTGGACCGTTATGTCCTGCTTGCATCGAAATTCGAGTACATACAGATAGATGGACATATAGGGGATGAAGTTAACACAAATCAGTTAGTTATGCCTTTATTGAAGCACATATAAGACACACAGCCACTTCTAGACATGGACAATGTGTATCCCAAGTGTCCATGTTGTGCAATACATTTGATAATCACGTTCAGTGCTACATGACAACAAACAGCAAAACCAGCAATACATTTATATCTGGAGTACATAGTTGACAAAAAAAGAGCTAAAAAAACATTATTTTCATATTTCCGTAAGAAATAATCAATTCTTTTTTGCTCCAGGTTATTCAGATATTTGGCCTGTCGCTGTTTCATCTACTGGGTGTGGCACAGATTATGTAGACATAACAGAAAAGTATTGCCATCATGTGTCTTAAACAAAATAAGATCTACATTTCCATACCCAGAGGGCCTTTACAGAGGATACCTAGAAAGTAGCTGAGGAGATTTTGTTTGCATGATTGAAGCGGCATCGGTGTGCTCCCACAAGGATGTGCTTTGCTGGCTTTTCAAATTGAGCAGCAATATGGGGCGGAACACTCCTTTCCACCGAAAGAACTTTTGCCAGTCTGTAACTGGGATATTTCTCACTTCAGTAATGAGGTTGTCAACATAATCTGAAGCATAACCAGTTAATAAAAGATTGGTAATAAATTGACTTTGAATCATTAAATGGAATGTTTGGTCTTTTGTGCCAGTATAATTACCCTATGGGCACGGCGCAGACTCATAATAAATTTATCTTAATAAATGCCAGCATTACATTATTGTTTAACTCATATTTACATATATTGAACAACAAATCCTGTGATATATACCAACCAAAAGTGATGGGAACTTTGACAGGCTTCACCACACCAGCATGTCATAACTATATAAGCACCAACATAAACTCATGTTTTACATCAGGTATTTGCAATATATACAACAATACAGTCACAGCAAAGCTCAATTAAATTACCTTGCTTCCATAGTGGCAAAGGGAAAGTGTACACACTTGGGCGCGAGGAAGATCACCACTTTGTGGAAAGATTCTAAGCTGGAAGTCTGCTCAGACGGAGATAATCTGCCAATGTCTTTCAGAAGGTGTTTGCTGTTCACGACCAGGGCCATCCTCTAGCTCAATGTCACTATAAAACCAAAGTTATAGGTGCTTTATTAGGCTTATGAGAGAGCACTGATTTTTATAAATATGCAATACAATTCCACTGTTTACAGGGGTATTTTCAAAGTAAACTATCTCTTACATTTCCTGGTGCACTGCATGTTCATCCATTTCATCCTCGTCACTTTCCATGTCGAATATAGACATCCAGGTGACTCAATATACTTACAAGCAAACATGTTTGAACTCCAAACGATTTGTGGGAGCCCTCTACCGGTTCAGTTGAGCTGGCCTCTATCTCGGGCACACCTGTCATCTCGTTTTCACTTTCACTGGAGGCATCAAGCATCTCAGCTCCAGTTAACATTTCATGCAGCACCTACAAACAGAGGCATCATGTGTTTCAGTGTCGACCAGTTGTACACCAATGATATTTCCCAAAATAGGGATCAAAATCACCTATATCAATATACTTCTATATACTTCTATAATTTGTCCTATGACATCAGTAGTGCTCCTCATGTAAATGGACCAATTAAACACAGTATGTAGTGTATCCAAATCCCTAAACAATAAACAGGCAATGTCATGCAAGCAATTTGAGATCACATTGAAACACCAGTTATTGAGCCATGCCCTTGGGGCCTTTCTTCACCAGTGATGCCTTAGCCTTAACACGGCCATGTCATTTGGGTCGTATGATTATTCATATAAGATATAAATGTTGCTGTCAATCAAACACAAAGGCACAACCATGACTGGGATTTAGTGGGAATGAAAATTGAATGGTCCTAGCTGTCTTACCTGTTGACGTCGTCTTTTCTCAAAGGCACCTCGACGTTTTACTCGATCCTGGTTCACACCCATGTAATTGAAAATCGTTGGCATGGCACCTTGGCGAAGCCTAGTTTGTTTAGAAAAGCCCAGACTTTTGATCAGCTCTGGGTCCGTTTCATAGGCGTCCCTCACAGAGTGGTCGGAGCAAAGGACAGTTGTTTTGGTCGGCTTCCAATCCTTCCTCTTCACCTTTGCAATCCAATTCTTGTGCATGTTTCGGTCTTTCGGGAACCGAAAGAAACTCTTATTCGACCTCTCGTCGTTTCTACGCCCAACCGACACAAAAATAAGGCATAATCCAAACTGTGAGTGTAACAAACCGTGAAGACTTTTTCATAAACCATAAACGAGCCGCGACAACAATGGCGAAGCTTGTTGACATTCGTGATCAGCGAGCACAGAGCAGCGAACGTGACGTCACGGGCCAAATAATTCCGAACGTTGCCGAGCGGGATGTTCAACGAGTGGAAGACGAAAACATACACTTTAAAATAATTTTTTAAAGGAATAGGGTGCTCCAAAGTAACCGCTTTTGATTTGAAAACCATTATTGAAGTTTATTCTTTCGAATTTCGCTTTAAAAAAAATTGTGTTTATGATCTTTAAATTGAAATATTCATGTACTGTAGAAATGTTTTATTTAGCTGTGTCGTTCCATCGATAACGATGCCTCCCTAAGAATATGAAGCACCCGAATGTTAGCTGTGAATCATTACTCGCTGTATAACTGCCTCGCTATCGGTGAGTATACTTCCGCTAAGGTTACAAAATGTGGATTTCACTTATTAATGTTGTGGGTATCATTACGCAAAAATTAGACCAACAAGCAGGAAGAATAATTTCCGACAACATTATTGGCGACAGCCGAAATGAGGATCTATTTTCAGAGACCGCAGCGCCGCGTCAGATAGCTTAAAACTTTTGGTTTCCAAGGTGCGGTTGCCAAGCAGCTTGCTAAGCTATATGGGGCGATATTCATTCAATTGAATTTGATCTCAAGGATTGTGGCATTCATCAGACGAATACGACACATAATACTAGTCACTAGAAACGCTCCTACTTAAGCAGATCACTCGGCGCGGTGAGCTGTTTAGATTGGAATGCGAGCGGCCCATTTCACTTTAGAAGCAGTGGTTCGTGCAAATTCTTGACTTGCCAGGCGAGTCATCTACCTTCTCATACTATAACATATACCTTAATGACTCGACAACAGCCAAGATGATATGCTATACAAGGATGTTTACAATCTTGGCGACGGTGGTAGGTCAGATTGCAAATACGTTGTTGTAGTGTTTCAACAACTCCAGCTGTTGATATACCTTCACTAGGCATGTCTATCAGTTACAACGACGACTGAATATATATATATATATATATATATATATATATATATATATATATATATATATATATAGATATATATATATATATATATATATATATATACATATATATATATATATATATATATATATATATATATATATATATATATATATATATATATATATATAAGTACATATATATACACATATATATATATATATTTATATATATATATTTATATATTTATGTGTCGATATATATATATAGATATATAAGTACATATATATACATATATATATATATATATATATATATATATATATATATATATATATATATATATATATATATATATATATACATGTGTGTGTATACGTAGACATGTATGTAAACATGTATGTAAACATGTATGCGTGTATCTTGAACTTGTGTCCCCATAAAATTAATGGATGCATTTGTCTCGCCTTTGGCACTGTTTTGCTTGATACGCCCGTAATTGCTTACGAAATTTTACATGGTGTGATACAAAGTGAATGCCAGTAATCACGAGTTAATAATATGTGGTGACTTAATCCACCTGATTACGTTAGAGGTTTTGTAAGGTTGATATGCAAACAGTTTTACCATTTTGGTTATCAAATTACGCCGTGCTACCCGCAATCGTCATCTACATCTACACCTACATCCACCCCTGCATCCGCAATCTCTGCTCATGCTGCAAGTTCCATCCCGTCCCGTTATTTGGTCATGCAGGCTTAGTGTAAGAAGACATAACGCAATCTCCGTTTTCATTCTACATCAAAAGCAGGGCAATTAACCTTATCTTCCACAATACATAACAACTGCAAACAAAACCACGCATGGACGGGTAAATCTAGAAGCCGCTGCTGCTCATCTAGTCTCTCATTTCAGTTATAAAACCTATGTATGGGACGAGGCAAAATTCAAACATGATGAGATAATGCGTTCATTTTATGCCAAAGATTTGGATAATGGACACGTAAAATGGCGAGAGTATGACAATATGGGATAACAAAGTTATTACAGATGACAATGATTGCTGTTGATTCCTCTGGCAGCCAGCGTGATTGCATTCTGGACTTTGACGTAATTCAATAACTGATTAATCTTTGGAGCTTGTCATTTACACCGCCTCTACCGCATAAGTTGGAGTACTTTATGATAAAAATGATTGATGAACCCGTACAAGTTGTGTCCTTCTGTTCCTTGAATAAAAATAAATACGGCATGGATCTCTCTCTCGGAACACTTGCATGTTCATAGCTTAAGGTCAACGAGTAATATATGCTCAGTAATAATATTGTTTCGACCTTGGATTGTCACTACACATAGATTGATCGATTCAATAACGCGCATGTAATCTGCTTATGATGTCAACCATGCATCGGATTTTTGTATGTAAACTTTTGATATTTTTAGTTCAGTATTTCACCTGTGAACAAACAATTAAGTCCTCAAGTTTTGTCAAACTTGCTTGATGGGACAGTAGTAAAGAGGTCCTTAGATCATCGGTGCTACAGACAATAGCAGGCTACGAGTAAAAAGAAACATGATCACTTCCATAGTAAACGAACTTAAGCCACAGAATTGTTTTTTCTATAATATTCACACATCTAAGCACTTAAGAATGAATTAAGGTAATCAGGTGATTGCGTCCCTGGATAATATGTTTTATTGCTCCAAGCCTAAATAATTCACCATTTTACCCTAAGAAATATACCTCTGACTGTATCAGCTAAGTAGGCATGAATGAGTTTTGCGTTGATTATTGATGCGAATCTAACATAAATCAAATTAAATGATTGTTTCGTTATTGAATTAGACGAATAAGTTAAGCAT
Organism: Urechis unicinctus; assembly: GCA_034190875.2. Lineage (NCBI taxonomy): Eukaryota > Metazoa > Annelida > Polychaeta > Xenopneusta > Urechidae > Urechis > Urechis unicinctus. Next base: position 40,111,071 of record CM067346.1, read on the forward strand.
GGTAATCAAACGTCTAGGAATTGTCTGCGAACTGCTCATATGTTAGTGAAAAAACAGATTCCATAAACATAAGTAATACGTGTCATTTTAGTAAACAGTCAGCATTTATATAAATTTTGTACATAATCTTATCATGAGAAACATACGTGTCTCTTACGAGGGTTAAACTTCGGTAAAACAGCGATCAACACATCTGTATACAATTGCAAGTTACTCACATACACTATGAGGTTCATAAAGCCACAACCGAATCCCAACCCCCAAACAGAACCCCTACTTCCCCCTGCTTCGTACCCAAAACCCCACTCCCGCCCAATCACAAACAACTTCTTTTATCAGGAGGTGACGTTAAGCCAGTACATGTATTAATAGCTTGTATAACTTTGCAATGGCTGAAGCAGGTATTATCTTCAATTTCATCTTTTTCACCTGTAAGGACTGCTAATCTAACCAACTTACTCAACCAAGCATAAACATTTTTATTCGACGATCATATCCCTTTTAAACGCTAAATGTGAATTATCCCCCAAAAACAAGGCGTCTGTGTCAATCACTCTCCGTCATTTATGTCACGTGACTCATTGAGTTCCACAAAGATTACTATTTCATAACCATACCCACATCAATATATATATATAAGATATCGCTAATAAATAGAAAACATATGATGAAAAATGTCATTCATCTAAAACTGTGTTTGTGTTGGTGCTATTGTAGCACGATGGGTGATGTGTCCTTGCATTCAGTTGATACGTCATCACTTGAGAGTGAATTAGGCGAAGTATTAACTGCTTCTAAATTTTAGATCAATGGTCACATTTCCGGGGCTGAACACTGGTACTTTGCGTGATGAAAACAATAGTTATGGTATAATTCCGGAATTTGGACACTGATTTCAACACGATGAGGAAGCACCACTGTTTCGCTATCATGTGTTTTGGACGCTATTCTTATAAGCGTATTCGCTTTATCAAAACGATGCCTTAAAAGACTTATCTACCCGCCATGATACACCAAGACGGGCACTTTAATCTCTGGCCTTATTACAGTCGCTGCTATATCAGCCTTCATCTTGCGATACTGTTTACAGTTACAATAAAATATTACCTATGCAAAAAGGATTATGCAAGCCGTTGGCCACACATGGCTTTCCATGCTGCTTAAGTGCCGATTTGCTGGTTATTCTGTTTCTTGGACCCAATTTATTGTACAGCCGGATAAAAAGAATTAATGTTTGCACTTAAGCCTACAATCACACACAAAAATGGGCACGTGATAATTAACCACTTTCTTCTTTCTAAGAGTCTTATTACAGATGAGAGACGTGCTGAGATGGTATTCTCCTTCGCTGTCAGTAATTCAAAGCCTGATTAATGTTTGGAGCCTTCCGTTGCTCCAGCCGCTACCTCTCAACACGGACTACGTGTTAATTAAAATGAGTGATGAACCAAAGTCGTCGTATATACATGAGTTAGCGATAGAAATATTTACGATGGGAATCTCTTATTGACCAGCATTTGGCTCAAAGCTTAGCATTAACTAAATATGTTGCAATGCATAATCTGCAATAGCAGACTTCGTGTTAATCAAAATGAGTGGTGAACCCAAGTCAGCGTATATGCTTGAGTTAGCGATAGAAATATTTCCGATGGGAATCTCTCATGGACCAGCATTTGGCGTTGACCAGCATTATCTGCAATAGCTAGGTATAACCTCGGATTGCCGCTTCTCACTGATTCTAACAAACCGACTCTTTTAACAACTCTGACATTGGATGATCTCCTCTGCTCAGCAAATCTATCATGCGTCAAATTTTCGGATAAACAATTATGATGGTCCCTCTAGTCCTACATTTAATAGCAGCACAGTCAACAGAATCTGATAGGATATTCAAACAGTCTCCCATGAAATCAATGGGTAATACATTGCAAAAGCTGGCGATATCGGGTGATACCATCGCCGGCATGTTGATGGTTACACCGCAGCGCTCATGTTACGCTAAGAGGGCTCACTCACGCCTCCACCCAAGAATATATGTGAACACGCATGGAATTCTCTGCCAAATATGGGGGGTGAGGTCGAATTGTTATGATGGCGCTTAACTATGTTCGACGCTCCACACTCCGATGCCTCCTGACATAATCTTGAACCTCATTGTGAGAAATCTAGACAGTTCATCTCCACAAGTATACTATAAAATAAATCCAATTTAAAAAGCTACTGGAGAGCATTTTGGTTACAAAGCCGCTGTAACGTTCTAATATTAAGATAGTATAGAACACCATTAAACGGCCATTCGTCTCCAGTCACACAATGGGCTGTTTCTGACATTCAACGGGTAATTAATTCGTCAGAGATACGTAAGCCAGCAAGAACATGTACATGTACATTAACCATGACAGGCAGCAAATCTAATTACAGGAAATTAAGTTTCAACGACAGCAGTTGGATAATAACAGGAAAGTGCTGCTGAAAATCAGATTGGTACTTCAATCATAACTAAAGTTACTGGAACTAAACAAACTCCTGTATTCTGGTCCAGACGATAAACAAATATTAGTACTATCTATACATAAGTTCTGAACCAAACAAATGGCGTGATTGATCAATAAATGGAAGCATGTATGTATGTATGTATGTATGTATGTATGTATGTATGTATGTATGTATGTATGTATGTATGTATGTATGTATGTATGTATGTATGTATGTATGTATGTATGTATGTATGTATGTATGTATGTATGTATGTATGTATGTATGTATGTATGTATGTATGTATGTATGTATGTATGTATGTATGTATGTATGTATGTATGTATGTATGTTTGTCTGTGTGTATGTATGCATGTATGTATGTATATGTGCATGAATGCCTTTGTATGTATATGAATTGCCTTTTGCCTTGATTAATTTCCAATTATATCTAAAGAAATATCGGTCGAATGGTCTTACTAAGCAGACATGGATGTTCTCTGCAATGACATTTCCCGGTCATTCGAGGTTGTTCCTGAAGTGCTGCGTAAAAAGCAAATAAATTGGATGATTCGTTTATTCTGTGGTCGAGTATTCAGATTCGCGAAATAACCTTATTGAAAACGCCTATAATAATTTCGCGGTACTCGGATACAGAACGAGCTGTCCATAATTTCGATTTTTAACTGGTTCTTTTATCTTTCCGGTACCTAAGCTTGAAGACATGTCCAAGAAACAGTGCATACTCACCATCATATTTTCCATCAGACTCCTATACACGTGCCTGTATCGTTTACTGTAAGACATTCAGTGACCAAAGCATTAACTTGCGCTATTGCATCTCCATTCGACAATCATGACGCTGTATTTCCAATCATAAACTGATGTACTGGTCTCTCCATTAGCAATGTGGCACTGTAGTGTATGCTACACCCGTACAAATGTATGAAATGTTCCTTGGTGTGATCTACTGGCATGAATCCATTATCCATAGCCTATTGCAATCATCACAATTCATAATGTCGTGGATTTGATTTAAATGATGACCGTTTCGTGTCACAATGTTACACAATAACTACCAGCCAGTCATGTTAACATTCATCAGTAAACGCGCGCTTCTATTAATCATCGATATAAAAGGTGCGCTATCTTTTACCTTTGTTATATAAGCGTTTGTAAAAAAATAGTTAATCTTCATAGTCAGATATCACAAGATTAGATTGTGAACA
>CM067346.1:40119774-40401262 GCA_034190875.2 Urechis unicinctus
CTGTGCAAGGGAAGTAATGCAATATGATTAAGTTACCTGTCTTAACCATCTTTATCCAAAGATCGCATCCGTTTTAAATACTGAATGTGAATAATCCATAAAACAACCCACGCTCGCCTGTATTTGTCGCTCTCGGAGATTGGTGTCACATGGCTCATCAATCTCCCATGCCTACATCAATACGAATTCGAAATAGCTGATAAGAATAAAGATGCTGTTGATGAAATGTCATTTAGACAAACCAGTGTCAATGTTGGTTGGTATCGATCGTTGGATTTCTGGTGCTTGAATAATGGCAATTTAGCCTGATTACTGGAAAAACTATTTATGGTTTTAGGCTCGAACTTGGACACTGACTTGTACCCGATGAGGAGGCCTCGTTGCATGGCGAATCTAAAACGATCGCAATAAGGTGTTATACTTGTGACTTGACACCCCATGCTCTAAACAGCGCCTGATTAAATCAAATACATCGGACCGGAAACGTAAGATGTCTTGTTCAGTCAGAATGCTAGCATCATGTTCACCTTTTGTCCCGGTCATGCCCATCTGCCGCGGCATTATCCACAACCCTGCCGGACCTTACCCAATCTTAGCTCGTGCACCAATAGCCCTTCCCCACTTACAGCTACTACCCCAGCCCCCTTTATTCATGATTCCAAAGGAAACCCGTTACTCTGACAAGCATGTTAAACGTAATGCGATATCCTTATAAGCGCATTCGCTCCAAAAGGCCCAGGTACCGTTACTACTGCACCAAGACTGGTCGAGTTACAGTCGCGGCCATTTCAGCCTTACTTCTAAGCTACGCTATACTGATAGAATTAAGTATTATCAGCGCGAAAAAGGTGCGCGTGGTGTTAGTCACGAAGGCCTTTCCATACCTCCCTCGCTGCTTCTGTGCCAAGTCGCTTGTATCTATTGACTGAGATTATGATCTTTGTTCATTGTGCGAAAAAGTCACACACAAAACTTGACACGCGATAATTAACTCGTCTGCCGAATACAGCTCGAGCATGACAAGACGAAACAAATGTCTTATTATAGCTGACAGTTGTTGCTCTTTTGAACCATGTTGGAGTGTGCTCCCTATTGGTTTTCGCGCGTAGCCTTCGCCAATGTACAAAAACTCGATGATAAAACGTTACCTGATGTAATAAGTGCAATTCAATAAGTTATCGTTATTTTCTCTGGTAAATAAGTTTCACCCCCGTAGTTCCTCGTAAATATGCATAATCGCTTAAACTGTGGGAGGCGATTAACTTCTCCAACTAACATCCAATATGGAGGCTGGATTGCGCAACATGCGCCGGTTGGAACACAGGCAAAACGCATGTCGGCAGTCATCCAACAAGCGGCTCGAGATATGACCAAGATTCATCTACAGATAACAAACATAACTGCAATGATATTGCATTTTATTTTTGCCGTTTGATTGGATGCACATTATTTAAATAACGGTTGCATAATGTTCGTGGGTAAACCAGTTTTTTCAAAGTGTGTCATTCACAGCGAAAAGGTCTTTGCGCGATCATTCCAAAACTGTATGCATTTTTGTTGTATGACCCTCAGGTACTGAGCTATCACATATTTTATGTTAAAAAGGGCGTCAAATTTGGACAGCTGCCTCCAAAATCTTCCACTTTCTTGTACGAAGCAGAGCAACCTATTGGCTCATCATTTGCCAGTCTGTTGTTTATTTTTTGAGCATTAATATTTTGCTTTGGCTTCTCAAATTAGGCATGCCATCCAAACAAATTGCTATTGTTTTTATTCACGAAATAAGAGTTTCGATCATTCATATTATGTGAAAACCCATCCCAAGAGCCTAAAAGGTCATGTTTTTGATGCATAAAGCTCTCATTGATCATAAGTTATTTTTCAAACACCTGATGTCTACATAGATAAAAACTTTGAGCTTGTTATAGCGAGAAACCTGTAAATCTTTTATGGACGATTTACAACTTGATAATTAAACAATGCAGTCTAGCTTGCCTGATAATTATATTACAAGTCTGAAAAATTGGGATATTGAGGCCAACATGTCTCCTGTTGAAAACACGACCTTTGAAGCCTAAAGTAGTATTTATCATCTTTTCCCCTAACTACCCCTTTAATAATTTGAAACTTAGTGCTCCAAATATCTAAAATATTACCTTCCGGGGGATCCATCTCTACCTTTATCCTATAAATCACTTATAATGTACTTCCAAGGGATGTATGCTTATATTTTGAACTAACTTGTGGTAAAGATTAAGCATTCAGTTTATTAACATGAGTTAAAAACAATTAGGGTTCGTCACAAGTTGAGCCCTGGCACCACTTCAAGGTAAGTACTCAAGCCAGGGTACTTAACTGTCGGGGTGAAATGATATGAAATATCTCATTTATCTAATGGCAAAACGTTTGGTTGCGGTTCTGTTTGATATCATATATGTATTATTTATTTATTTATTTTTAGATGTAAGCAGAGAACAGATAGACAGGTTGTATTTGACGCTTTTCAAAATGTTCACCCTATCTCAACTGTATTCATGCTTAGCCAACATTAAGATCAATACCTGAAACACAGCTAATAGCAATTATAAGCTAATATATGAATCACCTTTATCAAACAAACAGCAAACAAAACAATACAACATAGCTGCAGGATAACAACTTGGCTTAAGGCGTTGTAATGTTACGACCAAACTTGAAATCCGGCTTGATATAATTAATTCGATGAACCCTGTACTGTAGTTAAATGCAATGTTTACAGTGAATGGGCCCTTACCATGTGTCGCTCAACATCATATAAAGGTTGCATTTATCACTCGAAGCAGTTTGTTTCGTTTAGTTTGGGGCTGTCATAATGTACATGCTCCACATATGTAAGCGCATCATAACGGTTGATCCTCGCCACAAGCATTCCTTTGTTTGTGCTTATGGTGATTTGTTTCCATATCATTTGTTTCATTAGTTGTCCCATCAATACCTCCACAGACGTGTTGGTGCAGATCAATAAAATTAATATTAACCTAAGAAGCATACATGTTACACATGTCATCATTCCTGACAACTGTCATCCATAGAAAGGGATCAATATCATCGAACTGAGGCCGTGCCTCATTTTTGTCCGGTCCATTCGTGCCAATTTAGGCCGACATACGTCCAAATGCCGGCTGTTGGGTTTTTACACTGAAATATGTTCGAAATGCAACAGGAACGGTTTCTTTGTCATACGCATACCATGAGAAATGGTTTCGGATCAAAAGAACTAGGTCACGTAAGTGGGCTAGAATTCACGCGTTAGTCCGTTGCCTACCTGCTTATGACTACATCCCACACACACCCATCTCCCTACGACAACACCCCCCCCCCCCCCCCCCCCCCCCGCAGCCCCCGCCCCCAAACCCCGGTGTCCCCCTGACCATACATACCCCCGCCCGCTGTCTCTTATCGTTGATATCCTTTCTCCCGAGTCAGCCTCTACCTACACAGGTGGTCCGTCTGTTGCCCTATCAGCATCATTTGTTCCAGTGGCTGCCCTGCTCTGAACTAGGGTATTAGGTCACTTGAACTGTGATACATTCCAGAGTCCTTGGAGCCTACCGCCATTGCTTGCTCTAAGATGTTGTGTCAGTTTCAACAGGCTTTTTATCTGGTGAACCTCTCCAATACGCCAAACACGATTCCACCCGAGTCTTATCACAAAGCAATGCTCGCCCCACCAACTAGCTAACGTAGTGTCAAATATTTACGTCTTAGCTCGTGCTGCGTTTTAATGTTCGGCGCCGTGCTCGGCTTAATTCCTGTCGCGGCGCCTAAACAACCCCTGCTATAGATAGTCAAGTGATTTATGAAGGTAAGTGCCTGAAGAGGTCAGGACTCGGAGTCCGCGCCTAGGAGTCCGCGCAATCCAAGCCAGCTTGACCGCGATCCTGTAACAAACCGCTGGTTCCTGCTAACTTTTTACAACCGCTGATAATGCACACTATACAAATTCATGCTTTGTTCTGGATGATAAATCATACACGATAAATGATGCTGAGAGCTATTGACAAAATAAGCTGAAATGGTTCTATCAAACTGGTATGAAAAATGGCTTGTTGATGTCATTCGATGACAGGTTATTGAGGTTCAATGGATGAGTCACTATGTTGCAACAGCCGCAGTGCTTTTTATCAAAGAAGGGGGGAATAAATCCTTGCTTTATATTTGCTATATTGGTTGTGTGTATGTAAACGTTGTGAATGTTGACTTGTCAGGTCGACTAGGTGCACGTTTCTTTCTCTAGCTTTGCCCATTATTCATGGAAACAGGGTGTGGAGAGTTCCCATAATTATTGATCGCTTCATCGCGAGTGCTAAGCTAAGCAGTACATGGCGGCGCGGTGCGTTATGCAGCATGCCACGTCCAGTTGGCTTTGTAATAAGGTTGTGTAAGTCACCTGTAGTCACAGCTTCCATTGCGACAGTAACGCCCTCGGAAATGTATCTCCCTAAGGATGGAGCAAGCGACCGTGTAATAAGACAAAGCCCCATCAGAGGCCCTTGACAGCTGTATAAATCAATATGCATCAGGTAGAAATGATTTTTAATTGTGCAACTAGCTATCCATAGAGAGCCAGGCTTCAGTTAGTTGCAGGCCAGTAATAATATAGGTGTAATAACTATTCTTTGCAGAGACAGCGCATACTAATTATATTATGATGTAACCAATACTTGATCGATTTTCGTTGACATTCGCAATGAAGCAACTAAATGAACGATGTTGCAACGTCTGGTAGTTCTGAACATTCAATGACCCCAAGAAGAAATTGGCTTAGTCGAAAAACAACTGGCGTGAAACGCACCTCGCAATATACAGAAGATGCGATATAAGGTTGTCAATATCCATGTACATATGAGTCCTTACTTAAATCCAATAGCCCTAATTGACCATATACTCGGGATCATGCACGATGTTCAACCATCCAACTCATGTTTGGATCCAGCTGATTGCTGCCCGCAAAATGAATAATGTTTGACGGCAACCTACTTCTTATTAACGTGAGATCCAACTATCTGAAAGCTGTTTGGTTCTAGTGGGAGGAACACCAGCTGAGTAAATTTGCCATGGCGACTAAATACATCCCAGTCTGTTCAATTTACCTCCCGGCGGAGACAACAGTCATTATGTATAGTGAGTTAAGGGACTATAAAGGTTGGCATCCAATCTCATTTTACTTGCTGCCAGCATTTGTGAAGATTTGTTGCATTGCTCGTCGTTGCAAATTCGCCCTTGGTTGTCGTCCGGCCGAGTTTATACGTGATATTTAGGACTATGCCAATTACTACTGCGGAACGAAGCGCCACCTTAATGCCCAGGAAAGGCTAAAGTGGATATAAAGGGAAGTTTTATCACAAGCTACAGCGCTTATTTCTTCTGCTAAAGGGAACTTTTGCATATAGTCGCCAACATTATCATGTACATTAGCGCTAACAAGCCAATAAAATCCCTGATAAAGAGTGTTCTCTTTCAGACATGCTATAATAGTGTCGATTTATCAATTTTTTTTCTTGCCTCTGGAAATTGATAGTCGTATTTTTATGGGGATTCACGAGACAAGCTAGTGTTTGCCAAAATTTAAGAAAACATCCATTGTTGAAAGCATCTTATTTGCTGAGGCAAGCAGAATTTAGTGCGCCGACTAATGGAAGCTATCATGGTGTAGCGGTTGATTTTATTGTTTCCGTGTTGGATCATCAGCATGTTAGGCATTGATTCTCGAGATTATATATTGCGGGGCATTACTTGATAGAGGCACAATGAGGTAAAGCGCCTGGTAAACCTCAGTCAAACAACACTAGCGCTCATACTCAGAACGTATTTAAACAGTATGCTACGCCTGCTTGTTTGTAGTAAGGGGCCTTTATTTGCAGCTCTGTAACATATAACCAGTGCTTGGTGCCCAGGCATCGTTTGATCCCGATAGCACTTCAGTGGCACGCGGAATTCAACGCTATTTAATACTAGTCCGCGCCCTAATACTGCGGAGGATTTGGCGCTGTTTCATTGCTAAAGCGCCGACAGGGTGAAGTTGGTGTCTGGTACTTCCAGCGCCGGCAGGTTTATCTACGCTGCCTTAATACCATTGCCATATCATGTTACTTTCTGTGTTATAACGTGCGCGAATAACAATGACAACATGGCCCCCAGATCATCCCTGCCGTCCGTAATCATATCAATTGTCCCCATCATTGTCCCCACCATTGTCCCCACCATTGTCCCCATCATTGTCCCCATCCCACTGTGTCTCTTACAACCATCGACAACATTTATACGATCGTTATAATAACCCCCCTGACACAATGGGGCGGCAGTATTGCTCAATTCTCAGTTCAATCAGTAAGCAGATACGGGGAAGTTACGCAGAACCCGCCATAATTACCGGCGCTGATTGGCTGCCCGAGCTCCCTTATTCATTTCAAGGACCTGGCGTCAAGATCACCTCTAAGTGCCCTTCCGGGACCCGCTTCATCTCGGTGACCTGTCAGCTGCTTCTCCCTGATAACTCAGCCTGCTTGCTGTGTCATTTTCCATGACGTTTTGAGGCGCTCGTGGTTTTAAATGTTTGGTCTGTGATCAATGATGAAGAGCTTTTATGAGGATCTTTCGTGCGTCAAAAAATGGGTCTACAAAAGAAAACTTCAATCGCATACCCAGCAATACGATGATATCACGGCTGGGTTTCGCTCGGTCAGACAATAACGTTCATGTGGTCAACCCTAAGGCCGCGTAGCCCAAACACCCCTTTCAGTCGGATGCTACTATTGTCGCCCCATCCACACGTCCGCCACGCTGCATGGCTCGGCGGGCAGCACAGGGCGGCACCATCAAAGGACTGTCGCTTCAATTGATACCCACCATCAGCCAACTCACTCAGACGTCAACATTCGGCGCCGGTTTTATGGTAGATGTCATCTCGCCAAGCACGTGGTAATCTGCAGGCACTCACCAGCGCCAAGTACCCACATGAATGCAGCCTCCAAAAAGAGTTAACGAGCCATTTCCCGATGGAGGCTTGGTCGTTTTGCGAGCCGGAACATTCAGTTGTTTGCCATGACAACGCATAGTGCCCATCACCCACATCCAAGCCTGTATGTTTTTACATCGAGGTTATTGGATCAGTATTATTGCACCTTCCCATCATATGCAAAATCCGTTGATTCCCGGCATGTGTAGATATTGTTTAGTTTTGTGTATATCTATTTTATTTGGAGCTGTTGACGATGGCTATTATAGCGAAATTACAAGCCCCGCTATGGGATGTACAAAGGCCAGCTAGCATGCACGCGGCGTCAGCAATAGCCCGGGTCAACGCAATCACCCCAAATGGTCTCATAACTCTATTTACAGGGATGTGAAAGATCGCTTCTCCTTGTCTCATCTACGGCGCTCATAGTGGCCAATAATTAGTTGAATACGCTAGCCTGGGCCATTTATGGTCTGACAAAGGAGGCTCCTTTGTCCCTACCCGCCATAAAGCGGCTGCCCAGTGTAATCAAAATCAGGAGGAATTCACCGGCGTGAGATGAGCATTCCGCCCTCTACCGGCAGGGATCAACATTAGTTGTCCACTCATGTCGCGGGTTACCCCAGGATTTCTTGAGCTCGGACGGGCCTGGAGCATGCGATCTATAACCAGCATGTACAACAAGCTAGCCCGTTTGCTTTTTTACATGAACCCCGTCTGTCGGTTCATGTTGTATTAGCCCAGGTCTATTTATACATTTCATGCGCGTTCTTACTACACTCAAAAGCAAAAAAAGTCACTACCCCAACATCCCTCCAAATAACATAAAATAGTTGATTTAGTAGCTATGACGTAATGGTGCTGACATAATTGCTTGGTGCGGAAGTCACGTGATCATTATCACTGCGCGGATAATGTTACCTAATTGTATCCGTTTAAGGTTATTTCATTGAACCATCGCGGACTAATTGCAGATATCAAATTGATCATACGCAAATAACATTAGCCAATTGGCTCGCCCTCTCTCATTTATGACCTATATGACTATTGGATATAAAGTCCAAGTGACTGCAATTAGAAGAATGAATTCACATCTCAATTTTCACACGCCCCAACTTCCGGTTATGGAAAATCTGATCGTCATGGTGATGGGTTTGGAGTCGGCCGCAGTTTGATCCCGATCGTTCCGCGCTGATCTAAGCAACGATCGGACACAGATAACAAAGAGCATAAGATTTGCTGTTAAATATGTCACGCAGCAATAGCGGAAACATGAATCCTCGGGCTGGAATCGTTAGTCTCGTTGCGCTGGGATACTATCCGGTCGACCACGCTGTAATCTGCGAACAGGTAGATAGGGCTGTTACTAGCATTACTATCATACATAAATATCATTTGTCTTTTAATCGCTGTTCAACAATAAAAAGTTCAGAATTCGTCATTGTTATCACTTCCACCGCGCTAAGCTGACACGTTTACGCCTCTTCCAAACTGCCATGCACAATCAAAGAGAGCTATAACCCGCCCTGACACAGACCAGCGTTGCTAGGGTAGGTAACTGGGAGGGTTTTGGTCGGAACCACAGAGCCTTGATGACGGCCATGTGCCATGCTGGGCCATTGCTTGGGGCGAGATATATCGCTAATGACTCGGTCTGGAGTGTGCAGGGGTGTGAGGGGGTGGGGGTGTGGTGGGTGAGAGAGAAGGATGCTGATTTGACAGTGATGAGAGCCAACTACGAGGCAACTTAAACACGCTGCACACTGTTAAGCTTGGTCTCAGTGGGGACAGATGGGAACTACTGCGTTAATGGGCGAAAACCTTGTCGAGTGCCGCAACGGAAGAGTGTGTCACTAAAGTCAGCGCTGAGACCAGAGCTGCTTAATGTGCTAGGTACGGAAGGCTTGCAAGATTATAAACAGGTGTGGGTCTCTATCAAGTAGTGTTGTCAGGGGTACCCGCATGCTTGATGATATGCTTGGGGGCAACCTTACACCATTCCAATACAAGAATATAATATGATCAACTAACTGCTTACAATATACTGTTCGCATTAACAATAAACCCGGTCGTGATAGCCCAAGCCCGGTCCAGATTGATACCCGAGGCTCATAGTAAGCAGATGGTCATTGGTCACTTTGAACTTGATATTACTCGCTGGAGGCGCCGAGCAGCAGACTCAGAAGGGTTTGTTTATCGCCATGGTTTTCTGAGGATATCGCTTTGTTCAACCAAAACACGTGTTATCCATTAACGCAGCCGTCACTGGACTCGATCTAATATTGACTGACATTATAAGACAGTGAGTCGGATGCAGCGGCGGTAAAACGGGTCCGGGTTAAGGGCTTTGTCAGAGCCGGCATTGTCATGAAATGAAAGAATTCAAGTCAAAGCCGGTTTCTCATGGTCTGTATAGTTATCGTCTTTTCGTTTTTTGTTTATCAAAACCACAAACCAAAAACGAACAATAATAGTTTAACCGTTAACCGACAACGAAATACGGAAAACACTTAACACATTCGGTTTTCGTTTGGACAAACGGAAAACGAGTGGCGCCGCAGTTGGATATGTTGGTTGATATCCGTGCGTGCGTGTGTGTGTGTGTGTGTGTGTGTGTGTGTGTGTGTGTGTGTGTGTGTGTGTGTGTGTGTGTGTGTGTGTGTGTGTGTGTGTGTGTGTGTGTGTGTGTGTGTGTGTGTGTGTGTGTGTGTGTGTGTGTGTGTGTGTATCAGTATGTGTTACGGTAGTATATCAAAATACTTCTCAAATGTTACTTCCCTTAGAATGCGTCGTAATATATTCAAGGGCTCTGTAATACACAGACGATTGGTTCCCGATGCCGAGCTTACAAACAGCAAGCCGCTATTGGATATAATTGTAATTATTTATAAATAGCGCGTTAGGCCATTTAGTCCTGATGCGAGCAAATATAAGTCAGGGTAGATTCGTCATGATATGAACGGCTCGGTCTTAACTCAGTCATCGTAAACACATCAACCGAAGTTATTACGAACATGATGATGACAAGTGCATTCAATTATATTCAATTCACACCTGACAGCGCAATACATATTTGATCGAACTTACAATCACGATGTATTCACTTTTGCAAAACACTAGGCATTATGGCCCTGATCAAATCGCTTCCATCATATAAATATAATAATATGCAAATATACTTTCATAACAATGTAGTTTATCAGTGAGGCAAAACAACAAAAAACAGCCTATGGCACAATCTCCGTCCCTATCATTATTCACAGCAAGCCACGTGAAGGGTGCTGATAAAACATGATATGGATCGGCCATAGGAGGAAAACATCTAACAAAGCGAAGTACAACAGTATATAATTTCATCTCTATATCACCTCGCGAAGGAAAGAGTCCTTGCCGCAGGTGTGATGTCTGCATAGAGCAAACAAAACAGGTAATTGGCATCAATCGATTGCATTTCTCTAATGTTACCTGCTTAAAGACACCGAGATTTGTTCTGTCGATAAATCTGTCTGACCTTAATCAGTTCATCTATTACATGAATCACTGTAGGTAATTAATAGATTTCATGCTTTAAAAAGTACCTTTTTCAGGTGCGACTAACAAGTTTTACAGACTTACGTCGTCAAAACAAAATAAATATTCTGATGAAGACGAAGCCCAGCCATTGATGTACGCTTGATTGTATGTGGCGTTCTCTACTGGTGTGATAGATCAGCGAGACATTGTGATAGTGACCTCCATGTATTGTGCCACGTCATTACCAACATCACGCCATATTAGACGAATTGCTCGTTTGTACAATGATAGCGCAATCAAGTCATAGGTCTACTATTAGGCGATTGAGGTAGGTGATATAAAATGTAGCAGCCGACTCTATATCCAGCGACGAATGAGCGAGAAAAAAAGCATATCCGTCCACAGTAACAGCCAGAAGATGTGCCGACGTGTTTAGAAGCAATAAGATGTAAACAACAGATTTACCATGGCTAGAACGCACATACATACATACATACATACATACATACATACATACATACATACATACATACATACATACATACATACATACATACATACATACATACATACATACATACATACATACATACATACATACATACACACACATACATACATACACACACACACACACACACACACACACACACACACACACACACACACATACACACATACAGACACACATACATACATACATACATACATACATACATACATACATACATACATACATACATACAGACATACACACACACACACACACACACACACACACACACACAAACACACACACACACACACACACACACACACACACATACACACATACATACATACACATACATACATACATACACAGACATACATACATACATACATACACACACATACACACACACACACACACACACACACACACACACACACACACACACACACACACACACACACACACACACACACACATACATACATACATACATACATACATACATACACACACACACACACACACACACACACATACATGCATACATGCATACATACATACATACATACATACATACATACATACATACAACATACATACATACATACATACATACATACATACATACATACATACATACATACATACATACATACATACATACATACATACATACATACATACATACATACTTTGCAGCTAATTTCCATTGCGTCAAATGTGGAGTAAGACCTCGTATGAATGACGTAATATTGACCGCTGCTGATGGGTGAGCTTGGAGGGCTTATTATTCTGGCACCAAAGTGTGCGTGTAATCAGATGCGACACATTAACCAACGTCACGAAGGCTTCGCCGTGATTGGGTTTCAATTAAATTATTCCCGCGCTCTCAATATGCTGAAGAATTAGCGAGTTTTATGTAAGGGTTGGGTATTAAGCGGACGAATGGATCACAGACCGCGCCATTTCCGCTTGCAATGGATATAAAAGTCTTAGTTGTAGGAATGCTCGCCTTGATAAGAAGGCTTTTGGCCTCCAGCAGAGGAGGGTTTAGATAGAGGTCCATCCCAAGCCATCCATTTCCAGCTTGTTTTCCCGCCAGAGGATCCCCGTAACCTCCCAACATCTCCTCTTCACAACCTGGATGGAATTTTTTTTCTACCCTGCCTAGTTACTTCCTCGCATTGGTGCTTATACCAGGAAACACATGGCCTACCCAATGGTAATTTGTGCATTCGATTTGCAGCGGTATAAAACACTTGGCTTGTGAGATGTTATGTTTTATAGGAAGGAAGCCTTGTGGAAGAGCAAATCGCTCACTGTTGATTGGCACACAGGGGAACCGGTGTTTAATGATTGGTATAAGGGGATACACGTCAAGGAGGGGTTAGGGTGAGGGTGGATTTCCTCCTTATCATTACCGTTTATCTATGTTCAGCAGGTGCTCGTGAAAAAGCAATTATCGTTCAACCCATGAAACTCGCTGAGCTGTTATTTTGTTTGCGTCTAATTTGACAGATGTGAACTAAATGACCGCCCGCCTCGTACAGCTGTCCGTATTTTGGCAAACTGATACCTTCCGTGTAAATTTATGCCCCCCGCTCCTCGACAGTTTGGACGACCGTATTCCATTGAGCAACGTGCCGCGCAGCAACCAAACAGCTGCCGAGTTGAACGGAAATTACCCCCGTCTAGAAAATTAATTCTTCGGCATTGTCACCATGGAGACGATAACAATCCTGCATACGTTCTACCATGATCACGACTCCATCCTATTCACACATTTGCCAGCTAACTAAAGTTCTCATCGATTGGTAAATTTGATCCGTAATAAGCCCAGATATGATTAATGGGATAGCTGACAGTCAACAAAGCTCGAGATTTTTTCTTATATTAAGTGCATATGAGTAACGCACGGGGACTCTCCAATGACTTGCACTTAGCTGCTTAGTCCATTTCAATGGTGACCCGATTTGAGAGGGGCACACGAGCGCGTATGCACGCACACAAACGGACTCAAATGTTCCCCTTGAAGTCATTTCCAGAGTCGGCCGACAATGGTAATGTTATGCTGTTGACCACATCGGTAGATTTGTCGGAAGTGCTTAAATGATGGACGCCCCAAAGCTCTGTATCTTACGAATTGTCCCAAGGGTACCACTGAACATGAGGCAGTTTGAATGGGGTCGCTGACCAAGGCACTATCTCTCGAGATTTCACTTTCCATCCCACAGGCATCAAACCTTCGCAATTCCCACTGATCAAGGACATTCGAGCGTCCATGGGATCGGCTAGGGTCGCAGGGGTGAATCAAAAACGCTAACTTGGGAGGCCTACAAATAAAAGACCTTTGGCGGAGGTCAAGCAATCTTGGGGCTGAGAGACAAGCGGGAGCCAGCAGATGGGGATTGAAGGGATGAGAGGAGCAGCGGTAACAGCGGCGGGGAGGGAAGCTGAACGGAGCGCTTGTGTTAGTGAGATGAGCGGTGGTTGCAGCAGCGAGGAAGGAAGCTGGACAGAGCGCTTGTGTTAGTGAGAGGTGCGGTCATTAGTGAGGGGCGTTGTCGGGGGATGGCCCAGATAAGAAGCGCTAGTACCGGCAAGTGGTTTAATAAGGCTAAAGGTGAGGGCTGTAAAGAAGGGCGGGATAAGACGGCTTGGCAAAAGACCTCTCCTTAAGAGGAGTGGGCCCGATAGCAGCTATTGTCAGGGGCTGGCAGGGTGATGTAAGCAGCCAGATTGCTTCCCACACAAAAGAGATTTTTGGCGGCTTAGGACGAGGAATATGGGGCTGAAGTATCACGGGAGGGAAGATGTGGTGGATTAGGGCGAGTATTGGTGAGTATTGGGCGCCTTGTCCGGCACCAGGTTCGTGGGTCAGGGCTCACTGAGCACTAGACGTGTTGCCCGGAACATGGTTCGTGGGTCAGGGCTCACTGAGTACTAGACGTGTTGCCCGGCACCAAGTCCGTTGGTGAGGGCTTAGTGAGTACTAGACGTGTTGCCCGGAACCAGGTTCGTGCGTCAGGGCTCAGTGAGTACTAGACGTGTTGCCCGGAACATGGTTCGTGGGTCAGGGCTCACTGAGTACTAGACGTGTTGCCCGGCACCAGATCCATTGGTGAGGGCTCAGTGAGTACTAGACGTGTTGCCCGGCACCAAGTCCGTTGGTGAGGGCTTAGTGAGTACTAGACGTGTTGCCCGGAACCAGGTTCGTGGGTCAGGGCTCAGTGAGTGGGCGTGTTAGTTCGTGGTCAGGGCTCAGTGAGTACTAGACGTGTTGCCCGGAACCAGGTCCGTTGGTGAGGGCTTAGTGAGTACTAAACGTGTTGCCCGGCACCAGGTCCGTGGGTCAGGGCTCAGTGAGACACATTCAAACGCGTGACTTTTATCCACAGATGATGAATGCCCTCTATTTTCTTGACTTTTTGACTTTGGAAGGTTTTCCCCAAATACAGACTTATGGTGCAGCGTGGTGACTGATCCTTAGTTATCTTGAACGCATCTGAGAATAGCAGTGATTGATTATATGATTCATATATGGATTAATTGGTCATTTATTGGTACTGGCTATTACCCGAAATTACACATGACTGCATCATCTCTGCAATCGACCACATTGTGCCGTAACCGAGTAGATATATATTTATAGCCAGCGGCCTTACACCACCCAGAACCACGCCTACAGGCAGAATGATGGTTGCGATGAATAGATTCACGATACGAGAGGCGCCTCATTAACATAATGTGTAAATCGTGCGTGGTTTCATCAGTACAAATTGACCTCTTAATTTAAGGCCTGTCTCTGCAATCCCCACCATTAATACCTTTCCTGCTTGTCCGTCATTACGAGGGGATGGGAGCTGATTACGTCATAGCGCTGAATAGATCCACACCCTGCCCCCATACCAAAGCTGGACGGCAATCTGACTGCCCGCTCTTACATCACTAGAGCACCTGCGATAGAAATACTACGCTAACTATGTCACCGCATCCTAGAGAAACTCGATTTGATAGAAGCCCGCCTCACACAATATACAATCTGGATGTATGACGGAAGGAAGGAAGGAGGAGTTCTCTAATGATTATCTCCGGAAATTGCATTTCGCTCGACTGCGAGCAAACCAGAATAAGATTTCTATAAGGCGAGGAGGCATCGACGCGTGTATTACGTAGCAATGAGGTTGTTAAGACCAAATGTCCGGTGGTCTGCTGTAACTATTGTCTACTTATAACGAATACTGAGGACATGACCATTTGTTCATCAGCCATGGCTAGTTTAAGTATGGGGTCGACACAAAGCTGGGTTTCAACCCATGGAAACTACAAACGAGCCCCGACATTGATGAAGGCAACCAAGCGCAAGGTAGTATGCGTTTGTGTATGTAAGTGTTCGTGTATGTGTGCGTGTATATATATATATATATATATATATATATATATATATATATATATATATATATATATATATATAGATATATATATATATAGATATATATATATATATATATATATATATATATATAGAGATATATATATATATATATATATATATATATATATATATATATATATATATATATATATATATATATATATATATATATATATATATATATATATATATGTTGTGGGACTCCCACAGCTGCATTATTCCTCGCCCTATATACTTATGCGGTCATTTTAGATCCACACAAATATACATATATATCTGTATGAGACACGCTATTAATGGTGATGGTAAGGGGACTGCTATCGACCTCACCTTATACATAGAGTCAATCGAGTGAGATTAACTTCATTGACGCTGATGGTTCGTTGTGGTACCTTTGTCCTCGTGCCACATGCGTCCGCGGCTAGAAGCACGCACGACCTCCTGACTAAGTAGTAACTATACCTTCCATTCACTTTCTGCCAGCTCCACTCATGTAATCACGAAGACCTGTCGAAACCTTCTCATTGCCATATATAGACATCCTTCTAGCTGCTAGTGTTCTTCCCCGCATGAGGTCCCCATCGTTTACGCGAATGAGGTCACAAGGGCTATCTAGTTAACTGGCAGTCTTCGTTGATGGACACGGTTTATAGAATCGCCATTAAATCAATGTCGACATGGAAACCTAAGGAATGGAACATCCGTGCTTAATAAATGAGCTTTTAAGCTGTCATCTCCCCAGCCTTGATGCGTCACTCCTCCGATGACACGTGGAGATGGGTCGAGAGGATAGTGTGTCTCACACGCGCCACAGCAATAATTATCTGTGATAAGCATTCAAGGTCCCCTAGCCCCTGGCTGCGAACCCTGATTACATGTTAATGGTATTCAATACTGAATCGTAGCGTAGCGGAACCCCTGGAGTTCGGGACGCACAAAGGGTTTTCGCCCGACAGGTAGCGCTACAGAGCTGTGATTGCTGTAGGGCAGAGGATGAGGCATGGGACGAGAGAAACAGGCAGGTTCGAGCGTGGTAAAAGACCAATTAGCAACGTGAGAGAAACAGGCAGGTTAGAGCGTGGTAAAAGACCAATTAGCAATGTGAGAGAAACAGGCAGGTTAGAGCGTGGTAAAAGACCAATTAACAATGTGAGAGAAACAGGCAGGTTAGTGCAATTAGCAACGTGAGAGAAACAGGCAGGTTAGTGCAATTAGCAACGTGAGAGAAACAGGTAGGTAAGAGCGTGGTTAAAGTCTAATTAGAACAAGCTTTGCCACCCGTAATAAAAAAGATGGAACATAGCGGGGATGCTGTTTACCCTCCATGAGTCATAGCGAGGTTGCTATGTTACTAACCCTCTCCATGAGTCATAGTGGGATTGCTGTTCTACTAACCCCCTCCATAGCGAGGTTGTTGTGTTACTAACCCCCTCCATAAGTCATAGTGGGGTTGTTGTGTTACTAACCCCCTCCATAAGTCATAGTGGGGTTGTTGTGTTACTAAACCCCTCCATAAGTCATAGTGGGGTTCTTGTGTTACTAACCCCCTCCATAAGTCATTGCGAGGTTGTTATGTTACTAACCCCCTCAACGAGCCATAGCGGGGTTCCTGTGTTACTAACCCCCTCCATGGGCCATAGCGAGGTTGCAGTGTTACTAACCCCCTCAATGAGCCATAGCGGGGTTCCTGTGTTACTAACCCCCTCCATGGGCCATAGCGAGGTTGCAGTGTTACTAACCCCCTCAATGAGCCATAGCGTGGTTGCTGTGTTACTAACCCCCTCCATGAGTCAATAGGAGGTTGTTATGTTACTAACCCCCTCAACAAGCCATAGCGGGGTTCCTGTGTTACTAACCCCCTCCATGGGCCATAGCGGGGTTGCTGTGTTACTACCCCCCCATGAGTCATAGCGGGGTTGCTGTATTACTAACCCCCTCAATGAGCCATAGCGGGGTTGCTATGTTACTAACCCCCTCAATCAGCCATAGCGGGGTTGCTGTTTTACTAACCCCCTCAGTGAGCCATAGTGGGGTTACTGTGTTACTCTCACTTCTTGATGCAAGCCATCAGCAACAACATGGAGAAGTTCATCTCATTGTCCCGTCGATTGCTGCACCTTATCGGCAGCGTGCTCCTGGCTTTGGTTCACAAGCTTGTCACGTTGAACAAACAGAGGGTCTTTTTTTGACAGCCAAATATGAGCTACACAGCTTAGAGGCAGCTGCTGCTGAGAAAGTGAGTCTATTCATACGACTTTATAGACAGCAGTGGGGTGTTCCTTTACAGAATGCTGCCTGACGACAAGCGACTCTGCTGATGGTCGTCAGGCCATGAGAACGTTTGGCTGTAACAGTCTTTGGGTGACTACTGTGATCGTTTCGATCACGCTGACATTCTCCTTCTGATGTGTTTCTTCTGCCAAACTTGCCAGTTGGCAATATGGTTTCGATCCTGTCTACTGTATCAAAGCCTAGGAGTCTCATGGTACGTCTTCTGAGAAAAAAAGGCATTAAGCTATAGCTCTTCAGTGACTATGACCTGCACCTGCGCATTTCGAAGGCGTGGATGGTTCAGCATGGTGCCAGCGCGCAACGCAAAGGCTAACAAACCCACAGATGAATGACCTTGATACAAACCAACCGACAATGTAGATCCCAATACCACATGGGATGATAAGACAGTCTGGACTCGCTGGGATATTACACACACACACGCACACACACACACACACACACACACACACACACACACACACACACACACACACACACACACACACACACACACACACACAAACACAAACACAAACACACACATACACACATACACACAAACACACACATACACACACATACATACACACAAACACAAACACACACGTACACACATACACACATACACACACAAAACACACATACACACACACACATACACACACACACGGAGCTCCTAAGGGTCCTATACTGAAGGTTGACCTGGAGTATCCCAAGGAGCTACACAACTCCTATCCTCTAGCACAGGAGTCGATGATCTTCAGAATGGAATGGCTGTCAGAATACTAAAGCAATCTCCTAAAGGTGTGTGCTGAAAAATTGGCGTCCTGCGGAAATACATTGATCACGGCAGTAATCTCAACCTCTGTCTTTCTACTGAAGTCGACTGAAAGCCACTGATAGAGCCACATATCTCCTGATGGTGGCCACCAGTGACTTGGAGAAGGATCTGTATAACCTCATTAACAACACCGTATTGGGAATGACGAGTGACTCTGTGTGTCAAGAGGACAGCTTGTGTGGGGCGCTGTCTATAGTATATGTAGCGGTATGTTCAAAACGGACAGACTGTCCTACTGCAATATTCATCTCGATCACACCCCTCATGATCTATGCATAGGCAGACGGTCAATCACCTATACCGTTGGCAGACAGCCAGTCACCTGTACCGTAGGCAGACGGTCAATCACCTATATCGTTGGCAGACAGCCAGTCACCTGTACCGTAGGCAGACGGTCAAATCAACCCTATAATACGTGTACCATAGGCAGACGGTCAGCCAGTAGCACCTGTACCGTAGGCAGACGGTCAATCACCTATATCGTAGGCAGACGGCCAGTCACCTGTACCGTAGGCAGACGGTCAAATACTTGAACCATAGGCAGACGGTCAAATACTTGTACCATAGGCAGACGGTCAAATACTTGTACCATAGGCAGACGGTCAATCACCTGTACCGTAGCAGACGGTCAAATACCTGTACCGTAGGCAGACGGTCGATCACCTGTGCCATAGGCAGACGGTCGATCACCTATACCGTAGGCAGACGGCCAATCACCTGTACCATAGGCAGACGGTCAGTCACCTGTACCATAGGCAGACGGTCAATCATCTGTACCATAGGTTGGTACAACCTTGAAACAGATGGGCGAGAGATAAGGAAGAAGACGATATATCAGAATAAGACCTGGTCTCTGGAGATTCAATCTTCGGAAGCAGGAGGTTATGGCTTCAGGTCTTAGTTGGGATGAACACATTGTAAATTGGAGCAATACCCTGACAGTTCACGATGGGATTGTGAAGCCAACCGGTGAAGTGTTTAATATGTTAGGTCTTGATAATGGCCTGGTTGGTCTGTGGGTTCATTCATTGATACAGGCGACCGCCACATCAACTTCTGCACTTCACGCTCATCTAGATCAAGTCAGTACTTCACAGAATATACTAAACGTGCTATGTGAAGTTGTCTTTTGGTGATGAAATAACCACAAATATCCCCAATCCAGTCTTAGAACACGATATTGGCGGAATTGTACATAAGCTACAGTAACGGGAAAATAAGGCCATTCTGGAACAACCATGACCTTCATGTTAGTAGTGTCCTTGAATTAACAAAGGGAACATGTCAATAAAATCGACTATCTATGGATTTAGTAGCACAAAATGTGGCCAGCATCGAATTCGACCTCTCATGGTATGCAGAGAGAACTTATTTATCTGTCCATGAACCAGAAATATAGACAGGCAGCTGATTGATTGGACGCCGTACTTATTGTTGGCATGTGTTGTGGAGCAGGAAGGGTGAGTGTAATATCTACAATAGGTGCAGTGCCTTTTGCCAAGGTTATGGGTTTTGCTCGAGCTTCATATGGACTACTCGGAGTAGCTTGAGAATTCATCAATCAACATTTGGCACAGAGCACAATCAATAATATTACCGACCATGTGTCTACAGCACTGGAAGATGTAAATATCTCAGATCATGAGTTTAAACTCGTTTTCAATACGGTTACTTAGTGTAATCAAATGTGGGGGGGGGATAAAGGCTGGATCTATAATAGCATTTATGCTATAATAAATGATGACAGGCATAAAAATAAAATCTTATCCAGTAATGCAGGGACCAGGCTTTAAGAGATATCAGACAACAATTGGTTTCTACTCCATTGACTACGAGTATGACATCCCTCCACCAAAGTTTCTATTCCATTGAATAAGAGTATGAACTCCCTCCACATAAGTTCACTTTTACAAAAATAGCCACAAGCCCTACGAGGCATGGAAAAAATATGACCCCATACGAAGTGGACATTACGCTGCGCTATTAAAAACTCCAAGCCAAAGGTTAAATCCTAATATCTAAGCTCATAATGACATGATATCAATGTAGAAAGCTTGCTAGAGTTACACAGTGTCAAGCAGCGAAACCCCATCGTGGGAAATCTTCAACTGTAAATTATACCTAAACGTTCTTTCATATTGATAGCAAGGCCTTGTGGTGTAACCTAATGACCATGCTGTTTTAAGCGTTCAGTTCAAGGCGACTGTGTGGCGATTTGCTTTCATAACCCTTCTGAATGGCGTCTTACATGTACAGCCATGCTCATGTATCTCTGATCATTCTTTTTAAAGACTGTACCTATGACCAGGAGTACCTCTCAGGCTGAGATGGGAAACAAGACCATTTCTAGGTAATACTATGATGACGTAGCTAAATGGTTTTGGAGATATATTTTAATGAAATTGTAAGTGCTTGATACCACAATTTGGTTGCCTGTTGATATGGTTCGGGTTGGTTGCTTTGTGATGATTGTTGTTGGCTGGGTGAGGTTCGCTGCAAAGCGCTGTCGGGCTGTCCTTTAAAGTACTAGTTCCTAATATATTATCTATGGACTAAAGCTTGATCTCTTCTCGCTATTCAGGATGACCCTTGCCTTATGTCGAGCCACTGCCCCCAGGGTTCACCTAGGTACGATAGCCTGTGCTGTTCTATTGCGGCTGGCCTCTTCTAAAGACTTTTACATCACAGCTTCCTGTGAATAACCGAGGGGCTTTATGATCTGCAAAGCTAAGCCTTTTCACCTCAGGCAGCACTCATGTCACCCACCACGCCTATTCCCAGCATTCTTAACGTCATGACTTAAGTAAAAACTTCTCAGGTGAAATCCTACTGCGTGCAGGAGGCTGGCAATCTTTCGCCCTGGTGGTGGTGGGGGTGAGGGGGGGGGGATTGTTACCAGTGGTATTATCAAGAATAACGCATTTCATGGACACATACAGTAACTGTTAATGCATATCTGAAAACGTGTAGTTTACCAGCTAGAGATGAGCTTTTTAGCTGTTGCCGCTGAAAGTATGTCCCAACCACGCCACAACAATATCCACAGTGGCGCTGTTGCTCTGTTCATGATCTGACGGGTTCGCATGGGCACCTCAAGAAACATCTCATATACCAACACTCGAGGGTTTGCTATTGCTCATTGTCTTTTGGTGATGAAATAACCACAAATATCCCAAATCCAGTCTTAGAAAACAATATTGGCGGAATTGTGCACAAGCTACAGTAACGGGAAAATAAGGCCATTCTGGAACAACCATGACCTTCATGTTAGTAGTGTCCTTGAATTAACAAAGGGAACATGTCAATAAAATCGACTATCTATGGATTTAGTAGCACAAAATGTGGCCAGCATCGAATTCGACCTCTCATGGTATGCAGAGAGAACTTATTTATCTGTCCATGAACCAGAAATATAGACAGGCAGCTGATTGATTGGACGCCGTACTTATTGTTGGCATGTGTTGTGGAGCAGGAAGGGTGAGTGTAATATCTACAATAGGTGCAGTGCCTTTTGCCAAGGTTATGGGTTTTGCTCGAGCTTCATATGGACTACTCGGAGTAGCTTGAGAATTCATCAATCAACATTTGGCACAGAGCACAATCAATAATATTACCGACCATGTGTCTACAGCACTGGAAGATGTAAATATCTCAGATCATGAGTTTAAACTCGTTTTCAATACGGTTACTTAGTGTAATCAAATGTGGGGGGGGGGATAAAGGCTGGATCTATAATAGCATTTCTGCTATAATAAATGATGACAGGCATAAAAAAAAAAAAAATCTTATCCAGTAATGCAGGGACCAGGCTTTAAGAGATATCAGACAACAATTGGTTTCTACTCCATTGACTACGAGTATGACATCCCTCCACCAAAGCTTCTATTCCATTGAATAAGAGTATGAACTCCCTCCACATAAGTTCACTTTTACAAAAATAGGCACAAGCCCTACGAGGCATGGAAAAAATATGACCCCATACGAAGTGGACATTACAGCTGCGCTATTAAAAACTCCAAGCCAAAGGTTAAATCCTAATATCTAAGCTCATAATGACATGATATCAATGTAGAAAGCTTGCTAGAGTTACACAGTGTCAAGCAGCGAAACCCCATCGTGGGAAATCTTCAACTGTAAATTATACCTAAACGTTCTTTCATATTGATAGCAAGGCCTTGTGGTGTAACCTAATGACCATGCTGTTTTAAGCGTTCAGTTCAAGGCGACTGTGTGGCGATTTGCTTTCATAACCCTTCTGAATGGCGTCTTACATGTACAGCCATGCTCATGTATCTCTGATCATTCTTTTTAAAGACTGTACCTATGACCAGGAGTACCTCTCAGGCTGAGATGGGAAACAAGACCATTTCTAGGTAATACTATGATGACGTAGCTAAATGGTTATGGAGATATATTTTAATGAAATTGTAAGTGCTTGATACCACAATTTGGTTGCCTGTTGATATGGTTCGGGTTGGTTGCTTTGTGATGATTGTTGTTGGCTGGGTGAGGTTCGCTGCAAAGCGCTGTCGGGCTGTCCTTTAAAGTACTAGTTCCTAATATATTATCTATGGACTAAAGCTTGATCTCTTCTCGCTATTCAGGATGACCCTTGCCTTATGTCGAGCCACTGCCCCCAGGGTTCACCTAGGTACGATAGCCTGTGCTGTTCTATTGCGGCTGGCCTCTTCTAAAGACTTTTACATCACAGCTTCCTGTGAATAACCGAGGGGCTTTATGATCTGCAAAGCTAAGCCTTTTCACCTCAGGCAGCACTCATGTCACCCACCACGCCTATTCCCAGCATTCTTAACGTCATGACTTAAGTAAAAACTTCTCAGGTGAAATCCTACTGCGTGCAGGAGGCTGGCAATCTTTCGCCCTGGTGGTGGTGGGGCTGAGGTGGGGGGAGATTGTTACCAGTGGTATTATCAAGAATAACGCATTTCATGGACACATACAGTAACTGTTAATGCATATCTGAAAACGTGTAGTTTACCAGCTAGAGATGAGCTTTTTAGCTGTTGCCGCTGAAAGTATGTCCCAACCACGCCACAACAATATCCACAGTGGCGCTGTTGCTCTGTTCATGATCTGACGGGTTCGCATGGGCACCTCAAGAAACATCTCATATACCAACACTCGAGGGTTTGCTATTGCTCATTGTCTTTTGGTGATGAAATAACCACAAATATCCCAAATCCAGTCTTAGAAAACAATATTGGCGGAATTGTGCACAAGCTACAGTAACGGGAAAATAAGGCCATTCTGGAACAACCATGACCTTCATGTTAGTAGTGTCCTTGAATTAACAAAGGGAACATGTCAATAAAATCGACTATCTATGGATTTAGTAGCACAAAATGTGGCCAGCATCGAATTCGACCTCTCATGGTATGCAGAGAGAACTTATTTATCTGTCCATGAACCAGAAATATAGACAGGCAGCTGATTGATTGGACGCCGTACTTATTGTTGGCATGTGTTGTGGAGCAGGAAGGGTGAGTGTAATATCTACAATAGGTGCAGTGCCTTTTGCCAAGGTTATGGGTTTTGCTCGAGCTTCATATGGACTACTCGGAGTAGCTTGAGAATTCATCAATCAACATTTGGCACAGAGCACAATCAATAATATTACCGACCATGTGTCTACAGCACTGGAAGATGTAAATATCTCAGATCATGAGTTTAAACTCGTTTTCAATACGGTTACTTAGTGTAATCAAATGTGGGGGGGGGGGATAAAGGCTGGATCTATAATAGCATTTCTGCTATAATAAATGATGACAGGCATAAAAATAAAATCTTATCCAGTAATGCAGGGACCAGGCTTTAAGAGATATCAGACAACAATTGGTTTCTACTCCATTGACTACGAGTATGACATCCCTCCACCAAAGCTTCTATTCCATTGAATAAGAGTATGAACTCCCTCCACATAAGTTCACTTTTACAAAAATAGGCACAAGCCCTACGAGGCATGGAAAAAATATGACCCCATACGAAGTGGACATTACAGCTACGCTATTAAAAACTCCAAGCCAAAGGTTAAATCCTAATATCTAAGCTCATAATGACATGATATCAATGTAGAAAGCTTGCTAGAGTTACACAGTGTCAAGCAGCGAAACCCCATCGTGGGAAATCTTCAACTGTAAATTATACCTAAACGTTCTTTCATATTGATAGCAAGGCCTTGTGGTGTAACCTAATGACCATGCTGTTTTAAGCGTTCAGTTCAAGGCGACTGTGTGGCGATTTGCTTTCATAACCCTTCTGAATGGCGTCTTACATGTACAGCCATGCTCATGTATCTCTGATCATTCTTTTTAAAGACTGTACCTATGACCAGGAGTACCTCTCAGGCTGAGATGGGAAACAAGACCATTTCTAGGTAATACTATGATGACGTAGCTAAATGGTTTTGGAGATATATTTTAATGAAATTGTAAGTGCTTGATACCACAATTTGGTTGCCTGTTGATATGGTTCGGGTTGGTTGCTTTGTGATGATTGTTGTTGGCTGGGTGAGGTTCGCTGCAAAGCGCTGTCGGGCTGTCCTTTAAAGTACTAGTTCCTAATATATTATCTATGGACTAAAGCTTGATCTCTTCTCGCTATTCAGGATGACCCTTGCCTTATGTCGAGCCACTGCCCCCAGGGTTCACCTAGGTACGATAGCCTGTGCTGTTCTATTGCGGCTGGCCTCTTCTAAAGACTTTTACATCACAGCTTCCTGTGAATAACCGAGGGGCTTTATGATCTGCAAAGCTAAGCCTTTTCACCTCAGGCAGCACTCATGTCACCCACCACGCCTATTCCCAGCATTCTTAACGTCATGACTTAAGTAAAAACTTCTCAGGTGAAATCCTACTGCGTGCAGGAGGCTGGCAATCTTTCGCCCTGGTGGTGGTGGGGCTGAGGTGGGGGGAGATTGTTACCAGTGGTATTATCAAGAATAACGCATTTCATGGACACATACAGTAACTGTTAATGCATATCTGAAAACGTGTAGTTTACCAGCTAGAGATGAGCTTTTTAGCTGTTGCCGCTGAAAGTATGTCCCAACCACGCCACAACAATATCCACAGTGGCGCTGTTGCTCTGTTCATGATCTGACGGGTTCGCATGGGGGCACCTCAAGAAACATCTCATATACCAACACTCGAGGGTTTGCTATTGCTCATTGTCTTTTGGTGATGAAATAACCACAAATATCCCAAATCCAGTCTTAGAAAACAATATTGGCGGAATTGTGCACAAGCTACAGTAACGGAAAATAAGGCCATTCTGGAACAACCATGACCTTCATGTTAGTAGTGTCCTTGAATTAACAAAGGGAACATGTCAATAAAATCGACTATCTATGGATTTAGTAGCACAAAATGTGGCCAGCATCGAATTCGACCTCTCATGGTATGCAGAGAGAACTTATTTATCTGTCCATGAACCAGAAATATAGACAGGCAGCTGATTGATTGGACGCCGTACTTATTGTTGGCATGTGTTGTGGAGCTGGAAGGGTGAGTGTAATGTCTACAATGGGTGCAGTGCCTTTTGCCAAGGTTATGGGTTTTGCTCGAGCTTCATATGGACTACTCGGAGTAGCTTGAGAATTCATCAATCAACATTTGGCACAGAGCACAATCAATAATATTACCGACCATGTGTCTACAGCACTGGAAGATGTAAATATCTCAGATCATGAGTTTAAACTCGTTTTCAATACGGTTACTTAGTGTAATCAAATGTGGGGGGGGGGGGGGATAAAGGCTGGATCTATAATAGCATTTATGCTATAATAAATGATGACAGGCATAAAAATAAAATCTTATCCAGTAATGCAGGGACCAGGCTTTAAGAGATATCAGACAACAATTGGTTTCTACTCCATTGACTACGAGTATGACATCCCTCCACCAAAGCTTTCTATTCCATTGAATAAGAGTATGAACTCCCTCCACATAAGTTCACTTTTACAAAAATAGGCACAAGCCCTACGAGGCATGGAAAAAATATGAACCCATACGAAGTGGACATTACAGCTGCGCTATTAAAAACTCCAAGCCAAAGGTTAAATCCTAATATCTAAGCTCATAATGACATGATATCAATGTAGAAAGCTTGCTAGAGTTACACAGTGTCAAGCAGCGAAACCCCATCGTGGGAAATCTTCAACTGTAAATTATACCTAAACGTTCTTTCATATTGATAGCAAGGCCTTGTGGTGTAACCTAATGACCATGCTGTTTTAAGCGTTCAGTTCAAGGCGACTGTGTGGCGATTTGCTTTCATAACCCTTCTGAATGGCGTCTTACATGTACAGCCATGCTCATGTATCTCTGATCATTCTTTTTAAAGACTGTACCTATGACCAGGAGTACCTCTCAGGCTGAGATGGGAAACAAGACCATTTCTAGGTAATACTATGATGACGTAGCTAAATGGTTTTGGAGATATATTTTAATGAAATTGTAAGTGCTTGATACCACAATTTGGTTGCCTGTTGATATGGTTCGGGTTGGTTGCTTTGTGATGATTGTTGTTGGCTGGGTGAGGTTCGCTGCAAAGCGCTGTCGGGCTGTCCTTTAAAGTACTAGTTCCTAATATATTATCTATGGACTAAAGCTTGATCTCTTCTCGCTATTCAGGATGACCCTTGCCTTATGTCGAGCCACTGCCCCCAGGGTTCACCTAGGTACGATAGCCTGTGCTGTTCTATTGCGGCTGGCCTCTTCTAAAGACTTTTACATCACAGCTTCCTGTGAATAACCGAGGGGCTTTATGATCTGCAAAGCTAAGCCTTTTCACCTCAGGCAGCACTCATGTCACCCACCACGCCTATTCCCAGCATTCTTAACGTCATGACTTAAGTAAAAACTTCTCAGGTGAAATCCTACTGCGTGCAGGAGGCTGGCAATCTTTCGCCCTGGTGGTGGTGGGGGGGGAGGGGGGGGGATTGTTACCAGTGGTATTATCAAGAATAACGCATTTCATGGACACATACAGTAACTGTTAATGCATATCTGAAAACGTGTAGTTTACCAGCTAGAGATGAGCTTTTTAGCTGTTGCCGCTGAAAGTATGTCCCAACCACGCCACAACAATATCCACAGTGGCGCTGTTGCTCTGTTCATGATCTGACGGGCTTCGCATGGGCACCTCAAGAAACATCTCATACCAACACTCGAGGGTTTGCTATTGCTCATTGCTACCTATCGCCGATTATATTGAGGTTTATAGGCGTTCGTGTCAAGATGGCATATCTCATAATTATTGCCATTGAATGCACAACACAAAGAACAGTCCTTAGATCGATGTCAGTTCGTGTTCACCAAAACATATATTCTAATAACGCTTCTACTAGGCATAAAAACGTATCCTCCATTAGCTCATCGTATATTTGGTCACTATATGCCCTCGTATATTTCTGTCTGTCCCTCGTATATCATTTTACTATAAATCCCTCACATATCTTTTTACTATCTGTCCATCACATATCTTCTCATTATCTGTCCCTCACATATTTATTATATTATGTCTCTTGTATATCGTTTCCTTATCTGTCCCTGATAAAAATGGTTCCAGTTTCTGGCCCTCCTGTATCTATGCACTAACTTCACTTCTTATATATTTGTACTATCTGGCCTCTATATACCTTTCATCATATTTTTACCCCCTTAGCCTATTGTCAGTAAAGCTTAGGGGACCATCGTGTGTGGCTGACCAAGGACTTGATGTCTGCCTGAGTTAGCCCGGCGTTACTTCATTTCAGTCACTAAGGGAGGGGGATGCTAGGATGTAATCAGGGTCTAGTTTTTGTGTCTAGCCACCATTGGTGGTCTGTATAACATAATCCCCATCTACCGGCTTCTGCTGATTTCCTCATAACAACTTCCGATCTCAGAATACATTGGGCTTTGTCATTATTCCAGCCTCTAAGATCTCCCGTACTAACAGCTATCAACCTCGCACGGATCTCGCATATTTTCACCTGACAATCCATAAATCAATAGATACCTACTAGGACCCGTAATGAGAGTGTAATGCCAATACCCATGAGCAGGTGCCATTCTATCTCTTCCCTCTCGCAGAAACATCTATCTGTAACCGGAGTATTGTTCTCTGTATGAGGTTGCCATCGTTTACCTGCGCCGGGTTGCGTCTGGTGTCAAGCCGTTTCGAAGATCTCTAATAAGTTCATTCGGATGTTCACTGAATCAATATAGCGTTGATACACATACGGTGTCGCGCACCTATTCATTTGACAATAGCCGAAACCATCATTGCCGTCGCCACAGACATTGCACGGAATGGTGAGGAAACTACGAAAATGCAGGGAGGTATTTGGCAGTATAGACTATTCGAGGCTGAAAAGTGGTCACAAAGATGAAATCTCCATGAGGCTATAATTATCATAATTATAAAGTGATTTTCTCTCAAGTCCTCATTATGGTGAATAACAGCTTAAGTGTCCGACTTAAGCTTGGACAAAAGCGCCAACTAGTTCTTAACCCTCTATACAACCTAACCGCATTATATATTCTCCTACACAGTCGTCAATTCTGATTCACTATCAGCCCCTCGCGCATATATTTTCTATCGGACTGTAAGCGAAATAACAATGAGAGCTTAGGGGCTTTTTGAGAAGTCCCCGTATCTCACTCCCCTAAGCTGGGCTAGATTCGCCATCATCCGGTGCTGTCATAGTGCGGAGCTCAACAGTGACATACAGGTATAATCCGGCTCAGTTTAGAGTTTGGCAACATTCGAGGCCGTGTGACATAACTTCTGCTGTCCACTTTGAAAAAGTATTTCTGACTCGCTTGTAATAGCCACCGCTACCGAAGCTAGACGGCCGACGTGTATGCTATTTACAGGGTATTTAATATGAGGCGTTTACATGAGGTATAACGTTAGCTTGAATAACACGTTAAGGAACCATTGTAAATTAATCCCAACGCGAAATGTAGGAGGCGGGAGGTAAAGAGACGAGCCTGGAAGCGGCTACTTGCTCAGGCTGAATTCGTGACCGCAACAATGGCGTATTAGGATGCGTAGCTTGTCCAACGCACGTCTTTATATCATTCACAATAGCGGTGTTGCTATATACATGCTGTCACGTGCACTCAATGGACAGAGGAGCAGGTGCTCGATGAACATGAATAGTGCCGCTCTTATTCATGCTGACATATGTTATTAACAGGTGCATATGACGTCACTCTACACCCCGATTAAGCTGCCATCGCGTGACTCTTCTTGCCATTATGAGCGCGTACGTGAATACACAATTAGTCTCTCCTCCATACCTGCTTAATATTCTGCAGCATGGTTTCTCGTAAGTTTCAGACAGTTGATGGCCATAGAATATAAGCAGATTTCCCCTCGTGCATCACAGGGGAGCCTCAAATTACACATAAAACGTTGATGCCCAAAGTAAACCTGCTAAATAGCTGCTGAGACATGAAGTCACTCTGATATTGCAGAAACCTGAGTTTACGGACACCTGTAGAAAGAGGAGACTTCCAGAGAATTTATTTATTTCATTGTCTTTTCCAAAGTCTCTTTTAATTGTATAGTCGACATCTGCCCTTAAACTGACGATGCACTACCTCCGTTTAACGGACACCGCGCATTGGGGTAACCCACACAACTCCTCGCAGGAAGGGAGATTTACGGATGGGGGTTGGGGGGATGACTATTAAGCTAACTTCCCAGGGGGGTCAACATAACCGTCTTAAAGTGGGCGGGGTGGGGGTGTGCGCATACTACACAGCTAACTCGCAAGGGAGCCCTCAAAAAACCTTATTACAAAACCTTACTACAATGCTAACTCACTGGGAAGCCTAAACAATCTTTTCACAAGGGAAACTAACCAACATACTGACTGAGGCTTACACAACCTACTCAATGGAATACATAGATAACATACTCACAGGAGATCCTAAACAACCCAATGAACGGGAATATTAACTTAATACACGCAGAGGATTCTAAACTACCAAATCAAAGGGGAATCTGAACTAAATACTCACAGGGAATCCTAAACAACCCAATCAAAGGGGATACTTAAGTGCATACTCACAGAGGAGCTTTCACAATTAACTCACAAAAGAGCCCACACACCCAACTCAAAGCAGAGCCAACTCAGTCTTCTCATACCAGAACCATCACAGCCTACTCATACCAGAACCATCACAGCCTACTCATACCAGAGCCATCACAGCCTACTCATACCAGAGCCATCACAGCCTACTCATACCAGAGCCATCACAGCCTACTCATACCAGAGCCATCACAGCCTACTCATACCAGAGCCATCACAGCCTTCTAATACAAGAGCCATCACAGCCTACTCATGCCAGAGCCATCACAGCCTACTCACAGGGTTGACAACAAACCCTCTTCTTTTGGGAGACTAGTAAGCCTCCTTACAGGGTAGATTACACAACCTCCTCATAGAGTAGGCTACACAACCTCCTTATAGGATAGACTGCACAACCTCCTTATAGGATAGACTACACAACCGCCTCATAGGGGAGACTACACAACCTCCTTATAGGATAGACTACACAACCGCCTAATAGTGAGACTACAAAACCTGCTCATAGGGGAGACTACACAACCTCCTTATAGGATAGACTACCCAACTGCCTAATAGGGGAGACTACAAAACCTCCTCATAGGGGAGACTACACAACCTCCTCATAGGATAGACTACACAACCTCTTCATAGGATAGACTACACAACCTCCTCATAAGATAGACTAAACAACTTCCTCATAGGATAGACTACACAACCTCCTCATAGGATAGACTACACAACCTCCTCATAGGATAGACTACACAACCTCCTCATAAGATAGGCTAAACAACTTCCTCATAGGATAGACTACACAAACTCCTCATAGGATAGACTACACAACCTCCTCATAGGATAGACTAAACAACCTCCTCATTGGATAGACTAAACAACTTCCTCATAGGATAGACTACACAAACTCCTCATAGGATAGACTACACAACCTCCTCATAGGATAGACTACACAACCTCCTCATAGGATAGACTACACAACCTCCTCATAGGATAGACTACACAACCATAGGATAGACTACACAACCTCCTCATAGGATAGACTACACAACCTCCTCATAAGATAGACTACACAACCTCCTCATAGGATAGACTACACAACCTCCTCATAAGATAGACTACACAACCTCCTCATAAGGGAGACTACACAACCTCCTCATAAGATAGGCTAAACAACTTCCTCATAGGATAGACTAAACAACTTCCTCATAGGATAGACTACACAACCTCCCCATAGGATAGACTACACAACCTCCTCATTGGATAGACTACACAACCTCCTCATAGGGGAGACTACACAACCTCCTCATAGGGTAGACGACACAGCCGCCTTACAGTTGTAGTAATCCCAATGAGGAGGTTGTGTAGTCTCCCCTATGAGGAGGTCTTTGTAGTGATTGGGATGACTACACAGCCTTACCGGTTAGACTATAAAACCTCACTGGGGAGGTGACACAACCGAGTCGTATGGGAAGACTACACAACCTCCGCGCGGGTGGGTGAGGGGCGGGGTGCCCAAGCAGACACCCTCTGTATATTCCCAAGCAATTATACGCTTAAACGTACTGCATAAAAGTAAAAAAACAACCGACAATATTTGAAGATGCTTAGTGCCACTAATAGCTGCGTTAATATAAGTCAGTTGATGTGATATGATTTATTTCGCGGAAGGTTTAATTGGGTGTTGCACTGGCGTTCTGTCGATCTTGACGTTGTAAAGTGCATGAGAGTTCTAAGCCGTCCAAAGCCAATGGAATTAAATTGAATATTTTGTCAATTTCGGACTAAGTCGGGTTGGCAGTTTCCACTTGAATAAGTGATCCGTAGTGGTACTTGGAGAGTTAATTTTGCAATTGAGTCACATATATATAGACAAATTTGATAACGATTTCCCGTTCGAAAACACCAAGCTGAAACAAATTTCAGCGCATTAATGCGGCTGTCTCGATGACGAAGTCCGTATTGTCAAAACATTAGGCCTAATGTCAATTTGTGTCATTTTTTAAAACTACATTGCGATTTTTTCCAATTCTTTTGAATTTCCATGCGATATCTGGCTCGCATTGATTATAATATACAATGCAAACCCGGATACAACTGAAGAATAATATCTACAAAACGTGAGATTATCCTGGGGCAGCGTTCAGTGTGCATCATAATATGCCAATTTCTTCGCTAATGTGTCTACAAATTCGTTAGAATTAGGTAATGTGTCAATGGGGTTATTTTGTCTACTGAACTTCTACTGCAGCCTGGCAACAAAGCGTAATGTTGCCGGGCTATCGTTACACAAATGAACAGCGCTAATTGCCCTCGTGGATAGTATTGTGTAGGAGGTTCTATGCTGATAGCAATTTGAACGTGTTTAGCACATCCAAGCAATCTTGTCTAGACACAGTAAATGTAGCTTGTTACAGGCCGACCTAAGACATCTAGGCTTGTTATAGTTCCGCTGACTGTCGCCGATTCTATTTAAACTGTGGGCGTTAGTCTCAAACTGACATCATCGCATAATGGACAATGCATGAACGCACTTGAGATAACCCAGGGACGAGAGGACCACAACAGCCTTGAATGTTGTGAGCCGGGGTGAAGCGCCACATATTTTGTTCCTGAACTGCCACGCATATAAACTTATTCCTAATCAGCGCATTACACGTGTTTTCATAGATTCGATTCTTCCTTTAACCTGGTCTACAGGCTGCAAGAGAAAGCAACTGCCGTTGTACCGGATGCAGCGCTGTGTCACAGGGAACCAACGCGGTTGTCATGGAGCTTTACAAAACATCAGCTTCAGGTGTTTTTCGCGAGGCTGCATTCGAGGCTTGTGTTAGTTCATCTTCTTTTGTCCGCTAATGAAACAAAGGCAACACCGGTGAGTGCTTCGGTTGCCTGAGCTGAAGCAACAAATGTCAGTTTGTTAGGACCGGTTTATCTTGTTGGATGAAAGTGTCTACACATCCTCAAAGGTCACGACCTCTTTTACGGTGCATGAAATCACAGCGGGAGAAGCCGAGTGTGCGACTCGCGGTACTCAAATCAATCAACCTTAGTCGCATCCAATCAGAACGCGTCACGTTGGGACTCTCCTATCGTTTATTGTTTAAGCAATCAAAATGAAATTAAACATCGTCAGAGTTATTCAAGAAAATTTGTGGGTTCGTTCACTGAATTGTATTAACACAGACTGCCTAAGCGCGATTCGCTCATGACCTCTGTCGGAGCCAGTCCTCTTCCATAATGGCGAGATGGTTCCGCGGGACAGTATGATGTCGACATGCATTTTACATTCAAAGTCGATTGTTTTTGTCGCACAAGAGTGTCTGCGGACTGGATTTAGACGTTGCCATCTCGGGATGACTAATTAATGAGACCACAGAGACGACGTCATGCGTGGTCCACTTTTTTCATGAGGTCGTAGGCAATCGGTCGATGGGATTGTTTTCGCGATTTGTTATGAAATGAATCTTTAAAGATAACACATTCAGTGGTGCCGGTATTTGCTATGACCATCCATGGAACAAGTAAAAATGATTTTAATGTCCTGATATTTCTCTCACACACACCTTGAGATTCTGTGCTTTCATGCGTAGGAAAGATGGCTGTAGGTAGAGCTGTGTCGTTAACAATCTGTTTTTGTGTGAGAAAGTTTCTGAAATCGAATTTAAATGATTCACATTCGTGAGAGAGCATATATGTATCATAGTGGTACGTTTGAATAGTTCGATATTTATCAACGCAAATATAACAGAGAATAC
Organism: Urechis unicinctus; assembly: GCA_034190875.2. Taxonomy (NCBI): domain Eukaryota; kingdom Metazoa; phylum Annelida; class Polychaeta; order Xenopneusta; family Urechidae; genus Urechis; species Urechis unicinctus. The sequence continues at coordinate 40,154,183 of CM067346.1, forward strand.
TCAATCACACACAATTATGCATGTCAATGAATTAATACGCAAATACGCACAAATACTCACCGCAAAGATGTGGTTATGGATGCCATGTAATAACAGTGGTATTATGCGCAGACATTTCCGGTCTGTGGGGGTTTTTTTATGCTCTATGTCCTGATAGACTGAAATAGTATCGAAGGTTTTTTATTTATCGATTTTATGACAGCCCCAACCTCGCATCTAGTGCTGCTGGGGCAATTTTATCCCGTCCACTGAACACAATCGACAAGGCTAAAGCAATACTAGCTATATTTATAGTAATTTGTCTACTTTCGTGATAATATCCAATCAAGACAATTCAATCAGATCATTCAAACATTGATGACTTGCGTGGTCTGCGACTTCTGTCGGATATACTGGACGAATTTAACTACAGTCGACATGGTTGTTGTGACGAGTTGACAGATGGATTCAGTAGCCAAAGGCATCAAGCAAAAACGATGGCGTCATGTGTGACTGGTTAGATCTCTTGATGGCGTTGGATCACGCAGATCTCGGCAGCAGTGTCGGAGAATAAAGTTTACAGAGACAATGATAGTGATCTTATCTACGTCACGCAGATCATATAATTCATCGCCCGTGCTTCTTTATCTCGTAATATATGGCTGGGGCAGTTTTACTGAGCTTGATATACATGGGAAACTCAATCGCCGCACGCGATGCTCTGATGATTCACTGTGCCAATTACCATCGTAAAGAGCATTACTTTTAGACAGAAACCCACCCGCACGACCATCTCAAGGTTTCAGCGTGTCGCTAGGTGGGGTCTTCGTTTTCTGCGCACAGACCCAAACTGCACAATACCAATTTTTGTGTGTCTATAAGTTCGGATTTCGGAGCTCGTTAAGCGAGTGGGTTTTTTTCCCCCTGCCAAACATGGCAGGTGTGGCGGCGTTACGGTTGTTGAGGTAGAATGTCAGCGATGGCGGAGTCACGCAGCGGCCAAGTAAATGAAGGGCGTATGTACCTTGCAGCCTCTTTGATGCAGCGTCATCATTCTGGCAACCGGAAGTGTGACCGGAAAGGGATTCCTTGTAAAGGTAAATAAGCGACGTAGCGCCGGGCTATTACGAGCATAGTGTGCTGTGGGAGCAGACCACGTTTCCAGCCAATCAACCTGTTTCGAGAGCTTCTTGTAAATAAGCAAATCGACTCTACGTACGTTGGTGCTATTAGCTTGATGTTTCGCTCTGCTTTTTGACCATCATACATAGTTCAGTGTAGCGCTTAAGGTTTAAATGCATGCAGTCCATCGTACCTTATCGAGCCATGCAGGTTTGGATGACCTATAGTTTTCGCCATGACAGCTGTATGGTGGCGGGTGTTCGTTCGTCATGACGCAGCGGCTATTTATAACCATAGCAGTTATGTTCATAACAGCGATTTTGTCCCCAATGGACCAATGCTTTTGCAAAGAGCCATTAACTACAGCGATTATTTGCAATCGGCTTTGTTTCTTGGCAGGCGTGAGGCAATATTTCGCTTGTATTGACACGTGTACGGCGTCACCTTAGTTCGTCTGTCACCTGTTGACTTTGATCACGGTATCTGTTTATATGGTTTCGACACAGCAGGGCGGATTAATGTCACATTAAGCAAGTCATTCACGATCATATTCCTAGTTTGTTGCACAACTTCACTTTTCAGTTCATTTGCCTAACGCCATATTTAGCTCATTCGCCCATCTTCTCTCATTACGAGATGGGGACCTAAGCGTTACTTCTAATCGGTCCTCGGGGTGCGCGCGCATTCACCGAGGAAGAAAAGCAAGAAAGCCTACACGTCGTTAGTCTGCGTCCCAGACTCTAGGGGTTCCGCTACGCTTCTCGCCCTAGAGTCTACGGCCAGACAAGGTCTAAAAGTGGCGCGTCCGAATATTCATTAGACACGTTCGTTGATCTTCGTGACCAATCAACACAAAGGTTGTGACCCGGATTGACCTTAATTGCGCCTGGCTCATGAAACTGGCTTGTGATACGCACCCTTCGGTTCCATGTGACGTCATGGACATTGTAGTGGTCTGCATCCAATGAGAACACATTGAAGGTCTTCTGGAACTATCGGCGTCTCAAAAGTTCAAATTGGAACTACACCAGCGCTTTTATCGCGTAGCTGCACGATAGTATGTTTACGTGATAGTCAGTTAAAAAGAACCAGCTGTGTGTCTGCTTCCTCGTCGACTGTGTGATAAACGGTGCCACTCAGCGTGAAACAACAAATCGGAGTGTTGTAGAATGTGTGCCCGGCTCATAAAAATCACTCGGCCGGTTGGACAAGTTCTTCGGAACTTGTAGAATAGACCAATGAGAGACAACGACTCAAAAGTACCGAGAGTGACCGAGAGACACGGCTTGTGATTGGAGCATCCCAAATCTGGGATGCCCGTCCAGTTCAATCTACTATGGTCCCCTAGACCTGAAGGCGAGACTATTGAATATCAGTAACATGTAAACAGCGCCCGCAGCCATCAGGCTAGGGGACCTTGACTAACACGTCGTCCATGAATGACAAAGCGAGGAGCCAGGCCGGTGTATTTCAATTGCTTGAGGGACCATGGAGGCACTAAGGTCATTACGGGGTGAAATAGGCTTTACATGGAACTCGGGGGTCATGTTGGATCACATGTCAGATTTGTGCAATAGGCGTTGAGGAATACTCACCAACGCATGCCCTAGATTTCTATGCTCTAGTGGTATGAATGCTTTCCAAACCAGTTGTTATCATGCATTTGCGCTGAATGACATTTTCTTTTCTATATTAAAGTAATCTTGCTTGCCCAAGCGATGTAACTTAGGCCCTGTAACAATTTTCACCCACATATCATGTCCCGATTCGTCCAATCAATGCCAGACGACTTCTGCTACTGCTGAGGGAAAGGAGAGCGGTTTGCTTGCCTTGCTGGTCATTGAAGGTGGTTCTGTTTGATATTCTGCCACGCGTTTTAGCAAGGTGGCAGGAAGCCGCCATGAGGTGCTGACGACCAAGTGTGAGTGCTGTGGAGTCCGTGATGTGTGTTAGTGAGAAGCCGAATAGCCTACCAGAATGCGAAAATACCAGCTAATATGAGTAAGCAGAGGGCTCCAAGAGGGCTAGTCCATATAGGGTCGTTAAGACCAAATCACCGGCCTCATGAATATAGCCATATGTGAGCAATCGTGCGCAAACGTGCGATTACTGGGTGATGACTGCCTGTCAAGACACGGCCAAATCAGGTCGCCTCGAAATGTTGTTACAGAGTTTGCATAGGATAGAAATTATGAAAAAGTCCACACAAGAATGAAGAATGTTATGAATAGATTCGTATTTATGTCTTTATTTAAATAGTGTTGTTCAGTAAAAGGATCTCCTTGACCTGCGGTGAGAGCATTTGTATTCAGCTCACATCCCATCCTTCTGAGGTTACTTATTAAACTACAAGTGGTATTCATTCAACCATCGACGCTGATAAGTGCTTTTTGCTCTCTAGCGTCACGTATTGACGTGAGCTCGCCTGATTAACATATCCCGGCCAAATCTCGACCTGTTTAATGTCGCCTTGGGCACCTCGCCCTCCCATGGCTTGCTCATTATAGTTTTCTTCGGGCTTCTCGGCACTGTATTTAACATCCCAGGAGGCCAGTTAGTTTTCCCCGAGACAGCGTTTTAATGATGTCTTCCCCTTTCACGTTATGCGATGAGTTCTTCCAGGTAGAAACATTAGAGGACCTCTGTTGCCTCAGTGCGCCCTATCTTCTACGTGAGGCGTCAGAAGGCTGTGGGCCTCCCGCCCTATACATATGCCTCTTTAATGTTGTATGAACCACTCTGAGAGTATCATTTTGCAGGAAGGGGAATTAAAGCTTGCTGAAGTTGTAAATGGACGCCGAAGGTCGTTTGATCTGTGTATGGGGCTGTGTAGAGGAACTTAGCGTGATGAATGATTTGTATTAGTCGATGTCAACCTCGCTCTACACCAACTATGAGTACATATGAAGGCTAAATAGCCCCAGTGACGCCAATGCATGTCAGCGGCACATTTGACTTCCGGTGAAATCGATGGCATCTTTGCACAGCGGAGACATATTCGATTACGAAACTCTAAAGCTCATAGCCTTCAGAGACAGTCACGTGGAAGTAATCGATAACTTTATGACGACGCTTCTTAAGCTCGTCAGTTCAATATCTATCTGACCAGCGCTGCCATCAAATCGGTTGACGGTCCATCACAACATGTTGATTGACATTGACCAAGATGGACGGATGTCGACGTGGCCCCTGTGTGTTAGCCTCCGCACATGCTGCACGCATATTGCCACCCGTTGCAGTTCGCATAGGGTGGGTCGCTGGACCCGGGAAGTTACGGTCATAACGAATTCGAGTGGTACACTCTCTAGTGGCAGATATCATGTAGTCATCGGTCACCACCCGCGAGAGAGACTCTAAATAAGCTATTCCACTCGTTACTCTAGCCCCAATGCTTGTCACATATTACGGCTCAGCGCGGTCCTCTCGCCTTGAGCCGGACCTATGAGGAATATACCGGGCTGTAGAGATAGGGACATTGGCTAGTTTGATGAATGCTGGCACCCAGGGCCAACATAGGCAACCCAATACGCTCACACATCCATCAAAGGCTTGCCAACAAGAGGAATTCAGTCGACTGCCAACACACGAATGGAAACCCTACACCTGGAACTATTCCTCTTGACTTTTTTATTAGACGGCATGGCACATGCAAGGCTTTCATTGGCCCGCGATACGCAGAGCCAGGTAATCCATCATCAGTGCTTGGCGGAGCCCGTCATTAGCTCTGTTGCTGAGACCCACACAAATACATCCCCACTATCACCCGCGCATCCTTGACCTTCCATTCACCTTTACTTCTTTGACGCCATATAAGAACCTCTTTGAGGTACAAGTGCGCCTGGAATTCTCGGGGACAAACAACTAACTCTTCACTTGAAGTGTTTTGAAGGTGGGTGCTAGAGGACACGCCCCGGAGCCTCGCCATCCGTTTCAATAAAGCTTTCTCCAGACCACTTCAAGAAGAGGCCACAGCTCACAGTCGTGAAATAGCCGAGCGAGTCGTTATGGACTGTCTTGGCATTGGTTCTTATCAGGCTGCTGATTGTTGTCTTCGCCAGTACTCTGTTTAGATAAGTCTGTCATGGTTGTCACTCAGAACACTTTTGTTTAGCGCCATCCCGTTGGTTTTATGTTAACTAGAGTACAAAGCCCCAGGTGTTATATTCACGTAACTGCCAAGCCCCTGGTATTAAATTTACTTAACCGCCACGCCCCTGGTTTTATCTTAACTTAACCGCCACGCCCCTGGTTTTATCTTCACTTAACCGCCGAGACCCTGGTTTTATGTTTTCTTGACCGCCAAGCCCCTGACTTTTCTTCACCTCACCGCCAAGCCCCTATTTTTTTCCCACTTGACCTCCTAGCCCCTGTTTGTATATTCACTTAAACGCCAAGCTCGTGCTTTTATATGTACTTAAGCGCTAAGACCCTGGTTTTATGTTCGCTTGACCGCTAAGACCCTGGTTTTATCTTCACTCGACCATACATAAATTAACAAACCTTCCACCTCCCGCGATCTCAGTCGGTGTTCATGAAAGATTCAGATCTTTGCCCACAACAACTTACCATCCATCATGCTTCAAGGCACAGCGTCCAATCCCTTCATCTCAAAAGCAGACATCCCCACTCCCCCAAATACCTATAATCCTTCAATCTTAACTTTATAGGCCCCCACTCCCCGAAACTCCACTCCCCGAATCCCCACTCCCTCCATCATAACTATATAAGCCGCCACTCCCCGAACTACCATTATTCCACCATAACTATATAAGCCGCTATTCCCCGAATCCCCACTCCCTCCACCATAACTATATAAGCCGCCACTCCGGCAATCTCTACTCCCTCCATCATAACTATATAAGCCGCCACTCCCACAATCCCCACTCCCTCCACCATAACTATTTAAGCCGCTACTCCCCGAATCCCTACTCCCTCCACCATAATTATATAAGCCGCCAATCTCACAATCCCCACTCCCTCCACCATAACTATATAAACTGCTACTCCCCGAATCCCTACTCCCTCCACCATAACTATATAAGCCGCCACTCCCACAATCCCCACTCCCTCCACCATAACTATATAAGCCGCCACTCTTACAATCCCCACTCCCTCCACCATAACTATATAAGCCGCCACTCCTACAATCCCCACTCCCTTTACCATAACTATATAAGCCGCCACTCCTACAATCCCCACTCCCTCCACCATAACTATATAAGCCGCCACTCCTACAATCCCCACTCCCTCCACCATAACTATATAAGCCGCCACTGCCACAATCCCCACTCCCTCCACCATAATTATATAAGCCGCCACTCCCACAATCCCCACTCCCTCCACCATAACTATATAAGCCGCCACTCTTACAATCCCCACTCCCTCCACCATAACTATATAAGCCGCCACTCACTCCTCCACAACTATTTAAGCCGCTACTAATCCACCTCCACCACTCCCTCCACCATAACTATATAAGCCGCCACTCTTACAATCCCCACTCCCTCCACCATAACTATATAAGCCGCCACTCCTACAATCCCCACTCCCTCCGACTCAATTATGAACTCCCCAATTCAATTAGTCATCGCCCTTTCATCTCAACAATATGCGCTACCCCTCTACCCTCGGTCCCAACTTGATACGTCCACATTTCCCCTCCCCCCTCACCAAACTGTCGCGACAACAAGTCCCTACACCATCAGTAAGAGGGTCCATTCCCTCTTCCCTCACAACAATATACGTCCCCACTCCCCTAGACCCCTCCATGGCAACTTTAGGCATCCTCATCCCCAGGTCCCCCACCGCAATATACATCCCAACACCACCACCACTTCAATCTAAACTAAATAAGCCCCCCCTCTCTGCCCCCAGTCCCCCACCACCCCTCCATTACAATAGTAGACGACCTCTCGCCACCCTCTCCCTAATTTAGTCCCATCTCCTCTTCACCGCCGCAACGCGCGCCCTAACGACGTGATTAATTCTCACCTGGTGACATCACCTCTAGCTGGGCCATGCCTGAGCGGGCAGCCCGAGAGACGCGTTACGCCTGACCAGTGTCCACAACAGATACAGGTGTTACTAATGAGTCCAGGGACCACCGCCTCATATACCAGGTCACACAAAGGCTCCCCCCATCTCTCCCAACATCCCCACCACTTCAATCTAAACTAGGTCTCTCTGGTCCCCACCACCCCTCCGTCAAGTCACCTTTCTCTTTGGACTTCAAAAGGATTTCCCCGAGTTTGCCGCAACGCGCGCCCTAAATCAAGGCTAACAATGGAAGAGGATGAATGCTTATATATATAGGCCGTATGGATGCCCTCAGCCCGACCTGTAGAATGTGCTTAATGGCGTTTGTAGTGACCTTGTGCGGGCAGGTGTTACAGGTAATTTGATATAGGAGGTGTCATAACTTCGAGGTTGGTGAACGCCGGAATGAGAAGCCCAGTGAGTGTCGTGTCAAGGACGTTTTAAGTATGGGGTGATTAGGTCACTGGCATTGACCAATCGATGCGATAAACTGTAAAAAGTAAAATCAATCTCACGGAACAGGAACAGTTAATATCAACTGCATCTTCTGAGTGACGCTCATCACACAGGCTACATGACTAATTACCAATAACGCATAAAACCCAACAGCATATCAACTGACCAAAAAGATTGCACACCAGCAAACCTCCTTTAAACGTGACGGGTGTGTCAATCTTACCACTGATAAGCCTGTCTCGTTGAAGATGCAATCACCATGGCCGGCTCAAAATAGTAAGCAATTACCAGCCACACTCCTTTAAACGTGACAGCTGTCAATCTTACCTATGATACGCCGTCTTTGAAGTGTGAATCACCATGCAGCTCTAACCATATCAACAGAAGGCGATGTTACTTCACCAGCATACACATACAGTGAAGGCCTTTGGTGTAATGGATGTCTAACCATATCAACAGAAGGCGATGTTACTTGACCAGCATAACATTACAAACCCTGCTTATTGTCCACAGTAAGCCTCTTGCAAATAAGAATGCTTGCTTAAGTTTGTGGGTCAGTGAGGCTCTCCTCGCATCACCCTACATGGTAACACATCAGTATACTTCCTCACCATTCAGTGCATCCATATCTCTCTACTGTCTCAATCTACATAACCAGGAATCCATTCTCGTTCACAATACAGTAGAGTAGCTGAATGCTATAGCCCGAGTCATCTTGTGTCTTCTTCTACCGCGCGTCATCCGCGCTGTATAAGAATCTCGATCTTCCATCCCGATCTTCTCTTCCCATTCCTGTCCTCGCTGCTCATTCCCATTCCGGTAAGACCCCTCGCGGGCCGTTTCCAATTGTATGCAGTCATATTCGCATGGCGACAGGCTCGAATTCATCGTAGTTATCTCCGTCGTTCCAATTCCCACAACTTACCAATTCATTTCTGATCTATCCGTGACATTTCAACAACTACCCTCTCAACTATTCTTTCTACTTCCTCAACACATCAACATCCTTCTACTTCCTCAACACATCAACATCCTTCTACTTCCTCAACACATCAACATCCTTCTACTTCCTCAACACATCAACATCCTTCTTCTTCCTCAACACATCAACATCCTTCTTCTTCCTCAATCCTTTAACATCTTACCACAATCTCCACGAAGCAGCTTCCCCTCCGTCAGTACCCAAACATCCCTCAGCATACCTGATCTATCTAGGTAATGCACAACTTCAACATACGTACACCTTTCCTCTTTTTCATTCCACCAACATCCCTACCCCTTCTCCCACAACTAAACCTGTCTAACAGGGCTCTATCGACTTGCAGATAAATGGAACAAAGGACGACAATTTCTGAATCGGTAACGATTGCAGGGGAGGGGGGACGAAATATCGTCAATGATCAAAGGCGTGCTTTGGAATGCCTCTCCAGTAATCAGGTTTGTTGTTGCTGAGAAGCCACGTTTTCCGCATGAAAGAAAACAAGGGGCAATCAGGGGCTCTAGGGGATCTCGTGCAGAGCTACCCCAACCCCCTCTGCCCCCGGCAACATGTCGGAATGGTGGACCAGGTGATTGATGAAAAATCCATGAAGCCGCATTGGATTCTGTGACGTGCGGCGCTGTCATTTGACGGAGGTCACAGGGCGGTGAAGGTAGCCGGGGAGCTGAATGCAGACAGAGATGTATGTACGCCAGGCTGATTAAAATACCGGTCTGTGATGAACATGGCGCGTGTATACCGAGCGGTCAGATCCTAATAGCAATAAGCGTGTCTATATCACGCTACACTCACGACAAATGCGGCAGGGTCAGGGAAGCCAACTGACTGCTTATATCTGCACAACAGGCGAATACTCGACCGGGCGATAGCGGTTATTACAGGGGAGATGGCGCTAAATCAAAGGCAACGACATCCCGAATAAGTCGATTTTGACGTGGAATGGCTGAAGCACAGATCTACATCAGGAAGTATTTTAATAAACGGCCGGCTCACTCGTTGTCTCCGCTTCATAATAGGCATTTTAATCTTGTGTGTTATCTACCAATCATCACCCTTTATCCTAAACCTTTCAATAATCAAAATAATAGCGATATCATAAAGGTTATGACCCTCAATATCTACCATTGAAATAGAAAATTCATCTTGCAACAAAAAATCGCCTTTAGCGCAGTAGATGTACTTTAAAGAGATCAAACAACTCTTTATCATCACGACATTGCCAAAAGACGGTTAACGTTCGCAGCAGCATCGCAAATTAGTCTGGCATTTTCCGGGCCTGATTGATACAAGAAGCTTTCTCAAGGTAGTCGGTGGTACAAATGGGGTCGCCGTTTCCTGTTCGATACGATGTAGCGTTATTTATCACTTGAAGGACATCTGATCGACACGCCATCTCCTGGTATGATGTGGTACTTGTATACTCTGTATTCAGGGTAATACAAACACCAAGTTGTCGTAGTTGGTTCATGACGTCATCCGACATACTTGAAATGGATGCTTGTATCGTTGGAGTTAGCGCTATTGCTGTCAACAACGCTAGCTACGACCATGTAACGTGGCGCACATCTTTCACTCAGCGCTAACGAGTTAGCCCGTTGGCAATATTCACTAGCAAGAGGAATGCTCGAGTATATTGGCATAGGTACGCACCGAAACGTGACAGTTTTGCTTTGGTAGTGAATGAATGAATGAATGAATGAATGAATGAATGAATGAATGAATGAATGAATGAATGAATGAATGAATGAATGAATGAATGAATGAATGAATGAATGAATGAATGAATGAATGAATGTGTGCCATGGCTACTTCTTTCCGGCGGCGGTTGTTATTGATAGTGGTATGTGCCCATTAACAGTGAATGGTTAAGTTGAGTCATTAAGGATGATGAATCGGTAGTGCGTGCGTTATCGGCGGCTGTCGTGTGACAGACCGCGTTGATCTGAAGCAAGGCGACTTTCACTTGGATTAATGAAATGTATACATCATGCAAATGTTTAATTATCTACCGCAGAATCAGTCACCCATGTAGGTCACTTGTCAGCTCTAGCGAAGGAAGCGTCTCAACGCGGCGGTTCTGCGCCGGTTGGAGGCCAAGGTCAGTGTTACACGCGGCACAAATAGATTTCTCTCTCGATCCGCCATTTAGCGCACATCGTTTGCGCAGCCTTGACCATGCTCATTGGTTTCACGCGACACCGCAGATACCATGTTTGTTTGATCATTATATTCTCATTAAATAAATATAGCCTACATATGATAGAGTCCAAAGTTCATATTTTATTAACCTAAATTTGTCTGAATGAATCACGCTGGTTATCTACGCAAGCGCGCTTAACTCGGGAAGGCGGTTGCGAGGAGAAACCTAATGCAAATACTTTAGAAAAACTTATTAAGATGAATAAAATATACACTGGTGCTTAGGGATATGACATACGTGGTGTTCATCGCGTGTTACACAGACATTTGGCGCTCTCTAACGGCCTCTTCTTTGAGCTTTGTGTTGGGTTTAGTGCTTATGACGACGGACAGCACGCGAAGTATTCTCGCAAGGTGGCGTCGGCATCCATTTAAAATTCAATCGGAAGAGAATGTTGGTTTTTAAACAGATCACCTTAGCGTATCTCTTACCTAATTATTGATTGGATTCAACGACAATACTATATTAAATGTGAAAGCTGGTCTTAATATTAGATAAGTATCATGTGATGAAGTCGTTAAAGCAGTGACCTTATTTGATATACAAGTCGGTGTTACATTGTGACCCATTTCTTCATCGGCCTCATCTTGTTAAATAGGGGGAGTGTTATCATGACTTCATCAGTCCATTGACCTCAGTCGCCATGTTCATTTACATAATCAGCTCGTTTATCGTATTACTTTGGTGCGCCATATTGGATGGGCAGTTCACCGAGGGAACCATTAACACAAATAAAGTGTCCACAGTCGTTCAACGAGCGCAACACACATGTCTCTCATATGGGAATTAAACCCGGAGAAAGTTACGATACATCAAACTGATTGATATGCAACCGATCTGCTCCCCGGGTATATTATGCAGGGAACGACTTGGGTACCGGAAGGAAACTGTGTCTTATAGTCGGGATACGGCGCGATCCCTGAGCGCGTGAGCGCGTCATCCCTGCGATTGTCAACGGTACGTTCCTTCAAGTCAACAACGATTGGACATTGCTATGACAACCTGGGATTGATGATAAGACTTGCGGAGGCTGGTAAGATAGAGATCATGATTGATGGCGGGGATGAGTCTTTAATGGCCACTGTGTTTTGATGTAGCCCCTATGGATCTGTGTCCGAGCGCGAGAGACTGATTCTATTCCCTTTGTGGGTCTGTTTGTCTGAGATATCTACTATATGCTATATATGACTGAATGCATCAGTCGTCTGGCGCATGTTAATTTCTCCCTGCCTTTAAACCCTCGGTCAGATACGTGACAGCCTTTAATGGATCAAGCTGCGTTGCTTTTATACGAATCGCGTACCCCATTTCAGACGTCTTCTTACGGGCGGACGTTGCACGGCCACCATCGCATGCACGACGCGTCTCACGTAACACATTTACTTTAACGTGATATTGCACTTACGTCACAGCTGTCGAGCACTCGGAGCTGATCCTAACTGGCCCGCAGCTCATCCTCGACAGACATCCTGACTCGTCGCTCAGCGTTCACACACGCTAGCCACGTACGGCATGCTACTCTTCCCAAGCCAACAGCATTACGGCTGTTATGAAGGCAACCGGGGCGTGGACACTTTTTCCCGCTACCGTCACCACCTCAGAAAATTAGTGATCGCTAATGGTGGAGGGTACCAGTTACGTAATCACCTCGTTGACGTCAATGCTGCTGTGGCTTACTGATAAGCCCTTACGTCGCTTTATTGTCTCTTGATTTAATGGGAGTAAGGTTCGTGCGTAGGAGACCATGTGTCGATGTGAACGTAAGTCTTTAGGTCGATCTCTGTACGCGAACGGTTTCATAAACACGTAGGTTATTGCACAATGTAACTCTGCGCCCAAATTCAGAATAAGGAGCGACTTAATGGATTCTTAATATGGCTAAAAAGGAGAGATAATGAGAGGCGGTATGCGGGGTGGGGCTGACGCGCCGCGGGGCTATCACAGCCATTGACCTCGTGTCTCTTGACGAAATCACTGAGGGCGCGGTAAACACGCTATAAATAATTGTACAATAAATTGATGGCGACTGTCGATAAGAGAGATCTCGGGCAAGCTCTTTTAATTAGCCCCGCCCTCTTACACCCCTCACCCCCCCCCCCCCCCCCCCCCCCCCCCCCCCCCCCTACCAGCCCCTATCTGCGCCTCCAGAATGTTTCACTTACGGAGACAGGGAGTACCGGGAAAACAAAGAAAGCACGGTTATGAGAGAAAAAAGAGAGGGTGTGTGGTGGGGGACAGAGCGAGCGAGACTGACGCAGAAGGAGAGAAAGAGAGAGAGAGAGAGCGAGAGACGGTGACAAAGGTCAATAGCGCAAAAGGCGCGGTGAAGACGGAGGAAATGGACGAGTGCATAGCGAGAAGCAGGAAATGAAGCATTGTGATAAGTGAAAGAGTGAGCGAGAGAGGCAGCTGCTGCAGGGACCGCGTTGACAGGGTCGACGGGAGATGAATAGAACTCCATCGAGTACAAGGTCCGCCAAGTGGCACGAGAGTCAGCCAGTCCTGGTGGGTTTTTTTACGGAGCGAGCAAGTTGAAGACAGGTACAGTGTGAGATAATACGAGTGGTGGTAAAGATGCGAGAAATCACGTTGCTGCCTCCTGTTCGTGAAAACACCTTGCAAGTGTTGACAGGAACGGTGAATTAGGATGAAGTTACGAATGATAAATAACAAAACGCTATGCAGTAATAATTGAACAGCTGCATCATTACCCATGCACTTCCATAACTGTAAATATGTCGCAGCTTATTTTCGGATCCAATGTACAAAGGATCCGCACAGATACTGACAATCAACATCATACAGGGATCTCCTCACATTGCGTGATTGGGGATTTAAGAATATCACCACCAAACGGGAAGGATTTTTTTCTCTAAGGTTCAAGCAAATATTTAGTAGCCATATAATGAAACACAACAGCTGGGCTCGAGAGTTCTCGTTTTTTTTTAATAATGAAATGGCCATTATGCTGTGGTCATGATCCAGGCTATAAGTCATTCACTCCGCGCTGGATTATTTGTTCAATAAAGCATAGCTAGATTAAGTCCCAACTTGGCTGTGGCGGATGTTCACGGTCGAATTGACTCGTCGCTAGGGTAGATGGGCTCCTGCGTATCTTCTTGCACAGAAAGACAACTTGCCTGGAAACGAGACACATTGATTGCCGGTAGCCGGCACAGTGTCTGACCTCTGTGAATGTGGATCAGAAGCCTTATCAATCAGTGTTGTCTTCTGGATCCAAGAAAAGTGATCTCTTTTGGATTTTATAGGTGTCTGAATCTCAGCGCTGGCTCCACGGATCCTGATCAAATTCTCCAACTGGTTCTGACTGATTCCAAGTGGAGCAGTTTCATCTGAGAGTCAGGCCTCTATTGGGAATCTAAGCTCATTATTTCTGGGTCCCCAAACAAGTACGAGAATTCGCAGGGGATGTATTTAGGTAGAGGCATGACAAGGCCGCGACAGTTATTTGACAAAACATGATCACGCCAATGCGAGCAGAGGATAGAATGGCAATTTGGAGGGTATAGGTCCATGGGTATGAGGTGAGATTAAGCTGATTAAATTCACCAACACAGAGAGAGGCATCCACAGAACGCTACAAGGGAAACTCGCCATCAGAGGTTAATGACATATTATGAGACGCTTTCTGATTGATCGACTACAAAACTAAATTACCAAGGGAGGAACTGAACCATGATCTGTCATGATGATCTATGCACATGACTGAGACTAGAATCCATTTAAAGTTAATCATCCATCAGTTTTCACATCAGTGGTGGACTTTCATATATGTCAGTTTTAACACCAGGTATATATATTTCATATATATAGTATATATATATATATAATATATATATATATATATATATATATATATATATATATATATATATATATATATATATATATATATATATATATATATATATATATATATATATATATATATATATATATATATTATATATGCTGCGTTGTAGATGTCGCAACGCTTGCCTAGAAGCCGTGTCAATTGTTTTATTCGGTTATTTCTCATCACAGTTTTGTACAAAATTCACTTTGACATACATGACAGCGAATTATGAATAACAGACGCCAAATCATTCATGTCTGAATGGGTCTTTGATGATGCAGCTTGTGCTTAATGGAGCGAGTGACATTTGATGCGCAACCCTTTTCATCTGTGGCAGTCATTCTATAGGATTGATCATCACATGTTTACATGAAACACGCACCACACATGAGGCCATAGCTCGCGGTCAAAGCGCGCATGGTGTAAAATCTACCTTAATGCCCCAGGTTGCTTCGCGAGGACGCCCCGACGCGAGGACCCCCACCCCTACGAGAACATTATCAAATGTGAAGAATGAGGTTGAATCATCTCGAGTGACCCATCTACACATATAAACAGAGGACAAACTAGGGCCATATGGCCCCTGCATAACACAGACCGAACTAGCGTCGCTAGGGCCTCACATTAAGCAAAACCTTACCAGCGTCACTTGGCTTTCATATAAACCAAGGGCAAACAATTATCAGTGGACCCCCCACATAAACCAAGAGCAAAATAGCATCATTTAGCCCGATTTAAACATAGAGCAAACTTACGTTCCAACGTAAACCAAGAGCAAACAAAGTGTTACTTGGCCCCCCATTTAAGCCAAGAGAAAACTGCAGCACTTAGCCCCTGTGTAAAGAGCAACGTATCTGGTGCCACTTAGCCCCTGATCAAACATAGACATATCCAGTGTCACTTAACCCGTGTGTAAACTCTTATTTAACCAAAGCCACTGAGCAATTTGAGACATAACCTATGTCACTACGCCCCCGAGTAAACTGAGATATAACCAGTGTCACTTAGCCCATATGCAAACTGAGATATTACCAGTGTTACTTAGCCCATATGTTAACTGAGATATTACCAGTGTCACTTAGCCCATGTATAAACTGAGATATAACCAGTGTCACTTAGCCATATGTAAAGTGAGATATTACCAGTGTCACTTAGCCCCTGAGTAAACTGAGATATAGTCAGTGTCACCTTGACCCTGAGCAATCTGAGACATAACCAGTGTCACTTAGCCCCTAAGTAAATTGAGATATAGCCAGCGCCACTTGGATCCTGAGCAATTGGAGAAATAACCAGTGTCACTTAGCCCATGTATAAACTGAGATATAACCAGTGTCACTTAGCCATATGTAAAGTGAGATATTACCAGTGTCACTTAGCCCATATGCAAACTGAGATATTACCAGTGTCACTTAGCCCATATGCAAACTGAGATATAACCAGTGTTACTTAGCCCATGTATAAACTGAGATGTAACCAGTGTCACTTAGCCATATGTAAAGTGAGATATAACCAGTGTCACTTAGCCCCTAAGTAAACCGAGATATAACCAGTGTCACTTAGCCCATATGTAAACTGAGGCATGTGCAATGTCACTTGTCCTCTGCGTAAACTGAGACATAACCAGTTTCACGTGTCCCCCTCGTTGACCCAACCAAAACAGCACCACTCATCCTCCCATAAACAAGGACCAAAGTAGCGTCGAGCTGTGTCCACAAAAGGAAGAGAGAGGAAAGGCAAGCGTCGCCTGGCTCCCATGAAAACCCTCACAAAAACAGCTCTTCTGAACTCGTACAAAAACCCGGTATTGGATGATTCAATGGGCAACGTTTGACCTCTCACCTACAATATTACCTAGCCTCTGAGTAATGAACCTCATATGAACGCCTGGTGCTTTATGTACGCCACGTCTATAGGCCAGATGGCAAAGGTCAAAGGTCAAGTGGGGCAAGCGAAAGGCCGGCGCACTATACGAACCACGAAGAAGCAGACAATGACAACTCGCTAAAATGAATCATGCTTGCATTTAACAATGTTTAACGAAAAACCATCTCGCTGTGATTGCGGGCATCAATTAAGTCTGGGAAGCAGAGCACCTGTCCCCGATACAATCTCATCCGTGTGACTTCTCTGAGCCGCGCATTGATTCTGGATGAATAACGATATGAGTACAATCGACTGGAAAAAGTAGATCTTCCTTTAGTCAACTTTATGGCTGTTGATTGGAGGCCCACATCGTGTCTGTACTATTGTATCTCGAATAATTTACTGGTTGCTGTCATCCCAGCGAAATATATTACGATGTCTTTATAATGTTCTAGTAAGACATCAGACAGATTACAAAAATTAGAAACTGATTTTATAGCTCCGAGTTTGAATATTATTGAGCTTAAATGGAGATCGATATCGCACGCCGCCGCAAAAGTACTTCACTTACTCTACTTATAAATGACTGTCCGCCAAATTCGGTTCAAATTATTTTAACAATCCTCAACGATATATAAAAGTCAATTCGGTGCGATAAGATTCGAGACGTTCTATTGATTGAATCTTATTGAAAAGCAAACGGATGGGGGGTGTGTGACAATACATACAGTGTCAGCTGAACAAACGGCTACAATGGAGAGGCCACTCGTCAGAGTGTGAGCACCGCATCAATGGCACGAGATCAATGAGCAATTAAGTCAAGGCTGGTTCAAGTATGTCTCACTCAATAATCACAATGCGCCCAATATCGACCAGTCTGCGCCATCCAGGTAGTTTTCTCATTGTGACACAGGTAGGCTATTCAGCCCATTAGTCAGCTCCATGTCGTGAACATTTCTCATCGAACATCACCTTTGTCATCGTATCTCTTTAATCTCGAAGCTCTCGATGAATGAGCGTTTCATCTCAAAGCACATCCACTCACGGTGAACATGCTATGCTGCGATTGAATTCAATATGATCTACCTTTCACCGCAACGGGAAGTATGGCGATCATACTTATTATTCGTATAGTGATCATTATTTTCATTTACATTATCTGATTACCAGTAGTGTAACAATTACCGTAGTTTTCTATAACATCATCGTCATCATCATCGTCGTCGTCGTCCTCCTCCTCCTCCTCCTCCTCATCATCATCATCATCACCATCTCCATCTCCATCGTCATCATGATCATCATAAACATCATCAGCCGATCGTTTGCTTTCTGTCATTGCCTTCAACCACTGTCCCTATTAATCGCCATTATCGGCTCTCATTGATATCATTATCACCATCGCAATCGTGATCATCACAATGATAATCGCCATTATCTCTTATCACCTGATTCATATATATTTGTTGTCACTCACATCATTTTCATCGACATCGACATCATCACGGTAAACATGTTTGAGCCATGTAAGAATGTACCAAGTTCGCATTAGCATTGCTACGCCCATTACGACCCTCTTATTTCGTCTTTAAAAGCACGCTGTTAGTGTCATAGAATGGCGCCTTGGTAATCCCTTTATTTAGCCTAAAGTCAGTCGATTGAAACAAGTAATTGATCCTATGGCCCAAGGGGTCCTTTTCATTCAACCCAGTGGTGAGGCTGTCGGGTATATCAGAATACGGCATCTTCATTGCCAATTCACCTGGCACTTGGACCCTATCGAATTCCATCCGTGTACATCAGCCGTAGTTGTGATCCCGCCAAGTACCTGGCGGATCAAAGAAAGCTGACTATATCTGTGTTAATGCACTGACGAGAGCCCACCGCCTGCTGGATCAATTACTCTTTTGTTGGGGGTAATTGCCCGGATCAATAGCCCCAAGTCGAGTCAACAAGTCGTCAATATCGCCAAGGTCATACAAATGAAGGTCTAGTCGTAGTAGTTGCGTCCCTGCGCAACCTCCTCAAGATATGAAAACATGCATATCACGTCAAGACATCGGCTGGGCGAAAGCTGCTGCATGGAAACAGCCCCCCAGATCGCCTGTACATCAATCTCCGCACTCTCTCTGCTGCATTTCAATCATTGACTCGCTCATTCCTCCTTTCATGGCCGCTTACCCTGGCCGCTATATCCAATTTATCCCTGGCCACCAACAACACAAATGCTGGTTCAAAAGTGATGGCTGCGTATTTGCTCTTCAATAAATCAAACTCTGTAACGGGTCTTTGAACGTTAACCTAGCAGGCAAACAAATCCATCTGCTGCTGCTGCTGCTGCTGCTGCTGCTGCTTCATATCACACCTCAGCATCTCATCTCAGTAGCATTGCGCTGAACTCGACCCATTAACATCGTGTGTTCTATATTTATGCTTAAATTCGTTCGATATTCGTTCACTTCACTTCTAGTGATTAACTCCCCCATTTCCTCTCATCGAATGATCTCTCTTACGTGGATGAATCACCTTGTGAATCATACTTTTTTTAATAATTTTTTTAGTGTCAACCAATTTAGTCCGTAATTGATTGATGGCAGAGACTCCTGCCCTTCGCGTCACCGACCCATCCCGGCCCACCGATGTAGTGATCGCCCTTTATCATCAGTGCATTGGTTTATTTTATTTCTTCATTGATTAAACATAAGTTATAATCTGACTTCATCAACCAATAACCTTGTCTCATGATGTGCGTCTCACACAGCCTTCTGTTCAGTCGCAGCTTCAGCCATACCTATTGACCTATTCCAACAAATATTCGCCCTCTGTTAGATCCTGAAAAATCCTGTTAACATTGAAGTATTGTTCAAACAAATGCGGCATCATCAGCTTATTTCCGCTTGCTGTCACCTACCCATCTGCTATCTCATTCAGCCTCTCGTTTTTAACCACTCCTTTTCATTAAGTTGCCACCACACGCCGTACATTACGCTGATCAAGCCGTTGATCCCAGATCCCTTATTGCCACCCTTTGTACCATTATGATCTCATTTCCGCCAGCAAAGGCACAAATGACCATTCATGTCGGATCGGCCATGCTTCCAGGCAACCGAGGTTACGACCAAGCAACCCAGAAGCCAAATAATGTCACAAAGCTTCAGCGTACTTGGCGTAGCGGTCGTTGGCTCTTAGGGGTAAGGCGGTGGGGGAGACGCAGAGCGGGGCGAGCGGGTAGGATGGGAACATTTGGTTTGCAAACTTCCGAGGTTTTTTTTGTGAAGCGAACGTTTGGGCGTTTGATGGTGAATAGTGACTAAGTACTTCACATGCGGGAACAAGCAATCCCAGCTGACAGCGTTTACAATGGTGTCAAGGCTGGTAATGACTGTGGGGAGGGAATGTTTTAGCCGACGAGAGCCCCACTGTCTAATGGATGATTAATCACCCACGCAAAGATTAAACCCCAATTAGTTTTGGAAACTTTTGTCTGAACTACTATGCCTCCCTAGGATTGCCAAAAAATAAGAAATACTCCCCAGAGGGAGGGGCTTTGTAAACCAAAATGACTGGCAGATCAAATCAAAACACTATATTTTACAATTTCATTTTACCTAAGCTATTAAGCTATTAAGCTTGGTTAAATCAGTAGTTTAAATTGGTGATTTTTTTCATTGACCGCTGCAATACTTAATTGGCATTTGTTCTACGTAATGTATTCACCAGCACCTTTAACTTCATGAACTAATGCGTTTACAGAATCTGCAATTTCTATTTTAAAAACTATTTGACGGCACGGTGCCGTGCGAGGCGAGTTGAATCTGTTTTTCCCAGTCGTGGTTTGTAAGGTCATGGATCATTTTTAGTGATCAACACTCACTCCCTCACTCACTCACTCACTGACTCACTGACTCACTGACTGACTGACTCACTCACTCACTCACTCACTCACTCACGCACGCACTCACTCACTCACTCACTCACTCACTCACTCACGCACGCACGCACGCACGCACTCACTCACTCACTCACTCACTCACTCACTCACCCAAAACCACCCACCCACCCACTCCCCCACTCACTCACTAACTTACTCGCTCACTCTCTCATTAACTCACCCACTCAGTCATTCATTCACTCACTCACTCACTCACTCACTCACCCACTCACTCACTCACTCACTCACTCACTCATTAACTCGCCCACTCGCCCACTCACTCACTCACTCACTCACTCACTCACTCACTCACTCACTCACTCACTCACTCACTGACTCATCACTCACTCACCCACTCGCTCACTCACTCACTCACTCACTCACTCACTCACTCACGCACGCACGCACTCACGCCCACTCGCCCACTCACTCACTCACTCATTAACTCTCCCACTCGCCCTCACTCACTCACTCACTAATTAACTCGCCCACTCACTCACTCACTCACTCACTCAATCAATCAGCTGCCTGGTTACTCAATCCCTCCCTCGCATATATGCTTACTCGCGCATTCGCTCACTCAATCACGCTCTCACTCACTCACACGTCCGCCTATTCTTTCACTTACTCATCTGCTCATTCGCTCACTCACTCTCATACTTGCCTCTTCGCTGTCGCTATCTCTCTCTCTCTCTCTCTCTCTCTCTCTCTCTCTCTCTCTCTCTCTCTCTCTCTCTCTCTCTCTCTCTCTCTCTCTCTCTCTTTTTCTCTCAGTAATCTCGTCCGCCACGAGACATGAATTCACACTAAGCTCATTGAATGCTCTTGATCAATCGCATCAACAGAGAAGAAATGAAAAAAATCCGCGGACAAAGGGATGTTCTAGACCACTTGTTTTTGTCTCCGTCACCATGGGCAACGAACTGGCGTTGTTTATCTTGATGCATGGGCCGGTGTAGATGTCGCAGGCTGGAACATGAACTTCTAATTGAGTGAGCCTTTATTATGAAAACTCATGGCCCGTCTCGCGAATCTGAGCCCAACTGGAGAAAGCAACAGCTGTTAACAATCTGACACAACGACAAGTCGGCTGGCTGGCTGCGAGCGCGCGATATGGTGTCGTCTGGGGGGCGTCGTGCCGGCTATTCAATTTCACGGGGGATTTAGCTTCCCTTCATAGCGATGGTGAAGTCATTCTGCTTCGTTAAGGATTGCCTCGCTGGATCTACTGGCTGTGTACAGCTAAAGCGAAGGAGTTGCCAAAAGAAACAAAGCTTGTGCAACTGGCATCCAATAATGACTATGATGAGTGGATTTGTGAACCCTATCTCTCACCTCGCTCAGGACACGCCACTGTTCCCGCCCCGAGCCCCAGTAAACCACGAGACCGGTACAGTCTTTGTCGTTGGTGCAGCATGGCCACTTGCCTGTCCAAGTGGAGCCGGTCCTGGTGGAGCCGGTCCCGGTGAAGCCGGTCTTGGTGGAACCGGCCCCGGTGGAGCTGGTCCCGGTGGAGCCGGTCCTGGTGAAGCCGGTTCTGGTGGAACCAGTCCGGATTGAGCTGGTCTCGATGGAGCCAGTCCTGGTGGAACCGGTCCCGGTGGAGCTGGTCCTGATGGAGCCGGTCCTGGTGGAATCGGTCCGGGTGGAGCAGGTCCTGGTGGAACCGGTCCGGGTGGAGCCAGTTCTGGTGGAACCGGTCTTGGTGGAGCCGGTCCCGGTAGACAATATCATGACGTCACCACCAACCCTCCCTCGCCCCGCCCCCAGCCCCCCTCTCGATCCCGCTATCGACACAGATGAACAGTGATGAAGCTTCGTGCTGCCCGGAAATAACATATGATCGACTACACTCCCATCCGTATGTCCTATTGCAACCCTCTACTTCAATATATGCCGCTTGCATCAGGCACGTGATCTCAATCCAATTACAAAAACCACAGTCGCAGTAAATAAGTACATCTCCTATTTCACTCGCGTTCTGCTGTAGGACATTGAGCCCGACTGGCGGCAACATTAAGTGGTGGTAATTGTGAAGGATGTTGTAGTTGGGAGCGCGAGTAATTCAAGCTGGCTGGCCAGACATCGTACATGTATCTGGTCCAATTAGGCAGTGCCGAGCGCAAGTGTACTGAGGGCAGCTTGTTTCCTCGCTCTCTCCGGCTGAGCATGCAGGTGTGCTCAATAAGCAATCGATTCGTGTATCTAGAGGTGGAATATCGGTGTTATGGATGTTAATTTGATAATGTATTCCTGATGTCGTGCTTATATCAAAGACTGGAAGTGTCAAATAAGTGGATGGTGCGTGAGTCACTAGGTACATTGAGGTAGCTGCGATGCATCCTCGGAAGGAGGCTGCCTCATAGCGGGCCTCTCCTGTTCTCCTGTGACGCACCTTTCTCGCGATGGAATACCCAATACTTGACGGTGCTTGAAAAATGACCGTTTCCGCTAAAGCGTTGCTGCAGTTTTCTGAATTGGTCTTTACCCCCTTCCTCTTAATTTACCTCCCCTTGGCACCCTCTCTGTCTCCTACCCGTCTCCTCATCTTCTTATCCTCTCTCTGCATCACTATATCTTCCCTTCTAGCGTGTATCCCAGCTTCTGTATCGCTTCATACCCTCATAAAACACGAGTGCTCATCTCGGGATGCATCAGTAAATTGGCGAGGAGGGTTAGAATCATCGTAAATATGCATGGACACCATCACAAGATCAATCCAATCCAATATCTCACGTGTAATGGATGATATCGTCGGGACCAACTTGGGATTCGTCCCTGTAGAACGTAGCCGGGACATTTGACATGGAGCCGGGACTGATGTAGCGCTGTCCGGTCGTTCGATCCATTCATCATGGCGAGGCCGCAAGTAGCGCTCTGGTTTCATACATTGGGGGCTCGCTGGGGTGTTATTAGAATTCCTCTAGCGTTACTATGATTCATTCAACTACTGGTATTAGTTTGCCCTCTACAGCACACAGCCCCTCCACTTTACACCCCCCCCCCCCCGCCCGTTCAAGTTATATATATGTAATAATAGCACACCCATTCGCACGAACACACACATACGTATCCACTGCCATGTATGCGAGCTTCGTGTACACAATACATGCTACAACATTCACAATTAAATCCCATATGCCCTCACCCCATCGTCCGTATAGACGTGTTTGTATGTGTTATAGCTCAATATAGGCCTGTGTAGCATGTAAGTACATGTTGTAAGGTGTTTGTACGGAGGACAGCGTGATTGATAAGATCAAGCAGGGAATGTGTGTTAGCGCTACTTTTATGAGGACATATCACATTTATCGTACAGAGATCCCGAAATCTATTTGTACCATTAAGGATTAGCCGTAGTGGTGTTTAAATGGCCATGAATACCGGGTTACATTCGTGATAGTCAGCACTTTGAGTGCTGGTTAAGAGGATCGTGTGACCTTGTCTATCATGTGTGGGAATTGTATTGGGACATTGTATGTCTGCTAGTAATGTGTGTGCGTCAATTATTGCTGCATGGCGTGCCTGTATGTAGCATATTTGTTCTTTATAAGACCATTGTGTGCCATGGTCCAGTTTGCA
Organism: Urechis unicinctus; assembly: GCA_034190875.2. NCBI lineage: Eukaryota > Metazoa > Annelida > Polychaeta > Xenopneusta > Urechidae > Urechis > Urechis unicinctus. Next base: position 40,178,205 of record CM067346.1, read on the forward strand.
CCCCATGGCATGCACATGTGGGGAGGGTCGGGGGGGGGGGGGTTAGGAGTGCGCATAGCTGGTACATTGTCTACAGCTTCCGATACACAGACTGCTTTGAGGTCCGCGATTGACAGTTGCATCCCGCTTAAGTCGACTAATTCCAACACCATATGAAATGCTCGTCATCATTCATTGGCAGCTGACGAGAGAGGATGCTACACTACTGCTGTCGTGTTCCCCAGAACAGGTAGTTTAGGTGACGTGAATACAGTCATTGCAATGTCAAGGTCATATAAGGATGGTATAATATCCTTGATTCGACCCCCCAGTCGAGCAGCACTCACGTCGTTAAGAGACTATAATTCACTGTGGTCGGCTGGTGAATCTGCCATGCGTGTTTGATATGTGAAGCCAGTGACGGAGCTCAGAGCGCCCGTTCCCTACCTCGCTCCTTCACGCGATTGGATTGCATCTGATGGCATTAGTCCCAAAAGACCACTGCACTGGCGCAAGATAAAACTCCACTAGAGGAGTTATAGCGTTCACACCTCGTCAAACATTACCAATCAGTTTATTGCACGCTATACGGGCCGACGCATTCATCTACAAATTGCTGTGAGAATTAGGATGGAGTTAGTGCAAAGCGGCTGATTGTCAAGATATGGGGCTCGAGTCATTGACAACTATTCATAAACATTGCCTCATTGTTAAGGCCGATGCTATTCACGAACTTACGCTGAGATCCCATTTACCAAGGCCAACAAAATGTAATCCATGTTTCTAATAAAACCGGTCTACCCAAATTTACTGGATAAGGAGATTGGATATAGTTAAAATGTTCTTTGCTGCAATGCATTCATTTCGGGCAGCTGAATTTCAGAATGTTCTCGTGGGTGTTATCTCATAACAATCTTAATCAACTGGGGTAATTGAATTCGTTAAAGCCACGAGCTCTAATATGGTGTTAGGTGATTCTATGGATTTTATGGAAGGCGAGGGATGTGGGATGTGAGCTTGTCAAAGGAAAGCATTATGTACAAATATGCGCGTAGAAGAGTTATTTTACAGTTTCTTTAAAGGGGAGAGCGGGTTTCATGTCCTGTGTCTTGGTTCTAGTCGCCGCTTGAACACATTGTCATTCTTTCGATACATACATATATATATATATATATATATATATATATATATATATATATATATATATATATATATATATATATATATATATATATATATATATATATATATATATATATATATATATATATATATATATATATATATATATATATATATATATATATATATATATATCATACGTCACGAGCAGTCAAACCGATAAGTAAGTAAGTAGACGCGAAAACTGTGTGACACGTTGTCAACAAGACTTTAAAACGAATGCGCGCGTTGATCTCACGAGCGAGGTTTGCTCTTGGTATCGCAGTATACATTCAGTGAAAGTCACACATCCGAATCGGATGTGCCACATTCGCTGAACGAAGGCAATTATGAGCGGATCAATATCTCCTCGGAACCTCGCGCCTCTTGGGCAAGGATACAGTCACAACTCGCTATTAAACACACTCTACTCTCCCATTATAACGCACTTGAATGGGGTGTTAAGTAAGGTGTAACGAGGTAAATTTTAAAAATAAATCAATGATTAATTACAGTAGAACTTATCATACATCACGAGCAGTCAAACCGATAAGTAAGTAAGTAAGTAAGTAAGTAAGTAAGTAAGTAAGTTAGTAGACGAGAACACAGAGTGACACGTTGTCTACAAGACTTTAAAACGAATGATCTCACGAGCGAGGTTTGCTCTTGGTATCGCAGTATACATTCAGTGAAAGTCACACATCCGAATCAGATGTGCCACATTCGCTGAACGAAGGCAATTATGAGCGGATCAATATCTCCTCGGAACCTCGCGCCTCTTGTGCAAGGATACAGTGCACAACTCGGCTATTAAACACACTCTACTCTCCCATTACAACGCACTTGAATGGGGTATTTAGTAAGAAGTATCGAGGTAAATTTTAAAAATAAATCAATAATGAATTATGGTAGAACTTGTAAAACTCAACTCAAAGAGAATATGTTCGCTTACCTGTATCTTAGATCAGTATGGTGTGTATACAGATATAAGTTGGCTTTCACGGAGCAGAGGGTACATATCAGGGGACGCAACGTACCAACAAACACGACCTTTTTCGGGTTTAATGTCCTTTTTATTCCTTCGTCTCGTAAAGCTATTTATTATATCGACAAGTTTCCTAAAATCTGTGCGATTTCCATTGATTGATACACATTCCGTCGTGTTTCCAATCGGCCAGACTGTATTACAAAACACTTTCGAGAAATTGTCGTTACTGCAGGAAAACAGAGTATTCTACTCCAATAAATCTTCCCAGCAGTTCGCAAGAAAACCTATACTGCATTAAGTGTCTCCTTCTATAAACAATACAATGGATGCAAACACAGGGAAGGTGGGATCAGGTGTCAACTAGATGTGGCAACGTCAGCAAGTCTTTGTTCGATGATGGCCAAATTGCCTTCAGACAGTGGCTATGTGGGAACAAGATACGCTCTGTACTTCTGCAATTCATCCACGTCGAATTCATGTCGTTATCATCAACTTTGGTATTATATACTTTTACAGGCAGTAATTGTATGTAATTCTGAGGGTTGTCCCTGCACAGGTGAAACGGCCTTCGGAGGTATTTCACGTCATCAGCGATTAATTAAGGCGCTACATCCGTGTTTCGAAGGACACGCTAGTCTCGTCATCACGCAGGTATAGCGAACTAACAACCACCGCTGTTGCTGTCGCTCTAACGCAGCTCATACCATTACTTACCAGCCAATCTATAACTAACCGACATTATGCACAATTACAGGGCAGCAGATGGTATGGAGTTGTTATTTCAGGAAACAAAAACGTTAACTCAGTGGTTGCACTACATCATGAACTTTTGTATGTGATGATGATTATGATGATGATGATGTATCAACAGGATCCTGGTCCTAATAAATCGCGATCCTGTCGCGAGAGGTCCTGGAAATACTGCTTTACGAGTCTAACAACCGGTGACGTCATGTGTTGTTAAGCACCGATTGGTCGAGCAAAACCAAATAGATTCATCTCAATGTAGTCAAGGTCCCCCAGCCTGATGGCTGCGGGCGCTGTTTACATGTTACTGATATTCAATAGTCTCGCCTTCAGGTCTGGGAGACCATAGTAGATTGAACTGGACAGGCATCCCAGATTTGGGATGCTCCAATCACAAGCCGTGTCTCTCGGTCTCTCTCGGTACTTTTGAGTCGTTGTCTCTCATTGGTCTATTCTACAAGTTCCGAAGAACTTGTCCAACCGGCCGAGTGATTTTTATGAGCCGGGCACACATTCTACGACACTCCGATTTGTTGTTTCACGCTGAGTGGCACCGTTTATCACACAGTCGACGAGGAAGCAGACACACAGCTGGTTCTTTTTTTACTGACTATCACGTAAACATACTATCGTGCAGCTACGCGATAAAAGCGCTGGTTGTAGTTCCAATTTGAACTTTTGAGACGCCGATAGTTCCAGAAGACCTTCAATGTGTTCTCATTGGATGCAGACCACTACAATGTCCATGACGTCACATGGAACCGAAGGGTGCGTATCACAAGCCAGCTTCATGAGCCAGGCGCAATTAAGGTCAATCCGGGTCACAACCTTTGTGTTGATTGGTCACGAAGATCAACGAACGTGTCTAATGAATATTCGGACGCGCCACTTTTAGACCTTGTCTGGCCGTAGACTATAGGGCGAGAAGCGTAGCGGAACCCCTAGAGTCTGGGACGCAGACTAATCTCAATGTATCCTTAAGCGTTTTTAACACCAACCCTTCGCACGAAATAGTTCCCGGATAAAATAGGCGTTTATGGTGGACATGTTGCTTGTGGTATCTTAGAATGTTGTTACCGCGAGTCAGTTGTTTGTAGTAAGCTAGGTCAATATCCGCTGTAATATCATCAATAAAGCCACCAATTGCTACCAGCAAGCAGACAGTTAGCCCATGTGCACTCGAGTGATCCAGCCACTATCGCTCACCCGCACTCATCATAAACTCACACATGTTAACACAGGTGGGCACTTACGTACTAACCAGCCACGACATTACCAATGAGTTCCTTCAGACTAACGATGTTCGTTTAGACACTCACATTAGTTCATACAAGAAATTTAAGATTAGAAATCCTGTACAATCTGAACAATATGCTTGTGTTTGTGAGTGATAATACAGTCCATGTGTTGCACAGGCTGGCGGGTTTAAGAACCAGCGTTTTCCCCCAGAAAAAGTTCTTCAATTATAAATCTTGTGTGAGGTGTTGTTTTGTAGGTTGCCTGGGGTTGAGTGTTTAAGTAGAAGCGTTCTCGACCGACTTCGCTTAAAGCATGCATGTGCTATAAATAAGTGCTTTTTTTATTTAGAATATCAAGCACAAAAGACGATCCAGGTACGACATTTCTTAATTAAACTAAAGACGACGTGGGCGGATTGGAACTTCCATGCATTACTTGAATAAGGTGAGCGAATGGGGTCAAAATATTCCCGCCAAAAGTAAGCGCTTTGGAGTTGTTCCGGGTATGACTCGGTATATAACACATTTCTGAATTAAACTAAAGACGACGTGGGCGGATTGGAACTTCCATGCATTACTTAAATAAGGTGAGCGAATGGGGTCAAAATATTCCCGCCAAAAGTAAGAGCTTGGGAGTTGTTCCAGCATTGAATCGCTAACACTTTGCTTGTACAAGTAGAATAGGGTATTCGGGCGTAGACTTGAGGTATTACAATAACAAAACTAAAACACCTACACCTCAGAAATTACAGGTCATAGCTTAATGCAACGTAACGCTGCCACCAGACGTGTTTTCGTACAACATCATCAGTTATTTTAGTGAATATGTTTTGTTGACAAACAACTCTACCTATTCACAGTCTTATATCGTCTTCCGACTCATTCTAGAGTTTTTATGATGTTGATCAAAGCATTAGATAACAGGGATCTGAAGTATTGGTCTCTGTAAGAAATAAGAGCGTTGGCGTTGTGTGATGGGTAAAAAACATCGATAACAAAAATGGCGGCATGTTGCGGTTATAGAACCGATGTTAACTTACGGTATATCATCAGTTAAATGTACATTTCTGACATCGACTCGACAGGTTGATGATTGGCACCCTTCTCCGTTGCAAAATGCCCAATTCAAAAAAGCGACACACATTAGGCAAAGACAGGATCTTAGAAAATAACATCTGTGTTTTACTCCTGAAATAACGATAAACATTGATGCTAGTGTCGGTTGTAAATGTACCTGTGAAGTGGGGTGATGTTGGACATGTGCCAAGTATAGGATGAGGTTTTCAAGAATGCTGAGAGGCTAAGTAACAAATATTGCCTGCACTGGGCGGGAAAGAGGTAAGTGGGAACGTACATACATACATACATACATACATACATACATACATACATACATACATACATACATACATACATACATACATACATACATACATACATACATACATACATACATACATACATACAGACATACACATACATACATACATACATACATACATACATACATACATACATACATACATACATACATACATACATACATACATACATACATACATACATACATACATACATACATACATACATACATACATACATACATACATACATACATACATACATACATACATACATACATACATACATACATACATACATACATACATGCATGCATGCATCTTCGCTTGGATTGTAGTTTTAGAGCCATCAGTACTATAATTATTTGTGACGGTCACATTGCCTGAGTCGGGTAAATATGTACTCCTCGGGAGAGAAACTACTCCGTCCGTTAACCCGAGGATCACATATCTGCCAGTGCCTGTGTTGCACCCTAATATCAGCCTGTTTGGCTTTATTATGAAACCCAGCAGCGCAGAACTTGATGCTCGATGGTTGGACGTACACTGTTTACTGCAGACATGTTGTAACAGTTGTTTCAACAATTACGGCTTGTTGCGAGAGACTCCGGGATTGGCATGTGTGCGTACTTGATGACTTCATGAACGTCGACTACTGGTCTTTCTCTGTGCTTGCATCACTTTTAAAATACAGTAGGGCAATATTTGTATGATCGAACCGCTATCTGAATCATCGTCCGCGCAGAACCAGTTGCCCTATATTGCTTGGGAAAAAATGCAATTCAATGCAAATAACAGAAATCATCAGCGAAGGTTAGTCACTGTATCCAGGTAAACAAGGCGCAACGCCCTACCTACAGTAACTTGAATGCAAAACAAATGAACATCATGGTATTTTGGTTTTATTAAAACGGATCAATATTGACTTTTACACAGTTGATGTTGAGCTTATTGTTAATATTGATTATCATGGAATTGATATTTTCTCCGCAACTGTAACTATTTCATTCCCGAACATCGTCATTTAAGCTGTCAATATGTAAGCGACCTGCCGAAATTATCAAAATGCCCTGTGTTTGGTGCACAAACTTTATGATGTGTTAACATAAGTAAACTCCCATTTGCGTCGGCGTTTGGGCAGATATCCATCAACAAACGTCATAGAAAAGGACCCCTGACTCGACAGTTCATTGTGAACTCGCACCGGAACCGGAATATCGTTTAAAGATGTATAGTCGTACTTCCTGTTCCTCGAAATCTCAACACTGCTTCATCCAAACTCTCAATCTCAACTCTGCCATCACCTGAATCAAGTAACCACTTGAAGGAAGCAATTTGGTATCCTGTTTCACCTGATATCCCGCCTACAAACTCGGACGAACTCGGTGTCACCAGGATCTCTTTAGAACCCAACCGCATTCAACCAATAGTTTTCGGGCGTGGGAGTCTGTGTTATTTCTGATAAATAGCACTTGGAAAATGTTGTACTAAAAATATGATTATAGGTTGTCCGAGTTGATGCAACAAGGCACGCGTGCGGGGTGGGTCGCTGGTCTAACATGGTGTACAGCGCAGCGCATGTGGTATGATGATTAAGAAGCTTCTTGATAACAGAATGCTTGTCGGTCCGGATTTATTAAACTACCATGACTGGCTCGAGACTGGGAATGTGGTACGTGTGGTAGCCGATGACCGGGGACTAACTTTCCTGCTATTCAAGAACTGACCATTTTGTTAGAAATAACTACTTCACTTCGAAGATTTCAAATTGTTTGTGGAACAATTGTGAGTGGATATTTAGCTAGGTATGTTTGCCGAATGAGGTAGGCTAGCAGGCAGGCAGATATGCACGCATCGAAGCACGTACATATGTCATGGGTTCATTCGTAATCTGGTTTTGTAAGGCGAATCGATGGGCGGACGATGTGTCACCCTGCAACCAACCAAGTAGATTCAAAACACACATCTACACAAGGCTAAATCGTATTTACTTTGGGAAACATCCAGATAAGTCGTTTTCTCGTGTTAACTACCCAAATATGGAAGCTCAGTTAGCCACCATTGACAGAAAGTGATTTGTATTGACGCTGGGCAAACCGCGAGGCGTCAAATTTGGCAAGGGTGTCGAGTTCAGCCGGGGACGCCACCCCCTCGTCTTTGAATGCGTACAGGCAGAGATGAATCAACTTGTCAGTTTGCTCAGTAGAGCGGTAAGACCTCGTTAATTACATATATACCGTTAATGGTTGTACGTAGGCATAGGATTCTCTATATTGATTGGTGTGTGGCATTCAGTGGGTGGGTCGGATGGGGGGGGGGGGGGGTGTTGGGGGTATTACGTTAATTTAAATATATTACGTGCACGTGGAACAAACTCATCAGCATCCTTATTTAGAACGCTTCTTTTGTAACTGTTCCAATTTATACCCACCAATACAATATCCACTCGCACCAGCCCTGCCTGGTCCGCACGCGGGAAGGGGTGACTCAGGGGCGTCTAGACAATGACGCTGACATCATCTGTATCAACCGCGTGTTGTGCAACGTGCAATGCGTTCACGGCATCAAATGTTGTTAATGCCAATGCCGTTCTTCTAACTCACTCCAACACATCGTTAAGCGTAGCGTAGCGTGCTGTATTCTGTCAGCTGGATCGTCATATGACCATATATGGCGTCTGTAACTGACATTGCCGAGCAGTGTTGGTCACCAGGGTGCATTGTGACGTGAACAATGATAAGCGGAGAAGGTGGGATGAATGAACGGGAAGCTATTGGCTGATACTTCAAACGCGCCCAACCTTCTTCATTTAGGTTACATTCGCAATCATGTTTTTGAAAACGATCTAAAGACATGATTTAGACGTTTGACAAGTTGCTTGCTCCCTCAGTGCAATCACAATGTATACACCATACATCCCTACTGAGTACCATGAGTCGCGTACACTCTCAGTGCGACCACAATGTATACACCATACATCCCTACTGAGTACCATGAGTCGCGTACACTCTCAGTGCAATCACAATGTATACACCATACATCCCCACTGAGTACCATGAGACGCATACACTCTCAGTGCAATCACAGGGTAAACACCATACATCACCAGTGAGTATCAAGAATCAAGTGCTCCCCCAGTTCTACCACAACGAATACATCCCCACTGTGTATTTTTAGTCACGTGATCCCTCAGTTACACCACTGGGAATACTTCGCCACTGTGTATCATGAGTCACGTGACCCCTCAGTAGAACCACAGGGAATACATCCCCTATGTGTATATCGAGTCACGTGATCCCTCAATACTTCAACAAGGAATGCATCCCCACTGTATATATTGAGTCACGTGATCCAACAGTACTAGCACAGGGAATACATTCTCACTCTGTATCTTGAGTCATGTGATCTCTCATTACTACCACAGGGAATACTTTCTCACTCTGTATATTGAGTCACGTGATCTCTTAATACTACCACAAGGAATATATTCCCACTGTGTATCATGTGTCACGTGACCCTCAATACTTCCATAGGGAATACACCCCCATGGTGTTTTATGAGTCACGTGATCCCTCAGTACTACCACAGCATATACATCGCCACTGTGTATTATGAGTCGCATACTCTCTCAGTACTACCACAAGGAATACATCCCAACTTTGTATTATGATTAGCGAGCTCCATCAGTACCCCCACAGGGAATACATTCATCAATTACATTTATTTTTTTTATAATGGTTGTACTTCATTGAGTGGGTATATGGTTGAATGAATGGCGGTGGTTGACATTCAGTGGTAGATATCATGTAAAGGTCTTGCAGCTTGCACGTGGAACAAACTGTTAAGTACCCTTATTTAGAACGCTTCTTTTTCAACCATTTTACGCCAGCTCTGATTGGTCCGCATGCGGGACGGGGTGACTCAGGGGCGTCTAGACAATGACGCTGACATCATCTGCATTAACCGTGTTGTGCTACACGCAATGTGTTCGTGACATTGCATGTTGTCAAAGCCAAAGACGTTCTTCTAACTCCAACAAATCATTAAGCGTAATATGCGGGATATGTACGATAAAAATGAACGGGAATTTATTGGCTGATAGTTAAAGTGCCTATCGCACGAAAAATCATGTCATTTTTTTCGCCAGATTGCGGAAATATAACCCAGAAGTACCTATTCTGTCTATGTATTAGTCGCCAAAGTGCGCGCTTTCGGATCGAAATTCGTCTTTAAAGATGAGTCTGGCGTATCGAGACGACGAGCTCATGAATTAATAATCTCCCTTACCTGACGTCAAACGCATGGTTGACCTAGATAATGGCTGCCGCAACGTTTTGGCGGGCGCGCTAATTTTCATCTTTTGCGCCAGATTACGGAAATATAACCCGGAAGTACCTATTCTGTCTATGTATTTGTCGCCAAAGTGCGCGCTTTCGGATCGAAATTCGTCTTTAAAGATGAGTCTGGCGTATCGAGACGACGAGCTCATGAATTATTAATCACCTTACCTGACGTCACACACATGGTTGACCTAGATAATGGCTGCCGCAACGTTTTGTCGGGCGAGCTAATTTGAACTGACATTTTATCAAATATTGGCCTTAACTGATCAGATGCGACGGTTATTGGACCGGTTTGAGTTTGTTGATCACATTATGAACTGTGCGATAGGCACTTTAAAACACGCCCAACCTTGTTAATTTAGGTAACAGACACAATTATGATTTTGAAAAGAAGAAACAGACTACGTTTTCGTTTTCGCATTATTATCGTGTAACCTGAGTACAACCACAGGGCATGTATAATACAGCCCCACATAACGACCGTCGCTACGAAAGTCGCATAGTTGGGTGAGGAAATTTAATGAACCATTCTGTTATTTCGATCATTATAATGTTCGTCATCATAGGTATTGTAGGATTTACCTGATCACGATCTCCTAAATCTTCATCAGCGTCACCTTGATCATTTGGATCTTGACTAGGATCTCATGAAGCATATCATTCCTGTGAGGTGATTATTCATTACCACACTATAACGTCCATTGCTGGAAGGCTATTTCGCGGGAAATGCATCAATAATTTACAACAAGATGTATGTTGTTAATTGTTTGGGATAGAACGAGCTCGCCTCGATTGACAGAAACCGTACGACTGCGAGCGCCGTAACTTCCTCTGTAAATTCAGATGTGTTCGTAGCCGGGGGTGAAGCAGTCGGCTGGTGTCATATATTGGGATTCTGTTAACGTCTGTCAACTCGCAACCAACGTTTAATTACATTCAGACCATTATTAACGATATTTGATTGATCAAAATATTGACCCACATTTTCACTGTGAGCACTATTTGACGACTTATGGTAAAAGGTAGAAACAATTCATTATTTTCTTCTGAAAATATCACATAAAGAAAATTTAGACCTAAACTAGGCTGTCAGGTACTGAAAGTTTTTTTAGCAATCGAACAATTATTCAGTGAGTATTTAAGAATTTTCTCATTTTGCGCGACCTTAAGTATTGTTTGTGTCAAGATTCTCTCAATTCCTACATTTCGTCCAAAATTTTAAGATCGTATCATTAACTTGTGATCATCATCGTATAACAGAATGAGTTATTTAGAGACATACAAAAAGGAATGACAACAATAGCTTGGCTTTTCGCAAAGTTAATAAATAACAGGATAAAAAAATCCCAGACTCGGGCCTTTCATTTGGCTGAATGTGTCGCTCCCTAAATAACGTGTAACAGTTTAATGACGGGACGGCGGTCGTTAAGGCATATGGGGGCGGGGCCATGTTTTTTTCGTGAGTATTTGGTCGCGTTAAATGTCAAGTAAACACCATGCGGAGAAGGAGAATACTAGGAACGCAAACAGCTATCCTTCGAATGTGCGCACGAGGCCACTCATGCGAGGCGTCTCGACGTCACACGCGAATCACGCCATGCTTTAACTACTAACCAATTATACATCAAAAGGAGGATGCAACCCAGCATTGACGTAACCGTCAGGTATGCTACATGTTTGACCTTGTAGACTCAGTTTTATGTGAGTATAACGAGTCTTTGCGAGAGCGCTGGTGTGGGATATGGCCTGCCACAGCTTGCAGTTTGTAGGCGGGTCAGGCATGGTTTCTGTCTGCAGGTGAAGTATAGGAAATTCACAGGTCAACCGTGATATACTGCTCAAACTCCGCGAAATACGTTATGTGAAAACAACTATGGTTATAGTGTAGTTAAATAATTAATTTGTCGTGTTGACCGCTGATTTGCGTGCGGTTATTTGATATGTTCGGTATGCAATTCACCGGTACCATTTTGCTAAGGCACCGTTGCCAAAAACGAAATGAGCCTTAATCTATATGATTCAATACCTGCCTCAGCGTGTATAGCTACATTAGTAGAGTGCTCACATTAATAGCTATAACCTGAACAAACAGCAGACTCATCGAAAACTAACTGGTTCCTTTCAAAATAACTGTTCATCTTTAAATCTACGACCTGCAACTACCTCTTATCCATGTGACATCTCTAATGTATTGGTCCTTATCCAAAGACTGTCACAAAATCACCGACAGCCTATACTTCACCAATTATATATCACTCATTCATCGTCCGTCACTTATTCAGTCCGTCACTTATCACTAACTGCCCCAAATTCATCGTCCGTCACTTACTCACTGTCCGTCTATTATCACTAACTGCCACAAATTCATCGTCCGTCACTTATTCACTGTCCATCACTTATCACTATCTACCCCAAATTCATCGTCCATCACTTATTCACTGTTCGTCACTAATCACTAACTGCCCCAAATTTATCGTCCGTCACTTATTCAATGTCCGTCACTTATCACTAACTCACAAATTCATCGTCCGTCACTTATTCACTGTTCGTCACTTATCACTAACTGCCACAAATTCCATGTCAGTCACTTATACACCGACCTCCATTAATTCACCAAATGCAAGTTATTCACAAAACCATCTCAAATAATTGTATGATTTCTTACCAATCAAAAAACACCAGGGAAGCTTACCGACATCGTACAAGACTCTAATAAGGTCACATCTGGCCACTCCTCGTTGCATCGAACGACGAATTCAATTAATTCACGTCTCACCTTGTTGGCACAGAAAAACGCTTCCGTGTGACATGACGTTTAACCCTACATGTTACCCTAGCTACAGTCTTTATACGCGACCTTCCTACTCTCACAAAACCCTCTCTTCCACCCTTCAACATCTATGCACTCGTACAACTATGCCACCATTTTGTCAGCAGACGCGTCATGAACAACTAGAGTCATACGACCATAGAGCGGGCAGCTGGATCTACTGAAAAGGTACTATTGTAATCGATGAGCAACCTTAACGCACCCGGTCCTATTGAATCGCTCTGTTGTCTCAGGTGCTATCATATCCCGTGTTCCGCGGGGCTCGGCTTTGTAACGTCCAATTCGTTTGTTTTATATTGAATATAAAATGCCAGGTAAGCAGGGAAGGCAGGGGGCTATGTGGCATGACCGTGCGACGAATCAATGAGCCTGAAGCCAGAGTAAATGGCTGTGTGTTGTAAATCACAACTTAGGGCGAGTACACACCCATTGTTATCTATTGGAGTGACGCCAGGATAGCGACAGTAATGTTTTAATGGGGATTGAATGTGTGTAAGCGGAAGTCATAGGCTCTCAGACCATGAAGAAGGAAGAGGGTTGAGAGTTTTAACGGGGCCGAATTTAAATGATATAGCCACACATCGACACCACAGACTAACGCATGACGTGACTTCAAACGCCTGAAATATCCGATATTATTATAACCGTACCCTGCAAAATGAAGGCAGAAGATGCCACTCTAGGCGACCTGGCTGTGTTATGAAGGTGTTGACTGAGAGTGTTGTCTGGTTGGTGGTAATCAGCTCGAGTGTATGGTGTGCACTCTTTGTACTCTAAGGTTAACGTGGTCCAGGTAGATACTTATATTTGATCCCTCCTACACTCTCAGTACCTGCCACGCTGCTTATGTACAGAATGAAACCGTGATCACATGAAATCGTCCCTCTATCGTCCGACAGAATCCATGGAGTAAAGAGTTACTCAACACAGAGACAAATTAAGTCGTGTTCACGTCACCTGGACATTCAGTGATGCTACGAATCGATGACACGCCGTTTACAGTGAATGTCCAAATAGGAAGTCATAAAACATTCACGTTAATGAGAGGAAGAGGCTGCAGACGGTAGGGTACCACACAACAGGTGGTCTACGCCGTTAACATCGTGTTGACAACTCTGCACGAAACAAGTTGTGGTTGATCGCTTACGTGCGCTATACTGTCCTGGTTCACACACACACATACACACACACACACACACACACCGCACACACACACATAAACATATATATAGCATATATATATATATATAGATATCCATAGAGAGATATATATATATGATATCGTAGATACGACTATATATATATAAATAATATACCGCATATTCATATATATTAATATATATAAGTATATACACATGTGTAATTATTTACGTATATATCAATATTGATATATAGAAAATCTATATATACACACTATATATATATATATATATATCTATATGCATACATATATACATATTTTTCATATATAGATATATATATATACAGGCATATATATATATATAATATATATTATATACAATATATATATATATATAAGGCACCGGATATATATAAATATATATATATATATATAGATATATATATATATATATATGGTCATAAAATTTTGCAGTCCATTCTGGTGTCAGAGTGACATGACTGGTGCCTTTAACCGCCAGCATAACACTTCATCAATATAACATTACCTGTCACCGTTTAAACATAACATAGCAAAGGGCTTTGGCAACTTAATGCACTTCCATGACGATATGAAATCGTAGATGACGACTACGAACAGAACCAACGGCACCGCAACTCCAAGAGAAATGTGACCTGACAGATCAATATTGACCTAAAGAAAATCTAGTTACACACTATGCACCAACGCAAACAGCTGTTTCAACAACACCAATGCACCGTAGTAAAAACAACTTAGGAAAACAAAATATTAGTTATTAATGACTTCGACAATACAAGCGCAATTATGAAAGGCACCGGATATAAAATATAAAAAATTCAAATGTTATGGACAGAAATAAGAAGCAGAAATTGCCGAGCTAAGTCATCAATGACAGAGACGTCAGCAGCAGATGATGACAAAAGAGACACCAAAAGCTGAATCATCGATGACAGAGACACCAAAAGCATAATCATCAATGACAGAGACACCAAAAGCAGAATCGTCGATGACAGAGCCAACAAAAGCAGAATCATCGATGACCGAGACACCAAAAGCAGAACCGTCGATGACAGAACCATTGGAAGCAAATTATCGCATATAGAGATACAAAAAGTCGAACCATCAATGACAGATAGTTCAGAAGCAGAACCATCAATGACAATAGTTCAATAACAGAACCATCAATGGCAGTGAGCTCAAAGCAGAACCATCAATGACAGATATGTAATAATCATAATTAGTAGGGAAATCAAAAGCAGAATCATGAAAGACGGAGACATCACAAGCAGAATCATGAAAGACGGAGACATCACAAGCAGAATCATGAAAGACGGAGACATCACAAGCAGAATAGTCAAAGACGGAGACATCACAAGCAGAATCATGAAAGACGGAGACATCACAAGCAGAATCATGAAAGACGAAGACATCAAAAGCAGAATCATGAAAGACGGAGACATCACAAGCAGAATCATGAAAGACGGAGAAATCACAAGCAGAATCATCAAAGACGGAGACATCACAAGCAAAATCATCAAAGACGGAGACATCAGAACCAGATTCGTTTATTACTGCAACTGTCACGTTAACATCAAAATCTTGCTAGGAAAACCGAACATTCATAACATGGTTAACAATGAAGGAAATATCAGAGTAATTGCAGCAGTTACGCCATCAGCACCACGATTAGGACCTTTAATTGACGCACCTGTAATGGGCGATTCGTTATTACAAAGGTAACGAAGAGGCGGCCCCCCGCGAGGCTGACAAGGTAATCACCTGCCACGGACACCTCGGCAGCATAAACCACGAAAAAATCACCGTGTGCAGTTTGTAATCTATATGTGGAGAATCTACTGGTAGCCGCTGATAAACTAATGTAAATTGGACGTGCGTTGACAGACCAGCGACGCCACTGTCCACCTAACTACAGTTATTGTACCATTGACCTCGCTAGGAACGAGGCGCCTGGCTGTTTTATGTTGACCCAAGAAAAGTAATTTTCTCTCCCTATAACGGCGGGATCAAAGCGAACAATAGCTGTAGGAAGTCACGTACGTGTGTAGATCTCCATGTATCTTTGAGAAGACCAATTAGGGACTTCCTGATTCGAGTTTACCCTGGCTCACATCATACACTTTATACTGCGTATATAGCCGGGAGCGGCGGGTGTGATACAAGCCCTATATTTGCTCCATTGTGGCTGGGAACAACTAATATTAGCTATTGTCAGACGACCAGCTGCTTAGAGCTGTCTAACATTAGCACTTTTACGACACCTGGCCTCACCGAGCCTCGTTATTAACTCAGGTATGATCACAGCACAAAACGGGATGTTGATACAGAACTTTATAACGGGTTGCCATTAACTTTAGGGGTTGTTATATGAACACAAAAAACACACTCCAAGCAGGTATTTAAATTTTATGACGAGATAACGGAAGCCAGTGAGTGCGGTGCGTTAGGGTTGTTTTGGGAAGGAATGCGGGGAGATGGTGGATGTTTGTACGTGGTGCCTCGGACTAGGATCCGGAGCCAGGAATGGTCCCTCCTGTATCACGCCTGCATACCACCACGTACAACAAGGCGACGTTCACGCTGGCTTGGTACATCCCGACCCTCGCTATGTCGTCCGAACATCCCACTCAGGCGGATATCATTAATTTGCTTGTAATATTGCCAATAGAAAATCGGTATGATTTCCACCATGGATGACATACTAGGGTACGTTAAAGCCTCTTGCATAGCCAGCTATTGTTGGAAAGATAATCTTATTATTCCGGGCACGAGCTGACCCGCTGTCCCCTGCCAAGGCCATGGTGAGATTGCTACCGCTGCTCTTGACAGGTGAACCAAGTCACTGCCTGACATCGTCCACCTGCCTCTAAAGCAACTGGTTGGGTGCACAGAAGACAGCGTCACAGGCGGGGCAGTGGCGACATTATTGACCTGGCGAATAGCCAAATTACGCTCGCCAATGAATACGTGAGCGAGGAAACGAGTGGGTGGATGAGTGACTGAATTGATTGAGAGGATGAGTGAAGGAGAAAGAGTCTGAGTAATTGAGTGAGTGAGTGAGTGAGTGAGTGAGTGAATGTGTGTGCGAGTGGGTGAGTGAGAGGGTGAGTGAATGAGTGAGTGAATGAATGTGTGAGTGCGTGAGTGAGTGAATGAGTGAGAGAGTGAGTGAGTGAATGAATGAATGAATGTGTGAGTGAGTGAGTGTATGAGTAAGAGAGTGAATGGGTGAGTGAGGGGGTGAGGGGTTAGGGAGTGAGTGAATGAATGAGTGTATGAGTAAGAGAGTGAATAAATGAGTGAGTGAGTGAGTGAGTGAGTGAGTGAGTGAGTGAGTGAGTGAGTGAGTGAGTGAGTGAGTGAGTGAGTGAGTGAGTGCGAGAGTGAGTAGAGAGGGACTGAGTGCGTGAGTGGTTGATGAGCAAGCGAGTGAGTGAGTGAGTGAGTGAAAGATTGAATAAGTCCCGATTGATGAGTGAGTGAGCGAGTGAGTGAGCGAATGCACGCGTATCTGAGTGAGTGAGAAGTGCGTGAGAAGGCGTAGGGAAGGCTAGCCAATATCTATTAGTCATTCGATGTCATACATGAGTGAGGTCAGGCCATCGATGGGACCATTGCGTACTTGAGGACAGGAGCCGGCTCATTAAGTGGCTTACACGCCCCCGCATTAGTACGGAGGGCTTACAGTATCATCGACCTACTATGCTCAGTCTAGGCTTCCCAAGAATATTAGTGATCCCATGGCAAATAGTCCGTCTCTCCCTCGCAGGGGCTCAGCTTCCCCATCCATAACGTCAAGTAACCTCACGGAACATTTTGTAACACTGATCATCATTTTCAAATGTGTATTTTGCAGGAAAGAGATTTTGCTGGCGCGTTTTCGGAGAAAGCCGGCGGTTTATAGCATTGGTGTAGGAGTATATATATCCCTAGGCCGGGTGTGTATTTGCCTGGCTACCAGGTGAACGCTCCTTCGGCGAGGCAGTAAACAGGTAAATACGGTCAGCTCATGATAGACTCCTCGCCACACCGATAGACGCATTCTGTTTAATTATGCAGTCGTCGCGACTTACTCCTGGGTACGAGATACATGCATGCAGTATGGATCACGCGGTCTGTCGCTGTACTCACTCACCCCATCCCCCCCCCACCCCCCACACACGCTCAATTCATTCCCGCACGACAAATCAATCCTTCAGTTATTTTTTAGATTGCAGAATTAATAACAATCTGGATAATCTTCATCAACTCGACTCGATCTCTCACGGCCATCTCTAAAGCTGGCTTCCAGGGCATCATCCCTGGAGTTGCACCGGGTGACCCTAATCAGGTAGTAATGATCTATGCTCCCTGTCAGATTGCTTGAATGTGCACCACATGTGTTTTGCTAACTGGTAGCGTGTATGATGGAATCTATTTATCACTTTCGGCAGCAGTTCCCCTCATCACTATGCAAGTTCGAAGCAGCCACCTCGTAACTGTATAACGGATGGCGTTATAAATGTTGCCGGCTTGCCCTGTCAGTTCGCCTTCGTGCCGCGTGTGCCTCTATCTACAGCTGTCAAGAGGCCGCTTTTTGATGTGAAGAGATAGAATTGGGGAATTCCTACGAACCATCGGCAGCATATGTCGCTTGTTATCAGGTTATACAGGTATGTGGCCACGGACAGAGCATTCAGCCACGTGCTCTACCATCCCAACCCCGCCCACGAAGCTGACAAATGCAGTGACGCTACAGACAATCCGCACTTAAACATCGGCCTGTATTCCTATCCTCAAATCATAGCTTGAGTGTGTGGATGACTTCAACATCCCTTTTTGAACCGCGCGTCATCATATGACGGCAATTGATATCGTGATCATGCCGTTACCTGACGTACCACGTGCACTCGGTGAATACCCCACCCACAGAGGCTGCTTAGGAATGGATCTGTGGACCGTAACCACATCTCCCTAGCAACGATTCACATGCCTGTAACGCGTTAACCTTCCGATGTCCCGTGATATCAGCACGTACGCCCCCGCGGGTTCAACCGGCGAAATCGTCACGTGATCTGGTTATTCAGTCAGCCGACAGCGCGTGGTGTGGTTACACTTGGGGAAGCAATACGTCGCTAGCGTCGCTGCGATCAGACTTTAATTTTCTTCACGCGGAGTGTTTTAGCCGTGTTTAAGTTGATGGCTTGCATACGAGTATTTAGTGGGAGCGGATGTTTGTGAGTGCGCTCATACGCTAGACATTTTTACTCAACCCGAAAAAAAACCAACATGCATGACGTCATGTCAAGCTCTGGTTGGTGTCAAAAGTGTCACGTCCGGGGCTCAGTGTAGCGAGCCAGTGCCTCCAATGCAAAGCAATATAACTGGTCTGATTCACGAAGTATACACCGACAAAACATTGATATACCGCTAACAAATCTCAAACCGGCTTGGCTAATTTTCTGTAAACTGATGGCCAACATGTGGAAATAGTAGAAGAGTTTGGGTACACATACTGCCACACGAGGCTATATCTGCTGATAAATGAACAGCCTACAAGGGTTTCGCAGTTTGACAGACAAATAGCTACAGTGACTTACTGCGCATGAGAGATGAAAACAGTGATAAGTCACATACGGCAGATGAAAACGGAAATGAATGGGCCGAACCTGATTACAGGAGAGGGATATTGACTTACAAAGAAAAATATGCGCACAAAAGTGTGTAACTTATATTAGCAGAAGTATTGGTTTACTAGGTAGACAAACACAAGTTGATAAAACAATGTTTTACTGAGTTAGATCAGAGGCTCACGACATGACCATATGATGTCTCGGCGAGCGGTTCTTACTCGCTCCTAAAAGTCATAATATGCGGCAAACTGCTGAAGTTTCGCCTCTCCTTTTTGTAATAGTGCACAGAGTGTTTATAGAGGAAGAGGCGGGAGTCACACCATCGCTAGACTACGACCGGTTATCGGGTTGCACGCAAAAATGGTGTTCATTCTGTACATAGTTTCGTGGGGAACACAAAAAAAGCACTAATCCAATAAGTACGTACAAAGGAGGGACCGGATTTGGTGTTGAAAACTATGGACGAGTTTGGACAATAATACGAGTGTGCAAAGTTCATCGAGTCCCAGTGTGTAAGATGTCTTGAAGCTTGACTAACGCCTTTTTAACACTGGGTAAAGGGCTAGACATCCCTGTCACATGTCGGCTTTGTAAACACACGTTGCTTGATAAACTGAAGTATCGGGACATCTATTGAAGAGTGGGCAGGTGGATCTGAGATCGCCTTTCAACAGGGCAGGTGATTTGGCCTATGTGTTGGTCTCTAGCAGCACACACGAGGTCCTCAGGTAAGGATTGTATCTGTGTGCTGGTATCTAGCAGCACACACGAGGCCCTCAGGTAAGGATTGTATCTGTGTGCTGGTCTCTAGCAGCACACACGAGGTCCTCAGGTAAGGATTGTATCTGTGTGCTGGTCTCTAGCAGCACACACGAGGCCCTCAGGTGAGGATTGTATCTGTGTGCTGGTCTCTAGCAGCACACACGAGGTCCTCAGGTGAGGATTGTATCTGTGTGCTATCCTCTTGCAGCACACACGAGGCCCTCGTGTGAGGATTGTATCTGTGTGCTATCCTCTAGCTGCACACACGAGGCCCATTACTGCAGATACCTACAGTCTTTCATAGATCATGTATTTACCTATATATGTCAGGGGCAAGTTCATAACGTGTACGTCAGAGCCTTATATAATACCTGGTGCTGCTAAACTGTTAGCAAATCCACAACACCCATGTAATAGTATTGGCATGGGTGACGTGCTGTCGTAAGAGTCTGGAGCTGATTAGTTGGCACATGGTGAGTCCTGCTCGAGCTGGAGGGCTACAGAACCTGATGATTCGTTGTCAAGGTAATGCTAGGCTGGGCAGACATCCGTCTCCTGATGTGTGAGTGATGTATATTGTTGACTTGAGACGGCAGCAGTGACTTGGGACGACGACGTGGAGTCAGGCTGAGCATTTGCGAGGGCTTCTTGTAAAGGTTGCGTTCTGCCTCCTCCTCCTGTTGGGCCTGGGCCAACTCCATCTGACGAGCTCGCTCTAGTCTGTGGAGGCGCTGCTTCTCTAAGCGATGTTCTATTCGTTCTATCTGTTTCTGTTGCAGAGTTTCTTTGCGCATGTTCATCCTCATGATATCTTCTGTGATCAACCGTTGACTCGCTGCAGCCGAGTAGTTCAACGCTACCATCGACCCTTTACCTCTGCCAAGAGAGTCTTTAAGCGTGAGGTTAAAATTTTTGAGGTGTGTTTTGACGCTGTGGTCGGCTGCTTCCGCGGTCAAATCGCCTTTCAACACATCAGCTTCCGTATCATTACGAGCTTTGGCATCGGGAGAACCATCTATGTGTTTGTCTGGCGGTGGGCAGTGCGAGGAACCATGGCAACAGGACGGTTGGTCATCGGTCGTACGCGGATGGGTTTTCTCGTTCGACGCGCTTCGTGAACGCTGCACCTTTGTTTTAAGATCATCTATTGAACATATGTGAAGCATCCTGTGGTGTTTGCTGGCCTCTACCGGGTCTTCCTGCACGACGACAGGCTTCTTGCCGGAAGGATGACGTGGATGTGGGAGGCTGGCGGGGATATCTGGGAATGTTAGCGTACCAACGCTCGGTACAGGGTTGTAGGTGGGAACCCTCGTAGTAGCGCGAGGTACGCGCAGGTCTTCGCTGTATCGCCTCTGTCGTAGAGATGGCTGGCGCTCACGGGAAGCGTCGTTCACGACGCGTGGGGCACTTCTCCATGGCTGCCTCGTAGATGACTTCCCTCTCTCCTATTGACACGACAACATCATTAGCGCTTATGCAGCTATAATGTAAGGAGTTCATCCTTGTTACTTTAGCACCGCAATTTAAACACGTTACTGGTCGGTACATGATCATGGAGCTAACGTGTATTTCGCTGCTTAGAGAAGCAGGCGACAAAAACACGCGAGGGTAACTAAATAACTTACCGATTGCGACTTGCGGTGTTGCGCGCGCAGACGGACACCCATAGTGTGCATCCGTTCGTCCATTTCCTGCGTCTCCGCAAAAGACACCCGCTTTGACGTCATGACTGCCTGCGTCTTTTCCACGCGTTGCTGATGTCGCGTTCATGCGGGCATACAAATTACACCTTCAATCGCCCTTTATCTTTCAGACAACTTGACAAAAGACGATGTTCACCAGGGAATATGCCCGGCAAACGCCCTTTCGTGTTATGCACATATTCGCTGTTTTTTTGTCTGGGCAGATGGATCTAAGCTTGCCAGACGACCGGGTCGATTAAAACAGTGCAGAGCAATGCACCCTTTTATTCAGCGGTTCATACCGGGTAAGTCCGATTAAACTTACAAGTTCTGAGAGAGCCAATCTCGTTTGTAACTCGCTAAAGCCTACCAGTCATAATTATCCGAGCACCACGTCTCAAATGGATTCACATCGCTCCTGTATAAGGCTATAGACATCGTTCACATCTATGTTTTGTCCTTATTCTGGCAATAACAAGTATAAAAGCTCTTTTCATCACAAAACACACGTTGCTTGTTTCTCGATGTTCATATATTCACCTTCAATAAAAAGAGACTATCATACAAAGCTCTTTGAAGTGCCCCTGATGTACCATGATTGCAACACAGCTCACATTTCAAAGTATAGATACTGAGCAAAGAAAATATATAAACACTCATTTTGGCCTTGTCGAAAAAAACCCACAAAGACTGTTTACAGTTGTTGCCAGTAGCGGGTCTCTTTTGATATAGTTCCCTGGAAGAAATTATATATATTATGGTGTGACGCACGAGGAAAACTAACTGTTAGTGGCACAGTAGAGACCACTTGGACAGGTACCTCACGAGCCGCAGTAGTCACAGCCACCACTTATATGTGGGTCTGTATGTAGGTGAAGCCGCTTAGTTTATGGCTGTATGTAACGATACATGTCAGAGTAGATTGCTTGCTGCTTGATAAACAGAGACACGTACAGAAGATCGCTATGGCACTTAAGTTATCCAGGCAACAAGAGTGACGTCACATGAGGTCCAAGCACGCGGCCGGGCAATATTTCACCAAAGCCAATGTCTGGTAACAACGCTGACTGTCATACGAAATACATATTACATGAGACTTCTTACAGAAGCCTAGCTATTAACGCCCCTCCGATCTCGTGGTTTCTTACAAGGCAGGAACTGGCAGATCCGGCTCTGTTGATTGATAAGGCGCTGATGTGCTGGCGATGGGCTGTTGTGTTATAGGCCAGGTGTGTGGATGTTGATTTAAGTGGATGTACTAAAATACAGGTGTGTGGATGTTGATATGGGCGACTGTGTCATAGGACAGGTATGTGGGTGTTGATATGGGCGACTGTGTCATAGGAGAGGTGTGTGGATGTTGATATTGGCGGGTGTACTAAAAGACAGGTGTGTGGATGTTGATATGGGCGGATGTACTAAAAGACAGGTGTGTCGATGTTGATATGGGCGGGTGTACTAAAAGACAGGTGTGTCGGTGTCGATATGGGCGGCTGTGTCATAGGGCAGGTGTGTGGGTGTTGATATGGACGGCTGTGTAGGGCATAGGACAGGGCAGGTGTGTGGGTGTTGATATGGACGGCTGTGTCATAGGGGTGTGTGGGTGTTGAGGACGAATGTAAAAGACAGGTGTGGGATGTTGATATGGACGGCTGTGTGTCATAGGGCAGGTGTGTGGGGTGTTGATATGGACGGCTGTGTCATAGGGCAGGTGTGGGTGTTGATATGGACGGCTGTGTCATAGATATGGACGGCTGTGTCATAGGGCAGGTGTGGGTGGTTGTATGGACGGCTGTGTCATAGGGCAGGTGGATATGGACGGCTGTGTCATAGGGCAGGTGTGTGGGTGTTGATATGGACGGCTGTGTCATAGGGCAGGTGTGTGGGTGTTGATATGGACGGCTGTGTCATAGGGCAGGTGTGTGGGTGTTGATATGGACGGCTGTGTCATAGGACACTGATCTAGGTCAATGCCGCTCTTTAACTTCTGATCAATCTCCTGAAAACCAATAATAAGTGAATTATCCAATCATGGTATCACTCACAGTGACAGTTCATCCAACAAGCCGTTGGTTATTGCAACATCATGAAATTGCATAAAAAAGTATATTGCACATTGTAAATTAACACCAGTGTTCGACTTACTATCGAGTGAATTAACAACGCTGCCTGACAAATAAGAATGTGGGCTCACAGCGTCATCGTTTATCGGAGCTATTAATATATATAACAGAATCTTAATCAACACTTCTGCTCGGTGAGAATATATACACCTTTATATAAAAAACCCACTACCGGCAGCCAATTTAACTACTAGCGTCGGCATCATCAACATGGCCGCACGTAGTGGTACAGACAAGCACCATATTTAGATAAATGCGTCACCATCATGTTGTACGGAGCCATAGCTCCCATTTAAGAGCAATTACTTGCAACCCATATACGTTACAAACAGTGCCTGGAGGTGAAGCCAGAAACTCAACCTATTGAGCGTTGTATGACCGATGGACAAACGATGACCAGCGCGATAAGGTACCAGTTTGTACCATATATAGGCGCCAGGCAGCATAGCTAGCGGCTCAGAGCCACATATATGCTGCCATTGTCAGGAATTAGAGCCATGGGGAGCCGCGTAGCTTGAGATCCTTTCCAATTAGGTCGTGGAACATGCAGCCTCATTACATTGCCTTATCGGAGTCCTGATGAACCTGGCGATGTAATAACAGCCACAATCGACCTGCTCGGGATTTAGATAATAGATGTAGTGTCGTAAGTTCGTTAGGCATAGCTATCGTCATTCTCTATGTTGCATTGATGCGTGATTGACTATATATCATGTCCCAACAAACTGGAGGAGGACATCGTTCAGGGACTCGCTATAGCAGTATCTTAAAGGCAAGTTCCACCACGTGGTTTTACAAATTCTGATAATAAATAACTGTCTTACATCCAAGCTGATAGATTTTAAGGTCATATTGTGTTTCGTCGAATAGGTTCAGCAGCTGTACGTCAATGATTTTGCTTTGCCGTAGACCCAATTCTTCGATCTGCCTGATGCACTGTTTGACCCGACGTTGATCATCCGCTGTGTGTCTAACTGATATCCAGTCCAGTCGACTTCCGTTACTCGACCGCGACGTTACGCTTCATGACGTCATGACGGTTAATTAGCCTGGAATCTGTGCAACGTACATTTCAAACCGGGGTCGTTGACATAGCACTCGCTGCATCCATGGGGTACATAGAAACATAAAACATTTCATATGATTTCAATTTTCTGGCGTCGCTTCCAGGAAGCAATGTCATTGATATGTCACGAGAGAGCATGGTGCTCTATGGCAGGGCATGGCGTAAAGTGGTGCGGCAACATACAACATTACAACAACACCTTCCTATAGTTCACATCTCACGGGCAAGAACGGCGTAACGGTCAGCGCTTGTTGCGTATTATTAAGTAGGCTGATTTTATGCCACCACGCGGCAGCAATTAACTCCTGACTATATGCAATGACGAGAAACATCAAATAACTCGCCTTGGCCTTGCCTATATCGAGAACAAAACATCATGGAAGAGGCAGACGTCACTTTCCGGTTTCAGTAATGGAGGTCGTTAACAGATATCCACTGAATGGCTCGCTAAGAACAGTGTGAATAATACATATATCTATCTATAACTTGAAATGAAAGGTGTGGGCTCAGATACTGTAATTATGCACACTCACCACACGCACACACACACACACACACACACACACACACACACACACACACACACACACACACACACATATATATATATATATATATATATATATATATATATATATATATATATATATATATATATATATATATATATATATGTGGAAGTGTCTGTGTGTCGTTGTGTGTGTCTGTGTGTCTATGTGTCTGTGTCTGGGTGCGTATTGGTATACTCTCTCACACACATACTCACCAACACACAAAAACAAACATTGCTATTCCCGTCAAGTCGACTGCCACATTTCTGTTTCCGGTAGGGAGCGAACAAATCAGCCCTGGTCGAGTACTCTCTCACGAATAGTGGTCAAGTTACTCCATTTACGACAATCATTTCTCACTCAGGCCTTGAACTAAATACTGTCGATCGTCTTGAAAGTGTAATCAATAGCCTGACGCCAAATTTCCGTGTTTTATATATGGATATTCGTTCCACAAACGTCAGTCGCGGGGTCGAGTAACTTGGGGGGGGACGGGGGGGGGGGGGGGGGGGGGGGGGGGGTCAAGTTACTACCATTTACCGACACGATTTCTCGACTCAGGCCGTGAACTAAATACTATGTCGATCGTCTGGCAAAGTTATTTCAATAGCCTGACGCCAAGTTGTGTACTACGTAAATATATATCGTCGATAAATGAGATGAATATGCTTATGCGGCCTATTTTGGTTATCCACTGTCTCGTTATTATTTAGCAATTGTCAAATGAACTTTTAGAATCACAACGGGGGGGCGGCATGCTGAATTTAAGCTTGTCGTGATATGACCGTCACACGACGGTAATATAAATATATACCATCGTGACGGCCTCCCGACGGGTTTTGTTGACCTCATACTTGTAGGATGGGGTATGCTCTTGCCATTTTTACCTTGTATGACGGGTACAGGTTTTTGAGATCCCGGGGCACACCCCTACGCAGGACAAGGCCAAGTGCCCCCTCCAGACTGCGGGAATCATAAGTGTTATCTTTTTTTAAATGTCAATGTGATATCGTTGAATACATATCGCCCTTCAAAGTAGATATTTCCAAAAGATAATGATTGACAAAATGACACATATACTTGAATAATAAAATTCAGAAAGAAAAAGTTCGCTTGCGAAGAACCTTGTCTGCGCATGCGCGCAGAACCCGTTCTTGTCGTTCAAAATAAACATGAACTTTTCAGAATTTGTGTGGCCGGATTAAATCGCCCTTGACGAAATCTCACCCGTAAACTAACTCAACTTGTTAATAAACATTCATTTATGTGAAAAATTATTCTTCATATGTTCATTTGTGTAATTATCGTGTATAATTGGAACTCATGTATCGTTCACGCGCATTCGGTTACGATCTTTGCACGACGACAATAAGACGTCGTGCGCGGCTAGTCGTGTAGCTATGTTAACCAGCCAGACATATGTAAATGTACACGCACACTCGCACACATCAATCACCCATTCACTCCTGTCATGAGCTACCCACATCCACCCAAACCCACCCACCCACACCAATTCGACGAAATTCGACGGGAATGGGCAAATAGCCGAAATACGACATGCAGTTGACGCTAGAGCCAAAAAAAGTAACTCCCCTCGGTCGCGACATAATTGTATACCGTTCGAAGGCTGTTTACGTTCTCTGGTAACGGTCGACGTTCCCATTACCAAGAAAGGATTACAACTGAGGCATTTTTGCAATTAAACAAAAACGGAATTGGACCGAAATCACCGAAATATGCATTTGTTAGGAACGACATCTGATATTCTCCTAGCCTTCTGAGTAGAGATATTTAAGTACATCACCGTCCGACTGGGGCTTTTATGCTCCCAGCTGGTTCGTTGGGGTTTGTCTGGACACAGTTGAGGTGAAGTAAGTTCATGATTGGTTTGTGTTCTGACAACTGTATGGCTTGCTGGTGGATGGGTGAACATACTCATTAGCGATATGATAGCATGCTATCACAGCGGTGGCCTATCACCGCACTTAAGGTGCTCTCTGGTAACGAGACCTTAATTGGACCAGATTCAAATCTGCGTTACAGCAGCATTTATAGATGGTGATCTCAGCCAGGGTTACTCGTTCCCCTCGGATCAATTCCCTGTAGAAAAAAACCTCGAGCGAATTATCCGATCCAATCGACAGCGCTTTCCGGGAAACAGGCTGTTGGTTCAATAAACACGGGTTGAAGCGATCGGCGGATAGTGTTGTTGCCGATGCTTTAATGTTAACAAGAACAGCCAGGGATATTATTCTTGGCGGGGGTGGGCGCTTGTTAGCATGGTACAGCTATGGGCGCGCCCAGACCCACCCCCGTCGTGATGCACTGAACTGAAATGAAACAAAACTATAATTATCAAAGAGTCGTATTTTATCTGGAAATCCATCTTGGTAGAATCGTGGGTCGACGAGCCGTGAAGGAGCGATGCCATCGATCTAGCGGGCACCGCTGAGAGAAACACATGATCTAGATGGAGAACGTTCGGTGAATGCGCGATCAACACAAATAATGTGTCTCCGCGAACTGGCGGATCTGGCAGAAAGACACCGGCTGAGTAGTGACCGTGTTAACGACGTGTCTGGCCGCAGGCTGGATGGCACCCGCTCTTACTGATTGTCAGTGTTATGTGAGTGAGAGAATGAGTAGGAGTAGTGAGTGAGTAGTGAGTGAGTGAGTAGATAGTGAGTAGGTAGTGAGTAGGGAGGGAATAGAGAGTGAGTAGAGAATGAGTAGGGAGTGAGTACAGAGTGAGTGAGTAGTGGGTGAGTGAGTTAGTAGATAATGAGTATATAATGAGTAGGGAGTGAGTAGAGAATGAGTAGGGAGTGAGTACAGAGTGAGTGAGTAGTGGGTGAGTGAGTCAGTAGATAATAAGTATATAATGATTAGGGAGTTAGTAGAGAATGAGTAGGGAGTGAGTAGAGAGTGAGTCAGTAGTGGGTGAGTGAGTAAGTAGATGAGTAGAGAATGAGTAGGGAGTGAGTAGAGAATGAGTAGGGAGTGAGTAGAGAGTGAGTCAGTAGTGGGTGAGTGAGTTAGTAGATGAGTAGAGAATGAGTAGGGAGTGAGTAGAGAATGAGTAGGGAGTGAGTAGAGAGTGAGTCAGTAGTGGGTGAGTATTTCACGGGTCAGTGAGTGAGTTCTTTGTGAGTGAATGAGTGAGGAAATGAGGCTGTCGTCGGCGTAAAACGGTACTACTTATTACTACAATACATGAGTCTACCTTCTTGGAGGTAATGGTCAGCTTGACACTATCGGTTCAGGCTGGCCATTGGATGAATCAAAGAAGTAGAGAGGTATACTGCATAGTCCTTCTGCCACCCCGCTTGGACAACACCATCGTCGACGCCCGTCATTTCTTATAATGGACACTTACATCAGCATTGAGTCATATTGGTGCACTCTGGGATAGGTTGACAAATGAAGGTGGCTCTCAACAGTGCAGAAATAGGGGATGTAGAACGCGTATGCAAATGTGCTTTTTGACCTTCACTTACTCCCAATGCGCTCTAGCTACGTGCCAGCCAGTCGCTTCCATGCAGGTGTTGTGGCATTGTTGGATGTCAGGAGCAACCTTGTCACTGCTGCAGTTTAAGCCCAAATAGGCCTGGCGGAGACACAGAGTAAGCTAGCGCACTGCAGCCTGCTTACGATGCCACTTGGTTGACATTAACCATGACATTGATATATTGACGATTCCTCTAACAGACCCCAGATGCACAAGTACCCCGATTAATCACTGTCCATAACGACCATGACCATGATGCTATAGACCAGAGTACATCGCCACATCTAGTCCCCGGTCCCTGATCCGATGGGCCCGCGCTGCTCGTCCGCGTCGGCTTCTTCAGCCGGGCCGGATCCCGTTGGCTTTGCAGGCAAGCGATAACCCTCATCTAGATAGCTACATGGTCGTCCTCTTGTGATTCTAAACGTGAACCCTGGATCATAGAAGGCATTTGTTGCCAGGATCCACATTGATGCAGTCATCCATCTATATCACAACTGAGGTTACACATTTATCATCTTGATTGTGCCGTGCTAAATTGCCTTGGTAACGTTATTACTGTGTGGAGCGGGGGCTCGAGATAAACTATGTGAAATGACGTTAGCGACAACGTGGGAAAGAATTAACGAGGCTTTGAATATTAGAATGAATGAACGAATGCATACACGAGGCATAACAAAAGTAAAGAAGAGAAACGGAAGTTACAGAAGAAACTACCAATGAATGAATTTTACAGTGATATACGAAATGAAAAAGTGAGAAAAACAAATAATCAGAGCTGGACATAGACAATGACATTCTCCCACCTCATCAGTTGATTACCTCCTCTTTATTTTGGGTTTATCCAATCGTAGCATCTAGCCGTACACACGGGCAATATCTCTGGTCGAAAGCAGCATGAAGGGTGAGTTCCGTGCCATCACTGAGCTACAATCGAACATCACAGAAGACATACAGAGGAAAAGATGCAACTTCTACTTTATTGGTTAGGATATGATCATCAATCGTTAAGGAATCGCGGCTGCATCATTGGGTATCCTTGAAGCGGTGCTGGTGGTATGATGGACAGAAGCTTGTTTACCAGGTATGGAGGAATGCGGATATAGCGAGGTGCAGGTCATTGAGTGTGTGCGTTCCAAATAAATAAGCCTAAAAGCTCCTCTCTGTTCACAAAACAGCAACATCATCTTCTCCAATGAATACAACATCACACCATCCACTCCATCCTCCTAATCCCACACGACATCACACCATCCACTCCATCCTCCTAATCCCACACGACATCACACCATCTACTTCCATCTACTCCATCCTCCTAATCCCACACGACGTCACACCATCTACTTCCATCCACTCCATCCTCCTAATCCCACACGACATCACACCATCTACTTCCATCCTCCTAATCCCAAACGACATCACACCATCTACTTCCATCCACTCCATCCTCCTAATCCCACACGACATCACACCATATACTTCCATCCTCCTAATCCCAAACGACATCACACCATCTACTTCCATCCACTCCATCCTCCTAATCCCACACGACATCACACCATCTACTTCCATCCTCCTAATCCCAAACGACATCACACCATCTACTTCCATCCACCCATCCTCCTAATCCCACACGACATCACACCATCTACTTCCATCCTCCTAATCCCAAACGACATCACACCATCTACTTCCATCCACTCCATCCTCCTAATCCCACACGACATCACACCATCTACTTCCATCCTCCTAATCCCAAACGACATCACACCATCTACTTCCATCCACTCCATCCTCCTAATCCCACACGACATCACACCATCTACTTCCATCCTCCTAATCCCAAACGACATCACACCATCTACTTCCATCCACTCCATCCTCCTAATCCCACACGACATCACACCATCTACTTCCATCCTCCTCACTCTATACAACACCACACCATCTTCTCCATCCTCATCACACCATACGACACCACACCATCTTCTCCATCCTCATCACACCATACGACATCACACCATCTACTCCAACCTCATCACACCATACGACATCACACCATCTTCTCCATCCTCATCACACCATACGACACCACACCATCTACTTCATCCTCATCACACCATACGACATCACACCATCAACTCCATCCTCATCACTCTTTACAAGATCACACCATCTTCTCCATCCTCATCACTCCATGCAGCATCACACCATCAACTCCATCCTCATCATTCCTTACAACATCACACCACCTATTTCATCCTCATCACCCCATGCAACATCACACCATCAACTTCATCCTCCTTACACCTTACAATATCACACCATAAACTTCATCCTCCTTACACCTTACAATATCACACCATAAACTCCATCCTCCTCACATCATACAATATCACACCATCTACTCCATCTACCTCGCTGCATATAACGTCACAACATCTGCACGTCCTTTCACTGCTAGCAGTATCATTCTGATCCGCGTAATCTCCAACACCTCGCCGAACGTATACCTTCTCCACCCACCGTTCTACGTCATCGCCATCAATATGCTAAGCTTATCATAGCATCAATCAGAGCTCGCATCTGGCGCACGTCCTCGCTTGCTAATCTTCACACGAACGCTTATCTGGACTATCCGCCCAGGTAAACGCACATCCTTGGCCTCTATCAAGGTCATACGAGCTTGTCTTGTTTAACAGCGCTCGTATCGTAACCCTGACAGAAACAGCCGCCAGTCACTCAAATAAGGTTCTTGATGTTGACGTGACTTATGACATGAAGCGGGCATTATTGTGTATGCTATGACGTCATGTAGTATAGTAGCTCTCATTCATTCAGTGATCACCATTTGTTATTGTGGCGCGATCCAGGGATCTTGTCTACTCACTCACTGACTCACTGACTCTCTAACTCAATCACTCACTCACTCACTCACTCACTCACTCACTCACTCACTCACTCACTCACTCACTCACTCACTCACTCACTCTCACTCACACTCACTCACTCACTCACTCACTCACTCACTCACTCATTTATTCACTCACTCATTCCCTGACGCACTCTCTCACTCATCCACTCACTCGCTCATTCACTCACTCACGCACACACTCGCTCGCTCACACACTCACTCCCTAACGCACTCTCTCACTCATCCACACACTCACTCACTCACTCACTCACTCACTCACTCACTCACTCACTCACTCACTCACTCACTCACTCACTCACTCACTCACTCACTCACTCACTCACTCACTCACTCACTCACTCACTCACTCACTCACTCACTCACTTTCTCAGCTGGGGCTCATCTGACCAGTAATATGCCCTGGGGCTTCGCTATCCACCCTTACTGCAGCTCATGTCAGCGTTTCCTACAACGACATGATCGATACCCCATTCACCTACGCTACAAAAGCTCCGATTGGTTTGTGGAATCCTCATAACCAATATGTCCCCCTGAAGCCAAGCGGGGCCTTTACGAGCGCCGCCGGTAACGGGCGCGCAATAAACAAGCCAGGAAACAGCCAATGCGGCAAGATGCCGGCTCCTCAATGGTTATTGGAGTAGGGACTACCCCGCCACTTGGCAGCTCCGCCCTTGGCTGTCAGCCAGCTTGCTTCTTTTGGCCCGTAAGTCAGAGCTATAACCACGGGGTGCGCTGTGGGTATTTGTGCGTGAATCGCCCTTAACCGACAGACCGGCCGGCGTAACGAGAGGCCTTCACGTGGACTTGGGGCTGCTTTATCGGCGAAAACCAATTATTTGATTAACGGTCCATCTGTGAGTGAATGCCTACGTCGCCTTGGTGCACAAGACATGGCTATGATGATTTCATTGTCAGCTGTTATTTTCTATGATTGACACAATGATTCGACCTGGTTTACCGGTGGTTCCATTCGATCTCCGTGGTACGTTTCAGTTTGTGGAAAGTGCCTCTGCTTCGTATGTACTGGCAACAACCTCTGCTCGAAGAATCGGTTCACTGTCTCATCTGGTTCGGAAAATTATAATTGTGATAATAAAAGCAACGTTTAAAATATTCTTCTGCTTCATCGATGTTGTTTGAGGGGGTGGGAGAAGCAGGAGGGGGTGACACTTATCGGTATGACGGGTGTCTCAAGTTCACCAACGTGACACCGTCAAATAAAACACCGCGAGTACTGCTTATATACGATGCCGCAAAACATCGCACAGGCCGTTCTCAATAGTTGCAATTAAGACAGAAACCCGTATTGACGTAAAGTGTAAGCTTACTGCGCAGCTTCACACAAACACCCTACACCCCCACCTATTGCGTCAAATGGCCGGTTGCCTGAGAGGGTTCAAAAGCAAGGACCGAAAATCCAGCGATAATCCTCAGGTGTCTCAGGTGTCTCAGGTGTCAGTCAGTACGTAGGGTAAGACGCTTAGGCTGACTGCATTGTCTACCTACCCGAGTCACGCATCAGCCTGCAGTCGTGGGCGTTCCTCGCTCGGACCCAAAACATTGTCTCTAAGCTGGCCCTCAAATATTACATGGAAACCTTGCAAACGACGTCATTTACGACGGAATCAACCTATATGTGCTATGGCTTGCTTCCTGCCAAACATCACTGGGACCGCATTGTCCAGTAGCATGGTCAAGCCCGTCATTAAAGTGGATTACTGGCGACAAGTAAGATTCTTACTGCGACTGTAACAGCCCAATGTACTCGGAGGACATTGAATTCACTTAGAATACTCTCGTTATGATCTTTAGTACCATCTAAATGCTAGATTGCGATGCTTATAACTTGGTAGAAGATGTACCGTGCCAGGGGCGTAGCTGGGACTAGTACGAAGTATAGGCCCACTTGGTATGGGGGTGTTCGGGGGACCTCCCCTGAGATTTTTTTAAACTATAGATCCAATATGGTGCAATTCATTTTTGGAAACGATGTGTAGGCCCGGGCCTACGTGCCTATTGGAGCTACGCCGATGCGTGCCGTGGGTATGCGTGCGTGTGAATGTAGAATCATACCAGCCCCTGGGTGGTCTAACAGTAATATACATTTTTATTCACCGAATATTCAATGTGTAGGCTTTTTCTATCTCACCAAAGCTCAGAAATGTCGCCTTCAAACCCTACACGATCCTACACTGACGTGCGGATTCCGTCGTATGGGTGGAGATCCTGGTGTACTGACCGGGACAACTTTTACCTGCCTATCTTTCTCCAGCGCTCTGGTCGTCTCGGGGGCACAAGGCCACTATTTGCCTTGGATTATCTAACCCCATAGAAGGCCCATGCTGGTTGATAAGCAATCAGTAAGTGGCCATGATTCAGAGCGATGGGGATTCGAGTGGCCGCCTGAGTGCCGTATTGTTTGCCTGTCAAACTGGCCTCCACCTAATCCCTCCTCGCAGCAGTCGGCCATGTGGTATCCTCGGAACCAGATTAAGTCAATGTGTTTTCTAGGCGGTGGGCGGACATTGGGTGGGGGATGTTGAGGTGTCGGTCTGCTGATAAGGCCAGTTTCTTTGTTGTTTTAGGAATTGAGATTCATACTGACCACGCACTACTGAACAACTCGACATGCAATATCGAAGATCGATCACCAATTGAAGTCCGCGTTCAAATGCAAACACACCCTGCTTCAGTATGCAGGTGTAACCTTGGAGTGACATGCACATTTTACAATGCATGAGGTACTTATTTCTTATGCATCGATGCTTGTTTCATTTACATTGCGTATTCAGTCAAAAAGGCAGAAACTATCCATACTATAATACCCTGTCTATTTATACCATATTGGAATCACTATATGGAGGTGGTCGTATCACATTAAGTGTGTGATCCGGAGTTGAGGTGACCACGATCTCGTTGACGGTGATAAGTCACGACCACTTCATCGTCCTGCCCCCGTGTGCCGTCGTCATAATCACGTCATGACTATAACCCTTAACGCTGCTCAGTCTATCCTCGTCATAAATAAGTCCACGAGAAGTGCCTAATTTAACGCCAAACGGACACATCAAGTATATGACCAGCAGCCGTATATGGTAACACCTGTACCTGGGGCTATATGGGTACTATAAATGGATTTGCCGCATTTCCTCCGTAAAAAAGATGCATGCAAATATATATATATATATATATATATATATATATAGATAGATATAGATAGAGATATAGATATAGAGATATATATATATATATATATATAGATATAGATATATATATATATATATATAGAGATAGATATATATATATATATATATATATATATATATCTATATATATATATATATATATATATATATATATATATATATATATATATATATATATATATATATATATATATATATATATATATATATTTTCCAAGTGCTTTAATGTAAAGTTCTTAATGGACATGAACCCGATATGAACTCTTGATATACTTCGCTGGCGGTGATTTTGCCATGCCTAAGCCAGCTGATAGCATGCAAACACGACATGACACAGCAAGGGAGAAGCGGACGTTTGTAGCCGTAGAATGTGTGGTTTGGGCGACGGGGTACGATGTGGCACCTTGTTTCGGGCTTTGCTTGGCCTTCTGTGTCTGTTAGTGTGTGATGTAAGATGCGTTTTTTTGTCATTGTGGCGTTCTGTGTTTGCCAACCAATGTAGTGACCATTACATTGTGATTAGGTGACTCACATATCGTATGACGTCATTCGCAGAGTTACCTGATGTTGTACACCATGCAACCTCGAGTAGTGTATGCTGGTTTCTTATTAGTATGTCATGTACAATTGACCATTCATTAGCGTTGCTTCATCACCCGTACCGCGCTACAGATCCTGCAGAGCAAAGAGCTGTGTGCTTTTATCCTGGAGTGTAGCGTGGCGTGTGTTGGCTGCTTTTTATATTATGATAGTCGGGACTAACAGTTGTATACTGCTTCGGTGAATATAGCTTGTTTTGGTTTTGCATAGATACTCAATGAAGTCAAGCTGTACTAGAAATCTTCCATATATGCCAAGAATCACCGTGATATGGGCCTTCGTCCGCATCTCGCCTCCCTCTACGGCATCCATCCCAGCCTATCAAATACTAACAGAATTAGGTCGGGTCTGACAATATTTTGTCATGATAGATTGTAATTCGGTTTATGGTGTCAGGGGTTCCATGAAAGCTAAACCGCCCGCGATCAGAGGCCCGAATCTGTTTGTTTCATCAAGGTTGATCGGTGAATGTGAATCCATTTCGTGATAACTACGGGGGCTGGAGGGAGAGTCGGATTGATATCTCGCGAGACATATACGACTGATGCAGTGATTAAACATGTGCGAATGTGGTGCAGCGCGTAGGGTCAATGACGCCATGTTGAAGGCTCAGCACCTGCCAGGTATGGCACCTTCTCTTTAGTTAGAAGAATTCCTGGTCGTGACTCATAATTCTGTGGGGAGTTCATGACGACGCGGGTTTGGGTTTGTGATAGTTTTATCATATGCGAGTCCACTCGGTGTTCAGCAAAAACGAGTGCTATAGAGTTCCAAGTGCTCAAGTAGAGATATATTGCATCTATCTACATCGCCGTCTACGCCATACGTAACTGCTACAGTTATAAACCAAGAGCTTCATGTAAACACAAACAAAGCAAGTACCATGAGGGCACCACAAACACAACAAGTATCATGGTGGCCTTCAAAACATCACAAACACAACAAGTATCATGGTGGACTTCAATACACCACAAACACAACAAGTATCATGGTGGCCTTCAAAACACAAACACAACAAGTATCATGGTGGCAAAACACAAAACACAACAAGTATCATGGTGGACTTCAAAACACCACAAACACAACAAGTATTATGGTGGCCTTCAAAACATCACAAACACAACAAGTATCATGGTGGCCTTCAAAACATCACAAACACAACAAGTATCATGGTGGACTTCAATACACCACAAACACAACAAGTATCATGGTGGACTTCAATACACCACAAACACAACAAGTATCATGGTGGACTTCAATACACCACAAACACAACAAGTATCATGGTGGACTTTCAATACACCACAAACACAAAACACACCACAAACACAACAAGTATCATGGTGGCTTCAAAACACCACAAACACAACAAGTATCATGGTGGCCTTCAAAACACCTTCAAACACACAACAAGTATCACAAACACACAAACAAGTATCATGGTGGCCTTCAAAACACACACAAACACAACAAGTATCATGGTGGACTTCAAAACACCACAAACACAACAAGTATCATGGTGGCCTTCAATACACCACAAACACAACAAGTATCATGGTGGCCTTCAAAACACCACAAACACAACAAGTATCATGGTGGCCTTCAAAACACCACAAACACAACAAGTATCATGGTGGCCTTCAATACACCACAAACACAACAAGTATCATGGTGGCCTTCAATACACCACAAACACAACAAGTATCATGGTGGCCTTCAAAACACCACAAACACAACAAGTATCATGGTGGCCTTCAAAACACCACAAACACAACAAGTATCATGGTGGCCTTCAAACACCACAAACACAACAAGTATCATGGTGGCCTTCAAAACACCACAAACACAACAAGTATCATGGTGGCCTTCAAAACACACACAACACAACAAGTATCATGGTGGCCTTCAAAACACCACAAACACAACAAGTATCATGGTGGCCTTCAAAACACCACAAACACAACAAGTATCATGGTGGCCTTCAAAACACCACAAACACAACAAGTATCATGGTGGACTTCAAAACACCACAAACACAACAAGTATCATGGTGGCCTTCAATACACCACAAACACAACAAGTATCATGGTGGCCTTCAAAACACCACAAACACAACAAGTATCATGGTGGCCTTCAAAACACCACAAACACAACAAGTATCATGGTGGACTTCAAAACACCACAAACACAACAAGTATCATGGTGGACTGGTGGCCTTCAAAACACCACAAACACAACAAGTATCATGGTGGCCTTCAAAACACCACAAACACAACAAGTATCATGGTGGCCTTCAAAACACCACAAACACAACAAGTATCATGGTGGACTTCAAAACACCACAAACACAACAAGTATCATGGTGGCCTTCAAAACACCACAAAACAACAAAGTATCATGGTGGCCTTCAAAACACCACTTCAAAACAAGTATCATGGTGGCCTTCAAAACACCACAAACACAACAAGTATCATGGTGGACTTCAAAACACCACAAACACAACAAGTATCATGGTGGACTTCAAAACCACAACAAACACAACAAGTATCATGGTGGCCTTCAAAACACCACAAAACAAACAAGTATCATGGTGGACTTCAAAACACCACAATGGTGGACTTCAAAACACAACAAACACAACAAGTATCATGGTGGCCTTCAAAACACCACAAACACAACAAGTATCATGGTGGCCTTCAAAACAAAACAAGTATCATGGTGGACACCACAAACACAACAAGTATCATGGTGGACTTCAAAACACCACAAACACAACAAGTATCATGGTGGCCTTCAAAACACCACAAACACAACAAGTATCATGGTGGCCTTCAAAACACCACAAACACAACAAGTATCATGGTGGACTTCAAAACACCACAAACACAACAAGTATCATGGTGGACTTCAATACACCACAAACACAACAAGTATCATGGTGGACTTCAAAACACCACAAACACAACAAGTATCATGGTGGCCTTCAAAACACCACAAACACAACAAGTATCATGGTGGACTTCAAAACACCACAAACACAACAAGTAAAAACACACAAACACAAGTAGTATCATGGTGGCCTTCAAAACACCACAAACACAACAAGTATCATGGTGGCCTTCAAAACACCACAAACACAACAAGTATCATGGTGGCCTTCAAAACAAAACAACAAGTATCATGGTGGCCTTCAAACAACAATGGTGGCCTTCAAAACACCACAAACACAACAAGTATCATGGTGGCCTTCAAAACACCACAAAACACAAACATGGTGGCCTTCAAAACACAAACACAACAAGTATCATGGTGGCCTTCAAACACCACAAACACAACAAGTATCATGGTGGACTTCAATACACCACAAACACAACAAGTATCATGGTGGCCTTCAATACACCACAAACACAACAAGTATCATGGTGGCCTTCAAAACACCACAAACACAACAAGTATCATGGTGGCCTTCAAAACACCACAAACACAACAAGTATCATGGTGGACTTCAAAACACCACAAACACAACAAGTATCATGGTGGCCTTCAATAACCACAAACACACAAACACAACAAGTATCATGGTGGCCTTCAAAACACCACAAACACAACAAGTATCATGGTGGAAAACACCACAAACACAACAAGTATCATGGTGGACTTCAATACACAACAACAAGTATCATGGTGGACTTCAATACACCACAAACACAACAAGTATCATGGTGGACTTCAATGGTGGTGGACTTCAAAACACCACAAACACAACAAGTATCATGGAGGACTTCAATACACCACAAACACAATCATTTGCATGGAAGCCTTGCATACTCCACTCTCATTCTACACATTCATCCAGCCCTCCCCAGCACCTCCACCTCAACCCCCTCCCACTATCTCCCTCATGAATGTTTTCACAGCTGTAACCAATATCAACCACCAATACGATATCACAAATATACGCGATTCATATCACTATTACGCTGCCTTTACAAAACCACCCATAACCACTGTGTACCACCACAGCCCATTCAACTAGTTAGGCAACATGGCTACGCGATGTTACCGTCTACCCTGCTGTTTACCGGCACAACAGTACCGATCGGTCCTCCATACTTCACTGCCCTTACTGCTCTCAATAACATATACGCTATTGTTGGCTCTGATAGACATCAACAACAATATGAAGAGCCATGCTTGGCATTGATGGATGGCTGTATTGTGGCAGCTGGCATGAGAAGGCGAACGTTCTGTCTTACCAGGTCAAGCGTGATTACTTGACTAGGCGCTGTTCTGCGTTTGCCGCGTAAACACGAGAAAACTCGCTGCAAATCATCGCCAATAAAGATAAATGGGTGGATGTAAAAAAAATCCAGGCAGTTTGTTTGGCTGGCTTTCGACGAAATATCGTAAAGGTGCTGTAAAGGCCCGACACACCTTGCGCTATATATATATCAACTCGCTCCATTAACATTTGTGTTTCAAAGCGACACGAATGTTTTAATATTTTCAATGGCACCAGCGGTGGGCAAGCACTCCATGACAATTGACAGAGCCGCCCACGTGTGACTCATCCTGAATCACACCCACACGACACCGAACGAACGTGGCGTTTAATGCGAAGCTTGTTTTGATGTCGGTTCGCCGATTATGTGTTGTTGATATGTGGTTGATCAATCAAATTCAAGAAATAATCCAGCTCTCAATAGATGCATAAGTGTTGTATGTTTGTGTTTAAGGAGCCGAATCTGACCGGTCTCTCTGGCTGGAACCTATTTTGCCGCCGTCTTGAGCGAATCAAGCTCGGTTCCGAAGCCTTGGTTCCAATACTAAGGCAGTTTTAACCTGACAACATCGTGCGATCAGTTCAGCCTGTTTGCCTGGACGGGCTATGTGGCACGTGACTATCGCGTTGTCGAGTGCGTGGGATATGTCATTGAACTGTAAGAAGCCTGATACGACACTGGAAGTACAGGGTAGGTTTAACACGAGTGACAGATCACCTGATAGCGCCTCAACCGTGACCACTGTCAAAATGTGTACGCGGTGGATAAATATAGGCCGCTCGGTTCCCGATGCCAAGCTTCCGAGCGCCCAGCCGATAATCACAATAATATATATATATATATATATATATATATATATATATATATATATATATATATATATATATATATATATATATATATATATAGATATATATATATATATATATATATATATATATATATATGTGTGTATATATATATATACCTATATATATATATGTATATATATCTCTATAAATATATATATATAGATATATATATATATATAATATATCTCTCTATTTATATCTCTCTCTATATCTATCTCTATATCTATCTATCTCTCTATATATATATATATATATATATCTCTCTATATATATATCTATATATATATATATATATATCTATATATATAACCACCCACATAATGAAATAACTATGATGCATAAGTTGTTATAGATAGATAGCGGCCTGGAAGCCGCTCGGCGCTCGGAAGCTTTACATCGGGAACCGTGCGCGTGTGGTTAGAAATACGACATAAAACTACTGAGAGCGAGGCTGCAGGATGACCTCATCCCATTGTAGTATGGTATCATGTATATAGTATTCCATTACGATTTCCTTTCAATCGCCGGGAACGGAAGTCCGGCCATATTGCTTACTTTCTGTCCATCCCCTCAGTGGTCGCTGTTAACCAGGCTCAGGTGATGTCCGCCACCACTCTTGACAAGTTGCCCACTCACACCCACACCCACAATCACCCACCATGGTCCTGTTCCTCAGCTGGAGGTTTTCCCAGCGTCTTCATTCTACAGCTTTGCCGGTGATTACTACTGCATAATGGATGCAGTTGGCAGGAGAGCGTCGGTCGATGAGGTGTACTTAAAGCGAGTCGCGCTCAATCCGCCTTGTCTATATCTGTACCAACATGATGTACTTAACCGGCAGCAAATCGAAACCGTGACCCAAATGAAACTATCCATATTGCTAGTATAAGGGACGTGAGTCGGGTTCTAAATTGGAAATTAATGTACTCTCAACGCGGTGGCGAGGTGAACAGGCTTACGAATTGTGTTATATTAACCGAGGTTTACGCCAGAACAACCTGGTACGACAGATGTAGACGCTACGACCCACTGACCGTTAACTACCATGGTCCCGTACAATGACAATCGGCACCTGCCCGTGTCAGTACACTCATTGAAGCTACTAATGCTTGCCAGCAGCCGATGTCCTCGCTGTTGGTATTGTTGGTACTTGGCAGTACATCTTACATCGGTGGGTTCAACGCTCTAACACAACACAGTGCACTATCTGGGACCCGTCCCCACCCCGCAGGTCAACGTCAGTGATGACCTGCGAGAATCCGAGAATGTTAGATCTTTCACCACCTGCGCTTGGCTTATGTTGTCCAACTCGTGACGTAACTTTATTGTGTCATACGCGTGGGTCACTGTTGATCTACACATAATCACTATTGATGCAATCTTATTCATAACATGTAATTTACCTTTCATACAGTCGGACCAGTGCTCCCTAGCGAAATACTATTAGATATGTTCAAAAGTTTCACAAAACCCATTAGGGGGAGTCGAATCAGTACTTGTTTGATGCACACTGATCAAGGAATATTGGGCCAGTCCAATTGCGGTTACATAATGTGATAAAACGATGAACTTCTAAGCTAGGCGACAGCGGGGTCAACCGGTCGGGCGGGTATGGAAAGGTGTTATATTCTTATTGAATATATTTTAGTTTCAGCAAGTGGGAATCTCGAGTGGAATTACTTGAGATAATACAACTGCAGAGATAGGAAAGACAAAATGGGCTTTGGTTGGTCATTGGTGGCTTTAATATCAACGAAATAAACCAAGCCAAACCAAGCCTAAAGAGAGAAAAGCCCGTTACGCCATTGCGGGTAGTTTGTTCGCGGCCATCCTGGTACCTCCGAAGCGCCTACATGAGTGGTTTTAGGACCAACGAGCGAATGTGATTGAGATTCAAGATCAAGTATTTTTGAGAGGGTTAAGTTTAAAACACGATGCTATCTGAAGTGACATAATTGATTCACTCTTTCGACACATACAGGATGGTGCGCTTCAGCTGTCTAAAGTTTAAATTGGATTCCATGTCGGGTCGTAACATATAGCTCTGCATCGCTTAATGTAGGCTCGATTACTGGACTCGACACACCAGGCGTTCAGGCGGACAGGCCAATACTCGCTTCTCCCGACGAACTAGCTACCTCATCGCCACACAGGTCATTGACCGCCGGCTATCTATACACGCCCGGAAGCGGTTCGGCGCTCGGAAGCGGCTCGGCACTCGGAAGCTTGGAAACGAGCGCCGGTGTTCTCAGCTGACTTTCATCATCCATCACCAGAGGGCTGACGCTAATGTATGAATGCAGCTGCTCCAAGCCTAAATTTACATATTAAATAGCTAATTGATGACGATAAAACAAAACAGCTGGCATGGTCGAACCAGACGGT
Organism: Urechis unicinctus; assembly: GCA_034190875.2. NCBI lineage: Eukaryota > Metazoa > Annelida > Polychaeta > Xenopneusta > Urechidae > Urechis > Urechis unicinctus. The sequence goes on from CM067346.1 coordinate 40,221,599, forward strand.
CAATGTGAACTAATTAGGCAAGGGAGAATGAAGCCAGGTATCTGACCCTGACGCACTAGGCATGGTCAAACGAGGATGCTTCCTAACGGATGGAATTCTAATCTCTGGGTTATTACACTGCAATCAGGGCCAAGCTGCTGTAACAACGTGGGCAGCGTGGTATACTTGATTAGCGAGGAAGAGAAAGCTGTTTTTTGATATGACGTAATCCAGTTCTAGCGCTGTCAGACCATAACAGCTCAGGTAGTTAAATAATTCAGGGGCCCACCTCATGAACCGCGTCACACTTATTTCCTTTGTATGACTGCTCAAGTGCCCTTCAACGTACGCCTTGCCCCCCCCCCCCCCCCTCCCAACTTGGCACTTCCCCCATTAGCGTCCCAAATGTGCCTTTAAATACAGGCCAGACGCGATACAGATTTGGACCTCCGTCTTGAGTTATCGTAACCACCTGTCCCCACGAACACAGGCGCCCGACATCAGTCTGGGTCTCATCTGTACGCATGACATTCCACCTCAAAAGCCGCTTATGCAAATGGCCGCTATTGCGAAACACAATTCACACTCATACGCTTTCCTTCTTATATATATATATATATATATATATATATATATATATATATATATATATATATATATATATATATATATATATATATATATATATATATATATATATATATATATATATATATATATATATTATGAGTATACCAAATTCAGAGTATGACTATCTAACTGAACAATACTCACCCGCACCTATCATCATCATCATCATCATGTTCATCATCATCATCATCATCATCATCATCTTCACAACCACCATCATCATCATCATCATCATCATCTTTACCACCATCATCATTATCATCACCATCATCATCATGTTCATCATCAAAACCAACAAGAGCAGCCACAACGCCCTAATCATAGAAGTGTCTGCAGCCTCCTCCAGCTCCTCGTCATAATTATAATCATCAAAGTAATAATCATCATCGTCGTTGTCAACGGCGTCCATCGTCACTGTATCATCAGACAACAGCTGTTATGGGTTATATCGGTCGATTGACCATGGGGCCACTGTGCAAATCCATAGCTACTGACCAACTCAGGTTTCTAAGCTCATTCCAAGACGACATTAACTAACTGAGTCTAGTCCCATTCACTCAGACGGCCCATGTTGACACAATACGCACCTGTGTAAAGAATAACCACTCTGTCTTTGGTAAGAAAATGGTTTATTGAAACCGGTAAGTTAGACACGTTGAATGGTTAAGTGGGGGGGTGTAATAAACGCAGGGCAAGTTCGATGGATAAGGCCAGAATTCACACGCGCCAGCTGACTTGTATACATGACGCGAAACACGTAACATATCTGATGGATACACATAGAATCATATACAGGTGATAGAATAAGGGCGCGTATAATGATTAACGCTTGGCGCTTATCCTGAATCCAGGTGATGCGGTAACGACTGGTGCTTACCCTGAATCCAGGTGATGCGGTAACGACTGGTGCTCATCCTGAATCGACTGGTGCTCATCCTGAATCCAGGTGATGCGGTAACGACTGGTGGAGCAGGCCGGGCGAAGTGGTCATTGCGTGTGTATCGACCTGATCCGCATACAGAAACACTTTACTGCGCTACTTAAAATCAGGTCGAGTACATGAAAAAGTGGTACCTGAAGTCGTTCTGTATAATGAGAGAATGTGGTTACCATGGTGTGATCACGTGTACTAAGAGCTACCAATACCGGCGCAATGACTTATAGATGAGATAGCGGTACATGGAATGGTGGCAGACAGGGGCAACGAACGCAGCGGTTGTCAAGCCAGAGACTACCAAACATTGACAGTCATAGCAGGGGTCACCAATAACGAGACGCTCCAACAACGAATCGTTTGGGTCTTGACAAGCAAAGCAACCACATTGGTTGTCTAACTGTAATATAAAGCATATTGGTTGTCTAGCCAGCAGAGAAACATTGGTTGTCTAGACATGCAAATAAATCACATTGATTGTCTAGCCAGGTAAAGCAACCACATCGGTTGCCTAGCCAGGCAAAGCAACCACAACGATTGTTTAGCCAGGTAAAATAACCACATTGATTGTCTAGCCAGGTAAAGCAATCACATTGACTGTCTAGTCAGGAAAAGCAACCACATCGATTGCCTAGCCGGGCAAAGCAACCACATTGGTTGTCTAGCCAAGCAAAGCAATCAGAATGAGGCTGTATCAACAGAATGCGTGACTAGGCTGCATTCCGCGTATATCGGTTGTATTGTAAAGCACCGGAAGCTCACAGAATTCCTATACCAGCACGATAGATACATTGGCTGTCTTACTTGGCACAGGGGTGCATTGGTTCACAGTCTAGGTACTACCAATACAGAGGTTATCTAGCAAGGACCTACCCCCGATGTGGATCTGTAGATTAGGATCAACTCGGTTCGTAGTTTGTCCGCTAAACCACGGACAGTATCGACACCGGCGCTATCACATCGCTAGCCCATTATCGATCATAAGGGTGCATCCATGAATGTAACCAGCTCAATTTCCCTGCCGGTGACAACTCGCACGTCATGGCTTTCGGTCCGTGACTTGCGGCACGTCGGGTGGCCCTGGCCTTCGCCTCATTTGCCCCTGCGAAGTCTTCAATGCAACCCGACAGAAGGTAAACTCTGACGTCACAGCTAGTGCATTTCTCATTGTGCCGATAGCAACCCAGACCTCGCTAAAAACAGCACGGCAATTCGTAGGTACGCCACCTCCGATGTATGCCCAGGGAGTGACGGCTATGAATTGAGTTCTGTTTCATTAAACACAAGTCTTTCTTGATATTCATGGAAGGCGTCATTTCGTGGTATTGCTGTTTGTAATCCCTACCCGTGGTTAGCATCGTACAAGAACTGTCAAAGATGCACCTGTTTTGGTGGTCATTCCGATGGATACACAAGTACAGTATGTGGAGCCTCCTGAGGGTCGAGTGAAAAACGAATAGTTGTTGGATGGAAAGACCATTGCTGTTGCATGCGACATTGCAAACAACAAAATGGCCACTAAAAGCAGTTAAGTCGTGCGCACCCGCGTATTAATCCGCCGTATTCTCTCTCTCTCTCTCTCTCTCTCTCTCTCTCTCTCTCTCTCTCTACATCAATTCTCATTAAATGGTGATCATCTATTTCCCTAAGAACCACAAAATTAGGGCACACCAGGATATATATACAAAAGAGTTGCATCACCTATGCCGACCTCTCCATAAACAATTAAATCAACAGCGTGGGCGTGTTTTATGACTTACGTGGCATGTCGGATTCCTCTGGCCTAACGCGACACTGGCACGAACTGCAAAGATCGAGTGTTCAATTGTTCTGCTTGTTTTCGAAAATAAATGGTCCAGGAGCGTGTGAGAAAGCCCATCAACAGTATCGAATGTAAAACTAGTATCAAGTCCACCCCTAACACTACCCCCACCCCGCCCCCAGTGAAGACTATATGGTTTGCGGACCAGAAATATCGTTTATATCTGTGATAGCAGAAAGGATCTCAAGGAGGTGATCGGAAATACCGAGGCTATGGCATATCGTGCATACACAGACAGTGCCACACCTTCACAAGCCGCGTGCGTGGTCAGGTATGTGCCGGCATGAGTGAGGAATTGTCGCCGGTGAAACATGCTGGGCGATAACGCGGAGCGTGACTGGGAGCGCGCACAATCGGGGGTCGGTTACTCAGCATCATCAACGCTGCTAAAACACCCCCTCCTTCTATAGCGATGTTCCCCAATGCAATCAGCATGTAAGCGCTCGTCAAGGGGAGCAGTTGGGATCGCTCTTTTGCACCAACAGTTTACTCGCAAACATTACTTTCACGTAACCAAATACCCCACGGAAGACAACCCATGACACTTTCTTGATTTGCAACGAATATTGCAGCTAAGTAAATAAGTTTGATTTGATATTTTCGCCCATAGTGAGTAAAGGGTTGCTATTGTAGATTGCGATGGTTATCAAGCGGTCGGTAGAATGTCTGTTGGGGTGGGTATATTCTAGGCGGTGGGTAGGTGTGGTATGTAACAGGTAGTGGGTAGTGGTGGTATGTTACAGGTGGTGGGTAGTGGTGGCGTGTTACATGTGGTGCAAATGAGTGGTATGTTACAGGTGGTGCGTAGTGGGGGTATGTTACAGGTGATGGGTAGGTGTGGTATGTTACAGGTGGTGCGTAGTGGGGGTATGTTACAGGTGGTGGGTAGGTGTGGTATTTTACAGATGGTGGGTAGCGGTGGTATGGTACAGGTGGTGGGTAGTGGTGGTATGTTACAGGTGGTGGGTAGTGGTGGTATATTACAGGTGGTGGGTAGGTGTAGTAGGTTACAGGTGGTGGGTAGTGGTGCCATGTTACAGGTGGTGTGGTATGTTACAGGTGGTGGGTAGTGGTGGTATGTTACAGGTGGTGGGTAGTGGTAGTATGTTACAGATGAGGGGTAGTGGTGGGATGTTACAGATGGTGGGTAGGTGTGGTATGTTACAGATGGTGGGTAGGTGTTGCATTTTACAGATGGTGGGTAGGTGTGGTAGGTTACAGGTGGTGGGTAGTGGTGGTATGTTACAAGTAGTGGGTAGGTGTGGTATGTCAAAGATGTTGGGTAGGTGTGGTATGTTACAGGTGGTGGCTAGGTGTGGCATGTGACAGGTGGTGGGTAGATGTGGTATGTTACAGGTGGCAGGTAGGTGTAGTGTCTTACAGGTGGTGGGTAGCGTTTGTAAGTTACAGGTGGTGGGTAGGTGTGTTATGTTACAGGTGGTTGGTAGTGGTGGTATGTTACAGGTGGTAGGTAGCGGTTGTATCTTACAGGTGGTGGGTAGATGTGTTATGTTACAGGTGGTGGGTAGGGGTGGTGTGTTACAGGTGATAGGTAGGGGTGTAAGGTACATAACATAATTAAGATCAACAGAAGTTGACTGCGTGATTACGGAGAACATTCACCAGATGTGGTCTGTGGTCATTAATGTGTTTCACGCATTCATGATAACGATAAGGCGGGTAGATTGGTGGCCGGGCAACCTTATCTCTTACATCCACTCGCGTATGAACGGAGTGAGATGCGTGTCACGTGTGCCACGAGAATCCTGATTCTAAGCAGCTCTCTCTCGAGTTACCTGATACATCTCGTACTACACCCGGCTCTGACACTGATAGCCCTACATCGTCTTACACCATGTGCTAAATATGGCCGGCATGTTGTCCGTTCGGTTCTCTCGTCCAAGTGATTACTGTCTGAATATGAGCACCCTGGTTCGACCAACTCCTGCGCTGAGACATGAATAGATGCTATCAAACATGTGTCAATAAACACATGCATGTTCAGGAGCGAGAGAACGATAGCGGGTTAGAAAGCGCAGGGCGCTTAGCGTTACATCTCCAGCCCAGACAGATATAGTAGGTGACCTTTCCCCGAAGTTGTTTATGTGACTAATTGGAAATAAGCTTGACGCGATCCTACCTGTATTGGAGACGCGTTTGTGGCGATATGGGATGGGGTGGGATGGGGAGGGCTGGGGGTTGGGGGGGGGGGACTGGCTGACAGAGTCAGTAGGTGGGATAGGGAGGCAAGTGGTCACATATGGATTATCGCAAAGGACGGGCTTCGTACGGAGATTTTTTTGGTGGTCTTCACGTAGTAAAAATATCCATGGTAATTTGTGTACAGAAAATGGCTTAACGAAGTGCTCTGTCACAGACGGACATAGAAATATGTATCTACACACTGATGACGTTCAACACAGGCGGTCAAGCAGACCAGCATGTTGTCGTGGACGTTACAACCTTAATCACCGCCAACTTACAAAAATCACCTGCCTATTCCGTCGTATTGGGCGGCTTCATTTGACGATGACATGTTCGCTGTAAGATGCGTGTGGTCTGGGGTTATCTGAGCTAAACAGGAAGCGTTGGCGATCAATGAAGGTCAAGTTACCGGCTGGTATCCGTTCTCGTTAACGCGTCAAAAGCTGATTCATGTAAAGAGTAACGTGCAGGCGACTTGATGGTCACCATCCTATGATCAGATAACGCAGAGGTAACAGCTATCGCTTGCACTCAAATCGATCCCTGAACAGCGTGTTGAAGGAGCATAAGAGTTTCGGCCAGCACGATGTATTTGAAACCGCCATGGATAATAACTGATGAGATTTGGTGTTGTACTGAGCGCTTTTATGGAAGGACGAGACGCAACGAGTAAGAGGGTAGAATGTGGCACACGGTCACTCATAGTCGGTCAGTTGATGACACGTCAGGTGTCCGAGCGCTAAGAGACTGGTAAGTATGGTCGATAGCCACTCCAATATTCATACTACCGAACCTATCAACCCCACGTATTACAGACACCCTCGACTCTTCACCCGCTTCCACTCTGCTTCATACAGGTCATCCCTAACAATACCAATACAGACCTCTGCCAACCCACCCAAAGCTGACCCCTTCCATTCGACCCTATACAGACCATCTTCACTCCACCCAATACAGACCCCTTCCACTCGACCCTATACAGACCATCTTCACTCCACCCAATACAGACCCCTTCCACTCGACCCTATACAGACCATCTTCACTCCACCCAATGCAGACCCCTTTCACTCGACCCTATACAGACCATCTTCACTCCACCCAGTGCAGACCCCTTCCACTCCACCCTATACAGTACATCTTCACTCCGCCCAATACAGACTATCTTCACTCCACCCAATGAAGACCCCTTCCACTCCATCCAATGCAGACCCCTTCCACACCACCCAATGCAGACCCCTTCCACTCCACCCAATACAGACCCTTTCCACTCGCCCCTTTACAGTCCATCTTCACTCCACCCAATACAGACCCCTTCCACTCCACCCTATACAGTCCATCTTCACTCCGCCCAATACAGACTATTTTCACTCCACCCGATGAAGACCCCTTCCACTCCATCCAATGCAGACCCCTTCCACACTACCCAATGCAGACCCCTTCCACTCCACCCGATGCAGGCCCCTCCCACACCACTCAACACACACCCCTTCCACACCACCCATTACAGACTCCTACCATTTCACCCAATGCGGACCCCTTCAACCCCGCCAAATACAGACCATCTCCTCTCCTCCCAAGACAGACCCCTTCCTTTCACCCTAGTAACCCCCCCCCCCCCCCCCACCACCCTCCCTACCCTTCCATTCATTACAGAACCACTCCACTCCACTCATTACAGGCTTAGTCGCCATTTAGTTTTCTCCATTAACGTGATTAACTTCGGCAGTAATCGCAGCTCTCACATCCCAAGAAAGCATCAGCTAATTTCGCGAGGCCGTGAATCCCGGGGACGACGTAAGTGCTCACAACAAAAGCCGCGCAACATGGACGGACGCTAGGCGAGGTGGCTTGGGAAGCGTGTTGACTGCAGGCATGGCGCCAGGATCAGCGTGTGCGCGTTACGGCGTCACAACAAGTCGTAACGTCGCCAACACTCCTGTGTGTGTGTCACACTCAACACGAGGCTACATCCGGTGCGATGCTCAAAGAAAACGTGAGGAGAAACGGGTCGACTAGGGTGTTATGAGGCTTCTAACCTGCGAATGTGAAGGGTTTATGGGAGAAGTTGCCGAGGGGTGGGGGCTCGAGCTGATTAATATGCTGCTGTGACACTGGCCTGGAAATAGCTCACATGCCTATATTTAAACAGATATCAATAACTGTCAGAATAAAAAAGGGGAAAGAGGGAGAACTTCCAAATATAGTTGACCGGGCAGTCCATTAATTTTGAGGGTGGATTGTAGTCAATCAGCGTGAGATTGTGACAATCACAATAACAAGTCACATGAAGGATTTTGTTTTTTTATAATATCTTTCAACATTTTGATGCATGATACAAATGAGTTGACATGAAAACAGAGAAAAAACCACAATGTCATTCAGTGCTTGAGAGCATTTGTAGAACCATCACACAGGGCTGTTAGCCACCCAGCAAACTGTCATCTGTGACACGGTTATTTAATAAATACGCGAGACCGTGAGCATTTCACACACTTACACATTTCTCTTCCTTCTGTTATCTCCCTTACAAACCATCTCACTTTGCATTGTCATTTCCTTAGAACATTCAACATCACAATTGGCTTCCTCTTGGCTGAGATTGATGAGAGAGAGTTTCTATGATGAAGTGATATGTGTTCAACAGACAAATTTTCTGAAATAATGACTTTTATATAGAATTCTCCAAGCATGTACACTATGCGTATAAACTTTTCTCTACCAAATTAACAAACACACAGTTTAAAGAGTTAGATGTCCACTTAACAAGACTGTGTAACCACTGAGATATTTTTTTTGCAAGAGCTCCAATGCCCGGGGTTTGAGGTAGCGCACAGGCACTCGAGTTGATGTCTTGGAGCTGCCCCCTACCACCTCATGAGCAGGCGAGGGTCCGTATCAGAGCCTTAGTGTCTATGAGGTAGGTGTTAGTGAAGGAAGACAAGGTGGGGCGCGCTGACCTGCATCTTGTCAAAGTCCAGGCACGGGCGCGGTATCACAGTAGCGTCGCTGACGTCGCGCGAGCCGCTCTGTCGATGTCGCTTCCGAGGCGACGACTTGGAGCAGACAGTTTGTATGGGGCCCGGCGAGAGCCTAGCTAGAAAGACGGTCGGTGTGGTGAGGCGTGTCCTCAAGTGCTGAACACCTCGCGGCGGTGATGAACTGAATACAAGCGGCGGCTGTGGACAGCGCTCCTCATGACGACTGCAGGCCAGTAAGTCACGCACCTCATCGTCCGACGAGCCCAAGCTGTCCGTACAGCTGCCACAGCGGCTCATCTGAGACCACTTACGTTTTTCAGACGGTAGCTCGGACTTACACATTGATATGGGCTAGCTCTTCCTCGGAGCTGTTACGGTCAAACTCGATTGAGCTAGCGGGTTCATAGTCTAGACTACACCGCTCAAAGTCTGAGCTGGTCTGGGGTGGTGAGGGCGGTGGCTGGTGGAAGGGCTGCGAGTCCACTGTGTGGAATGCTCCGCGTGCTGTGCGTTGCTTGACTAGTTGTGGCGGACGTTTCCTGGTGATTGAGTTGACAGGTGAGAGAACAGATCGGGGCGGAACATAGAAAGGTGTAGTGGAGGAGGTGGTACTGATGAAGGGCAGTGGAGGTGAGGCAGCTTGTAAGTTAGGACGACCCGCATCCTCTACGTCATCGAACGACCCTGAAATCAAACACGACACATTTGTAGGTAACGGTCAAGTGCAAAGTACGGGTTTGTACACGTAGACGACACGGGACGCGGCGCGTTATCACGCGTAATAATGAGAAATCGATGAAACTAAGTAAATCTAATTGGCACCTGGGAACTTGACGCCACCAAGACCAGCACAACACCACAGCCTCGAGTAATAATGATCGATTCCGCCTACATTATATGGCATATGGGGCATCATTGATCAACAGACGGGCGCTTGACTAGAAGAAGGCGACCAGCTGACACCAACCCAAACCTATCTTGACACTAGCTTTCCCTTTCATTTGAATGAAGCGGGATAATGGCGGTTGAATGAACGAGAAAACGGTGCGTGGAAAGGCAGATGATGGCGGGAGGTGTTCCTGCAGGTGATCAGCAGGGCACATGCGCTTATGGCCTAGCTGCTACGGGAACCCCCGGGCGCTCACGCCCTGGGTGCTACAGTAACCCCCCCCCCCCCCCAACCCCTCCCACCCCACCACCACCTTCAAGGCACGCACCGACAGCTGAGTCGGGTCCTCGCACACCGCCAGGCCCCGGGAAAGTAAACTGATGGACCAACACTCGGTTCCACGGTCACACTTACCCCCACCCTTCACGATTACATACGAAACTAAGAGCGGGGAAAACAATCTTGGTCACAGGTTCACTATGTACTGGGAGCATGTAAGTATGTCAGGGCTGGCATGTTCCAGGTTAGTACAACAGAGAGGTGCAATGCTGGGCCGGATTGGGAAGCCCTGGATGCCGATAAGTGATGATAACGAATTCACTGTTGATAAGGTGATATGAGTCAAAGTCCCCAAGCCCCTGGCCATGGGACGTCAACATGTTCCGGATGTTGAATACAGCGTGCCAGGCAGTGAGCGTGGTGGAATCCCAGCACTCTGTGACGCTGACTAAGGTGGTAAATACAGGTAAGGGACCCACCTTGGTGTCGCTCGAGCGCCTCAAGCTCAGCGTTCTCTTCGTCTGATTCTGTTCCCGAGTCCCGCTCGTACACACACTCCTGGTCCAGCTAGTACACATACAAACAGGCAATCAACGTCACGTCGACACAAGTTCCGTCAGGTAATACATGGACGACATCCTACACTCGCCAACGGGGCGAAATACACTGACTACAGACCCACACTCGCCAATGGGGCGAAATACACTGACTACAGACCCACACTCGCCAACGGGCGAAATACACTGACTACAGACCCACACTCGCCAATGGGGCGAAATACACCGACTACAGACCCACACTCGCCACTTGGGCGAAATACACTGACTACAGACCCACACTCGCCACTTGGGCGAAATACACTGACTACAGACCCACACTCGCCACTTGGGCGAAATACACTGACTACAGACCCACACTCGCCACTTGGGCGAAATACACTGACTACAGACCCACACTCGCCAATGGGGCGAAATACACTGACTACAGCCCCACACCACAGGGGTGTAATAATAGGACTATAAAGCCCCACATAAGAGCGACGTAATGCTAGAACGACCTCACAACAAAGGCCAGCCATGCAGGACATCTGAGTAGATGTCTTACGATGTTTGAGCCCAACGCAATGCACGAATTCACAATTCAAATCAGATACCATGAACGTATAAACCTGGCGAGTAATTTGGTTTCATCGCATGTTTTGATGGAAATGAACAATTTACACATTTAATCACTAGTAGATGTATTCAGCCGACATGGACTACCATTACTATTGACCAAAATGGTGAACATTGCATCTGGATTTGTCGGAAATCTATATAAAATGGCATTTCTTTAGTAACCGCACCGATCGGGGGTAAACTTTTGGCGCGGTTCACGATATTTTTCACAGGCTTTTGATATATGTTGTTTTCTCGATACAAAATCCAGCGTGCCACTCAAAACACATTGCCCATTAGCACGGAAATTGAAGATTCAGAATGGTACAATAAAACATCATCGTCCGACCGGGGCTAACCAGTACACCGAATGGGTGTTATAGAATGGACCACAGCTTAACACCAAAGGGGAGAAATACGAATGTCACAACACCGCACCAAATGGGTTTTATATAAGGACTACACCGACGAACTCGCCAAGAGGACGATATACATGCACCTCTCCCCCCCCCCCCCCCAACCCGATTCACACACACGCAGTAGCCCCGGAGAAACAAAGACAAACAAGCGGGCCCCCATAATCGGATCCTGAAAGATCACAAGCTCGTCCCATCATCCTTTCTCTCTTTCTTTCTTCTCTCTATCCACCGACAACAAGCATGCTACAACTCTCATTGGAAATCTTGTATAATAGGTGGCTGACAAAAACACAGCCGTGAAACACTGACTCTACCAACCACGCCTGCAAGCCATAAACTCGCAGCCTGCTGTCAAGCTCGACAATCGGTCTAAATCTGCATACGAGCCAATGTTCAGATTTACAATTACTAGCAGCGGAGTGACGACATGCTCTCGCCATGCGGAGTTTAGTGCCCACGGGTCGAAATGGGTTCTGGGTCGGGAACGTTTAGGCGGTGCGGCGGTGGGTTGGTGGGGAGGGAGATAGGGGTGGGAGGATAGGGGAGTTGTAGTCCCACTTTGACTTGATATGATGCAGAGGATTATTTATACAGGGTGACCATTAGATATCAAGAGTATTATATAAAGCGTATATTGTCAGGATTTCGCGTCATTGTGCGATGTTTTAAACTCAAAATAGTAAAGCGAGGGCCATTATAAAATATTGCTACACTATAGCTGCATAACCGCTTCACCAGAACTGTTTAATAATTGATCACTAGTGGATTAATTACAAAGCAACGCAACATTTGGAACAGACTCAAGGACCTGATCAGGCAATCATGATCTGACTGCCTCTCAGTCGAAACCCGAGTGAATTATTCGCAATATTCTAACTGAGAAATGACAATGGACAGCCATACAAAATAGTGCAAAAACACGATGGTTTTTTTTATCCGCCCACTGCAGAAAGATTCCAGGTGAGCGGGCCGGATCGTACGGACACATACCTCAGGTGGGTGGAATGGTTGTCCTTCGTGTAGCGACTGGGCCCTCAATTTGTGTGAAAGAAAAGTCAACATTTCCATATCCTTATATTTGATGGAGGTGTCCCTGAATTGGAAAGTGGCGAGGACGGCTTGTGGAGAAGGCATTCAAGTGTCGCTGCCCTTATACCGGGGCCCCAATACTTCAAGTCAAAGTGTCATATAATCTGAAATATACAACGCATCACGGTCAAAACTCGTAGGCACGATGACGAATTAATGTACTTATCAAAATCAGAATTCTGGGTACAAGGAGTGAATCTGAGTTAACAAAGAAACGGTTTTTTGACAGAACTTTGCGAACGCTCACCCTTTCACGAAGTCTACGCGGCGAGTGCGGTAATGCACATTGGCATGACCTACATAAGAGTGCCGACATGGACTCGCCCTAGCCACGAGCTGAGGGAGAGCAGGTTTACATTCCACAATAAGAATGTAGGTCGATCATCATACAACAATAATAACATAAGAAAATTTCCTCGTTTTACCACTGAATTGACAAAAATATATACGTTTTACGATATTTATAGTTGATTATGAATAGAAGTCACTATTCTAGCTTTATAATTTTGGAAGTGAAGGCTACGACAAGCTGTTCTACCTCGATTCTAGCATGGGCGGGCTACCGGCCAGAGGCAAGGGACAAGAGCTCGACTGCGATTGGTCCAATAGACAACGGAGCTAATATTAGATCAGCACATGGCGAGTTGGCTATCTGCCAAACCGCTACAGCAGTCGGCAAAAACAACCGGCGATAGCACACTTTTCATTGGGAAAAACTACGACGAAGTACAAGTTATTTCTAGCTTACTCTAGTAATGTGGGTTCTCGGTGAAACTTCTCATACGGAGTGTCATATTTTGGTCCATAATCGACTCACAAGCGGTTTAAGCGTTAATTGTTGTTCAGGGTCGTTTAGCCTGTGGGCAATATTCCAAAGCACCTCGAGCGAAGCCCGAGACTCGGCCAGGACATCGATCTGTACTGCAAGGTAACGACCGAGGATGGGGAATAGCTTGAGTGAGTGACCCTGCTCTTTATCAGCGCTTTGTGGCTTCTGTTGGAACTGTAGTTCGCCGCTATCGACCACCTCACTCAGAGCTTAGAGTCGTAAACAGACTTGTTTTGTTAGTCAACCTCGGTATTTCTGTTGCGGAGTACCCTTATCGATATAACCATCGGCTCCAATGTGGTGATCTCATCGCAATTTTCAAGTATACAGTGATAGAACCGACTCAAACCGCCCTTTGTGTTTTGTTCAAAGAGCGCAGAATATGTTGATGACAATTGAATGACCTCTAGTATTTTATGAGTGTCAAAACGAACGTGAACGTCTTTAATGTGCTGATATCGACTGAAAAGTACACTGAACGCGGGCGGTTAACTGAGCCGGGGAGGTGTCTTTAAACCAGGTTGCTTTATACAAACAGGACAGCTAGTGGTCAGTCAAATGACAGCGATAAAACACAGCTATGCTGCATTCAATTGAATTTGCATTTAGGCATGACGGAAAATTCCACACATCGTATAATGTGATATATCTGTGACTTTCTTGTAGGCAAAGAGAACAGTTATCATAACGCACCAATGAACGTTATGATGTGCTGTCGTATATCTTATCCTGGAGTATTCATTCACACGGGGGTCGATTGCAATGATGAATTGAAGCATCGCGGATGGGGGTTCTTTAGCTGAATTTGAATCGCTGGTTTACAGCTTAATGATAGCCTTGATGCAGGTTACCATCTATCAGGAGCGATCAAACAAACACACATTGCTTACAATGGTAATAATAAATAATATCCCATGCTGTTAATAAATATATCCAGTGCTTAATATTTGCCAGCATCTTCACCGTCAGACCCTCTTTTAAGTCTGAAGCTGACCGCCTCTCTGTGTCCGATGAAATGACGCTAGAATGTGCGAACTAGTTGACCGACCAGCGGGTCGTATTGGTAGAGTTGATGCGGAACCAGCTTAGCCATGAGCGCGATCCGAGCACCTCACCATGTAAAGCCACATAACCATGAGCGCGATCCGAGCACCTCACCATGTAAAGCCACATAACCATGAGCGCGATCCGAGCACCTCACCATGTAAAGTCACCTAACCATGAGCGCGATCCGAGCACCTCACCATGTAAAGCCACATAACCATGAACGCGATCCGAGCACCTCACCATGTAAAGTCACATAACCATGAGCGCGATCCGAGCACCTCACCATGTAAAGTCACCTAACCATGAGCGCAATCCGAGCACCTCACCATGTAAAGTCACATAACCTAAGCTAACGCGTCCTGCGCAAGCTGACGTTAGGTCTAGAAGCTGACCAAGCTAACTGTAATAGAATTCCATTTGACATCGATTTCATAGTGAAATGTTCGAAACTAGTTCTACACTAGGTTGCCTCATATGTAGATGATAAACTGACCCTCCCCTGTTGAAAATCATCATAATTTGTCGCTAAATCTTTCGGCGCTTCCAAATGGCGAGTGACCGCCATGTTATTGTTATCATTATGTGCGAACATGTGCGATACAGCTGCTCTAGGATTAAATTTAGTGGAATAAAATTTCCTTCACAAAGTGATGATTGAAATTAGCATAATGGCTAGATCATCTGCACATCGTTTTCAAACCGCTCCCAAATAAAGTGGGTTTCCGTGCATGTATGTTTTCGATCTCGAAGTCGGTTCCCCAATTGAATTATGGATTGTGCACAAAGCATTTGACTCGATTTATATAGATGAACCCTCTAATGCATAAGAAGTTCAATCACGAATTCATGGTACAAATTTGCCTCGCCTCACATTACACGTGTACAATACATACCATACCATTATAACAAAGGCTTAGGCTGAAATGTGGACCTTTAATACAGCGAACACAGTCAAAGCCGCGGTCGACAGGATGTGATGTGTACAATTAGAGTCTTGTATTACCCATCTCAGCATCATGGGACCATTTGGTCACCTCAGACAATCCCGGTAACATGACGTCATGGAGTGTTGTCATTGATATGCGTAACATGATACCCTTCATGTGCAGCTCATGTGGATCTCAATGCAGCCGATCTGCGGCAACATGCATACAGACGCTGGTGTCATAAAAACTATTGAGTTTAACGCATCCGGAGGACTGGTCATAAGTTAGATGCGTCAATCAGTGAAGGGGCATGGTAGCTTGATGACGAGAACAGCAGATGGCTACGTTGTTGGTGTTGCCATGCCGACCGCGCGACGGCATGCCATCGAGGCTGCTTTAGTTTGGGCATGCGCAATCAGGGAGTCATGCCATGTCCATAGCCCGGAGAAGACAACGGAGCCAATCAGGCTGTGCGTATAATGCGCACGGCGGGATGTTGTATGACCAGGGTAGCGTTGTTACACACACTCCCTGGCTGTGGAACACGTGCATGTCACGTAACAATGTGAACTAACCAGGAATGACCCCCATGCAAATTTCAATTATAAAGGGCAAATCCAATCCAGAATCCATCAAATATGTTTTGTTTATTCGAAGTTGTTTTAGTCCCCCCGGGCGTATAACAGTTTGAGCAAGAATTAGGTGAGAAGAAAGTTAAGTGTAGACTAAAGCACAGCTGTCATACAGCTGCTATGAATTCATCTGGTTACTCCTTATGTACTTGCTGAATTTTGTAAACCTCTAGAGCTAGAAATGCCGCTTCATTTAGCAACAGGCAGTCAATGCAATAAATGTCAATGTCAACAGCTTTGGAAAAACAAACAACACAGTTTTCCTTTACCGTGTAATACCCTTGACCAACGGGCTAGTACTTGTGTAAAGTAGCTGAAGGCGAGCTATGTGATGAATTGCTTTTGGCCGTAAAGTGTAAGTTCTATATTGCTTCGGAATAACATGGCTGTTGGTGTGAGTGATGGGCCTCATTTGCCTCCTTTCCGTATACGAAAAATAAGCAATTCTAAGATGAATGCAGGTTTTTAACTTTACAATAGAAAATCTTGAAATGGTTTATGGTCAAAACATCAATAAAATGAGACTTAGGTAAGTTGATACTAGTGAACAACTGTCAGACATCTGCTGAGGTTGGGAGTGTGATCGATCTTGTTTTAGTCTGCTATACTGCTTGGTATAAAGTTGCCCATGTACATTCTTGAATAACCATTTTTCGAGTTATGAATTTGTTAACAAATGGCACGAGTATATCACACTGTCCACTTCCAATTTCCCTGGGTAAGTTTTGAGTTTATTAATTCAAGATACAAAAATTATAATTACGCCTCTGGAATTTATGGACCAATGAACTAATTATAGCAGGTTAGATACTTTATGGCTATGTGCGTTTCATTAACATGCTTCTCTATAGTAGCCATTATTCATTAAGACTCATCCATGTATGCTTGCGTAATCGAAGAGCGCCAACAGCTGTGTTCATAAGGCTCTACCTCTACACGGCCAGGAGAACGCGAGCTGGCCCCACCACATTTCCAGCGGCTGCGGGTCATTAAACGTATAATGCGGGTCATTACATATGCATCAATACATCGTCGGTGGCGTTTATTATTACGACTGCGCTACCACTTGTTGGCAGATGTGCTGGCTTTAATAAAATACTAATTACAACTTGTGGCTGGCATGTTGCCCAGCTTGATGGTTTGCATGATGTAGTACTGCTAGACTCGGTGTTAAACTCCTAGCAGCTTAGACACGGCCATTATTATTGATGATATGATACATATGATGTAATGGGAGCCGGCGGAGTCACATTACGTCACCGGGGTCAAGACACGCTATTGGCTGGGATACGTGGAATTCACATGGACTCTTTTGACAGTACGTTGTATTACGATCCCAGCCCCACCCCCTGAAAAACCTTACTCATGGAATCATTAGCGTACTGATGATTCAAGAGGATAATCTTATACCACACTGATCGATGGATTATTGTAACCATGGAGTAATTTTGTAACTTGAAGAAATCTGTCGCTTCAGCATTGCATTATTTTCCACAACATATCAGGTGGAAATGGTGGGGTCACTCGACGATATATATCCGGTATTCAAACTAATAGTCGATTGGCTTGTGTAAGGATATCGAATTTTTATAATTGTAGCAAGCTGTGTCCACGTGAGGTTAATGACAGCGCTTTGTTCTAAGCCATCTGCGGCGTCTGTCAGAAATGCCTACGGTTAATTTGATTGACTCTTAAGTTGTACGCTGTGATGAACGTAGCTTAGCGCATATGATGAATTAGCACATTGACAATGAATTTGGCATGCCATCCCACCATACAGCCAAGAAAACATCCAGCCAATAGCGCGTCATGGGTTTTGACCTCAGTTACGTAATGTGACCCCAACGATAGGAATCCATGTTTTATATACCCTGTAAATTTTCTGAAATGGATTCACTTAAGGAACTCATGGAATTTCTCGTTGCGAAATATTTAATTAAAAAACAGCTGGTCTGATAGAGCAACACAGGACGGGTTAAACTGAGGTAGAAAAGTCAAAGTCCCGTGAGTGTTATGTTATGGCGGGTTTCGTGAAGTCAGCCCACTCATGCTTGCGTACTTATATATAAGAAGCCGGCGAGGATGGGCGTTTTATAACTGCACCACCACCAGTCATGCCTTAGTGAGCTACAATCCTGTGGGGATACTGTCATCAACATGATACTAATAGTAATTGCCGAAAGGGTGAGGTTTTCTACGAATCTCATAAAGGCAACGAGGCTTATGCCAGGGAGGTAATACAGCGTGTCAAATATAATAACAACCAACAAGCAATAAATGCCCTATTTTATACTGCTGTTTTGTATGTACAAGATGCCAATTCAATAACAAATGCAGCCCAATGCATTTGACACACTAAATCGCATAAATATTGCCCATGATTCATGATGCAGCTGTTTCCAAAGTAGAATGTCATGTTTTTAAGATGTCAGCTGTCAGTCTGAAAACGTCAAGAGCACTGTAGCTTGAGCTCTATTAGCAATTAAGTAAAGCGGGTGACACTTAGATATAGTTATCTTGCGGCCAACTGACTTATTACGATGTGGTGGACATTATTATGTAAAGCCACGTCTGGCTCCGGACCAGGTTATAAGTCCTATGTGTTATCATTGAGCATATTCCTAATTTATGGAAAACAGTCAGTCCTAGCAACGTGACAATAGCTTGTAATGTTAGCAGAATCATCAGCTAATGTCACCTATGTAATTTCTTTGATAATGTCGATGCTTGACGCGAGTTGGTTATCATTCAGTAAACATGATGCGTTAGTGGATCCGCACTGCTGCGTGACTCAGTCAGTCGCGCTAGATTCATGAGGTTGTCGGAGGTCACGGATGACGCGCCAGGAGTGTACCGGAGTTCATGGGGGTCAAACTAAACAAATAAGAGAAAGCATAGGGTTGATGGACCGCGTGCTATCTGCAAATTTCGTCATTGTTGTAGCCCAACTTGCGTGAATCGTAGCAATCTCAGTACCTTCAATTTGTCAAACTGGATTACTGATTGCCATCACAGAGAATCAGCGTTATTAATTATACTTTATCAGATGACAGGACGTATGCGACTCTAGAAATATAGGTTGTATTTACATAACACGCTCTAAAGATTTGTATTAAGTTTCCACTCCATTTACGCCACTAGACTTACCTTACCTATATATCTGAGTTAATAAGCATCAGTAGTGAATAAGCGAGTTCGGTATCTCGCGCGAAGGGCGCTGTGGGCAATAGGCCAAAGGTCAATCGTGACAATTATCTCGAGTCATTCGTGGTTTAGTAGTCAAGGTGCCCTAGGCCTTGGCTGTGGGCCCTGTTTTCATGTAGCGGAACCACTGGAGTCAGGGACAAGGTCAATGTGGTTAGCAAAGAAAACAGCGATCAGCAATGTGTGTGTGTGTGTGTGTGTGTGTGTGTGTGTGTGTGTGTGTGTGTGTGTGTGTGTGTGTGTGTGTGTGTGTGTGTGTGTGTGTGTGTGTGTGTGTCTCTCTCTCTCTCTCTCTCTCTCTCTCTCTCTCTCTCTCTCTCTCTCTCTCTCTCTATCTCTCTCTCTCTCTCTCTCTCTCTCTCTCTCTCTCTCTCTCTCTCTATCGCTCTATCTCTCTATATCTATCTATCTCTATCTCTCTCTCTCTCTAGCTCTCTCTCTCTCTCTCTCTCTCGCTCTCTCGCTCGAATCTCTCTCTCTCTCTCTCTCTCTCTCTCTCTCTCTCTCTCTCTCTCTCTCTCTCTCTCTCTCTCTCTCTCTCTCTCTCTCTCTCTCTCTCTCTCTCTCTCTCTCTCTCTCTCTCTCTCTCTCTCTCTCTCTCTCTCTCTCTCTCTCTCTCTCTCTCTCTCTCTCTCTCTCTCTCTCTCTCTATCTCTCTCTCTCTCTCTCTCTCTCTCTCTCTCTCTCTCTCTCTCTCTCTCTCTCTCTCTCTCTCTCTCTCTCTCTCTCTCTCTCTCTCTCTCTCTTTTCGCGATGAACAAGTAGTTGTTGGTACGTCGAATGTCGACTACAGCAGTTGGACCTATATAGTGATTCTGAATGCATGAAAATGCCGGCTCTGCGACATATTGTGCGTTGTCGTAGTTTGAAAAAAAAGGAAGAACTTGTGGGTTTGGCGAACGCTGCTGTCATTAAGAATGTGCTCTGTCATTAGTCTTGCTTTCTTATAGCTTATTTCTAATATAGATTAAGCTTAAAAGTATCCTCAGGTTGACAGGTTGAAAGTTTGGAAGTCGCAACTCGAGGGCATTCATCGAGCATGTTGTGCCTTGAGCACCGAGTAGGGTCGGCAAGATTGCACGTTCAAAATGTATCCGGGCATTGGCCATTTTTTGATCTTGACAACATGTTGCTCCACGCCGTGGCCAGGTTGTGGAATTACTAACGTGGTTCCTCTGAACAGCAAGTCACTCTGTATTTGGTAAGGATAACATCTCCATACCTAATCTTGTCTAAAAATACATGACTTCCTTTGTAATGTGCTGATCCGAGAATCGCCCTCCCCAGATCATCCCATTAGGAGAAATGGTCACAAAAAACTTCTTGTAGTGTATTGATGTATACGCCTGTATATTTAAGTTTCTGGGTCTTTCAGTTAAGACATCATAGCAGTCAATTATGCTTGTAAGACTTGTATATTTCCGGGAAAGAGTTGATGACAATGCTTGCCTTAGATTTTTGCCGGATGGCCAAAAGATGAGAGAGATTGATTCCCTTGCCACGTGTTCATGATGGCCAAGTATGTGCCACTTGATATGCAAAAGAGGTCACCAAGAGTTCGACAGATCCATTCGCAGCTTTATCATCCCCAGTGTCATTGCATCCAAGGGGTACAATTTCCTCATTGGGCCACTCTTTTTCGGAGTCTTTGCAAATACTCTTGGAGCGTTGGTTGAGATGACTTGGTGTCAACCCAGTATCTCAACTTCAGCACCTTGAGTTATAAATATTCGAAAAGGGCATAGCAACTTCGCCTTGGGAAACTTTCACATCAGCGGACAACATCTTTGTGGTAATTTTCAGGTCACATGGTCGTTTGGTCTTGATGTGGGATGGTGTACATTCCTTGTCAATCTACAAGTTTGGTATACATGTCACATATTTGTCTATGCATTTACAAGAAAAGATGTAGGTGTGATCATTCTGGCGAATCTCTTCTTTGATTGTTCCTTGCATTGGTTCTTTAGGGTCTATCCAAGATAGGTAATCCCACATCATGATCATTGTCATAGTCCCCGCTGATGCAGGGCAGAGTATTCAGAGTTCAAACTGGTGTGGGCCGAGGTCTGGGTGGGAAGCGTGTAGCTTTTGGTTTTGAGTCATATCCAAGGTTTGTTAGTTATGATACAGATGTGCGGTGATGTCGTCAAAATACCATGAACACATGCGATCATTATCAGCCGTGATCCAGTTTTTGCCAGTCACTTCATTTTTGTGATTGATCAAATTAATTCAATGATCAGTTGGGAAATGAATCAACGTTAAAGGGGTGGGGCATGCACACCTAGTATACCTGTATCATAGTTGAAATCGTTAAAATCATTGCTTTTAATTATTCAATCGGTAAGTGCTATTACCACACCGGCACAAATACGTCCAATATTCGATACATTAAGTTTGGCGAATGCCGAGCAACACGTCGAGACTAACTTAAAAGACATTGTATGAACTGTGGAGTTGAAGAGCCCGCGAAACCAGACCGTCGTAATTGTCACGATTGACTTTTGACCTGACCGGAGACGCTGCATATCGACGCATGCGCAGTCGCAACCACGAAATCGCTTATTGGTCACGCCGAAAAGCGAGCGTTATGATGTCGGTAAACGTGATCAGTCCATTTCTTTGCTTCTGCAAACTATGCTTCCTGAGATGAATGCTAATTTCGTCATGCCGCATTAAGATTATGGTCGACATCAAGTTGGTACACCTGCGACGACATTCTACTTGGCTTTGGCCGAGCTGTAAGAAAATATGGTCAGCAATGACCAGGTCAAGAGCTTGTGGCCAATATATCCAAAAGGAGAAGCTGCAATTACAAAAACATTACGTAACAACTATATTTGGACAGAAACACAAATCAAACCTCATTTGAGAACTACAAAATGAGTTGGTTGAAATTGTCGTAGTTTCATGGAGTTCTATTTTAGCGCAAGGTTTTGCCAATATGCTTTGATGAGCGCAGTGTTGTGTTATTTCATGACTGCGATAGGAAAAAGAGAAATCATCGTAAACATTTTCTACTTCAATGAATATTATATACAAATGTAGGAGATCGAGATGATAATAGCAGCGGAATTAGCGGGCCAGCCAGGGTGTATAATGCTGCAATGATATAGCTAACTTCATGACAGGTATGCTGAGCAAGTCAGATTAAATAGTCGATAGGTGAATAATATATAGTGTTTTTTTCGCAAATCGAGGTTTACACAAAGTTATATTAATTAAGCAATATAAATATAAAATACATGAGTTTCAATTAACTTGTACATAGAAGCACAAGAAGCTCATCGGACTCTTGCAGTGTTAGAGAAGTCAACATACTGCCTTCGCGCTGCTGACACAGTTCTTTCAACGCGTAAATTGTCGCCCTGTCTTTAGATACTTCATTGTTTTACAAACATTTCACGTACATTATGCAGGTTACATCCATTAATTAAATTTATTTGTTGGTAGTCTAACTTAAGCAAAGACAATCACGTTCTTACATTACGTGATACGTCAGACGAGCTTATGCGAGCATAGTGGCAAGCCGAACTTTTTGGGATGTTACTGACTGTGCATTTTACCCCAAAATTAACAAATCGTAGCAGCTCGTCGATATAAATACAGAAAAGAATCGGCGATTACTACCCACCCTGCGTTATGCCATTACTGCATTGGAATGCACAAGACACACCCGAGCCCCATTTAACTAACAACAATTGGTTGAAATACATATATAGGAGCGACGTTACAGTAGCAGGACACAAACCATCTTCGTATCAATAATTGAAACAATTTAACATAATTCACCCTATCAAATGCCTTTTATGCGTCTACCATCACAACATACCATGGCGATTTGTGATTGACATAAATATCAATAACTTCCTCAACTACATAGGTACACTGAGAAGTGGAATGGTCTTGTTTAAAACCAAACTGGAGGTGACTGGTGCTTAGAACATTAGAATACTTTGACAAAATAACGTTATCTAAAACCTTGCCTACGACACTACTCAGCGCTATCGATCGATAGTTATTGCTGTCACTTGCCGATTTCTTTTTGTTTTCAGTAACTGAATAATCACCGATCTAGTCATTTCAACTGGGCTAATTAAATGCACAATCATTGAATTAATAGCATGGTCTTATGGATGTAACATTTGATGGAGTATGACAAATTATATAACCTATCAGACATATGTGCAATAATGCGCCAAATGCATCAGCATCATTTCACTGAAGCCCTCTGTTCTAGTCAATAAATAAAATAAGAGAATGTCCCTTTGACATCTCACACATTGTAAAACTCCATATTCACACAATCTGTCATGCCTGACACATGGAGTAAGATGTGAACACCAAATTGCAAGTCACTATTCATTCACATGTTCTTCTGTGTTATTTGTCAAAATAGTATCAGCCAAATTAAAACTTATACACCCCATCAATCAATCGGTTGGACTTGCATGCAGATAATAACATATATGTATCGATATGTAAGTGAATGTGTAGTCGGGTTTTCCAAATACTTAC
Organism: Urechis unicinctus; assembly: GCA_034190875.2. NCBI lineage: Eukaryota > Metazoa > Annelida > Polychaeta > Xenopneusta > Urechidae > Urechis > Urechis unicinctus. The sequence continues at coordinate 40,245,136 of CM067346.1, forward strand.
AGTGATACATATACCAACTGTAGTTTCAGTCGTAGCTCTGATATTGAGCGGCGTATTGGACTGATGGTACATTGCACTAATCATGTTCCGCCACAGTGAGTATCAATGCACTCTCGGCATCACATATATGATGTTTACGTTGGATCTGGGCAATTAATAAACTCTTAGTTATGCAGCAGCAAGTGGATACTGTTAACAACAGACACATGTCCTGATGGATTCCATCGAAGGGAACTCGGATGCTCGGATCACTGGGGAGTGATGCATCATCCACTGTAGACAGTTTCTGCATATGCAGCTGGGTTGGAAATATATTTAGTCATAGCAATGTCTTGTTGTCTATACAAGTCGTTATGGAGCCATTGATCACACGAGATTTATCATTGACAAGAATAAAAACAATACCGAGTAAAAGATTGCCTTTCAGTTACATTATAGTCTAACCAGGATCCATCTTCATGTTGTCACAGTCCGAGGATTACCACTAATAGAAGAGGGTACTGTGATTCAAACCACTTGCATTATGATGTCACAAGTCACAGCGAAGAGGGTATTTTAGCATTTGGAAGTATCTGATGTGACAAATGACAAACGCTGATAGACATTGACTTACAGGTATTGAAAGTTCCTGCGGATTCGGACTACCCTATTGTCGCGATTTGACATTTCATTATCCGGAGAGAAGAAATGTGAGGCAGGGATATTGAATTACATGTTGAGTTACATGAAAGCAGGAAGGTGTGGACGCTAGCAGAAGATGCAGTTTTGTGTGCATAGCTACTTTTTGGAGAATGTGTCAGACGTTGTGCTTAATATGGCTTACCTTACCCAGCTCGAAATAGGTACCCAGAATAATGTTTCGTTCATTCATACTTGCGACTGTCCAAGAGAAGGAAGTAAATGCTTGACAGTGTAATCAAGGGAACGATTTGTCTTATACAAGTTGGTTCCATCTGATGCAGGTTGAATCTCAATTGCTACTGAGCCAGCATTTCATCGTTCATGTAGACTTGAATTGATTTAATTAAACAGCGGGCCTATTTTGTGATGCATAACGTGCCCGCCTCCACGTCGCCAGTCAAGGCTTTAGTCATACATTATGGACTACGATGACACCAATTAACAGCACTACCGCTAATAATGTTGTTGTCGCAAATTTATGGTCTCTCTAGGGAGATCCTTGTAAGATGTAAAGGATTAGAAGGTCGTGTTTACTCACAATGCCACAATACTGGCATTGGCCATCATGAATTTCGCTTCGACACTCCTGCTCATATCTACCTATTCTCCATTAGCATTTTACAATTACCTAAGTGAATTACTCCAACATCCGTTATGGACGATTGCAGGTCTCGCGCAACATATTAATCCTCAACATTTAATTACAACCAGCAAACAACAGATACACAGACTACCTTTTTACTCCATTTCTAGCATACATCACAGTTGTGCAACTGGGAACGACATCGCATCGTTTTGGCGCGTTGACTGATGTGCTGCTGCGCGATGTCGTCTCGCGAATACAGGCGTATAAAATGTAATCACGTACATCACAGCCTTTCATACCTGCCTGGAGGCTATCCATTAACGCATGTAATTACTGCAGTATGATGATGATATAATGAAAGACGCATTCCTCTTTGATGAGTAGCTAGGGCTTATTAATCGTTGATAGTTGTGTAAGCGACATCCGCATTAGGACGATTGGATGCTAATATACATCAATGGCAAGCATCAGTATTACCAAGTGTATCAGGGAAGGCATTCAAGAGCTGCCTCATCTGCAGATGGTTTTAGCGCCCTAGACTGACATGCTCTGATGTGTATTTGAGGGCTAGAAAAAATGACATTCGTATACCAATGTTATCATATTTGATTAAAGCATTCCTCCATTGCTACGGCTGCACATAGGCCTATTTTCTCTGCTGACGTACTCCGCGAAATTGACGCACACCATACAATTTCAAACAATAGAATGCCATTGACGAGGTCAGTCAAATAGTAAATGTGGCGAAATGAAATCTATTTACTGAAATTTTCAACGGACATAGCGACGGTGATGGATGAGGATGATTGTGATGCTTGAACAGCCCCCATTAGACGCCATTACCCACTTGGCACGAAGTCGTTATCACCGAGTGTCAACTCGGGTCATCGACGAACAGCACATTACCTTCGGGTTTGGGCGAGCTTTTTTGAGTATTACTGCCCAATAAACGAGCTCATCATACGGTCACTGTATTCAACACGTGTTGATTGCTAAGCGATTGTGTTGCGAAGATAAATGGCAACACACCAATTGTGCTTTTGTTTGTGATCTCATAGCTGTTATTCTTTCTCCGATAGGAAACAAGCAATTATCGTTACCATGACTATATGCAGCTTATGTCCCTCTATTGCCTGATACCGCATGTTTTGTATGGTTAGTCGAGCTTACACACAATCACAAATAATGTGATTTTCAGGTAATCATATTCAATTTTGGAATTGCCTTGTACTGGTTCGACGTTATCGGGTCATTGGGGAAGTGCATCGGAGCACGCAAAATTCTGTCGTTGTACATAACTTCCCCGCTCTCTAACATATGATAAGCCATCAGTTGGTGCAAAGAAGAGACATATAATTACAAAACACCCCACTGTGGTAAAATGTTTATGATCTTGGAAATGGATGATCACAAAATGGCTCCCGACCTTCTTATGAAATGTGATGCTGTAAGGATCAGAAATGTGACTCTGTATAAAGTAAACACAACTTGACGAATATTCTGTCGTTGTAGACATTTCGACAAACAACATTAAATATATATATATATATATATATATATATATATATATATATATATATATATATATATATATATATATATAAATATATATTTATATATATATATACATATATAAGTATATATATATGTATATAAATATATATATATATAATATATGTATATATGTATATTTATACATATATATATATATATACTACATATATATATACATATATATATATATATATAGATATACATATATGTATATATATATATATATATATATATATATATATATGTATATTTATATTTCAAAGAAGGCTTAGATCTATAAGTATTTTTTCAGTTTGCAGTGTTATGTCATATATATATGGGTTCATGCCGAAACAAACCAATGGAAGTCATAATACACGCTACAGTTCTGGCATTGGAAGCAACAGCACACGTCGTAGCATGAAATGTTTTGTAACGGGGTAAGTTCTGAGATATCCACGACAAAACTCAACCAATTCACATCACGCAAAAGTATTTTTGTTATGTCAAGTAGGACTAAAACCATCGACGGAAACGTCATCCTTTTAGGCGCCTAATAATTGCGACTTCAGTGAGACCCAATTATAAGCATCATTGCTAATTGTGTGCCATGATGAGTAATTGACATTCATGGGCGTGGCTTGGAGGATGTGCATACCCGGCTCGTCTGTTTGCATTCAATGCTTCATCTGATGATTTGGTTATTAGAATTACCAACATAAGCGTCTTATTACAACTCACACTACATTTACCATTCCAAGGTCAGTTCATCTGGCTTACACTTCCGATCCGATCCTGCTCATTGCAGCAGTAAAATACTGATTGCAAAATCACGAATTCAAATGTAGTCAAATGGAACGAACGCGCGCTATAATGATAGTTATCAAGGTTCATTACGATCGATGCCTCACTTCTGTCAATCCATCAAAGCATGGAATTGCTTCAATAACATTGACTCTCCTTATTGGGTCATGACTTCCTGTAGATCAATTATCGCCCCAAACAGCTCCCTACTAATGGTGTAATGGATTGCCTCTTGCCACTTATGTGAGCGATCTAATATTATCATCAAATAACTGGAAGAGTATTCTAGTATAAGATAGGAATTTACGGCATGACGCAATTCGTCAACCACTACAACGATCATTCATCCTCAATAATAATTCACCCCCGAGATTGGCAGTGTTCTCCTTGAGAGTACTGCGTGTGGAATAAATATCATGTTTTCCACATATACTAATTATGTTGACCTGGTCCGGACCTAACAATCTACTACACTAATGTAATCAATTGGAGCTATTCGTGTAGCATGACATTGATGCATGTCAACGATGGTATTGAGATGATGGCATGTTACCATGTTCATTGTACCTTACACTTGTGGATTGTGCGCATTGATATGACGGTAGTGTCTTAAAATGAAGCCAAGTTAGTATACGATGAACTGAAATATCTACCAGGCAACAAATGTGCAAGAACACAGCAAGTGAATAGTAATAGTTATATTTTTCTGTCCATCGAACCACAGTCAGTCAAGTGTAAACTGACTTAATATTTGTCTTGTCTAATCATAATGTAGTCATATCGACATCATACTGTATACCCGACCCGATTGATTTCATAGTCAGCACAAATATTTGTTGTACAATATAAAGCTCTAGCTTGGTTTGAACAACCTCTTCACAGGTATTTCCCCAATTCATTATAGTTCTGATATATCCACGACAAAACTCAACCAATTTACATCGCGCAAAAGTATTTTTGTTATGTCAAGTAGGACTAAAACCATCGAAGCAAACGTCATCCTACGTGGCGCCAGATAGTTGTGACTTCAGTGAGACCAAATTATAAGCATCATTGCTAATTGAGTGCCATGATGAGTAATTGACATTCATGGGCGTGGCTTGGAGGATGTGCATACCCGGCTCTTCTGTTTGCATTCAATGCTTCATCTGATGATTTGGTTATTAGAATTACCAACATAAACGTCTTATTACAACTCATACGCAAAGTGCCCTCGAATACAGTAGTTAGCATGTCACTCTCGCTATTGTGACACCATCAATCCACAGAAAGTGATTGTTGCGATTGTTCAGCTGGCAGGTGCTAATATTGACGGTTGATGTTCGACACACCTGTAATCAGACCATAGTGCTTTGGCGGTGACCTTGCGCTGTAATGATGGTAATCATCTTGGTCGGTGGGCGTTGTCCTCGTCAACATCCTGTAGATTAAAATTAATCACTGCATCAAACCTCTGCGATATTCGTGCACATATAGATACAACACTATTTTAACAGTTCCTCATGGTTGGGGAGTAATAACACACGCCGCAAATAAAATGGATAACGAATGTATCCTTACATGCATAGACAGCTACTGCTTCGAATCGTATAATCAGGAACCTACATACATCTCAAAGGAATTCAATGCTGCTGCTTATGATCTACATTGATATGTCATGACAAGCTTCAACACAGTTGACAGGCAATGAAATTTCTCACACAAAACATACATAATTGGATACACCAACAAACCTTTAGCCTCGCTAAGATGTCACTGTTAAATCAATACTTCATCAGATAAGTGCTATCTGCTATCTGAGCTTCATGGTCTTGGACTGTGAGGTGAAGTGCAACTTATAATTACCAAGTTCTTCTGGTGGAGCTGTAACTGACTCTTATCAACGTGCGCGCACACAACATCGTCATGTTGATCATTGTGACAATCCTCGACTTTTAACACATAGATATCACGTTTGCCAGCAATATGACAAGGACGAAAATATTACCCTCAGACATTAAGTTGAAATCTATCCCACAGATGAATTATTCATATATGTTTTGTATTGCTGCCTTTGTTAATGCCAAGTAATGTTATACCTCCTGGGCGTTGTTATGTTTTATTCGTCGTTATCAATACAGTGCATTTTAGAACATTACATGCAATAACTACTTATAGAGACAACCGGTGCCCGTGCGTCCCGGTTGTTGGTCCTTCCCTTTCATTAATTTATCACTATGAAGTCCAATTTGGAGTTTCGTTGTATCGCACGATTCAGCAAACATTAATGTAACTTGGTTTGCATCATGAATCACACGTACGTTCATCATTTATGAAACAATGATTATCATGTTTCATGGAAGTGCGAGAGATCATTCAAACTCATATAATCAAAGAAGAATGGATCTGCGAAATAGTTTATCCTAAGCTTGTCAACTTTAGCTTCAACGTTCCTCCGGCTCAATTCAATAAAACATATGCAATAAAAAAACAAAAAAAAAAAACATGAAAGAAACATGGGATTCCTTTGTTATCTTGTTATCAGCGTTGTGGAGGATGTCATGAAAATTGGTAGTTCTAAGACGCCCGCGCAAGTTTATCATTGCTTAAAGAGGTTACATGGCTTTGACGAATACAAATCATTTAAATCCGCCTAACCACTCGCACTCAGCACTTTAAAAAGGCATCATACGCTTAAATGCCTGAATAAATTATGCCATACTGTTGTATCGGGACAAAGGCTGGGTCCGCTTTAATGACGCCCCGAATAAATACATAGTTACCGTTTTGGTATTTATGGTATGTGAGCACCATGAAAACCAGAATGGTGACGCTGTTGAGCTGTAGATTTAAGTGCCGGCCACGGAGCCCCCACTGACAATTAAAATAACCTCAAACGAACGGCTTATAACGTTTGGTGTCTTTTATGTGACAATAACGACTCATTATACAATTGTGCTGCATCTGATGAATTGAACAGTTTTTTTCTGAGCCATTTCTAATTGAAAATCACGAAATGCATGACCGGTTTTGAATAAATTAAACGAGATCAAAGCTTATGTAAGGGGAGTGAACAGCTGTCTTACGAATTTTTTGATCATGAATTGAACGGTCTACTTCTCATCTGTTCTAGTGCGGCCTTGTATTTTTTCCTTTTGATAAACCAATGCATCAAAATATCAAAATCAAAGGGTGGATTTTTCTCGGGGAGAAAAAGGAGAAAAATAGCCAATAAACGTATTTGAGTAGGCCGCCAACCATTTGACGGAATTGTGTTCCTTAATACAAGACAACGACTTCTCACTGTGCGCGTATGAACTCGAAAAACGCCAGCAACTGGGTTTTGTAAACCTCTAGTTCTTGAAATTATGTTGTATTTAGCTTTCTAGTAAATGTTGCGTCTTTTGAAAAACATATATTACATTAAGTTTCCTTTTACTGCAATACACCATAAACCAACGTCTTTTATTTCGCAATGTAGCTGCAAAAAACCTACATGATGAAATGCTTTGGGCAGTAAGGTGCAAGTAATATATTTCTTTGGAATTATGTGGCTGTTGCTGTGATGGTTTTTTCCCGTATTCCAAACGTAAGCAATGCCAGGATGAATACTGATTTTCAATAGGAAATCATATATCTGCTGTGGTTGTGAGTTTGATCGATCTTGTTGTGGTCTGCTATGCTGCCGCTTGGCATATACTAGCCCATGTATTTTTGGGTGTACAAATCATTCAAACTATAAAGCTCTACCTCTGCGCGATCCATGAAGCTCTACCTCTACACGACCAGGAAATCAGGAACTGGGCATACCACATCTCCAATGGCTGTTGCTTATTGAACATATATTGCGGGTAATTATATATGAAGGTTCGGGTGCCTTTTAAGCGATAGGACCGCCATTTAACGTGATCATCCGAGTCACGGGGAACCAGTCAGGTTTGCACACATTGGTATCGAACCACACATCTTATGGGTCGAAAGGCAACGCAGTTTAACCACTACACCACGAGAACCGGCTTGTTGGTTATTGGTCATGCATGGCGATTGACATGAGGCAGTACTTGTTGGTGTTAAACTTCTTAAATACATATACACGGCCAGTACTAGTGATGAAATAGTCAACTCTAGAATTGTTAATTAGATGATATAAAACATGTAATTAGATGATAGTTTTTAATGAGGCCACAGGGTTTTTAAAAGCAATAAGAAGTCACCCCACATTATAATCACGTGCTATTGATAATAAAAAAAGTGACGATTGTTGTTCACAAGACAGATTATAGCATTCTATTACCATCTCCCAACGTTCGTTGAAACGATACGTTCTTTCATGGCCCAATTGGAAAGATATCTTCATGAATCAGCTGCTGTCAATATTTAACTTCAGAGAAGTGCGTTATGAAATACACTAGATCTCCTGTGGAACAATAAAAAAAATGTCGAATGCGCACTGAATTTATCAACTATGCCTCTCCGGAGCATTATTCACAACGGCAGATGCTTATTACCAGGGAATGGGTTGCTGCTGAGCGATTAGATTCACCAACTTTGGGCACTTCGCAAATGTTTACAGTAATTGCAGAAAAGGGACATTAAACTACGTATCTGATGATGACAACGAGCCACATGCCAGGCATAACTACGTCATCGTGATCATTATCAGCTATACATTTTCTCAAATCCCATGTCATGTTTAACGAAGTTGTGTGCTTTTAATACTGCGGTAAGAAAAAAGTGAAACAATGGTTGACATGATCTATTTTAACGAATAATAGATACAAATGTAACGTCTGATCTTCACAGACGTCAGTTTTGGAACATACAGCCTCCGTAACTTCTATCTAACATACCCGTGTCTCTGTGTTGTACTCCTTGTACTCATCATATTGTTTGCTTGACCAAGAGCACCCACTGACGTTTTCTCTAGAGTAACGCCACCCGTTTGGTACTGAACATGTTTTTTCCCTCCCTCTCAGACTACACATTTCTCAGCTTAATGCGTTATGCATACTTTGTTATGTTATGTTTTCCGCCGGTTTTGCACTAAAGGGTACAGCTTGGCGTTCGTAAGCTTACCTATTTTAATTCTGAGGCATGGCTCCTGACCGTGAGGTCTACGCGGCCGAGGTCATGCATTAACAAACGAGATGATAATAACAGCGGAAACAGCGGGCCTGCCAGGCTGGATAATGCTGCAATGATATAGCTAGTCTCGTGACAGGTAAGCTGAGCAAGTCAGATTCAATAGTCCATTGTTGTATTATACATGTATAGCATGGTCATATGGATGTAACATTTGATATATTATTAACAATTCTATAACCGATTATCAAACCTATATGCAATAATACGCAACATTCATCAGCATCATTTCACTGAAGCATAATTAATAAATGAAATACGGGACACTCCGTTTGATATCTCGCTCATTGTAAAGTCCTATATTGGCACAATCCATCATACCTAACACATGGAGTAAGATGTGAACACCAGATAGCAAGTTACTATTCATTCACATATTCTTCTGTGTTATTGGTCAAATTAGTATCAGCCAAAGTAAAACCTATACAACCCCATGAATCAATCGGTTGCATGCAGATCTATGATAACATATATGTATCGATATGTAAATGAATGTGTAGTCGGGTTTTTTTCAAATACTTACGGTGATACGTATACCAACTAGAGTTTCTGATATTGAGCGGCGTATTGCACTGATGGTACATTGCACTAATCATGTGTCCACCACAGTGAGTATCAATGTACTCTCGGCATCACAAATATGATGTTTACTTTGTATCAAGGGAGTGAATAAAGCCTTAGCTATTTCAGCAACACGTGGATTCCACGAAGGGAATTCGGATGCTGCATCGAAGGGGGAGTGTGATGCATCATCCAATGTAGACAGGTTATGCATATGCAGCTGGGTTGGGAATATATGGAGTCATATCAATGTCTTGTAGACTATACAAGCCGTTGATCATACTATATTTATCATGGACCACGATACGAACAGTACCGAGTAAAGGATTGCTTTGCCGATTATAGTTTAGGCAGGATACATCATCATGTTGTTACAGTCCAAGAATCAACTTCTAGAGGAGGTGTTTTATCATACGAATCGCTTGTATTGTGATGCTAGTCACAGAGAAGAGGGTCATGTTAACAACTCATCTGCGCACATAAAAAACAGTTAATCTATGATGCAATAATGCAGCTGTATGGCAGATCTGGTTTGCATAATGTGTTAGGCAAAAAAACACAGGTCGCAATATGTAATATTTATCCCCGACGAAATTGTCCAATATAAAGCAGATAAACCAGGGGCATTAGACGTTTAGCATTTTCGATTGTAAACATCAAAAATTGCCTGACTGGAAAATATTAATGTCGGATAGGTCTATGAGAGCAGGCAGGTGTAGACGCAGGCAGAAGATACCAATTTGTCGGGCAGATGCTGTGATGTGCAGTCATGTTAATGTTGTATTTTTCAATTTGGGTGTTGTTCCTGGGTAACAGGCATTTGCAGTTGTAATACCATCATCTATCGTGATAAAGCATTTATAACGTACGTTCACATGTTAAAATCTTGTTTTAAAGTTCTGTGCCCCAAACGACAACTTTCTCTGAGTGTAATTGCCTGAGATACCTATGACAATTGTAAGCGTATATTGCCGTATCAATTATATATTTATAAGATATAGTGTCTCTAGCAACTGAAGCGTGAAGTCCATTGTGATCTTATCAAAGACATAGTGTATGAAATGCCGCACGTCGCCAGGGTTTACAGTAGATAACGGTTGCACTTCTTGGTCTGCAATTTATGGAACCGTTTTAACCGGCAAAGTACCATGATAATGTATCCTTTACCCGAAAGATTATATGTGAGAGGTTGACATCATATACATGTTGCTGCCGATTGATGGTGAATATGATTGAAGTCATCTTCCAATGCAACTTTAGGATTTGTGACGCTGTTCTACTTGGCCTGGTGGGCTGTGACCCGGTATAAAATAAATAAACATTACTTGACGTATATTCGACGAGTATCACGCTGAAGTTCACATGCGGCCTCTGTGCTTTGCTGTGTATGTTTGCCTTTTCTTATTTTCATCACATAATACTTCTCTCGACCGTGCAGCAGACACTCTCCCTAGTGATATCGATCAAAGTTCTTATGTGCACATATATCATTCAACAGGTTTAACTTCAATCATTCATCATAAATAACACCGTTTATATCTACCCTAGTCCCCAGTGGGTGGTAAAGCTGACTAAAGGCAAAATATTCCACAATGTTACATATCTATTAGCTCCGACAATCGAGCTTCTAGTGCTGACATCACTACAATAGCGAGATAAAACAAAGAATTCGACTGCTTACTGACTACCTTGAATGATGTATTTTGTAAGCTTCAGAAGAGAGTTATCACATTTAAGTGGCATATCATATGAACGCCAGCAAGAAATCATTCCGGTCAACGTCACAACGCTATCACAGTGAAGATATTTGGTTGTTAGCAAATCCTGAGAAATGGAGTGGTATGGAAAGAGACTGAGGGACTGTTTCCTTATTGCAATGAAACATAATGATAAACGGGATGCAATTTGATAACATATCATAATAAATGATCATTAAGAATACATTTCAGGTTATCAGTTGGTTATGAGTTATCACAAGAAACGATAATCTATCATTACATAATAGAATATGCTGTTAATTTACATGGTACGTTCGCGTATGTTCATTCGTGATTATACGACTACAAGCTTGCTTAAAAAAGCACGGTGCCATTGGTTTGCCATAATTTGGATGCATCCCCTTGGCGTGTTTGGCCTTGTATCGCACAATGTACATACATTTCTTTAGATGATATCAGATGACACATGAGCCCCGTTGTCCATTAAGTTATCAGTTACACAGCACATAGCATATTGAGAGGAGTAGGGCTGTATATAAGGGGTTGAGGTGTTGATTTTGTCTGCGTTGAAATAAAATCCCTGGGAAGATGGGAACCACATTTTTGTTCAGAATCGCATTCCACGAACATATCCAGGTCCTTTTCTTTTTGACTTTGTAGTGTTATAAAACCCAACCTGACACACAAAACCTCGACCTTGCTTTCCGCGAAATTTCTCCGAAAATGTATCCGATATTTGACAGTGATACACCTTGAAAACTCTATTTATTATCTGCTCTTTATATTGATTTGTTGCCGAAATGGTGATTTAAATAGTTCGTGTAAGACGTTAAATAGCAACTACCAGTCACCAAAAGAGACGCATTTCTGCATCGCTACGGAATCTAAACGATGCTCTATAAAATGATATGGGCACCGAAAATTTGGTGAAGATGTTAATGAAATGCGATCACACCATATTCAGTATATGTATACGGGCGGGAACCAACACATTGTTCATTTACATGTTCTTGATAAACCGGAGGTGAAATAACAGTTTGTTCATTGCAAGAAAGGGTAATAAATGGGAAGCTCTTCCTTATGGTGGATAATCGTGATCAGGGGCTTATTGTTTAGTTCCTTTATGGTACAATTAATGGCACCTCGTGAAATTAAGAGGTAGCGGCTACTCACGTTATTTAAATGCAGAACTAATAGCCTACGTATCTTATAACCCTGACGGCCAATGATGGCCATTGTCAATATTGACAATAATCATGATCTGATTACTGGTATCCAAATTGACAAAAAGTGCATTTATTGTAACTTGCTTTGGCACATATAAGTAAGTTATGGCATGGTATATTTGTATTGATTGAAATCAACTAAAAACATGTATAAATCAAATGGGAAGCACATTTAACAGCAATAAGTTCGCTTAATGCACTTTAAACATGCAGTCGTTTAATGTGCATCATAGCACAGACTAAGGGATGGTAGTTACAAACATATTGTAAAGCAGAGGCTAACAATTTTGAGCACGAACGGAACCAACTTATTGAGCTGGTGCTACAAAGTAGTGAGGGAATGACCAGCTTTGTGGATGTTAAGGGTTTTGTGGAGCGTGTCCGGATATACATGCTCAATGAGAGTATTGAACATGACATGATCTGGTCATTAAAGACCAACATACATTATACAAAAATGTGTCGGTTTTCACAGCATTATATCCACATGATTATTTGTATTCTAGTTCCCCAGATCCTGTGATGAATCATTCATTAGCGTCTTACATTGGTGATGACATCAGAACATACATATTAAACATTGCAGTTAATGTATATTATACGGAACTAGAAAATGTTTATGATATCTAACATATACGTACAAGCATGTTTATTCCAGGAGCAGGCTATATATATAAATTGCAGGAGGGTGTTTGAAAAACGAAATACGTTCCTCTTTGACGAATGGTTCATAGCTTTTGGTGGATTGATAATTGTCGAAAACGACGAACTGTTATGGAAGCATTGACTGCGAAATAGCACGTGCACTGTTGTATCAGTGTAAGCATTAATGAATACTACTGATGTGGGTTGTTTTGGTGTCTTACCTTGATATGTAATGGTGTGGCATGGTATTTCGTCTCTATTTAAATCTGTCGCTTTAGTGAACAGTAGTGATGAAAACCATTTTTGTCACGTTGCTTAAAATCCTGTGTTACTTAAAACATCCATCACATTATCACATCGACTCCGAAAATGGTTATATATATTGATAAGACCCTAGGTGTGGCTGATGGTATCAGACACTCGATATTGATATTCAAAAAGATGACCATCAACCATTGAGAGAGAGAGGGCGATTGAATGCAGTAGATACAGTCAGTTACCATTGCACAGTCGTGTAGCAACCAATTGGTCAGATATAGGCAGAAAACTTACACTAGTGTTGATGTCGAATAGTGATTTTTGCATGTGGGTAATAAGCATACGAAGCTGAGTATGCACGTTTGTAATGCCATCATACATCGTCACAGAGCAGTTGTAATATTGCAATACAACATGTGATACATACAACATACTCAGGAAGTATGTAATATATATCCCACATTTCATTAAAATGCAGTGTGCCCAATACGCTGACATTCTCTTACAGAGTCAATATATATTGCCATATCGATATGTATGCGCAAGCAGTTTAGGTATGCATTAAATTAAAAATCAATCTCGAGGGGACCACGTTAACCACACATCAATGTTTCAATCATTTGACTATGACGGTATATACAATTGTTGAATGCATCTATGTAAATTATGTACATGTTACTACCGGTTGATATTAAATATGATTGCTGTCACTGCTGAACTAATTATACCCAATTGCTCACACACAGAGAAAGGCTTTCTATGCTACATATCAACCCGCGGAAGCTTTGATCCCCTTGGTACGTCTTGCATATGATATACGAATAATTCAATTAATATATCTCCATTTTGCTATATGCAAAATACTTTCCGAATGATTGGAGAAGATTTTATTGCATTTTTATCTTCTTTATTTTGAGTTTCACGAATTCAGCCCAGCGTTGTTATATATGCCGTAATACGGAAGTTTTGTTTCCATGGAAAGTCCTTGAAAGTTACACTACATCTGTTTCAGGTCTTAAAGAAATATTGCAGGTTCTGTGACAAAATAAGAACACAAGTGCGAAGTATGTATCATTGTTTCATCCGTTAAACAGGCATTTATGATATCTATTCATACGCCTTTACGTCGGTAACGATTTTTTATGGGTGTGTCATAAAAGTAGGCTTAGACCTATGAATATTGAATATCGATTTATTTCCTGTTTGCAAGGTAATGTCATATATATGGATTTATATCGAAGCAAGCTTTGGTTCCCTGGTTTTTATTGCCCATCTCAGACAAAAATAGAAGCCATAGTACACACGTTAGTTCAGGCATGAGAAGCAGCAACACATGTCAAGTTTTTCTACCGGTGTATGTAATGTACATTGGTAATGCTGATTGATATACACTGTTAAAGTCGGAACAGACTTTTGCAGAATTTTCCATTGCTTACTTGTGTTGTTCTTGGAAATATATTATAAGGTTAGGATAGGGGTTTTATTAAGCTCTATATTGTCTTGACGTGGCGCTGTAGTAGATGGATGTCGACGAACCATAGGCACGAGAGCATTTCTGGATAGTAGCTGCGACTGAGGTGCGCTAAGGAAAATACGAAGTAGCGTTTGTGTACGTCAGAACCAGCAAGCAAGAAGCGTAATTGCTTTGTTGATTGGTTCAGGTAGCCCCTGCATAGTTATGGCATTATAGCAACATTCTCAAGTCGATCAATAACGGTGATTGGCAAATATTGTTATGAGTGAGTACAATTGTCAGGATCTGATCAATCATATGACCCACTCCATGAGTGGTCATAACATAACTGCTGGTGTAATTAGCCATAATGTACAAATAATGCTATTAGCCATAATATACAAATAACGCTATTAACCATAATGTACATAATTTTCAAATATCATTGGACTGAAGTTGCTCGGATGGATTTGCAGCAAAGCATAACCAAATAAATATGTGAAATAATTCAGCGTATAAGTTATCGGATAAATTGTGCAGGGCCAATTAGCAGGTTATCTATTGATTTATAGCCCGAGGAACATTGAATATTACAATATACATCAGCTGCAACATAAAGGTGAAGGATACTTGACCTGGTAATCATGATACGTGATATTCCATAAATATTAATCTATCTTGCAAAAGCTATACAACCAAGCAGAGCAAGTGAAAGCCAAAGAAGGTGTTCGTGCCTGATTATCTTCTCATCAGTTAGGTAGCTAGAGTATCTTTTAAAGAAGTACATTTAGTAAGCCCAGCGTTAGTACCAAGCTTTTGCAGATATTATACATGTTTCTCAAAATGAACATCCATCATTACTTACAAGGATCACGTTGACCAAGTTACACTATATGTGCTTCAGAGTGCTACTGGTCAAGACTTGATTGATCACTGCATTTGGTCAAGTTCGTTTCGTTGAAAGTCTAGCAATGCCCTTGAATGAAAGATTAACATGGAAATTAGGATATATGCTCTGACCTCCCAACATATTGCTGGTTCAATCCTGGTCATTGCTTTAGAACTGCAAAACAATAATAGATGGTTTAGTATGTAAATTCTCACTAAACCCGTCATCCAACATAATACCATAGAATTAATATGGATCTCAGCTTTTTCCAACTGCGACAATCGGGCTGATTTGATGAACATAAAAACAGCAAATTATATTCATGGAAATTTAATAACCCATTGTCATACAAATATAGTCGCATGGTGTTTGTAAACTCAATGTAGCAGAAAAATACTGATTGCAAAATCACGTCTTCAAAATGTAGACGGAAAATGTTTCATGTAATCAGACCTAAGTGCATCGGCGCCAAACTTCCGCTATTATGATGATAATCATCACGGTCATGGTACATTACTGTCGATGCCTCATTTCTGCCAATCCATCACAGCATGTGATTGCTTCAATAACATTGACTCTTCTTATTGGGTCATGACTTCCTGTAGATCAATTATCACCCAAAACAACTCCCAACTAATGGGGCAATGGATTGCCACTTACCGCTAATATGAGCGTTCGAATATGAGTATTCTAGTTTCTGAAAGGAATTTACGGCGTGATCCATTTCGTCAACTGCTACCACGATCATCTATCCTCAACAATAATTGGACGCGGCGTTCTTCCGTAGAGTACTGCGGATGGAATAAATATCATGTCTTCCACAAATACTAATTCATGTTGACCTGTTCTGGGTCTTACCCTCTGCTACCGTAATTGATTCATTTGAAGTTATTGTGGCATAATATTGATGCCTGTCAATGATGGTATGGAAATGATGACATGTAACCATGTTAATTGTACTACACACATGTGGATTGTGCGCATCCATATGTCGGTGGTGTCCTAAAATGGAGCCTAGTTAGCATATGACGTACTGGAATATCTACCAGGAGAGAAAAGTGGATATGAATGTCTTGAAGTCGAGGGTATAAAGAAAATGGCAACCCAAAATGTTATTTCAGTTGACATTACAGCTCGTACGAGGGACATCTGCAAAGTGGAAAACAGCAACCTTATTTCTGTGATAGGTTATTTTAAATGCACCCACGCGAGTATCGCATCGGTCAGAATAATGAATAAATGTGGACAATGACAGATTTACGATATGGTACGATGCAATAGTGCAAGAACTTAGCAAGCAATTGGTAATACTTATCTTGATCTGCCCATCGAACTGTAGCCATTCAAGTAATGACGTATCTCATATTTGTCTCGTCTAATCGTAATGTAGCCATGTCCATATTGTACTGTATATTTTACCCGATTGGTTGCATAGTGAGCTACCATAATTGCTTTTCAATATAAAGCTCACCACAAATTCACCAATTCACATCACGCAAAAGTATTTCTGTTATGTCAAGGAGACCTAAAACTACCGACTCAAACGTCCGCCTCAATGGCGCCAGACAATTGTCGACTTCAATGGGATCACATCATAAGCATCATTGCTAATGGAGTGCCATGATGAGTAATTGACCTTCATGGGCGTGGCTTTCAGGATGTTTATTAACAATACCTGGCTCCTCGGCATAGTTACAGTACCATTTATATGCTGCTAATCTTGCTTTCAAAAGCACCGTATAATACTTGCTCATTGATGCTTATGTGTAATACATGCACATTGATTCCCAACGAACTAAAAGAAATCTACGCCAAGACAGAACGTTGACTTGAGGAAACTGGCAGCAGCATCTCTACTCTACTTCTAATCCGCCGAGCACAAACTGCCACGTCATAACCCCGTTATCTCCCGCTTGCGTTTAAAGTGTTTCACCAGTAGGTTTTGTTATTTGAATAACAAACTTAAGCATCTTATCAAAACTCATATGCAACGAGTCCTCGAATGCTATAGTGAGGGTATAATCTCGCTATTGTGTCACCTTTAATCCAGAGAAAGCTATTCAACCAAACGGGGATATTGATATGTTGGTTGTTTTTAAGTTGGCAAGGTTTAGGACTGATATTGACGGTTAATGTTCGAAACAACTATAATCAGACCATACTGCTTTGGTGGTGGCCGTACGCTGTAATGATGGTAATCATCTTAGTCTTGGTGAGTTGAGCCGGAGAAGGGTTAAGGCTGAAGTTGACGAGCTTGGGATTAACTGTCGCAGTTTCATTCTTCTTTGATAATATAAATTTTCTCTCACTCATGTATTAAACATGATGAGCATGGATCTCATTGTTTCATTAATGATGAACATACGTACTGGCCGTCCATTCAATGCTTTGTCCTATTGGATGAAAGCCATGTTCTGTTAATGTTTGTTGATTAGCGCACTGGACTTCATAGTGATTTATGTGTGGAAGGGAACCAAGGTTTGCACGTCAATACATTTAGCTAAGTATTTGGAAGCATCAACAACATGGACGCATGGGAATGATTGTATTTATTGCATGTAATCGTCTAAAATGTATGAGTACAAAATAACAGCGCCCAGGAGGTATACAATTACTTGGAACAAAGGCAACAATGCAAAACATATTTGATTAATCTCTCTCCTGTTTGAGGGTAACATTTTCGTTATTCCTGACCTTTGCCCACTGCTGGCCAATTCGACATCTACGTGTTAAAAAGTCGAAGAGTGTGTGGCACAACATTTGGCACCCTGTCGGGCACATTATATGGACAGCGTGATTGGTGTCGTTGTATCCAACAGGTTGTGGACAGTGCCACGATTGCAAGCATACCATGTAGCAATTGGAAATTCCTTCACTTACATGAAAACAACCTGGTTATTGACATTACCATTCCCGTTGCAACACATGATTTGTCCGTTGTGCAGGAGTTATGTGCGTTGACCGTTAGTTACTGATATCAAATATATACGTCTGATTAAGCAGCATACTACATGGTTTTCTGCATTCTTGTGTTTAATTCTAATGCAATTATAAGGTAGTGCCAATCAATGTGTACTTGAACGACATCACCCCACCTTCAGTGGAAGTTGTGGCTTTCGTTCTAATTCATTGATCACTGCTCGGCACGTGGTGGTGAGGTAGTGACTCACTGCGCATAACCCATTTAGTTGCCATCTATTCATAGGTGTGAGTAATTTATGTGATAATCAATCTCCGACATGCCGTAAACAACTGACAAGGAAAGCGTGCATCTGTACTCTTATAGCTTTGCTATTGTATATTTTTATTTACTGGAAGCAATAGGTCTAGAATACTGCACAAGCCACATGGAAATACGATTAATGCAGTATAAACATGCAGTTGCTCTATGTTCATCATAGCACTTGAAGTATAAATAACTCCCGGATGGTAGTAAAAATGATGTTGGCGTTCAATGCTACATCTCTAGCCAATAGCTATTGCTTGAACGTTATTTAATACAACTTTCAATCATACTTTCTTGAACGCTTATGTCAATATGGCCATGCCATTATTTAGAGACAATGTTGAGTAATACACAGATCATTGATGCTATGAAAGAGAATGATAATTTCATTAATTAGGATATTTTTCATGAGACGGAATAAATCCCAAAGCATTAATGAATC
Source organism: Urechis unicinctus (assembly GCA_034190875.2). NCBI lineage: Eukaryota > Metazoa > Annelida > Polychaeta > Xenopneusta > Urechidae > Urechis > Urechis unicinctus. The sequence goes on from CM067346.1 coordinate 40,264,279, forward strand.
AGTTATGCGTGAATCAAGCAGACTTGCATTGAATAATCTCTTAATATCGTTCGTCTTCCATTTCTATATGAAGACTTCCATATCTATTTTCCAGTCATCCATTTCAGTCGGCAATCACACGTCTGCCTGTAAAGCACCAACAAAGGCTTAGAACATGCATTATGAACCAGAAAGGAGCTCAATAATTGAGCTGCTGCATATTAATTAGGCTTTTGCCACAAAGTGCGGAGAGATTGTGTCTCCATGACGAGCTCTGCAGGGTGTGTGAGAGAGAGAGAGAGAGAAATAGAGAGATGATTAGCCGTGACATGATTTAGTCTTCACTAAAGACCACCATACACTACCCAAGAGTAAGGCAGTTTTCACAACTGTATATCCGTATGCTCATTTGTGTTCTTACTCCGCAAATCCTGCGTTGTACCTACCACAAGCATTTCACCATGGTGACGACCTAAGATAATAATTGAAAATGATTGCATATAACACGGAACAAGAAAATGCTTATGAATTTTAATCTAAACCTGAAAGCAGTGTTATTCCAGGGACAAAGTATTGACATGCTGTATCGGTTGGCCAAATTCAATGAAGATCATTATACATTCACCCGATACAAAGGGCTATGACTGGCGGTCTTTGATCTATGGGACAACAAATAATGACATCATGCAGATAGAGAAGATTGCTGTGTTGACCAAGTCACGAGATGGGATTTGCTCACAGCTGTGACCAGACTAAATTGCACTAGCAGTGACAACTTCGATGCCTGATGATGGTATCAGCCAATTAAATTGTCGGAGGATAATTGACCGTTTCTCTATGACGAACGGTTGATTGTTAATTGTTGAACACGACGATCTGTTGTTGAAGGATGAACTTCGAATTAGCACTTGTTTCCTTTTGTATCAATGAAGGCATTACTTGCTTGTGCTGCTATGGTTTGTTTTGGTGTCTCATCTTAATATGAAATAATAATGTAGTGTGGTACTTTATTTTGATCGTCTATTGTTTTACTTTGGCGCTTTTGTTATGAACAATAGTGATGAAAATATGTTTATTTGATGTACCAAATTATATAATTTATGCGATTCTATAGACAATCCATCACCTTATTAAGTCGTTGCCTAACAGGGTTATATACATATAGACAAAACCCTCTATATGGCTAGCGGTGTTTGACCCTCAATTGCGATATTCACAAAGATGACCCTCAACTGATGAGAGATAAAGATGGATTTCATGCAGGAAGTACAGACAGTTACCATTGCATATCATTAGTCGTGTAGTAATCAACTGGTTGTAATAAACAGAAACTAAGCGATATCGGTGCCGAATATTAATAATTGCATGCCATGTGAGGGAAATGAGAATACGAAGTTGGGCATGCACTTTTGTAATCTTCTCACAGACCATGGGGCAGTTGTACCATGTGATACATTCAACATACCCTGTGGCTATGTAATGTGTATCACGCGTTTTATTCAAATGCAGTGTGCCATTGATGATTTTATCAGAGTCAATATAAATTTTACATATAGATATATATTCACAGGCAATTCAAGTGTCAACTTTATTAAAAATCCTTCGGTGACATGTTGCATGAAATGCCGTGCATCGCCAGTACTTCGTGACAGTTTCACATACGACTGCTATGGCACTTGTGGGCATGCTCTGGGACCAATTAAACCACACATTAATTGTCAAGCCTTTGAAAAGACATTTAGACGACATATCCATGTGAAAGAATGGTATCATAACCGATTGATGGTAAATACGAATTCTGCCACTGCTACACTAATTATACACAATTGAAGCGTAATCTTTATATATGCCGTATATATAAAACGAATAATTCTGCCAATATATCTTCATATCACTATACGCAATGTTATGAACAAGTCCCTGAATGATTAAAGACGATTTTAGTGCGATAAACTTCCAATTGATGCATTTGTTACCTTCTCAGTGTTGAGTCAACATTCGTTTAACCAAAGCAGTCCATCTGCAGTATTTATGCTGTTGCACGTTTGATATATTATCATTGAACGCCTTTGAAAGAACCACAAGACCTTATCCACGTTTGTAAGAAATCCGTTATATAAGCATATATATATATATATATATATATATATATATATATATATATATATATATATATATATATATATATATATATATATATATATATATATATATATATATATATATATATATATAATTAAAATCACCGAATTCGGAACAGGCACTGTCATTGCCTACTTGTTGCTCTTTGAAATATATATGTTACACGAGAACTGTGCAGATATATTATGCATATTACACATGGCACAATAGGTTTTCGTCCAGGATGGTGTATACTAACAAATTAACTGATAAGAAGAGAATCATGTGCGAACTCCTTCTCGGCCTTTTCACAGGCTTCACCTGTTCTGTTTGACTGTTTAACATTCGCAAGATAGCTTATAGTGATAGTATGCATATATCAAGGTAGCAAGGCCCAATACCGAACCGCTGTGGAATGCATATGATGTATTTTGTTTTACTTACACAGAGCAGCTCTCACGAGATAAACATTGTGATTTCCATTGATTATTCGTCTTCAATATAGTTGCTCTTTGAATGACAAAAGCATGAGGATAGAAATTACCTAATAGTGGATTATACTAACAACACCAGTAGCAGGTCAATGGGGGTTGGTTTTCGCTAACTGTCAATGCGAGGTATGTTGTGTGTTTGGGGGAATGAGGGGGTGGGGGTAGGGTGGTGATGGGTGGGTGGTTGTTTGTTTGCAAGGGGTCATAGCTTGTGTTCTTAGTGCCACGGGATATAATGACACATCAGATGGTGTAATATGATTATCGTATACTATTTATGCCATTGAAGTTCATTATTTGTTGTTGTATAATAGAACAATTACATAGCATAATACAGAATAACCTGTTGCTGATTTACACTGTGCATGATTTAGTTCATGATTAAACGGTACATGTACCTACAGCCGTTGTTTATGCTGCTTTCCTTTCATGTTTTGAGGCTCATGTACTTACATGTGCATATGATTCTTGAAATGCTTACATAGTAGAACTAAGCTGCCAACCAACCACTATAATTAGAATTACTATATTCCAATACAACATGTTTGTAAGGAGGGATAAATTGGTTTGCTGTAATATGGGTGCGTAGCTATTGCCTGCTTTCCTGCATGGAGGAAGATGTTCTTCTATTTTGCATTTGAGAATCAAGATAAAAACTTTTGATTAAATGCAAGGTCACTAACGATTATACTGCCTCCAACGAGAGGAGGGTGAAGCAAGTGCAAGGCCGAGGCGGTGTTAACATTTGATTATCATCTTATCAATAAATTTTTAAGTCGGTGATCTTTTTCAGAAGTGCAAATTAAGTGTTAGTTCCAGGCTTTTTCATATTTCATTCATGTTTTCCAAAATGCGCATCCATCCTTGTTTACGAAGATCATGTTTTTCAAGTAACCATATCTCTGCTATGAGTCAATATGTGATTGATCACTGTTGTAAGTCAAGTTTGTTTGGTTGAAAGTCTTGCATGCCCCCATTGTCCGATTATGATCGATGAACCTGCGAATTGGGATACATGAATGCAAGTAAGTGAAGACATTTCCGCCCCATATATTTGCTGCTTCGCCCCTGCTTGTTGTAATGATCGGTTTAGAACTTCCAAGAATGATATATGGTACATTGAGAATATTCTTACTAAACCTTGCGTCCACCACTATAGCATTGTGTCAATGCGACAGCTACAGGAACGATGTCGTTCCTCTTAACACGATATTTTTAGATGTTCTTGTTGCGTAATGGAGAGTGGAAATGTGTACTGCAGATTCATGGGTCACACTCAATTGCCAAATCTTGATTTCAGGTGATACCTTGTGCCTGAGTTTTTAAGCCATTATCATGTATAATTAACGATCCGTTTAATGATCGCATACTAATTTGCTAATTCATGCAGCATTTCGACCAGCCCTGTGGCAAGGAAACATAGTAAATCAAAGGCACGAAATCCATCCAAGGCGCTGCATATCTAACACCAGGCTCATTGTAATCGCTAAGATAGAATAATATGACCCCTCGTTTGTAGCTGCAGTTATATGTTTTTTATCGCTCTGCTACCTTCACGACCTACCTATAGTTCGGTGCTAACGTTGGCTGACATAATGTGGCTGATTAATACTGATCATAGTAAAAACAGATTTTAATCTATTCATCAGAAATAATATGTGCATAATCGTTTGCATACAGTCACTGGACTATTGGCTTACTTTACGATGTGGTGTTATTGAAGAGTAATGAAGACAGATGGTTTTGCTTGTAGTCCGACCTTAGTACATCGGCACTAAACCTGCGCTCTAATGATGGTAATCATCACATTCGTGGGGCATTATTGTCGTCTATCTTCAATGATATGATACACAATTGCATGGAATTGCTCTAATAACATGGACACTCCTTTTAATTCATGCACGATTTGAGAATGATTATGGCTTTAAAACGACTCTCAGCAAATAAAGTAGTGGATTGTGACTTTCCGTTTACATTCGAATATTATCCCCAAATCACTGGACGAAAAACGCAACTTCGAACGTAGCTTGATTTGACATTACCGCGTTAATGAATATGCAGAAAATATCAATCTTGTATCTGTAGTTGATTTAAAATGCTTCTACGCATATACCACGTCGACCAGGATAATAGATGAATTTTTGTAAATAGCAAATATCATTTGGTGATGAGTATCGTAGACAAGAAGACCATTGAGTTTATCAAAGCCATGCCAAGCGGTTTCAATGTTGGTTCTGGCCTCCAGTCAGAAGTCTTGTTTGTCTAGTTGACCTACCATGGCGGCGGGAAATTCTCTTTCTCGATTTTGGCGCTGTGGATTTCTTTCTCGTCTATGTAGCGCAAGATCTATTTATACTAATGGCCGATCAGTATAACCTTCCAGTCTATTTCCTGTTCAAGGAATTTGAAGGTATGCTGGACACCTCAATGACAATTAGGTAACTCCCATTGGTAACTGGTGCAGTGCTTTGCCGCTTCTGATCTTGATGGGTTGATAGGAGGGCTAAGTTTTGTCCTAAAACGTTTTACAGCTATCTTTTCTGTAGTGCATTCCATATTTCCAGCTTAACTTTATGCCAAACTAGCCTTGATGAAAAGGATGAATGGCTACATGCGCATCACATGGAAATAAGTAAATAGTCTAATGTCAATTATTCGCACATGTCCCTGACCTCATTTGACACTTATAACACGTTGTCTGCGAGGACGGAGATGATGACAAAAGAAATAATTTGTCCTTACAAATGCTGCACCGTACCGAACAGTTCTTAAACGCACATTTTGAATATGGCTGGAACACCTGCTGCTGTGTATGGCTTAAGAACTGTAAAGAACGATTATTCATAGAGTGATTGGCAATTGGTGAGATGGTTCTTGATATGAATGCTACATTTCACAAAATAATGCAGCCTAGATGAATTATTGGATAATGATACACCCATACAGATATAGAGAGTACATCATGCATGCTTCAGAAAGATAATACTCGATCGTTAACTTGCTATATTAGATGACTTTCATCCAGTCAACATGTATGTGCCATAAAGTGACGGGTTATTCAGATAAACAAAAGTTGATGGAGCATCAAATATTAGTTCAAATATCGAATCCTGATATACCGAACCCCGTCACTGATCCAATATTATCATGAGCACCACCTGTGATGTATGCATTGCACCACACATTGAATGCAGTGCAATTGCGAATTGAATCTCTTAGCATCAATAATTTGATTCAGAAAAGCATTTGGAAACGGCATAAACGCATGGTCTAAAATTAACCAAATCGTTCTATATATACATTCTGATTGACGTCATAGTTGATATTACATAATGTCTAATAATTCAGCTTTTGTTTCGGATTAAGTCCGAAAATAATGCATTTTTCATTAAGCCTAAAACCATCGACGTACACGCCCGTCCGTTTTTCGTTGTGTTTGTGTGATAATCAAGGGCGCAAATGAGATATGGGTAACGATGGATCTTGAAATGCGTAGATAGTATCAATTTTGATTTGCAAAATCATTAGCCTACATACATCCGCAATGAATTAAATGTTGCTGCTACTAGGAAAATTCCTTTACATTGATATGCCCTGGCAAGCTTCGGCGGGTTTCACTGCTAATGAAATGTCACAGTGTAAAACATACATTATAAATACGCCAACAAAGATTTACCTCCGCCATGGTGTCACTTTGCCAATCAATTATTCACCATAGAGGTCAATGTGCTACGTGCGGACTCAGGATGGCAGCATTGTCCTTTGAGTTCATGCACTTGCTCTACCCTTAATAACGTCTGCACAAACCAGCGTTGTTCTGCTTGAAAGGGTCCTGAAACTGACTATTAGCTACGAGAGCGCACACAGCATTGTTATGTATATCCCTACTGATATGAATAAAGCAGGTCTTTCACTGCAATTATAGACATTCAGAACCAGCCCATAAATGTTTAGCTTATTCCAAGGTGCATTTAGGACCACTATTGTTCATTATAAACAATGTGGACAAGTTGGGAATGGTTCGGTTAATGTAATCCATCTTTATATAGAATTTATTCGAAGTAATGTGATTCCTTCTGGGCGTTGTTATGCATGTTCTACACATAAAGAACTACACATAAAGAGCCTTTGTGTCTTGATTTTTGTCCTTCAAATATTGAGCTTAATGTATCTGATGTACAAACCTGGGTTCCCTTTTGTAAAAATATCACGTTTAAGTACAATTTGGTCAAGTACTGCTGCCAGGTTTATTTTTGAAATAACGAATACTGATATATGTTACGGATAAAGCATCAATAAAATGAGGTATTTTTGGCTACCGCTTGGAATATATTTGCCCATGCACTTTCTGGTATACCCATCAGTCCAACTATGAATCATTCCCGTTATAAATACTGCAAGTACATCATACTGTCCATTTCCAAATTGTGGCTTATTTCTGGGGTAATTGTGGGTTAATGAACTCGAGATTAAATAACGAAGATTAGAAAAAACACACTATACTACACGAGGTTCTGGACCAATTGGTAGTAGGCATTATACATAATAGGTATTATGCATAATACATAAAGATTATTTATCGTCATCATGTTCAAACTTAGTATGGCAGTCGTTGTAGACGTGTTTCTGATGATGTTTGGGGAATTTCTTGTTGAATGGGCGATATACAACAGTCCTGTTTCGCCCGGTACCTTAAGATTGAAGCAGCATCGAATGAGAGTTATTATGAAGAAAAAACAATTTTTTGTCATGAGCCAGCCATCCTGCATTGATAATGACCACTAATGAAACACTATTTGCTAGCGTGTCGCCCGGATTTATGGTTACGTATGATTGCCTGACGATTGATATAACCCAGTACTGCTAGAGTCGGTGTTAAACTCCCCAAATGCCTAGACATATTCATTACTACTGGTGAACATTTAAAGCTCAGTATTGCCGATTAGATGATATGAAACATAGCTTATATGAAGATCACATCGATGTTAAATGCAATGGAGAAATCACCCCATAACCCAATGGCATAACATAATTTCCTAAAGGGACAAACTTGCAATGCATGACATCTTACTTCCACTTCCAAACGTTCGTTGTATCGAGACTTTCTTTATCGGGAAAATGTGGTCATAGGATCTGACTGGTGAATCAGAGCTTCATTTGATTTGTATTTAAGATGCCATGCAGGAATCAACGATGTGTATCTTGTCAAGTCTCAGCTTCTGGCGCTTTCCTATTGCGTAAGGAGACATTGAGAAGATAATATGTATACTACAGAGAAGTATGTAGTAGAATAGACCGAATCCCATGTGGATCAATGAACAGAAACAGTATGCGAAATGCATTAATCAACATGCTTTCCCCAAATGTGCAGATAACAGCGGGAGCATTATTCGCAACACCATATACTTCATAACATGCTTACACAATGTTTTAATCAACATGTATAATCTATCACAGTTAACATAGATTTGCTTCTCTCGCCGAGCATATTTCAGTAGAGCTGTCACTATATCATTAGCAATCGTAGTTGCAGTATGTATTTTACTGGGTCGAACACCAGCATTATAGCGGCAATAGGACATGCATGCCACCTTAGGTTCGTTGCTGTTGCGTGGATAGATCTGTTACAGGGAATAATACAAAAAGTTCTGCTATCCTATTTTCTTGAAGCTGCACATAATTACAATGTAATCTGCGGCATTAATATGACTTATCGTAACGTGAATACGCTATGGCTGCTCACACTGGACATCCAATTGTGTATCATCAACACGTATCTAGTTGGTTAGGGAAGCGATGCAAACCAAGTGCATGCGTGAACATGATTTATGTCCAGATGTTTTCAAACGTTTGTTTGCCACTACAATTATTGAACGGCTAATTGGATTGATGGTACAGTGAGTACCAAGGCATTCTCAGCATCACAAGGCAGAGTGCAAAGCGTAGGTTATGCGGCTACAGGTGTTTCATATTAGCAATGGATACAAGCTGGATTATATCGAAGGGACACTTGAGTGCTTTGGTTCACTGAGGAGTGATGCATCATCTCATGTAGACAGGTTCTGCATATGCAGCTGGGTTTGGAATGGCTGCATTTATATCATTGTCTTAGTTTTCTGTACTAATCAACGTGGAAATGACAGTAAGGAGCCATTGATCATAAGCGCATTATTATGGACGACAATACTATGAATACCGAGCATAAGGTCAGTTGCATTTAGACGTTAGTTTTGTCAGGATATATACATCACGGTGGGGCTGGAGGCGGAGGTTCAACAGGTGCCCAAGTCGTACTGTTATAGGTGTTCTACGAATCAAAGAAGTAAAATTGGGATATAAGAAAAAAAGAAGACAATTCATTCTTGCACTTAAGCTCATCGTTCATCTATCAACCGATAACTGTATTGATTAATAAGAGACCAGAGCTTGTATTATGTGTCAGGCCAAAATACGGTACGTGAGTTACTGCAACAGGTAATATTTAGGATATATATATATATATATATATATATATATATATATATATATATATATATATATATATATATATATATATATATATATATATATATATATATATATATATATATATATATATATATATATATATCCCAGGGATATATATATATATATATATATATATATATACATATATATGTATATATATATATATATATATTATATATATATATTCTATATATATACCATATATCTATATCTCTATATATCTATATATAAATATATATATCTCTATATCCCTATATAATATATATCTACATATATATATATATATGTGGCAATATCTAATTTTATTTATATCTAGCAGGTATTTCCCGGCCTCTCCCGACGTTATTGTGATTCCGGGGCATTAGACGTCCGATTTGAACATTTGCTGGTTGAAAATATCCGAAGATAGGTAATCCTGCTTTAGGTCGTTTTCGTGCTAATTCCTTTAACCATAGCATGGTTTATCAATCTTTGTCGCATTCTGTGAGTACCGCGGTACAATGTAGGTCACTTACCACCATAATATGATATATAGTTAAGACACGACGCAGACTCAACCATTCTACGCATGATTACTTGAATAAAACAACCAGTGGTTTCTGTGAGATCGCACAAAACGATTTCATAATACACGTGCGCACATACTGCTTGAGCATTATCAAGCAATGTCAATAACCGTGGACACATAACAAGGGGAAGACGCAGTGCCGAGTAAGGGGTATATACTGACAGCTTTATGCAAGATGACATTAACGACTTGGATGAAGCTATCGGTACTTTTGAACCTTATCATGAACATGCTGATGTTATGTGTACGTGTTACTATTTATGGGTAACTTAATACAGAATGGTGATTGTGGTTACACGTAATTTATGCAAAGCTCTTGCTCATGGTATCTGCAATATCCACGTATATAACATTCATTTATTTAACCTTTCAAAGCATCCATGCTCCAATGGGTCATTCAATTAACCGGTATCACTAGTTAGAAATAATGCTGAATAATTTTGAACGCATTTACCTTGTGAATGGGAATGACCAAGAGAAGCCAGAGACAGTGAATGCTTGTCAGAGTTATCAAGATTTATCCTTGAATATAGCTGGTTCTAACTGAGGCAGATTGAATCATAGTTGGGTACGGAGCCAACAGGACGTTGTTCTGATACACTTGTACTGATTAATTCTATAATAATAGCGGGCCAACTTTGCGGCCTATTACGTGCCCGCCTTCACGACGCCAGTCAAGGTTGGAGACATACATTATGGACTATGATGAAACAAATAGCATTACCGCTTATGATGTTGCTACCACAAATGAATGAGAGATGGTCTCTCGAGGAGCCCAGGGGTATTGAAGTGAGTGAATGCCCGTAAGTGTCATCATGTGATCATTGACCATGTCATTACTCCCAATAATGATCCAAACCAATTTCAAATAGAGTATTAGGTTTCGTTGTATGATGTCTTTATGCTGACTTATGTTCCACCTCATCATGCAACGTGAGACGTTTTGCTTCTTCTCTTGACACTCTTACCTATTCTCTATTAGCATTACATCATCATACCTGTGTGGTACCGCTGAGGATGTTTGCATGTCTTGTACATCACACAGATGCAATTTTGTCCTAAATATGTAAATGTGATACGCTAACAAAGATGATCGTGAAGCAGGACAAAAACAAGCTGTAAACAGCGTGATTAATTCCTGGTAAACAGTATAGCTATGCATAAGAGGGCGACATTGCATCTAGTTTTTTTTAACATTGCTGAAGGACTGTCGCGGGAAGTCACGATGATCGAATTTCATTACGACCGCCATGATCATATAGTATACCATGCATAATTATTTATTTCGTTGTACATAACTGCCTTTCATATTCGCCTGGAGGCTATCCATTAAACCATGGAATTACTGCAGTATGATGATATGGAATGAACGACGCGTTCCTCTTTGATGATCAGCTATGGCTTGTTGATCATTGATAGTCTAAAATTACACCAGCCTAAAGACGACCGGACGCTCATGTAAACAATGGCCATCCTCATTCTCGTCAGGAGTATCAGAGAGGGTATTCAAGGACTACAGCCTTTGTAGATAGTTCAGGTGCGTGAGACGGACATCGTGTGTATTTGAGGGAACGAACAAATGAGCATTGTATTTCAATGTTATTGTATATCGCAACAGAGTAGCCATAATATGAATATTCTTGAGAGAAATTTATTTTAGTTACTTTCCTCTGCGAACGCACTCCACAAAATTGATGCATATCATAATATTCAAATTTGAAATGTGACGAAAAGAAATGTGTGTTTTGTGGTGAAATGTAATACAGAGGTTTTCCATCACTTTCAGCAGAGAGGTGGTATAGTGATGGTGATGGATGCGGATGGTTGTGAGGCTTGTACAGCTTCCCGTCAGCGCCATCACTCACTTGGAACAAACCCGTTGTCAGTGGGGCCGACGAACCGCATAATACTATCGGGTTTGGGTGAGCTCCTGTATGCATTACTGCCCAATGCAAGAGCTCCTCATACCATAATAGTATGTGAGACGTGTGAAATATTCAGCAATTGTGTTGCAATTCAAATGACAATATACCAAATGATCTTTTATTTGTGATCATCTAACTGTTATTTACTTTCCCACAGGATACAGAAAAATCATTTTTGTAGGTGGTCAGTTGCCGTGACGTTGGACTGCTAATGTCTCTCTTTTGCTAAATGCCGCAAATTGTGCGTAGTTTGTTTCCACATTCATAACTAATGTTACTTTCAGGCATTACTCGCTGGTGTGCTTTGATTTGGTCCGACCTAATCGCATTATTTTGGGGAAGAACAATTCGGGGCGATAGAACGTCATGCAAGATTTGGGCGTGGTAAAATAATTCCTTAGCTTTCTAACAAAAAGATCACCTATCGTTTCATCATATTACTGCAAATTTGTTATAAAACAACCCGCTGTGGTGAGCTGTTTGTGATCCTGGTAATATATCACATAAATAAACTCATGCCAGATGGATGGCGATCGAAAGAGCGTCAAATACCCTTTTATCTTACCATTCGTGTTAATTTCGAATTTAGCACTTTGGATATTGTTCCTGGAAAATAGGCATTTGGGCCTTTGGTGTCATGTTTGTAATAACATCTTCTATTGATATGGGGCAGTTGCAATGCTGACATGCATGATAACCTTTTTAATTAAAATCCTGGGACCAAGACGCCAACTGTTTCTGAGTACATATGCTTTGGATATCAATGACGCAAGTCCGCGTATAATGCCAAACCAATTATAGGTGCTTAAAATAAAGTGCTTCGAACAACTGAAGTATGAAGTTCGTTACTATCCGATCAAAGACATATTGTATGAAGTGCCACACATCGCCAGTACCTCTAGACACGTTGACATAGGATTAAGAAATCGCTCTATAGTGCGTGTTGTCTATTCTGCGCCAGGCCAATGTTTAGCAAATACCGTTGATATATGAGGAAAGACATTCACCATTAATATATCTCTATCAGCCACTTATCCCGGCGTATTCAATAAATGCGATAAACTCTGGGCCGGAATGGTGACCCTCTTTGATGTAAATTTTACTTTACTTACATTCGTTCCCGCCACAGCCCCCTCATGTCTTCTGAGTATCCATATGCCGCCTTTGAACTTTGATGCGTAATTTTTACCTCTTTTGATTATCATCCCTCAATACTTTCATTGACCTAGCAACAAAGTACCCTCCCTACTGAAGCAGCATAGTTCTTAATAACCAGGAACCCGGTGTTTTTATCACTATATATCACTCCAGGTCCCTAACGATTGTGACTTATGGGACAGCATCACGACGTTTCGTCCCCTTTGGTAAACTAAAGGGAGACGCTTCGAGCTGGGTGTAAACTCGACGGGTTTCATGTTTTGTATAATAGAAATGATGTTGTCTATAATTAATACTGCCTGGATCGCTCTTGATAAAAGCCACAATGCATAAAGCTCTAAATGATGCATGTGAAATAAGCTTTATTTGATAAAACTTCCAACAAATACTATACATACTTATGTAACATAAACAAGATGTTGACAACTGAAAACATGCTGATGAATACATGACAGTTATTGAATAATGTACATTAAAGTAGAACGGGTGATTATTTCATTGGAACATTATTACTTAAAATCACAAAATGTGCTTTATGCAGCCGAATACAAATTTATCCCACAGAAGGCTGCATTTATTGAAGAGCTTGTTAGAGGTGATTTCCTTCGCCTCATACTTGTCCCATGTGTTCCTTTGCCTTCTTATTAATTTGCTGTCCGAGATTAGTTCGATCTGGATATTGACGTGGTCAGCCATATTTTCACGAGATATATCAATACATAAAACTTTAGCTGGCCACGGTCTGCACGCTGATTCAGCCTGTTGTGCCATCCCTCGCAGTCGTTAGAACGAACGGCCATTCACGTGCACGGACCAAGAAGATGGTAGAATGATTGTGCTATTTATCCAGATGGCCCTGATGAGGTTTCAAACGAGGAAGGATAACAGCACTAGCTTTGCCATATAGCTGGTGGAATGTGTTCAGGAGGCAAGCATGGAAGTGTTTTTCTTATGGAGCCCCCGTATTTTCGTCATTAATATAAGCGCTGGATAGGTCACATTATCAATTTTTTCTACTCACAGCTTGACCCAAATGGAAGCGGCACCCTTGAAATTCACCAACAGGAAACACTCTCCAAAGCACCCCATACAGCAGTAACGAAGTCGACAACAAAGTGACGCACATAAAGTGGGGAAGGCAAGCAGGACTGTAAATCTCACAGAACAGTCCTGCCATCCTTCTTCTTTCTGTGGGACATCAGTATGAAGGCTAAAGGAAGTTGTTTCTCATTATCACCATCTTTTGCAAATGCGTTCACACTGAACAGCTGTATAAATAACGCTTTTGCAACTTTGAATGTAGCATCCAAATACCACGTTTTAGCAGCATCCTCTTTTTTGATTTGTTGTTGGTGAAATCAACGTCTTGTGGTTCTTTTGGGCGGGACAATTGTCTTGTCTTGTTAGGCTGCCTGTCCAATGTTATCAAGTATGGGTAATCCTAGTGTTACCTCATCTGTGATAGCTATCATCTCCTGGACGTTCACTGCGGCGGACCTGAAGATGTGGGACTTGACCTGACATCTTTCCTTAAGTTCACGGAAGTAAGAATGCCCTGCGTCGGTTGGTGGTTGTGATCCCTGAAACCATTTCTGAATATCTCTCCAGACTGTATCACCGTTCTCCAGTCAATAATGTCACTTCTCTCTATGTGTTTGGTGTAGCTTAACCCCGAACTCTTTACTAATTTGCAATTGTCTCGTTTTGTACCAACCTCAACAACATGGAAAGTTGGTTCGGCCGCCAAGCCATCCGTAACTATGTTAGATGGAAACTCGGCATCTGGAAGAGTTGATTCTTGGATGTCTTCTTGAAGTTGGTTTCTGTCAGTGATGATGAATATTTATTGTTATTGTCATATTTTACAAATATTTCTTATGAAAACTGACCGGTAAGCGAACTTTTCTGTGAAGTAAAAATCTGGCTTGATAACAGTCATTGAATTTTCCCTTTGTTAAGTCATTACACGCTACACAAATGCCAATTGTTCACCTATATAATATAATGATATATTTAACGGACTAGTTAATGGTATGAATACCTTAGAGACACTTCTCCGCTAGGCAATAGCGATTTTACACACGTTCAACTGTGGAGATAACGCCCATGTCATATCATTATTGGAGCCATGGGTATGACCATTCAGGCTTTTGAACCATTGGCATGTATACAAATGTAATCTGGGTGATAAAGTGAAGCGTTTATGTGACAATAAGGGCTGCGATGTGATAATCTGTCAGACCCAACTTTACGCCCTCCAAAATGTATGAAGACCCTCTGACAGGAACTTGCAATAGCAGTGCTATGCACCATAAGGAATCCAACGATTGTTTATAACCGATGGGTTATTCATTTATCATAGCCCCAGACTTTCGCTAAGTAACCTTGTAAAATGGATACACATTCTATAGGTGGTCATCGAGACATTTCATCCCTAGATATGACTAAGATACTACAAAGACGAAGATGTGAAAGAGCTAGCTCATCGATGTGACATCACATTGTGTTTCTCTGCGCAAAACTACGATCAAAGTCCTTTGATGAGTCCAAATCAAACAAGATTCATACCAATGTTTCTAATTGATAGTATGAGTCTGACCATCATTTTATGACAGCTGTATATGCTTAAGAGTGAAAGGTTTTGGAATATTACTCCATATGCTTGTTACAATATTTGTTCTTTCAACCCGTGAACGTCATAATGTTGCCCTATACATGGTTATCAACCCCCCGAGTTTGAAAATTACCGGCCCACCTTGCCGCATGACCAAGAGACGTTTGCTTACCCCTGAAGCGTAATCCCAATCATACTACAATTGCGATATTAATCAATGTTCAATACTTGTGTAAGATCTCATTGAAAACAACTGTTGGTAACGGGCAGCCAACATGGATGACGTGGGTTTGCTTTCTGACATAAATCATGCTAAGGGATATATGAAAAACAAGTTTGCCTTAGCTCATCCATCATCATAAAGCGTAGGTTATATGCACCCTGTGACCTCAGTGTGCAATCATAGTGCTAATTGAGCCTCTAGTGCTTACATCAAGAGAATAACGAGATGAAACTAAGAATGTGCTTGCAAATTGACTCGCTTTATATTTCTATAATGAATTTGGAAAGCCCGGGAGGTACGTATTACAACATTAGCGTGGCATGTCATATCAATGCCAACCATTGGTCATTTAAATACTCTCATAGAGAAGAAGCTTGATAATGAGTAGTTAGTAAGTTGTGAGGTATATAATGTGGGGTGGGCGTGGGGTGGGGTTAGAATGGGGCTGAGACGGCTTCCCTAATGCAACAAAAGATGAAATGATAACCTACCACGATATAACGCAACATGGTTCATATTGTACGTTCGCATATGTTCATTGGTGATTATGGGACAACAAGATTGAGTATGACGCAATCGGTTCGCTTTAATTTTGACGCAGCCTCTTGGTGTTTTAGGCTTTATTGAGAAAGGTGTGTATTTATAGTTGATCAGTTTTAGTTTTAGCTGTACATGGAAATGATAAAATGTGACAAGATGTCATGCCTTCATGTATTTGAATTAGGTAACTGCATTTCGCTCTTTATCTTAATCTATGTTTTATATAATTGGATCACTTCAGATGACAACAGATGAAATATCAGTCCCGTTTCCCTTCAGGTCGTCCTTTGCTTAACACATAATGTAATGAAAGTCATGGTGTTGAGCAATATTTTCTGCCTTGAAATGCAATCTCTTTGAAGGCTGATGTATTTGGGCCATGATGTATATCACTCGTACTGATGGAAATAATATATTGTGTTTAGCATTCAATATTTATACAACTTGACCTGACAACAAGAACCTCGATGCTGCCTGCCGTGAGGTTGGTGGATAGCACGTGGGTGAATATAAACTTATCTCCATGATTATGAAGATTGCGACTTAGTTAGGATAAACGCGGATAATTTCATTCTAACCATACTCAAAAAGGAGTAACGCGTTTATTTATTCTATGGAATATACACGATGCTCCCTGAACTGATATGGGCACCGTTAGTTTCGGAAACAAATGGATGTACGCGGATATGATACAGCAGGTTGTTCGGTAATATTAGTTTGATGAAAGGAAGGTTCATAAAAGTTGTTTACATGGAAGTAGGGTAATAAGAGAATTTGTTCCCCTTGAAGTGGTTAATTGTGATAAGCAGCTTATGGTTTAAGTCCCTTGTTCACATAATCAATGATACACCGTGACATTAATATGTCGCGACTGCACGCGTCATTTTAATATCTTTCGACTTCTCGCTGCCTTTGTTGATGTTATTAGCGATTGACCAATATATATTTTCACAGCGGCGCATAAAATAAGAGCAAACGTAAACCATATACATTTGTATGCATTTAAATATTCATGTAAAATAAAGGCCAACGCACCTAACAAACCAGACGGCCAATCAAAGCCATTCAATGTCAACAGTTATTATGATTTGATTATTGATATACGCAAATTTACAATATGAGCCCACTCTGCTTGATCACAGGACTTTTCGACTTTCTTTGTAGATTAGGCTTTGATTATGGCAGTGTGTGTGACGTGCCCACCACAAACAGCTTTATTTTGGGAAAACGTAAGTACATAACTGGAAACGATTGCAGTCATTGTTTAGCATTCTATAATTCTGCAAGAGTTGTTATTCCAGGGGCAGGATAAAGACATTCTGTTTCCGTTGGTTAAATTATATTTACACGAAAATACATCCACTCAGTACAGAGGGCTTGGACTGGCGGTCTTTGATCTCTGAGACAACAATTAAGAGATTGTGCAGATTAAGGGTTTTGTTTTGTTAACGAGATTCGGGTCGCGACGAGATTTTCTATCAGTTGTGACAAGACTAAATTGCACCAGTAGTGGCTACTTGACCTTCATTACTGCCGTCGATGCCTGACTGGAGGGTATCAATCAACCAATGTAATTGTATGAGGGTGATCGAAAGAAATGTACGTTCGTCATGGATTTTGGTACATTGATAACGCTACCTGAAGTGGAAAGATGTACTGTGATTAGCAATTGCTTACGCAGTTGCGCACCGCCGTCAAATGCAAAAGTGTGAGTAGAGGCATTCAGGAATTGTTTTGATGTCTCATATTAATTTGTCTTGGTGGGATGTGGCATTACAATCTGACAGTGTCGTGCAATCTAATGTCCTCATATAACTACGTTTCTGACTCAGCTTTGAAGTCGCTTACATGTTTAATTACGTCGACAATCGATGAGAATCATTTCGTCACGATACTTACGTGAACAATCCATCACCTTGATGTTCATAAAGATGACCCTAAACTGTAGGACGAATAGACTGCGATTGAAAGCAATAAAACGCTGTCAGTTACCATTTCATTTGATCAGTTAGGCAGTTACCAATGTATCAGAAATAATCAAAATAACTGACAGGGCGGTTGATGGCAAATAGTGATAATTGTTTGTCATTTATGCATCAGAAGATAGGGCTGTCATATCTAATATGTTGTCTCCCACCATTATAGAGCAGGTGAACTATGGGCGCAAATGTAATATGGCCAAGACGTTTACTTTCTCTTGCTATCTTAGAGTCAAAAGATAGCGCCATATCCACTGTATTTGCACAAGCCGTATTGTATGAAATTTCGTACATCGCCTGTACTTACAGTTTCATATAGGACTACCATTTCACCCCAAATATTATATGCTGTTTTGATATCATGTACATTTTACTCATGATTGATGGACAATATAACTGCTGTCACTATTTAACAGAGTGCATTTAAGTATCCACTCAATATGTCTTCATCAACATAAACTTCTAATACATACATTTGGTACAACATCTTCATAGAGTAACAATAACATTCGTTCTGCAAGTGCTGCCAATATCGTTTACATATACGGTAGCTATGTTACCGTGAGAAGTCTTCGAAGGGTACATGGTATCTATCTCAAGAATGCAAGGAGTTTCGTATCAGCTATGAATAACAAAAACAAATGTTCTACGCATTTGTTCATCGGTTAATCCGCTATATAAGCATTTATGATATCCATTCATATGCCTTTATGTCGGAGGTGATGGTTTTTCTGGTGTGTCATCAAAGAGGGTTTGGAGATTGTACGCACATATCTGTATCACAAACGACAGAGAAGGCCAGGCCATCTATTATGTTTGCAAATATACCAAGCCATAAGCCAAATCTACAGCAAAAATTGACTGTTGCCACTTATTGATTAGTGCTAGATGTGAAATACTTTGTGGATTTTAAGGAGATAAATTGTGCGTGTTTGCCATGGACAACAACCTCACGTTCCACGCTCAATTGTTAAATTCAAGCACTGTGGATGACAGGTCAGTCGTAGCCATATCTAATTAATGATTCGTTTAAATGATCGCCTTCTGATTTTAATAAACAGCAATACTACCAATCCAATAGCAGGGACTGATCGTTTATACTATAATGTAGTCACGATATCCCATCATGGCGCAGCTTATATAACACAAAGATCATTTTAACTGTAGGTATAGTTTTCTTTATCTTTCTGTTTCCTGCTTGACGTACCTATATATGTGCCTACGGCCATTGTCTGATTGATGCTAAACATTAAAAACAAAAATATTCTATTCATGGAAAATTTCATATGCATTATCGTTTCCGGAGATTTACTGGGTCATTAGCTTACCATACGCACTGTCGTGATTCTTTTACACCACACAACAACACTGTACTAATTTAAGAGTAATGAAATAAGACTTCAATGTAAATGCTCTGACAATGCGCTTTAATGATGGAAATCATCTCGGTCGTGAGGTATTACGTCAGCCTAAGCTTCACTGCTGTCAATCCATCATAGCGAAGAAGTGCTCCAATGACATGGAAACTACGTTTTGGATCATTTTGGAAGTTGATTTCGGCTGAAAACAACACTCAACGAATGGAACAATGGATTGTGATGTGCCGCTTACTTTCGAATATTATTCCAGACTCGCCAGACTTATTCATTCTAGGTAAACTCTAGCAAATGGATTACATTGTTTGATGAACTACATATCTAGTCTTCCCGAAAATGCTGGTCTTAATATCGTCTGCTTTTCGTTGTTGACCTGGCAAGAATGACTGATTTATAAAGACACCCTGATCATTTCCTATTTACACAATAATATATAAGTACGATTGAAGTCGTATCAAGTGAAATGCACGACGTCCACTTCAATGAAGCGTCACAGAAACTTACATTCACACATGATTCACCACGAGCAGTACATAACATAGAACTTTTATATAAATGTATCATCGTCTTCTCGCAACCGCAACATCGGCTTTGCACTTCTAGACGTGGGTGTGTGATTGTCAATGTATGCATGGATTGTAGACAATAGATGACTTGTACTGCACAATAATTCATAATGACGCTGAAATATTGCAATGCGTTTGAACAGGTTGAAGAACTTCCACCCACAAATTGTTATTTTGTGTCGGCAGCCAATTGTCCAATTGTTCCACCTGTATCGAAATATCGCTATCGAATTATCATGCAACGTTTAGCATTATAACACAAAGGCCGGAATCCTGAATGCATTGTCATTCTCATACAGCCTCACAAAATCAAATTAAGCTTTGGTAAATGTAATCAGTGCCTGGGCAATGTATCAACGTATTATGTTGTCATAGCATGACGTTCATGCGTATTTGCCAGGGACACAGGGACGGGTAATTGTCATATATCACGATTCATTACTTCGCGTTCCTCTGACAAGGGCGTGGCCATTGGTCGGAGGTCTTTACAGCTTATGTCTGTCTGGTCATGCGGTCAGTGTTGCTAGAATTACACTATCCAAAATGTATCCGCCATATATCGTGCATTTCTCGCGCTGTTGTGACAGCGTCTATTCATTGGAAGTGACGTACTATCCGTGGAATTGACCGTGACAAGGAATAATATAGGCGATTAATGTTCGCCACAAATGCAATTAGACCTAAGTGCATCGATGGTGAACCTGCGGGGTAATGGTGGTAAATATCTTGGTCTTAGAGTGTTGCTGTTGGCAATGTCCCAACCGATGCAAATCCATCACTGCATAGAATCGCTGCAACGATCAGGCCCAGTGGGTCACTGTAAATAAGAGATGACTGGGTAGTACGATAGACTGTAATGGTGTTTGCCCATTCATCAATTTGTGATACTTCAATGTTTTATTTTATGAAGCAAACACGATGGGAAGTGTTTATGAATTTAGTCATAGGAGTAGGTTACACAAACGTCGTTATGCCGGAACTGTCGTCTGACATAGTTATGAAATGGACAACATTATAGGGTAATTCAAAATTGTATATTGTACCGGAATTCACTTGGCGTTCTGATTCATACGCAGCTTCTGTTATGAGACAAACCCGACGAAAAAAGTTGATGTAATTGGTAATAGGATTAGGACTATTTGATGCGAACAAATTAATAGAATAATTTGCTACAGGTAATTACCTTGGGTCAGTTATACTATGAATAATGTATAATGTGGTCCGATCGGAAATGATTGCCTTTTAAGTGCATTGTTTGAGTATATGATTGTTTCACCAGCAGCGAATTGTCATTAGATGGATGCCTTCATCGTATTCTGTTTTTAGTCAATGCGAGAGAAATGAGAAAACAAGGCATGTCATCCTTTCGGCACGTTTTCTCTTAGGATGGTATTCAACCGAATTATTGAGCCTTGGTCAATCATCCCACGTGTACAGGATAAACACCACCACTACAATAACAACATGCACTTGTAATAATAAAGCTCTTCAATTTCCATGTACCCAACAAAGGTGGCTCAGAGTACATAATCAAGGTACAATGTATAAATGTCATGTCGTCGACAAAATGAGTATATCATTAATTTTGGTTGTCAGGGATGAATTCGTAACTGAGACTTGTGTTACGGACATGTCCGCCTTTACGGCGCCAGGCAAGACTCCACCCATTAGGCATGGACAGGAATAGAATTCACAAAACAGGTTTATGCAAATACGTCAAAGATACAGATAAAAGAATAGCTGAACAAGTGATTGCCAATTTTGAGGCACACGAGGTAGCTCACTTCCACATTTTTCTACAATTGGTAAAGGATGGAAAGATAAAGGCCCATATGTGCCCTGTATCAATGTATCAAGACGTTAAATATAAAAGAACAGAAAATAGTGTATTAATACTTATCATTTAAACCCATGAATCTGACAATAGATTTTCAATATCTTCCACCTCATCTAACAAAGGAAGGGTGGTAGCTGTAGTTAGACCGGTTATCTTTGATGTAACGCATCCAATGCATATATATTGCAACTCAAACTGTTTGCTAACACAACTGAAAAACATGTTCTTAGCTATAGTCATACTGGTCTTATGCAACAACTGCACAAAGCATAAATATCAAGTCGTCAACAGGAATAATTATATCAGTAACTCGGTTGGCTTTCATGGGAGGTAATGAATTTCAAATAGCGACTTAGCACGTGTTACTGACATCCCCGCCTCTGTGGCGCCAGACGAGGCTGCAGCCGTATGGAATAGAACCACACAATAGCACAACTGCAACTCAGGAGAATGCCACAAATTTATCAAACATTGTCTCTTCGTGGTGACGATCGTCGGGACACAAATGCGACCAAAGGCATATGTATTGACAAAGATGTTCCTAATTAAATAAATGACCATTACTCATCAATGCTCATCTTGAGTGATACAAATTTGTTTTAGTTTTCACATATAGATATCCTTGTGTCTATGATCAAACTTCATTAACAATCACCTCTAAACTGTAATCGATTTATGATTATCGAACATTTGACACATCTGTACAAACTTTCCGATTTCACTTTATATTATCTGTATAAGCATGAAACAATAACTTCTAAAACTCAATAACTGAAAACATTTGTAGTGATTTTATATCGTATTTAACAAAGACGTGATTCCGTGGTTTATACAAGCACTGCTATTCCAGACAGTACACACACACACACACACACACACACACACACACACACACACACACACACACACACACACACACACACACACACACACACACACACACACACACACACACACACACACACACACACACACACACACACACACACACACACACATATATATATATATATATATATATATATATATATATATATATATATATATATATATATATATAATTCTCACTTACATGCATTATTGCACGTAACACTTTACAACACCGATGATAATGAAGACACAATGACATTTATGAAAGGGTACATCATAAGCATGGATATATCAAACAGTATAACACTGTCAGATTGTGCATTTATCGACTTTGGAATGATTATATCCTCGTTGCGATAATCCATACCAGATGAAAAGACTCATTGTGTACTGACCAATAAACGATCTCGATCAATTCCTTCCCGATTAAATGTGGCCTGACGAAGAGCTTCATGGTGTATTTATCAATGAAAGATCTCGATCCATGCTTTCGATCTATACTTTCCCGGTGCAAGGTGCTCCTGACTGGTCCAGAGATGTGGCTTTATTTAGAGCAAGTGGTGGTTGACGAATAAAGAGTCAGTTCCCGTGGTTTAGTGGTATGCTGGGTCTTCTTTCTCACCCGTTGTGGGTTCGATATCAATGCGTCAAAAACATACTGGTTCCACGCAATTTGGATGACCTCATTAAATAGCAGTACCATCGCTGAAAGGGGATGCACCCTACCCGATAGCTCAATAGTAAAGTGCCAGACCTTCGTCCCTGTGGCGTGGGTTTCACAACCCGATCTTCAGAGGAACTGTCCAAGCATCACAATATTGCCATAACCTTTAACTAAAATAGTTCTTTTCGGGGTAATTTCGGATGTAAACGGACATGCCTGATCAAGTCGTTCCTTTGATTTACCCCCGTAAGAAATCACCCTCCTTACGAAGTTATGGTCACATGGTTTACGGGTGGTCGGCGGGCGTTCTACGGGTCCGTTATGGGATCTGGCCACGGGGTCGAAATAACCAATACGGTTACTATACGGGCCCATAGAGAACCAATACCATTCATGTCAACCTTTTTAAAGGTTGCTGATAGAACTTAATCGTGTTGGGTAAAGAACAAAGAAAAGGCTGGATCTGTATATAAAGCGGGCTCCACTTGGATCATTCATCACTATTTACGAAATTGATATTAATTCGGTGATCCCTCAAAGAGCTCCATCGTGCTCACATTAAGACAAAACCTGTGAATTTGATTCCTTATTGACTTAAATCGTACACCCTGAATGACAAAGGTCTAAGAAGAGTGTTATTATCCTGGAGTGGAATATTCTATCACTGCTAGCAGTCCCTTCATACAAGTTCATTAAAACATCACAATACCCAAGCAATAATTGTCCGTGGATTGTGCAGTAATTATTGATTGCACATTGCAATTGTTTGGATTTGTCACAGTGACTCGTGTGATAAGTATTAAGATTGCTTAACTTAACGCAAGTTGGGCGGTCATCTACACAGACGACGTCCGTTGACCACCACCACTTTGCCGGGTGTTGTGGTCATCCATGACCAGAAACGACCTTAATCACCCTCTCTCGAACGACTGTCTGTAGGCAATTAGTATGTACTTACGCATCATGCATACTGGTCAAATAATTTAATCAATGCCTAAATTTGGGGAAACGTAAGTGTTATTTGCTGTCGAGTCTGCTGCCCATGTGTGCACTTTGAGTGGGTATATAAGGTCGTGGATAACGACTTTAGCAAAGACAATGCTGTCGAACAAAGCGCTGGAGACAATACACCGCCAAGACATAAGTGCGGCGCTCTCGCTATGCAGTGCCCTGCTGCATTCAAGGGCCTTAATGAGAACAGTTTGGATCTGATCCACTTGCCATCAACCATATCTGACAAACTATCTGACAAACTAGACCAGACCAAAGTGGCAGGTAGAGCGGAATATACATGTAAAGCTTGTTCCACTTGGATCATTCATCACTATTAGCGAAATTGATATTTACTCGTTTTCAACTCAATGCTCATAAGTAAGCAGGACCCTAGTGCTCAATGAAAGGCAATTACGAGACAAAACTGTTCAATTTGATCCCTCATTGGCCCCCTTTATCCTTAAAACCTGAATGAGAAAACCCTCAGATGAGAGTAATTATCCTGGATCAGTATATCCTATCGCCGCCATTTCTGCCATGCCAATAAACTGTCCCAAAGCAGACGCTGCATTTGATGGCACGTGTGGTTTAGCTAGCATCTGCTTCCTTAGTGCCATTTCAGATAATTATTTTGGTAGCGCAGCGTCGTATACATTAACAGATGCCACCATATTATTGATTACAATAATATTTTGATTCAATGTTATGTGCTTATTTACATCTTATATGTTGCCTACATTCCTTCTTGATCACACGTTAGCTCTACGTTCAACTCACATAAAGACCCCTTCATGTATTTGAATGTGAGAAAGACATCAATGTGTATTTTTCATGCAGCAAGAGCCTTCCTTCTTACGTGGTGATTACGCACCCTGGTATAACGGCCCTTGTAATGTTTGATTGTTTAATATTCAGCACATATCAGCCTGTAATGTAATATATTTGCTTTCCGATGTTACAAATATTGCGCTATACCACGAATACAACCCTACTGTGACATCTAATCCGAATGGCCTGGACTAGGTTACCTGATGCAAGACATAGTTGATGCCTTATCTTATACGAATAGATGCCATTTCCAGTTACGTATGATCAAAAGACATGCTTGCGATAAAACTATAGGGCAGATAACACCACGCAAATATCACATTAAAATACAAGTAGGGTGTTTTATGTGTGCTGACATGACACTTACTGGACAAGCGATGTGCATAGTGGAGTTATTGCGTGGAAACAATACAAGCCCTTGACATGATATGTGAATGACGTGAATGTCATAGGTCTATAGTAGATAAGTGTGGGAGGTGATATGGCCCGCCAATGTATCGGATCATTTTTATTTAAATAGTTTGACATGGTCGATAACAGCTGATTGTGCGCCAAATAAATATGCTACACTTATTTAAGATACCAATGCAAACACTTCCCTTAATCTATTGTTTAGGATTAAATTGATGTCCAGAATAGTGTATATTGCCCAATTATTGGATAATCTATTGACATAGCAGGGTCCCCTTAAGTCTCAATGTCTCGCCTTCGTTCTCATACAGGCAATGAAAGTAATCCTTTTTGGTTGGTTGACATGCATGAATAATCGGCATTGCATGAACTGCTAATCAAACATTAATCGTGATATATGGCCTTTGTAAATTAGACAACCCAGGTATAACAAATAACCAGATAATGAGGTGTTGTGAATAATTTACTGGTAGCTCTATGTAGTATTGCAGACGAAGTGATGAATTTTGGTGCGCTCTGAATGACATCATTATGACCGATGATCAATGCAGAACATGGCATTCACGTTTTGGTTTATCTTGGTTAAGCGACGCAGCACATTCGCTCTTTTGTCAATGTGAATATTCAGCTTTCATCAAGACACTAAACACTCATGACAAGCGCGACGAACCAATCCAAATCTTAAATCTTACCCTTTGCTCATTGAGCAGGAATGAAACTGATTGAAGCTTTTTTAACCCGTCACTGCAAGTGTTAGGATGTCGATTTCCAATATTAGTCATTTATTGAACTTCATCTTCATTGACTTCACTATAACGCTAACTAGACAGGGTCCTTATTTACATCCATCCTTCTTTGATGATCTTGTCAGGGTCTTATGGGACAGAGTATTCGTATTATGCACAGGGAGCCAAGTTATGTTTGTAACAGCCATTACATTTAAATGAATGTTGTTTGAGTGCTCTATACAGTTCATAGGGGTAATTGATGAAGGTTGAGCATTGTACATACTGGAGCGTACCAGGATAAGCCTTAGAGTGGGGTTCCAAATATGGAGCCTATCACGAATTAAATATAATTGGGGGGACCTAGTGAGTGAAATACGTGAATCTGTTTACTCCTACATTAAACTATTCTTATGGGTACGTATGAATTTAAAATGTGAAGTATCATTATAAGTATTTGTACCATATTTCGTACGATAGAAGGGGACAGGGTGTGTGGTGTCGTAACCCTCTGCACACACCCTGGGTACAGGAGTGCAAACGTTTTCAGAGGAGGTGAATGATTTGAATGAACTAACAATCAGCAAAATCATTTCGTTCCAGTGAACGAGGGAGATCGTTTGACGCAATATACAAGAAAAAAATCATTGACAAATTCACTACTGCTTTTGTCGTTAATTCTAAAATAAAATGTCATGGCAAACAGTCCATTGGTGGACAATGCGGACGAACATGCCTATGAATGAATGAATGAATAAAAGGCTTGCAGATTGTTGAATTGTTTCTTTATATCAGAATTGACCGACAATGAGCGGGATATCCTGAACTAAGTTCAATGTTGGCGATGGTGACGAAAACTATGATCAATGTCATACCTAATGAATTGTACAAATCTACGATTAAGCAGGTGTCTTCAATAAGCATATAAGCGGTATCGTATTAAATCTAGCAATATATGAATGGTATCGTCCTATAAATGCCACAAAGGTCGTAACTTAACCTATGTATGTTTGTCCAATCACACTTTAGCCTTATCCAAATCGTTAAAATTAACTTGGCTGAACATTGAGCATAATGTAAGGCAGAAATAATTGTTCTGTTAAACGTCAATATGTGCAGATGGGGTGTTAATATAGCAGCTGATAGTGTTTACCTCTCGCTGTGATAATAAGAACCAACCGTTTTGAAGATAACCAAGGTGGGAAATGTAAATGGATTTTTCAATCACTGAGGTAACGAAGGCAATGCATGTATACCTTAGTTGAATGTTTTGAATGGTAACGGTGAAACAATATTTGGTCAATGCCAATGTCCAAATGTGCAATTAAGCTTATATCTGAATCATATATATAAGTATCATTAAATGAATGCCATCCTTCTACAAATTCCCAACAAGACGTATCTGATCATCTGTTCGTTTGTTCAATCACACGTTTGCCTTATCCATGTCGTTATATTTACTTGGCTGAACATTGAGCATAATCCTCGGCACAAATAATTATCCACCTGGTTCAACGTCAATTTATGAAGACTGGATATTTAAGTGGCAGTTGATGGTGTTTACCTCTCGTTGTGATAATAAGAAACTGCTGTTTTTAAGCGAACCAGATGTGAAAAGCTAATGGATTTATCAGCCTCTAAGGCAATGATGGCAACACATAGCTCTCTTTGATTATGGGTGTTGACATGTACACAGATTTAGGCTTATTTGTAGCTGGTTATTAACCCCAGGATTCGATACGAAGAATGTTGTTGTAAGGTTTTGGTTGCAACAGTCATTAATGTATGCAAGGCGATTATCGCCTTGTCGCAAGTCGCATAATCATCCATGTAGAGGGAATTGTGAAAGACAAGTGATGCTGCTAATTATGTATGTGTAACGAATTAATGTGGTTTGTTGACAGCAAGTAATCAGCGCCACAAAAACAATACCATTCCAATGGCCAATTAATGTACTGTTCGCCTTTTTAGCGACTGCAGCAATGGAATGAATCGTATATAACTAATCACATGACTAAACTGGTATCGGTCTGATAAAAACCATCAAAACCACGTTTAAGGTCATTGCACTGAGCACACCTGTAAAAATTAGCTTACTCTCAGCATCCAGCAGTGTCTTTAATTGATCGGGCAATGACAATGTTTGCAACGAACTAACAGAAACGCATCTTAATTTCCAATGCCGAAGTGAACACGTTCATGCTTCTAGGTCTACCTGATCCTAGCATGAGCCTCTTATATCAGTCCATTCCTTGTGCATCGCTGTGGTCATATTACAAGAAAGAAACATCATAATCGGTGGTGGTTGGTGCTGTATGCAATCATGTTCTGGATACAGGCATGTGTGTAATCGATTTTCAAATATCCGAGTAAATAGTGACGGTAGAACAAACCTCAATAGCTGTCAGTGATAATGCTCATTCAAAGTCTTTTGCCCAGCTTCCCAAAAGCATCTCGAAGTGTGGGTGTATTATCTTGCATTATGTGTTCCGATGTAAGCCGCTCTCATACTCGGAGGCACGACAGCCACTAAGAGTATATCTGTGTTGTGATACCCGAATTATATCGGTTATTGTGAGCAATTAAGCATAACAGCTAATTGGAAATTATTCCTGCAACGCACAACTGGAATCAACCAACCTATTACCAATATTGTGTTGGATATTAGCTAAATTGCTGATCCTTCTGATGTCGTAGCATTTCATTAATATAATTAGGCTGATGGAAAGGCATAGGAATTTAGTACATGTCAAATAGTGTGGCCTTTTGTCCATTTCATGGTTCAACCCTGTATTTGAATATTATTTCTCTTCTGGCTGGGTGTTGGATAGTAGTGATTTGGTACACTGAAAGACGGTAATTTTGTCAATCATTTCCATTTAGGCTGTGATGTATAAGCACTTTTTAATAGGTCGCGAAGTAAACAGATTTAATACAATAGACAAATTGGGGTTATGTATCTTCTTTTGTCAGTTTTGATGTGCCCTCAAAGTCATTTATCTCGGAGAATGATGCATGTACAATCGACGGTAGTTTGTAGAGACGGTTTGGTGCATCTCTATGACCACAATGATTAATATTTCATACACTGATTACAACACCCAAATTACCCTCTAATAATGGTTGCTTACACAAATATTTCCCAGTTCGTTAAATGCTTATTGTCTATTTAATATAGGAAGTTCAGTCATTCGCTCGTTTGTTCAAAACCCGGCCTCTGACCGCGGCACTCACTTCTGTTAACTTAAATCCACAGAATCAAAGTGCATCTGGCAGAAATCGCACCTGTCTTTACTTCCCCAAATCTGATTGCTCGGCAGTAACGTAGAGTTGCTGGGGTAACATTCGAGGAGGCGGGACAAACTGCCTACGGGGGCTATACTTGCCCAATGGTCATACTTACCAAGTGTAATATGCATAATCTGTGCGCTGATGTTCCATGGTTTTTGCATCTATAACATTTATTTCAACTCAAAGTTCGCTGGCTGCTGTTGATAAGGTGATGCATTCTAGTAGCGAATCTTGATATCTGCTATATTATGGGTACGAGTGTTCAACTTCATGTTGGGTATGCACCGAGAATGAATCCCCATCTCTAATTGAAATAAGCTACGTTATGATCATGACAATATTCGCATGGTCAGAATTACAATGGTAATTTAGTCCTTTGAACGGAATACAATGTACGTCTGTTCATATAATATCGCTTCTATTAATTTACCTGAGTGCCATTGCAGCTACTGAGGACATGGCAGAGGAAAATGTCTCTAAATGTGAGTTTTGCAATTGCCTTGTGTAATGTTACTCTATACAAATAACGGCACGGGAGCCGACCGATTCGTTCTATTCTACTGTACATATTTCTACCGGAAGAAGTGATTCCTCTGCCAAATCTATTGAAGTATATACTAATATTATCACCAAATATTGTTGTTCGCGTTAAATTTGCGCAAGTAAAGTTGACATCGCTCGACTAATCACGCACCCAGTGACATATGCTAATCTGTGCCTTATAGCTAAAGAACCTTTTTTCAAACTGACCATATATGACTAAAATATGTAAATACTTGTTGATATCCAACATGTGATCATTTGGACCAGACATTGCATCTCCAATGTATTGCACAACGTCCATGTTTTCGCAATAACACTTCCTTTTAAACTTTTGTTGCGATGAGAGGGGGTCACACGCTATTGTTGTTCTGTACATATGAACATGATTGCGATATTGTGATTAATCAGCTAGCAATAATCTTTTGTAACAATATATGCTCTCAACCAAGCTGTCCCAAATAAATGATAGTAGTAGAGTCAAAAACCACACACACATTAATATCACTTATGAGGTAAGTTACAAGGAATGCACCACTTGGTTGGCTCATTGACAATAGCTGTTCTGCTTCCTGGTCAATTTTGACACTTACAGCTGCGCTGTTTTCAAAGCTTCCTTGTTTTGTTGCAGTTTAACACGAACTTTGCATTTTAGCATTATACGTCATCCCTGCACTTATATATAGTTATCATTATGTTCAACGCACCAAGGGAGCATCGTATGTCTATGGTTATTGTAAACATGTTACGCAGCATTCGTCGATACCAGGTGTGTCGCCCATGCAGAACAACGACGAGCAAGAATCCGTTCATGGATGCTGCGATTGAAGACGTTTCCCCGGCAGCGAAAAGTAACCTAACCCTGCCAGGTCAAGTACCCTATTACATCAGGCATCATGATATTTGTTCAGGACTGGTACCTGTCAGATAGGCGGATCAAATTCATGCGATGAGCTGTCCAGTTCTGAGTGTAGTAGTGGCCTAGTTAATTCATTGACTTCATCGGATAACCTCCCTACATATGTCCAAGTGGTAGAAAATATCCCAACTCAAGAAAGATGAACCCAATTCTCGTGGATTGTCGAACCGGATATGTGACATAAGCAACTGATTGGCACTAATTGCTTGTATCCATATGAATGTGACGATTCGACAGATTTACATGGATACAAGCAAGTAGCATTTAAACCACATTAATTTACGTGCATTTGTACCAATCATATTGCATGTATCTAGTCAAGCTTCACGTTGATATTCTACAAATAGTATGAACGTGTTGAAAGCCGTGAATATTGCTTAATTGCAACTCTAAGTATTTACGCTGAAATGAATTAGAATATGTACATCTTAATTACATGTTTATATGCCCATTGTAGTGTATATATATTTTACTCCTGCCGTTTGGGGAAAGGATACATTTGCTTTCCGTGCACTAATTTGTAACAACTGTTATTTAATTGCAGCCTTATTTGGATTCTCCAAACGGCATTGTGGCCGAACTTAAGCTTTCCAATACTTACCACACAAGACGCTCGATTAGCATACTCCTGAGTGCAAATTCCCAACTTACGTGAAGCAATACTAAATTTAAAGTAGTATGAATTTTGGATACGATGTTGAACACCAAAGTGTACTATAGTCTTGTCACCGAGCAAGCGGATATTTATAATTAGCTATTGAGTAGGTGATCAACATGCTAACGTTTGTTGGCGATCCACACTTGTCATTACTAACCAGGTTTATTTCAAGACTCGATACGTGAAATGTTTCATTTGAGGCCCTCTTGAGTCTTGGTTTTGTGCGCTCCAATCATTATCATCGCATATGATCCTGTGGCTACTAAATCCTTAACTATACTAAATTACCTCCCCCCGCATTGACAGTAAGTACACACTGATTAGTAGTGACTCCTGTCTTCGTTAAGACCATCGTATGATGTACAACAATGTGACTGAATAGCACCCCAAGTAAAGCAGATGGACACACCTGTAAACTACAGGTACACTATTAATCAGGTGTCAGCCACACCAGTCTCATATTTCCAAAAATGCTTAATTCAGGCTGCACTAAACCCTCCGTTGCCCTTGATAAACACAGGCGGATAATTGTTGGATGTGCAATGAGCCACTGGATAGCAGTCAAAGGGAAAATGAATATCTCCCTAAGTAAAGCATATGAATAAATCAATAAACTGCAGTTACAGAATAATCCAGGTGTCAGCCATTCTAGGCTCTTATTTCGGAAAATGCATCAATCTCGGCCGTACTAAAGCATCCGCCTACCTTCGATGGAATCCAGAAGGCAGTACACTGCAGTTGACGTAAATCACATGGTTCGATTCAGCTAGCATATGATTTGTGCGGTATTTACGAGACACAACCATATATATCTCGTTTAATCGCTCATTAACAGCAGTGAGGTATAGAAGTGATCTCTCTCTCCCTCTCTCTATATATATATAAAAATATTTTATATATATATATATATATATATATATATATATATATATATATATATATATATATATATATATATATATATATATATATATATATATATTTATATATATATATATATATATATATATATATATATATATATATATATATATATATATATATATATATATATATATATATATATATATATACATATGAGCATATACATATGTAGAAATGCTAACGGTTTGTGGTGTGTTGAGATTAAACTCCGAGATGGTTTATAACTGATGATAACTTTAGCAGATATTATTGAAGCAATATTATGCCATGAACAGCAAAGCTTATTAACATGGTTCAATTAGAGAGAAAAACAACTGTATTCTATCTTTATTCAAATATTCAAATGGCTTACTTTTCCTTTGTCCAGATCTATGGACTCTGTTTCATGCACATTTGCGCTGCATTTCAGATTGTGAAATCATAGAAAGATAATTTGAAGATATAAACAAAAACTGTAAGGACAAATGTATCGTAATACACAAACTTGGTTCGAGCTGATTTTTGGTCACAACCTCTCATCACTAGATATTGATATCGCACAACCATCAGTAGAGATTGCCAAACAGTAAAGTGATTGGAAAATCAACGAAGTGCTATGTGTTATCCCCGCCAAAAACCAGCTCGCATATGTAACCCAATCGTCAAACTGCCGACGCTCGTTTCTCGATATCGAGTTTGTATGCTTTAAGCGGCTATGGAGTCGATGCGCCCGACCACATACCCGCCGCATGCAAGCCTTGATAATGATTGAGAAACACCACACCCTCACTTAATCCTCGTCGTATTTTCCTTCTCAACGTTATACATCCTCCCCCACAACCAACGCGACAGTGGTTGTTTAACATTAAACACAAGGCGACAAACATCCGAAAAACAACTTGGCAAGTTATCTCTTCCCAGATGGATGACATTATAGGTACAGTGCGTAAAGAGAACAGTAACCAGTGCATTCAGTGATCCCCTGCGTCATGCACCGCCGCCCCTTGCCGCGGGACACACATGTTTCGGATGATCTACAGACACGCTCGACATGTCTCACCGGTGTACGCTTCATGCGCTGATCTTAAGCGGTGTGCCTGGTGGATGATTTGTGATTGCCGGCGTAGATGCAAGCGCAGAGTAGTGCGCCTTGGCTTGCGGCTCGACTGCGATGCTGACGATAAAATGCAGTGTCAATTAATAAGGAATGTTACAGTTAACTGGTGAATAACAAGGTGAGACTGCTATATCGGTTCATTGAATTGTGAATAGACTACTTTCTATAGATAGCCGAGCATTAAAATCTAAACCTGCACGTAAAACATAATATCATCTTCGACCGAATGTGATGATTTAAGTTATGATCGAAAAATGGCACTGCACATGCGCCGAAAATGTCACAGATAAAAGGACGTCGTCCAGGGCTAGCGGCACGCATTCGGCGACGCATTCGGCGAACGCCACGGTGACCAGTTCATTGATTTAGTTTGAATATAATATAAGGTATCATAGAAAACCGAGGGTGCATATATCAAGGCAGCGTTATCTGCTGATGGGCAAACCTGATGACGGGGCCGCGCGCGACAGAGGTCAAGTCAGGTCACAAACCTCAGCGTTGATTGGGCACGAAGATTGACGAACATTCTAATGATTAATCGTATCAGATTTAAACTTGTTGTTTTCGCAGACTCAAGGGTGAGCAGCAGCGGAGCCCCTGGAGCAGAAGGGGAGGGGAGGAGTGAAGCGAGTAACCCATACAAGTCAAGGAGTTCATTGGGATGATCCAATATGGAGGGTTGATAAATGACCAGGGTTGCCACAAAATCTTAAACAAATATCTAAAACAGTGATAACAGCTTCACCAGAACACAATAAATGGTGGTTAACCTACATATTGCTCTTCTAACAGCCTTTCCGGAATTCCTTGAACTTTAGATTCCTACCTCTCCAATTTATCTTGTCTCTTTTATCGGCAAGTGATACATGAACCTGTTAACAATGTCCCAGGCTCAGTGGCAGAATTTGGTGCATTTGTGTTCAGGTTAATGTATTTACTCCGTCTTGCTTGACACAATTAACAAGCTCTCGTGTAATTCAATCATTATTCAAATTCTTGAAGAAATTAGTAAGCGTTACTCTGGGTATCTAGTTCATGCGTAATATCGCATGAATCAGAGATCGGTACGACCCTCAAGTAGTTGTTCGCCAGGAACAAAGCACAACATCCACCAACTAAATATTAACACCAATGCGGATATTACTTAACACCCATCCAGCATTAAGGTAGTTTATCTGAAAGTATAGTAACTGCAAATATAGCTAGAGAAGCTGTAATCTGTTGGCAATACCCCAGCTATTATAGGACCGATACAAGATAAGCATGGCCGAAAATAATACAAAATAACCAATAATCAAACACTCATCTGCTTGTGGTGCTAGATGTTTGACTAGGTTGTTGCACAGCGCCGACACGGGTCAGCTTATATTATTTTCGAATCATATGTTGCTGCAAACGATAGCATGCTCCGTGTCTTACCCGTGAATATGCTCTTAAATCGAAGCATCTGCTTGCGAATGTGACTATCGGCATGGTGATGCTGGTCAAACCGCACAATACTTGCTCAGGACAATCGATTATCAAGACTCTCTGTGGCCACATATGTTATATATATCTATATCGCCTTTGATATGCTGTTCTCAAGCTTATCAAAAAGTGCGGTCCCTTACGCAGTGGCATTGATGATGGGCTGATTACATTCCGACGAGTAGCTGCTAATAAGCCTCTGGTGCATCGTGCTGTTTTGCGTGCTTCTCAGTGGTGTATTAAATATGATGGATCGCAGTTTACATCCACTAGTAGCGAGCAACGAGAAGCCTGTTTACCCTTGCCTATGAACAAATCGCAATATGTGTAAGCGATACATAACAAAGCGAAATAGCCTCATACACAGTCTTCTGCAATATGTAGGCCATAATACGATTGTGATGATCAATATTAGTAAACGTTAGTTACCACCATTGCTTTGTACATAAAACGTTTATAAATACCACTTGGTGTACATTAATCTACATTATCCGGCCAAATGGGATGGTTTATCAGATGAGCAACCATGCAGCTGTAAATCCTACCAACCTGGCTAAACGAGGTCATACATCATTCACAGTCGCACAAAAGTATCCGTGTTACCTTCGAAAGAACACAGAAGGCTATGCTGATATCTAATATGCACCACATGTTCCTACATTGCTAGTATTGTTTATGTCAACATATGTAGAATACATCACAAAGTAAGATGTGTTTTGACGTACATCCTTCTAAAGTAGACCAATGTGGATCATTACACACATGCACATCATATTTGTTATTGCGGTAAAGCATCAATACTTTTTATTGTGGAAATAAATTGGTTCTGGTGAACAGCATGCATGATAAGTTAGTTTGCATGCATGACGTCATTTTCTAAGAATAATCAATATAGCTGAAGAAGCTTCGTTGCACACCGCTTCTTGAGCCAACATATTGTAAAAGCCATTCGGGTGCAAATTATTTCTCTATGAGATACATCAATTACGACTGAACCAAAACGTCCGAGGTACATTTGATGGAATCCAGAAGGCAGCACAATATTATAGATAGGAACCACATGCTTCTTAGCTTGCACTTACGTTTCGTGTTTCGGTCTATGCCTTGTATTTACGAAAACAAATCATATTCCTCATAGTTAACTCATATGATGGACATAACATGCGATTGTACCAGGAATTTATGCAGTTAGCCTCATAATGGCTTAGGACCATCGTCTCGCCGCACGCTTGGTTGAGCTATGCTCAAACATCAGTGTATGCTTTCGTATGAATGATCCTCTATACAGATGAAGCACCCACAACTCGTACCACTGCCCAGTTGTTAGGCAATACACGGGCTCTATAAATACGTTGCAAAAGAATTAGATATGTAACGTGCATGTATAATACTTTTGTGCGTGAAATTCATGTGAAGGGAATGATAGTATATTGAGCGCTGGTGAAATATTCTATAGCGGTTAATTACACCTTAACATGCATCCTGACACTCTGTACCCCAAAGCAAGACGTTTCATTGCAACACAAGTACAGTTTACACAAATATCCAGTATTTTCCTCACATATATTTACGAAGGGACAAATAAGGACAAAGATAGTGCTCCGGGAAACTGACCCCAATCCGTAACAGGTGTAGCCTATGCTCATCTTTGCTTCCGAATATTGATCATACACGGTTGTTAATACAAATTCACGCGCACAAAGTAATCATGGCGTGGTATATTTGCAAAGCTGTAGCCAGGTAAATGTTGCGGCATTACCACATTGAATTTCACACACTATTTTGTGAGATAATAAAGGCTTTATTTATCCAGTGATAAATTCTTTACCACCTCCACTCGAGCTCTTTATAAGAGGCTGTAGAATGTGTATCAGCCCCCTCCCGTTCTCCACTCTAGCCGTCTTGCTCGCTAATCATCTGAAGCAGTTGGCTGTTTTTTGCAGTTGTTTCACGTAATTCATCGTCTCATGATAAACGCCCTAAAATGAAAACCTTATTGCTAATCATGTTGTACTTTCTGAAAGGTGATACTAAAGAAGCCCTCCCGTATCACAGCTCATCTAAAACTAATTTCCTAACCCTCATTATGGACGAAATACAGCTTCTGCATTGTGACAGTATGATGACAATACACCGAACAGTCTCCTGCATGCGTTGAAGTAATATGGCATTTAATTTTTTTTCATTTATGGCGCAAAGATAAAGAATGTCCAAATTAATAGAATTCATCGAGGAATCTCTTTATTGTCACGATGCGTAAAGAAAATCGATTGGTAGACAGAGGATGACGTTCAACTCGTGAGCCATGTATTGAATGAAAATACTTTTGCCCTAAAGACAAAGAAATGAAGCCTAATCAACAGCTTTCGAAACATTAATGATGATCATCACTTGAAGCACCAAACGAAGATCGGTATGGTGCGTATGTCTCGTGGTGGTAATTGTCTGATTTGAGCTCTCCCGCCCTAATCTGGCAAAGTTTCCGATGGAACTGTATGTATGTATGTATGCATTACATCAGCACGCAATTTAGGCTTGTATTAGCCATGTAATCTGCCTCGATTAGTAGCTTTGTATCAAAGAGCAAGTATAACATCTACATGTAAAATGTATGTACGTCTGATAATAATGCGTGTAATCAATGTATGTCATGCAGTATTTCAGTAGTAACTAACCAAGACACTGTATGTAAGGATAGCACAAGAGTAAAGTGTATCTTTATAGGGAAAATCAATGGTCAGTATGTATGTATGTATGTATGTATGTATGTATGTATGTATGTATGTATGTATGTATGTATGTATGTATGTATGTATGTATGTATGTATGTATGTATGTATGTATGTATGTATGTATGTATGTATGTATGTATGTATGTATGTATGTATGTATGTATGTATGTATGTATGTATGTATGTATGTATGTATGTATGTATGTATGATGTATGTATGTATGTATGTATGCATGTATGTATGTATGCATGTATGTATGTATGTATGTATGTATGCATGTATGTATGTATGTATATATGTACATATGTATGCATGACTGGTTGTACATATTTGTGTACTCATGTATGTATGCATTCAAAGTACGCATCAAGTTATTTTGCCATTACATACCTCAAAGCATGTTTTTTAAATTAATTACTATATGCAAGTATATATAAAAAGGATGTGTTCTCCTCGGAAGGGTCGCGTAGTAATTCCGAATCCGCTTCAAGGTGTATATTGGCATGAACTTCAGTATGTTTCTTACACGAACAACCCATCTTCATTGCTTTCATATAAGAGTTATTGTAACAGAATCTGAAGAGCTGTGCAACTATTTCCTAATGTTGTTATCGTTCCCACATCAATGTTATGTTTTGTCATAAGTTCATGCTAACGCTTAAACATTAATCTGAAAGGATTTGTAGATTTTTGCGGCCATTATTCACATCAAATTCGGATGCGCTCTTACCTTCCATTATCGTGTACAATAAAAATACCCGATTAAGGATTATAGTTTCACGGAACCTTTAAGTGTATAGAACAAATCATTTAACGCAAACCCTTTCGAGGTATTGCGGTCTTTATAAAAACACTGTCGCAGAGAATTGTGGCGTGGGTAGCAGGTCTGTAATTACAAGACGAAGGAAAATATATTCTCCGCGGAAGGGTAAAATATCAGTGACAAATCCATTTCTATATGATTATTTCTGCGTCCTGCAAGCTCAATAATGACGCAGCAGGTAAACTTTGTCGTGTTAAGTGCCTCTCATAATAGCAAGTTAGTATTGTCTTGTCATTTTATAACAGCGATGTGCTGTATATCCAAACATATCTTCGCCCTGTTGTCTTTTTTACTTCGTTTTGGACAATTATCAAACACCTATGATTAGTTCAGCAACGAAGAACGTAGTTTCCCTTTCAGTGTGGCCAAGTCTCGTGCCACAAAGGCAGACATATAATTGTCGCAGATGTGAACGACATGGGACTAGCTCCTAAAGAGTTTTTGTCGGAAAGGAAATAAGCAATACGTCACACTGACTCAGCAGCGAAAATTCATTCCGACTAGTTCTAGTTGACGAAATAATCGTTGAATTCGATGACTGTGGTATCCTCGATTAATGGCTGAACGGCTAAGCTGATTTCTCTGTTACATCAGTAGTTGTATTTCAAAAGTAATTGCGACTTATGGTATTGTTTTCGTGTAATCGCATAAGCATTGAGTACCAACGTGTTACCTTTCTTCAATCTGTTAAACTTCAAGTGCTAGCACCCACATATAGCATACATTTTGAAATAGTGCATCTACCTTCAGTTTTGATTTGTATTGATGTTACCAACAAGGTTGGGATGATAGTCCCGACATATTGCTCCTTATTTCAAAAAGTAAATATCCTTGCTACAGACACTATGGCAATGTGAATAAACCTTAAGTGGCTCCGAAAGAATACGACACAATATATATAACTGTCAGTTTAGTACTCGCAATTTGGTTTTATATTAAATTTCACTAGATTCCTCTGTAGTGATTCTGAAAAAGTAACTGACTCAGCATGTAAAAATCAAGCTGTCACATTTACAGGGCTTATTAATCTGCAAAATCGTGGACATCTAATGTCATAGTCCTGTACTTGTAGTGGTTTTGTGGATAGCAATCTATTGGATGTTGTAGACAGTAATTGAAACACGACCCAACTGATTACCATCATTAAAGTGCTGGATAACCGCTGATGCACTTTTGTCGCATCACAGTGAAGCCATGTATTCGATGCTCATGGTATAAGCATTATGAGCAATCAGTCAGTTAACACGGCCTCATTTGCCATCTGATATAGTCATCCGGTTTATTATATGAGCAGGAGGTCATTCATTTTTCATGTGCAGTGGTGCTATAGTTTGCGTCAACTGTAACCCATAATTGATGGTTCTAGACCTGTCTGGCGCCACAGCGGCGGACAAATACGTGTTGCCTTCAGCGAAGGTGGGAATGTAGACATCGGTACATTGCAGCTGGAAGGAAAAGAAGGTCAACTGCTTTAAGCAAGGCGACTATTTCATTTTGTGGCGTGACGAATAAGGAATTACTTCTTTGACATTTTTCGTTAGTGAAACTCGTTATGATGGGGATGGTTTGTCTATTGTAATAATAAAACTTATCATATTCACTGATATCTTACCGTTTCATGAGCAACTTCTAAACGCTGCTGATAAACATTACTTTTCCATATCCACCATTTGGTC
Source organism: Urechis unicinctus (assembly GCA_034190875.2). Taxonomy (NCBI): domain Eukaryota; kingdom Metazoa; phylum Annelida; class Polychaeta; order Xenopneusta; family Urechidae; genus Urechis; species Urechis unicinctus. Next base: position 40,304,781 of record CM067346.1, read on the forward strand.
AGACTTTCACTTGTGACTTGAAGACATACGCAGATAATAATGAATGATTAACGTGAGAGAATGCGACCGTTGATTTAGTACAGTTCACTACTTTGGATTCATGCCGCATAAAGGAAGAGCAATGATGCAACATTTGATTAGTATTCGTCATTGATACACACACACTGACACACAAACACAAACACACACACACACACACACACGAACTCACATACACACACACACACACACACACACACACACACACACACACACACACACACACACACACACACACACACACACACACACACACACACACACACACACACACACACACACACACACACACACACACACACACACACACATTATTCATGTAGAGCAACGACGAGCGAGAATCAATCGATTGATAATGCGATTGAAGACGTTTCCTCGGCAACGGAACGTAAACTAACCCTGCCTGGTCAAGTACACTGTTAGCTCATACATAGTTATATTTGTTCAGTTGTGGGTTCTGGCAGACAGGCTGAATGATATCTATACGATGGCCTCTACCGCGGGGATATCACTGAGTGTAGTAGTGGCCTAGTTACTTTGACGTCAGTGAACAAGGTTGCAAGGGGATGCATGATGTCAATGTCAATTTTAACCGGTATCACAAACAAAATGTTGGTATTGCACGATATGTTCAAACAAGCAATCGTTCCTCTTGCGAGAGTATCAACAATAAGGCGTGTCCCTCGCCTTATATCGTCTACGTTCGGAGAGCGATATTTCTGGACTTAATGTGGTGGTCCGTTTATATTAAGCCAGTAGAATGTACTACTTATGTATATATAAAAATCAATCCGTCGCCCATACGTAAAAGCACGTGAATATAATGGAAGATTTCTTCTCTATCCGCAGTTATATGCTGTTGTCTGCAATAACATTCATATTATTACGATGACTACTATTAATTGGCAAACACTGCAATGGAAATCCATACAATGAAGCACCCATGAGGGTGTGCCACATATGATAATAATATGCGGTGGAATAAATCGTAATGCAAATGCTTGCTTGACAATATATAATAAAGAATAAGGAGGTCTTGCTCTCCGAGTAAAAGAGGGAATGAAAATATCTCAGTGCGGGCATGTAGACGTATAATATCTAATGTAATCAGACCTAAGTTCCTCGGCGCCGAACCTGCGCTATAATGATGGTTATCATCTCGGTCAAGGTGCATTACAATCGATGCCTCACTACTGTCAATTCATCACAGCATGGGATCGCTTCAATAACATTGACCTTCCTTATTGGGTCATAACTTGCTGGAGATCAATTATCGCCCAAAACACGTCCCTACTAATGGAGTAACGGATTGTCTCTTGCCACTTATGTGAGCGTTCTAATAATATCATCAAATAGCTGGAAGAGTATTCAAGTGTAAGAAAGGAATTTACGAGGTGATGTAATTCGTCAACCACTACCACGATCATTTATCCTCAATAATAATTCACCCCCGATATCAGTAAGTTAGACAAGATTGGCAGTGTTCTCCTGATGTTCGTGTGGCATGATATTGATGCATGTCAACGGTGGTATTGAGATGATGGCATGTTACCACGTACATTGTACCTTACACTTGTGGATTGCTCGCATCGATATGAGGGTAGTGTCTTAAAATGAAGCCAAGTTAGTATATGATGAACTGAAATATCTACCAGTTAACAAATGTGCAAGAACACAGCAAGTGATTGGTAATAGTTATTCTTTTCTGTCCATCGAACCGCAGTCAGTCAAGTGTAAATTGACTTAATATTAGTTTTGTTTAATCATAATGTAGTCATATCGACATTGTACTGTGTACTCGACCCGATTGATTTCATAGTTAGCACAAATACGTGTTGTACAATATAAGGCACTAGCTTGGTTTAAAAAAATCTTCACAGGTATTTCCCTAATTCGTTATAATTCTGAGATATCCACGACGAAATTTAACCAATTCACATCACGCAAAAGTAAGTTATGGCAAGTAGGCATAAAACCATCGACGGAAACGCCATCCTATGTGGCGCCAGATAATTGCGAATTCAGTGGGACAAATTAATAAGCAGCATTGCTAATTGAGTGCCATGATGAGTAATTGACATTCATGGGTGTGGCTTGGAGGATGTGCATACCCGGCTTTTCGTTTGCATTCGATGCTTCATCTGATGATTTAGTTATTCGAATTACCAACATTAACGTCTTATTACAACTCATACGCTAATTGCCTTCGAATACAGTAGTTAGCATGTCACGCTCGCTGTTGTGACACCATCAAGCCAGAGAATGTGATTATTGCGATTGTTAAGCTGGCAGGTGCTAATATTGACGGTTGATACTCGACACACCTGTAATCAGACCATAGTGCTTTGGTGGTGACCTTGCGCTGTAATGCTGGTAATCATCTTGGTCGGTGCGCGTTGCTGTCGTCAACTTCCTGTAGATTCATCATTGCATCAAACCTCTGCGATATGCGTGCACATTTAGATACAACACTATTTTAACAGTTCCACATGGTTGTGGAGTAATAATACACGCCGCAAATAAAATGGATAACGAATGTATCCTGACATGCATAGACAGCTACTGCTTCGAATCGTGAAATCAGGAACCTACATACATCTCAAAGGAATTCAATGCTGCTGCTTATGCTCTACATTGATATGTCATGACAAGCTTCAACACATTTCGCAGGCAATGAAATGTCACACACAAAACATACATAGTTAGATACACCAACAAATCTTTAGCCTCTCATTGATGTCTCTTTTGGAAATCAATACTTCATCAAATAAGTGCTATCTGTTATCTCAGCTTTGTGGCTCAGCTTTATGACTCTTAGCAACGTGCGCGCAACATCGTTATCTGTTATCTGATGTCTGATTGAATACTTTAATACGCGAGGTTTTGTATCGTAAAGTGTGCGAAGCGAATGGCAACAGATTTTCTGGGCAATGGACGAACACAAACTCAACTACCGCAAATTTCCAAAAGGTGGCTTTTGTCCAATACAATATAATATCTTTTATTTCCAGATGCCCACTCTGTGCGATTTATATGATTGTTGTTAAATCGCACAGAATTATTTGAATCAGCGATTTTGTGCTGGTCTTGAAATGAAATTAAAGGAGTGGCTCTTTATGTTATTATTGTAATACTAATGAGTAATGGATCTCGTAAGCTATAGTTTTAGACAACCACACCCTTTCACTTTACTCATTAGCTAGTTATAGGTTGCTTTGAGACAATGATTGTTCAATATACACATGTGGAATAATGACTAATGACTTTGTATACGGGGAATGGTTTGGTTGACGTCATCCATCAATATACAATACAAAGCTAGGTGGGTAACGAAGCTATCTTTCCTAGTTAGTGGCATGCGGCTCCCCAGAGATAGACAATCACATATATTTCTCACAACTAAGGAATAATTCACGGCGATTAAATGCGTCATGCGCAGTGAATCAATGCTTCATCACACCATACCGAGCAGTGATTAATGGGTGTGAAAGAAAGCCACCACTTCCACCGATGGTGAGGTGAGAACATATTGTGACATCATTCAAGGACGCATTGACTAGCACTTACTGATTACTGCATTGGTTTAAAACCTGTTTGCCACTACTAACTGCTGGACAATGCACATAACTCATGAACAATTATGTGTCATCAACGGGAATTATTATTTCAATCAACAGGTTGTTTTCACGAGAGGGAAGGTATTTCAAATTTCAAACTGGTATGCTGTCCATCGTGGCTGTATGGCTATGGTGGGTACGATATCAAGAGACCACGTGGTATCCACATCCTGTAAGAGACAACGCCACCAATCAAGCTGACTTTATAATGTGTCTGACAGGAGGGTGTCATAGGAAAAGCACAATGTTGTGACAATCCTCGACCTTAAACCCATAGATATCACGTTTGCCAATAATATGACAAGGACGAAAATATTACCCTCAGACATTAAGTGGAAATCTATCCCTCAGATGAATTAATCACATATGTTTTGCATTGTTGCCTTTGTTAATGCCAAGTAATGTTAAACCTCCTGGGCGTCTTATTATTCGTCGTTATCAATACAGTGCATTTTAGAACATTACATGCAATAACTATTTATAGAGACAACCAGTGCCCATGCGTTAGTCCTGTCAAATATGTAGCTAAATGTTTCAGGTGTACAAACCTGAGTTCCCTTTCATTAATATATCACTATGAAGTCCAAGTTACGTTGTATTGCGCGATTCAGCAAACATTAATGTAACTTGGATTGCATCACACGTTCATTCATCCTTTATGAAACAATGCTTATCATGCTTCATTGTGATGCTTGGACAGCTGCCCTTATGTTCACCGCCCACTTGGCACAAACCCGTTGCCCAGACCGGTCTGCGAAACCCACTCCTGTGTGACGAAGGTTCGAGTACCCTTTCAGAGATTGGACCACGATTTAACGTGATCATCCGAGTCATGGGGAACCAGTCAGGTTTTCACACCTTGGTATCGAACCCACGTCTTCGTGATCATTATCTGCTATACATTTTCTGAATTCACATGTTTAACGAAGTCAGCTTTCAGTTGTAGGTCATATTATTGGGATTTAACAGCAGAGCTGACAATATATGATTTCAAACTGTAATTGTAGTTTTCATTTAAGTACAGTGAGTGACAGTCAGGTTTTGTAAAGATGCTTTGATGCGCGCAGAGTTGTGTGCTTTCAATACTACGATAGGAAAAAAGAGAAATAATCGTTAAAATTATCTATTTCAATGAATAATAGATGCAAATGTCAGAGGTCGTCACGTCTGATCTTGACCAAGATCACCCACTGACGTTTTCTCTAGAGTAACGCCGCCCGTTTGTACTGAACATGTTCTTTTCCCTCCCTCTCAGACTACACATTTCTCAGCTTAATGCGTTATGCATATTTTGTTATGTTATGTTTTCCGCCGGTTTTCCACTAAAGGGTACAGCTTGGCGTTCGTAAGCTTACCTATTTTAATTCTGAGGCATGGCTCCTGACCCGTGAGGTCTACGCGGCCGAGGTCATGCATTAACAAACGAGATGATAATAACAGAGGAAACAGCGGGCCAGCCAGGCTGGATATGCTGCAATGATATAGCTAGTATCGTGACAGGTAAGCTGAGCAAGTCAGATTCAATAGTCGATTGGTGTATTATACATGTATAGCATGGTCGTATGGATGTAACATTTGATGGAGTATGAACAATTCTAAAGCCGATTATGAAACCTATTTGCAACAATACGCAACATTCATCAGCACCATTTCACTGAAGCATAGTTAATAAATGAAATACGGGACACTCCGTCTGAAATCTCGCTCATTGTAGAGTCCTATATTTACACAATTTATCATACCTAACACATGGAGTAAGATGTGAACACCAGATTGCATGTTAATTCATATATTCTTCTGTGCTATTGGTCAAAATTATATCAGCCAAATTAAAACTTATACAACCCCATAAATCAATCGGTTTCACTTGCATACAGATCTTCAATAACATATATGTATCGATACGTAAATTAATGTTTAGTCGGGTTTTCCCAAAAACTTACAGTGATGCATATTCCGAATACAGTTTCACCCGTTGCTGTGATATTGAGCGGAGTATTTTGACTGATGGTACATTGCACTAATCATGTGTCCACCACAGGGAGCATCAATGCACTCTCGGCATCACAAATATGATGTTCATTTTGGATCTGGGGAGTGAATAAAGCCTTAGTTATGCAGAAACACGTGGATCGTATTAGCAACATAAATATAACTTGGTAGATTCCATCGAAGGGAACTCGGATGCTCGGTTCACTGGGGAGTGATGTATTATTCCATGTAGACAGGTTATGCATATGCAGCTGGGTTGGGAATATATGTAGTCATATCAATGTCTTGTTGTCTATGCAAGCCGTTGATCATGCTATATTTATCACGATACGAACAGTACCGAGTAAAAGATTGCTTTGCCGATTATAGTTTAGTCAGGATACATCATCATGTTGTTACAGTCCAAGGATCAACACTGCTAGAGGAGGTGTTTTATGATACGAATCGCTTGTATTGTGATGTTAGTCACAGAGAAGAGGGTCATGTTAACAAATCATCTGCGCACAATAAAACAGTTAATCTATGATGCAATAATGCAACTGTATGGCAGAACTGGTTTGCATTATGTGTCATGCAAAAAACACAGGTCGCAATATGTAATATTTCTCCTCGACAAAATTGTCTTAAGCAGATAAACCTGGGGCATAAGACGTCAAACTCTAACATTTTCGATGATAAACATTAAAGATTGCCTGACTTTCGGGAATTGAGAGTAACTAGCATTTCATCTGTAGAGAGTTAATGTTGTATTTTTCAATTTGGGTGTTGTTCCTGGGTAATATGCATTTGCAGAAATACAATTATCTATCGTGATAAAGCAGTTCTAATGTATGTTCACATGTTTAAATCTTGTTTAAAAGTTCTGTGCCCCAGACGACAATTTTCTCGGAGCGTATTTGCTCGACATATCTATGACGGAAGTTAGCGTATATTGCCGTATCAATTATATATTTAAAAGACATAGACATAGCATTATGACCTTATCAAAGACATAGTGTATGAAATGCCGCATATCGCCAGTACTTATGGCCGGGTTTACAGTACATTACCGTTGCACGTCTTGGTCTGCACTATGTAACCGTTTCAACCGGCATACTACCATGATAATGTGTCCTTTACCCGACAGATTATATGCGAGAGATTGGCATCATATACATGTTGCTGCCGATTGATGGTGAATATGATGGAAGTCAATGCAATCAGTAGGATTTATGCCGCTGTTCTACTTGGCTTGGTGGGCTGCAATTGAAAATAAAGTTAAATTGAACTTAATGGTGTTTATTTTATATGGAATGTCCGGCCAATGTTCAGCTATTATTGTTGATATATGAGACAACATATTTCACAATCTCTGTTAGCTCCTTATCCCGGCGTACTTATGAAATGTGATGCTCTAGGTCTCAGAACTGTTACCCGGTATAAAATGAACAGTACTTGACGAATATTCTGTCGCTGTAGACATTTCGACAACCGTGCGCGGCAGACCTTTGCCACAACCCTCTCATGTGAAGACTGATTATCACGCTGCAGTTAACATGCGGCCTCTGTGTCCTTGCTGTGTATGTTTGCCTTTTCTTATTTTCATCACATAATATTTCTCTCGACGTGCAATAGACACTCTCCCCAGTGAAGCGTTATATAATACAATATGCTATTAATTTACATGCTACATTGGCGTATTTTCATTCGTGTTTACACTATTTCAAGCTGACTTAAATAAGTACGGCGCCATTGGTTTGCCATGATTTGGATGCAGTCCCTTGGTGTGTTTTGCTTTGTAACTCGCAATGTACATACATTTCTTTAGATGATATCAGATGACACACCAGCCACTTTGTCCATTAAGTTATCAGTTACACAGCACATAGCGTATTGAGAGGAATAGGGCAATCCCTTTGAAGATTGTATATTAGCTGTCAGGATGTAAATTACTCGTACAGATGGGAACCACATTTTTGCGTTCAGGAATCACATTCCATGAATATATCCAGGCCCTATTCTTTTTGACTTTGTAGTGTTATACAACCCAACCTGACACACAAAACCTCGACCTTGCTTTCCGCGAGGCTGCTCGGTAAATGTATCCGATATTTGACAATGATACACCCTGAAAACTCTATTTATTATCTGCTCCATATATCAATATGTTGCCGAAATGGTAATTTAAATAGTTCGTGTAAGACGTTAAATAGCGACAACCAGTCATCAAAAGAGTTACGCATTTCTGCATCGCTACGGAATCTGAACGATACTCTATAAATGATATGGGCACCGTACATTTTGTGAAGATGTTAATGAAATGCGATCACACCTTATTCAGTATATGTATACGGGCGGGAACCTACACATTGTTCATTTACATGTTTCTTGATAAACCGGAGGTGAAATAACAGTTTGTTCATAGCAAGAATGGGTTATAAAAGGGAAGCTCTTCCTTATGGTGGATAATCGTGATCAGAGGCTTATTGCTTAGTTCCTTTATTGCATAATTAATAACACCTCGTGAAATTAAGAGGTAGCAGTTACTCACGTCATTTACATGCAGAACTAAACGCGTACGCATCTTATAACCCTGACGGCCAATGATGGCCATTGTCAATATTGACAATAATCAAGATCTGATTACTGGTATCCGCTAAAAGTGAATTTATTTTAACTTGTGTTGGTACATATATGTAAGTTATTGCATGGTATATTTGTGTTGTTTAACATCATGTCCAGAAACAGGTACAAATCAAGTTAGAAGCACACTTAAATGCAGGTAAATTCGCTTAATGCACTTTAAACATGTAGTGGTTCAATGTGCATCATAGTACAGACTAAAAGGGATGCTAGTTACAAAAATATTGTAAAGCTCGGGCTAAAAATTATTAGCACGAACCAAACCAACATATAGAGCTGCTGCTACAAGAGGGGTGAAGGAATGACCAGCTTTGTAGGTTGTTTAGAGATTTTGTGGAGCGTGTCCAGATACACATGTCCAATGATTTGATCATTAAAGACCAACATACATCATACAAGACTGTGTCTGTTTTAACAGTTTTATATCCACATGATTATTTGTTTTCTAGATCCCAAGAACCTGTGACGAGTCATTCATTAGGGTCTTACCTTGGTGATAACACCAGAATATACATATTAACAATTGCAGTTAATGTATATTATGCGGAACTAGAAAATGTTTATGATATCTAACATATACGTACAAGCATGTGTATTCCAGGAGCAGGCTATAGACACCGATGGCAGAATTGCATAAACACAATAATACAAAAGGCTACGACCGGGTGGTCTTTGAACTCCAACAAATAAGGACATGACGAAGATGATGGTGATTGTTTTGTTGTCACGGGATAGCGTAGACTTATGAGAGTTTCTCACAGCTGTGACGAGACTGATGAGCACCAGTAGTGGTTGCTTGACCTTCATTACTGCCTTCGATGCCTGAGGGTATCAATCAACCAACGAAATTGCCTGAGGGTAATTGAAAAATAAAGTACGTTCCTCTTTGACGAATGGTTCACAGCTTTTGGTTGATTGATAATTGTCGAAAACGACGAACTGTTATAGAAGCTTTGACTGAGAAATAGCAAGTGGGCTGGTGTATCATTGTACGCATTAATTGCTACTACTGATGTGGTTTGTTTTGATGTCTTACCTTGATATGCAATGATGTGGCATGGTATTTCGTCTATATTTAACTCCGTTGCTATAGCAAACACTAGTGATGCAAACCATTTATGTCGCGGTGCTTAAATTCCTTTGCTACTACAAATAACCCATCACCTTATCACATTGACGCCGAACAGGGTTATATATATTGACAAGACCCTAGGTGTGGCTAATGGTATCAGACACTCGATATTGATATTCCAAAAGATGACCATCTACCATTGAGAGAGAGAGGGCGATTGAATGCAGTAGATACAGTCAGTTACCATTGCACAGTCGTGTAGCAACCAATTGGTCAGATATACGCAGAGAAATGACGCTAGTGTTGATGTCGATTAGTGATTGTGGCATGTTGGTAATAAGCATACGAGGCTGGCTATGCACCTTAGTAATGTCATCATACATTATCACAGAGCAGTTGTAATATGGCAATAAAATATGTGATACGTACTGCATACTCTACTTAGTAGAGCTGACGTTAGCTGACCCGTTAGCTGACCCGGCCGCAGGTCCGTGTCAGCTTACGACTTAAAGTTGTTCCTGGTTGTCACTGTGCTGTGTTTATCAACAACCTTTGGCCAAACAAAGAAACAGCTGCTTCGCCACCGGCCGCTTAACGTCAAGCTGCCTGCTGATGTACTGACGACTATCAATAGCCTAGGCATCCATCAGCCGCCACGTGGTATCAGAGGAGGGATCAGAAGGCAACACCTTATCACATGAGTACTATCACCGGGTCAGCTGAGCTCGTTACACCTGGCAGGGGATCGCTTAAGGGAAAGACACCCTGAAAGAAAATCACCAGCTAACGCAACAAGCTGCGAGGGCAGTCCACTGAATGAGGATCCTGGCCAGTTGCTGCGGCCGTGTTCATCTGCTACATGTTGCGGTCCCTGTACCTGCAGTCAACGATGCACACGGGAGGAGAGAGTGGTATTGGGCCTGCACAACCACTGTGTCACTATACTACCGTGCAGGTCTCTTTGCTGTGAAGGCAGCAAAGAAGGAGATCCGTCGAAACCGACGGCTCATTCCATCACTCTACTGAGTATGTAATAAATATCACACATGTCATTAAAATGCAGTGTGCCCACTACGCTGACATTCTCTTACAGAGTCAATATATATTGCCATATCGATATGTACGCGCAAGCAGTTAGGTATGCATTAAAATGAAAATCAATAAAGGCAAGTTGTATACAGTGCCGTGCAACGCCAGCACCTTGGGACAGTTACACATACGACTATCATTGCATACCCAGGCCTGCTCTCAATGGGACCAAGTCAACCACACATTAATGTGTCAATACTTTGACAATGACGGCATATACAATTCTATAATGAATCTATGTAAATTGCAATTGCACACACACAGAGAAAGGGTTTCTATGCTACGTATCAATCCCGCTAAAGCTTTGAGGAAATGATCCCCTTGGTACGTGTTGCATACGATATACGAAGTATTATAATAATAAATCTCTATTTTGCAAAATGCTGAATAGTTTCCGAAAGATAGGAGACGATTTCAATGCATTTGTTATCTTATTTATTTTGAGTTTCACGAATTCAGCCCAGCGTAATAAGGAAGTTATGTTTCCTTGGAAAGACTTTGAAGTTACACTACATCTGTTTCTTAAAGAAATATTGCAGGTTCTCTGACCAAAGCAGAATAAAAGTGCGAAGCATGTTTTATTGTTTCATCCGTTAAACATGCATTTATGGTATCTATTCATACGCCTTTACGTCGGTAACGATTGCGTCATCATAGTAGGCTTAGACCTATGAATATTGAGTATCGATTTATTTCGTGTTTGCAAGGTAATGTCATATATATTGATTCATATATAAACAAGCTTTGCCCTCTCTGGTTTTTATTGCCGATCTCAGACAAATATAGAAGCCATATGACACGCTATAGGTCTGGCATGATAGACAGCAACAGATGTTCTAGCATGTCATGTTTTCTACCGCTGTATGTAATGAACATTGGCTAATGCTGATTGATATACACTGTTAAAGTCGTAACAGACTTTGCAGAATATGACATTGCTTACTTGTGTTGTTTTTGGATATAAATTATCAGGTGATGATCTAATTGAGAACTGTTTGGACTGATCAATGAAATCTCAATATGCACCAATGTGATATTATCGGGGGACAGCTGAAGCCGAACTTTATCGATGATGGCTGCTTGAATATAATTGGCAACATAAAACGCGGTTTATTACCACATGGGACTATTTTTGTACATTTCAATACTAAATGTTTGTTTATTGGGTAAGTAATCGCTATATAGTGTTTGTTTTTATTAAATACCATCGTCAATCGATAGCGAATCTCGTTGTTTTACCAGACTAGTTATTCACCATTGTTAAATGCAGATCACCTGCTTAACTCTGCGTACTGAAGAAAGTTCATGTTTCTGGCTCAGGGATGTAACTATTCCATAGCATTACAAAACTAAATGTTCTTTTGCTGATTTACTGTATTCCATTCCCGATAATACGGTATCTGTACGTACAGTCGTAGTTCATGCTGCCTTCCTTTCCAATGAGAATGACGCCTCTGCTCGGCGGTGAGCTTGATTGCAGCATGATTGATATTACCTGACATTCAATACATTAGAATAAATATGTGGTTTGCATAACACATATGATTCCTCCGCATGAAACTGGATATCTTTATCGACCGAACCCTGCAATACTTTGTGTGGTTGTCGCAGCTCAACCGCGAAATCACTTCCACTCAGTATTCAAACCTAATGGAGTCATGAGCGTCGCTTGGTGATGCCGTGTTTGGACCCACCATGCACTCTTCTTATGGTTCCATACATTGTGGCGAATAAAGCGAAATTGACATCAACAGCACATCATCATGCAATTATATATTCAGCGTTTGGATTTTAAAACGCTTCGTAGCATTGCATTTCTGCGTAACAATGTTTTCAACTTATTCTGCACCAAACACTTTATTTAATGTGATGTGTTAAGCCTATGATTTGTTTTCTGTCGAGCTAAGGCACCAGCCGACTACGTAGAGCAAGTATTTGTTTTGGTCATCGATCATTATGTACACTGATGGTATCCAGCCATTGGCCGACATTGGTGCTATGACAAAGCTTCCATACCAGTCAACAACATTGTTTATATTCATGCGAAAGAAAAGTATATCTTTCTCATTGTGCGTTTTTAATTAAGCTCCATATTGTCTTGACGTGGCGCAGTCGTAGATGAATGTCGACGAACCATTATAAGGCATGAGAGCACTTTTGGATAGTAGCTGCGACTGAAGTGCGCTAAGGAAAATACGAAGTAGCGTTTATGTTTGTCAAAACCAGCGAGCAAGATGCGTAATTGCTATGTTGATTGGTTCGGGTACCCCCGCATAGTTATGGCATTACAGAACCATTCATAAGTCGATCTATCCGGCCAATATTGTTATATATGAGTACAATTGTCAGAATCTGACGACCAAAAATCAATCTAATGACTCACTCCCTGAGTGGTCATAACATAACCGTGATGCTGGTGTAATTAGCCATAATGTAAAAATAATGCTGTTAGCCATAATGTTATTAGCCATAATGTACATAAGTTTACAAATATTGCATTGACAATTATTCAAAAATATAACCACTTAATACCACATCGACAGTGAATTTTTTAAATATCATTAGACTGAAGTTGCTCGGATGGATTTGCAGCAAAACATCACCGAATTAAGATGTGAAATAATTAAAGGTATATGTAATCGGGTGAATTGTTCATGGCAAAGTAGAAGATCATCTATTGATTTATAGACCAATGAACACTGAATAATGCAATATACATCAGCTGGACCATAAAGGTATAGGATACTTGGCCTGGTAATCATGATACATGATATACTATCAATATTGATCTATCTTGCAAGAGCCAAACAACCAAGCGGAGCAAGTAAAAGCCATAGAAGGTGCTCGTACCTGATTATCTTCTCATCTTAATTTGCTTGAATACACTATCCTGAATGCATCCTTGGCATGTTATTGGTAGTATGCATAGCATGAAGTAATCAAAGAACTGGCATGTTATCCATTAGAAACTGAGGCGGTTGCAGTCATTAAACAGGTGGTTAACATTCTCGGCCTAGCAAACAATAATTGCAGCGTTAGGCACTCTCTATAGATCTGAGATCAGTCGGTGGCTTCAGGGTATCTTTTAAAGAAGTACATTTAGTAAACCCAGTGTTAGTACCAAGCTTTTGCAGATATTTTACATGGTTCTCAACATGAACATCCGTCATTGTTTACAAGGATCATGTTGACCAAGTTACGCTATCTGTGCTTCTGAATGCTACTTGTCAAGACTTGATTGATCAATGCTATTAGTCAAGTTCGTTTGGTTGATGGTCCAGCAATGATAGATTAACCTGTGAATTAGGATATATGCTCTGACCTCCCAATATATTGATTTAGAACTCCAAAACAATAATATATGGTTCAGTATGTAAATTCGCGTACTGAGCGTGGAACAAATGTCATGTCACAAATACTGTTTCATGTTGACCTGGTCTGAATCTTACCCTCTGCAGTTATCGTGTCATAATATTGATACCCGTCAATGATGATATGGAGACGTTGACATGTAACCATGTTAATTGTACCTTACACTTGTCGATTGTGCGCACCCATATGCCGGTGGTGTCTCAAATGAAGCCAAGTTAGCATATGGCGAACAAGAATATCTACCAGGAGAGAAACGTGGATATAAATCTTGAAGTCGAGTGTGTAAAGAAAAGGGCAACCCAAAATGTGATTTCAGTTGACATTACAGCTCGTACGAGGGACATCTGCAAAGTGGAAAACAGCAACCTTATTCCTGTTATAGTTAATTTTAAATACACCCGCGCGAGTATCGCATCGGTCAGAATAATGAATGAATGTGGACAATTGCAGATTAACGATATGGTACGGTTCAATAGTGCAAGAACATAGCAAGCAATTGGTAATACTGATCTTGATCTGTCCATCGAACTGTAGCCATTCAAGTCTTGACGTATCTCATATTTGTCTCGTCTAATCGTAATGTAGCCATATCCATATTATGCTGTGTATTTGACCCGATTGGATGCAAAGTATGCTACCATAATTGCCGTTTGATATTAAGCTCACCACAAATTCACCAATTCACATCACGCACAGAAATTTCCTTTATGTCAAGGTGACCTAAAACCATCGACACAAACGTCCGCCTCCGCGGCGCCCGACAATTGTCGACTTCAATGGGACCACATCATAATGGAGTGCCATGATGAGTAATTGACCTTCATGGGGGTGGCTTGGAGGATGTTCATTTACAATACCCGGCTCCTCGGCATAGTTACATTACCATTTATATGCTGCTAATCTTGCTTTCAAAAGCACCGTATAATACTTGCTCATTTATGCTTTTGTGTAATGCAGGCATATTGATTCCCAATAAACTAATAGAAATCTACGCCAAGAAAGTACATTGACTTGAGGGAACATGCAACAGCATCTCTGCTCTACCTCTAGTCCGCCGAGCACAAACTGCCACGTCATAACCCCGTTATCTCCCGCTTGCGTTCAATGTTTCACTAGTAGGTTTTGTTATTTGAATAACAAACTTAAGCGTCTTATCAAAACTCATATGCAAAGTGTCCTCGAATGCTGTAATGAGGGTATAACTCTCGCTATTGTGTCATCATCAATTTAGAGTAAGTGATTCTAACAAACAGGGATATCGATATGTTTGGCTATTGCGAAGTTGGCAGGGTTTAGGACTGATATTGACGGTTAATGTTCGACACAACTATAATCAGACCATACTGCTTTGGTGGTGGCCGTACGCTGTAATGATGGCAATCATCTTAGTCTTGGTGACTTGAGCCGGAGAAGGGTTCAGGCTGAAGTTGACGAGCTTGGGATTAACTGTCGTAGTTTCAATCTTCTTTGATAATATGAATTTTCTCTCACTCTTGTATAAAACATGATAGGCATGAATCTCATTGTTTCATAAATGATGAACATACGGACTGGCCGTCCATTCAATGCGATTGGATGAAAGCCATGTTCTTTTAATGTTTGCTGAATATTGCACTGGACTTCATAGCGGTTTATTTATGGACGGGAATTGATTGTCTCTATAAGTATTTATTGCATGTAAGCGTCCAAAATGGTTTGTAGGAGTACAAAATAACAGCGCCCAGGAGGTACACAATTACCTAGAACAAAGGCAACAATGCAAAACATATTTGATTAATCTCTCTCTGTTTGAGGGTAACATTTTCGTAAATCCTGACCTTTGCACACTGCTGGCGAATTCGACATCTACGTGTTAAAAAGTCGAAGAGTGTGTGTCACAACATTTTCCTTTTCATATGGCACCCCGTCGGGCACATTATATGGACAGCGTGATTGGTGTCGTTGTATCCAACAGGTTGTGGACAGTGCCACGATTGCAAGCATACCATGTAGCAATTGGAAATTCCTTCACTAACATGAAAACAACCTGGTTATTGACATTACTCATTCCCGTTGACGACACATTATTTGTCCGTTGTGCATGAGTTATGTGCGTTAACCATTAGTTACTGGTATCAAATATATACGTCTGATTAAGCAGCATACTACATGATTATCTACATTCGGGTGTAATACTAATGCAATAATCAGTAAGTGCCAATCGATATGTACTTGAACGACATCAGCCCATCTTCAGTGGAGGTTGTGGATTTCGTACTGATCCATTGATCACTGCTCGGCACGTGGTGGTGAGGTTGTGACTCACTGCGCATAACCCATTTAGTTGCCATCTATTTATAGTTATGAGTAATTTATGTGAAGATCAATCTCCGACAGGCCGTAAACAACTGACAAGAAAAGAGTGCATCTTTACTCATATAGCTTTGCTATTGTATATTTTTATTTACTGGAAGCAATAGGTCTAGAATACTGCACAAGCCGCATGGAAATACGATTAACGCAGTATAAACACGCAGTTGCTCTATGTTCATCATAGCACTCGAAGTATAAGTAACTCCCGGATGGTAGTAAAAATGATATGTTGGCGTTCAAGGCTACATCTCTAGCCAATAGCTATTGCTTGAACGTTATTTAATACAACTTTCAATCATACTTTCTTGAACAATTATGTCAATATAGCCATGCCATTATTTAGAGACAATGTTGAGTAATACACAGATCATTGATGCTATGAAAGAGAATGATAATTTCATTAATTTGGATATTTTCACCAGACGGAATAAATCCCAAACCACTAATGAATCAGTTATGCGTGGATCATGCAGACTTTCATTGAATAATCTCTTAATATCGGTCGTCTTTTTTATTTCTATGAGAAGATTTCCATATATATTTTTCCGTCATCCATTTCAGTCGGCAATCACACGTCTGCCTGTAAAGCACCAACAAAGGCTGAGACCATGCATTATGAACCAGAAAGGAGCCCAATAATTGAGCTGCTGCATATTAGGCTTTTGCCACAAAGTGCGGAGAGTATGTCTCCATGGCGAGCGTTGCATGACATGATTTAGTATTCACTAAAGACCACCATTCACTACACAAGATTATGTCAGTTTTCACAACTGTATATCCAGATGCGTATTTGTGTTCTAACTCTGCATATTCAGTTTTGTACATATCACAAGTATTTTACCATGGTGACGACCTCAGATAACAATGGAAAATTTAAAACATATAACACGTAATAAGAAAATAGTTATGATATTTAATCTCAATCTGAAAGCATTGTTATTCCAGGGACAAAGTATTGACATGCTGTATCGGTTGGCCAAATTCATTGAAGCACATTTTACATTCACCCGATACAAAGGGCTATGACTGGCGGTCTTTGATCTCTGGGACAACAAATAATGACGCAGATAGAGATAATCATGCTGATAGAGATGATCGCTTTGTTGACCAAGACACTAGACTATGTGGCCAGATGGGATTTTCACACAGCTGTGACCAGACTAAATTGCATCAGCAGTGACCACTTCGATGCCGGATTGCGATATTCACAAAGATGACCCTCAACTGATGAGAGATAAAGATGGATTTCATGTAGGAATTACAGACAGTTACCATTGCAAATCATTAGTTATGTGGTAACCAACTGGTCGTAATAAACATAAACTAAGCGATATTGGTGCCGCATATTGATAATTGGATGCCATGTGAGGGTAAGGAGAATATAAATTTGAGAATGCACTTTTGTAATCTTCTCACAGACTTTGCTCTAGATACTGACTTTCCTTAACTTTATCAGAGTCAATTTATATTTCCATATAAATACATATCTCAGGCAATTCAAGTGTGAACTTTATTAAAAATCAATCGGGAACATGTTGCATATCCAGTACCTCGAGATAGTTTCACATACGACTACTATGGCACTTGTGTGTCAATGTAACCACGCATTAATTGTCGAGCATTTGAAAAGACATTATGACGACATGTTATTACCGATTGATGGTAAATACGATTCTTGCCACTCCTGCCCTATTAATACACCATTGCAGCGTATGAGAGGGAATGATCACCTTTATACAGGCGGTATATAGAATAATTCTGTCAAAATATCCTCATATCACTATGTGAAATGTTATGAACTTGTCCCTGAATGATTAAAGACGATTTTAGTGCGATAAACTTCCATTGATGCATTTGTAACCTTCTCAATGTTGAGTTAAATCAACATTCTTTTATATGTATATATATATATATATATATATATATATATATATATATATATATATATATATATATATATATATATATATATATATATATATATTTATATATATATATATATATATATATATATATATATATATATATTTTGGGCAATGTCGTCAAAACCGACCATTTTGAGTCATTCGATTATTTCGTTTTTTGGAGCTCAAATTATGTGATATCGCGTATGCAAAACCTTATACATCTGCCTTGTACAGCTTTCAATTCATATCTTCATTTAAAACTTATTTCAGAAGATTATAAAAATCATAGGCCAAAATGGTTGTACCAAAAAGGTCATTATAGTTTTGTCATGCAAAAAACAACCATTTTGGACCTTTTATAAAACCTAGGGTCGCTCAAATTCTACCAAACATGTATCCACAATATAGGCATTTAGAGTTGATTCGGCTGAATAAATTGACCTTAATGGACTGAATGTATTGACCTCATAAGGGCTAACAATTTAAGGAAATCAATGATCAGGATATCAAGCAAAACATATCAAGAGATCAATTTGAACATGATCAGCAGGAACTACCACAACAGCGTCTTATGTTGCACTAGCAGGTGCATACATTATAGCAGCAAGACCATCAATCAGGACCAGGTGGAGCTAAACTCACACACAACAAATACAGATAACACCCATTGTTCCGGTCATTTTTGTCATTTTGATGGTTTTAACAGCAATGGCATTTAGACATAACATGTTTTTTAAGTCCCAGTGATTGATATATCTCAACGGGATATAATACACAAGTAAAGCGAAAACATTTGTGAAGCCACAATATTAGTGAAGCCACAACATTGATGAAGCCACAACATAAATGAAGCCACAAAATTGACGAAGCCACAACACGTATGAAGCCACAACATTGGTGGAGCCATTGTATTGGTGAAGCCGCAATATTGGTGAAGCCATAACACTGGTGAAGCCAAAATATTGATGATGCCACAACATTGATGAAGCCACAACATTGACGAAGCCACAACACTGGTGAAGCCACAACATTGGTGAAGCCACAGCATTGGTGAAGACACAGTATTGGCATAGCCACAGTATTGGTGAAGCCACAATATTGGTGAAGCCACAATATTGGTTAAGCCACAGTATTGGTGGTGCAAAAATATTGATGAAGCCACAGTATTGACGAAGGCACAGTATTGGTGAAGCCACAGTATTGGTGAAGCCATGGTATTGGTGAAGCCACAACACTGGTGAAGCCACAATACTGATGAAGCCACAACACTGGTGAAGCCACAGTATTGGTGAAGCCACAGTATTGGTAAAGCCGCAACACTGGTGAAGCCACAATATTGGTGAAGCCACAACATTGGTGAAGCCACAGTATTGGTGAAGCCACAACACTGGTGAAGCCACAACACTGGTGAAGCCACAACACTGGTGAAGCCACCACATCGGTGAATTTACCATTAACATGCATGCAGAAGAAATTTTCATGCGTGGTTGAGCACTAGGACCTAAATATTGCCAATGTGACTCATTATGTAGATTTTGTGCGTGTTCTCAATACAGCATTAGCTTCACCTTTTCACAAATTCAACTTTTAATAATCGCAAACAGTCAGGCAGTCTTAATGACTTGATAACCGTATAATACGGTATTAGTAATGTTTTCAGGCGGGGTTACACAATATTAACATCGAGGGAAATCTAGCCTTGAGGCCAAAATAGTCCTTGCGTTAAATGCATAAGGTTCCAGTATAGATAAACCACCCCTGAGCACAAGTTACCAGCGATGTCGTGTCTAATCCCAAAAATAATGTTTGGCAAGCGGGCAAAATAACCTGTGGCATTTTTCACTTGACCAGTATAATTGATAATAATCATAACATTTTGGCTGATGTCAAGGACCATACAGATCTTATTGCTAGTTAGCAAGGAAATATTGACATAAGAAGGCCCTGTGTAGGATTTGAAACCATTAGCTTGATTTATAACAAAATGTGAAATCAAAACTTTCAATAACCCATTGGATTTATAGGCACAGGAGCTTATTCAATAATAATCCAGGGGTCAAAGGTTATGCAGGAGGATTTGGTCGATGTGGAGTTGCTAGCTTGCATTATCAGATTATGAGAAAACGAGCCGTCTAGATTTATTCCCCATTGAGTAAATCACTCAGGGACAGAAGGTCATGCAGAGCTGATATTTACTTTGTAAGTGATCATCAATATAGGAGTTGTTCATGTTTAATTTGAGACTGGAAGCATGCTTTGTAAGAAAAAGTGTCATAAAAATTTTTTTTTTCCCTATTTGGTTAACATAGCTAACGAGATTACTTTTTAATAATAAGGTCACAAAGGGCTGATATTTTGATATTTTGACAATCAATATAACTGTGGCTTATTAAAAAAATGTATAAAAACAGACAGATGGACAGGGCAAAGCTGTGCTGAGGAGCAGAACTATTAATGGTGACAATCAATATAAGAGTGGCTTGCATTATTAAAAAAAAATTACAATCAGACAGATGGACAGGGCAAAGCTGAGCTGAGGAGCAGAACTAATTATGGTGACAATCAATATAAGAGTGGCTTGCATTATTAAAACAAAATTACAAACAGACAGATGGACAGGGCAAAGCTGTGCTGAGGAGCAGAACTATTAATGGTGACAATCAATATAAGCGTGGCTTGCATTATTAAAAAAAATTACAAACAGACAGATGGACAGGGCAAAGCTGTGGTGAGGAGCAGAAATATTAATGGTCCCAAATATTTTACCTTATAAGTGGCATGCAGCAGGTCGGGTAACACCTTTCAGGGATGGGCAACCAATCAAAGGGACCATCCAAGTCATGCGTAACCAGTCAGGTTGTTACATCTTGGGAACTGCATTGTCCTAAAAAGGCCTCATGTGTAATTTGGGGTTTCAAATATGCTTAATACCACTATCAACACTAGACCAGATGCACAGATATTAAGACTAACTGACAGATGACCATGGCATTTAAAGCTTATACATGATAGATTCAAATGAGGTGATTGTACTATTGAACAATTGTTTGGATTACAAACATTGAACATTTGGCAACAATTTTAATACCAATATTGATGTGGCAGATACCCTGACAAAAGAGGCTCTTGACTTCGACAACCTACTTGAGATCTCATTATTTGGCTAGCCGCTGTTTTACTTGGCTGTCAACTCAAACCAGCACAGTTTGTTTTGGATAGCTACTATTGAGATCTAAAGGATCACTTTCCAGAATAATTGATGGCAAAAGCGTGACTCTGTCCATGACTGAACTATCATATAACACATCATAAAACTTATAGGAATGTTATAAATAACTCATGTTTTAGTGTATTTGAATAATATATGATATTATCAGCTCATGCTATATTCATGTCCAATGAAAGTACTTTAAAAGGTAGGTTAAGGGTAACATTACTGATGCAAGTATATTATTCAAGGTGTCAAAAGCAAAATATCCATCTTCAACTTTTTATAAAAAATTTCACATATGAAAAAGTACAACCCCCCAACCCCCTCAACGCACCACCACCAGGGTTGTTGTATGGTGGACTATGACACTAGCCATCCTATAACTTACACTGTAAGTTATGGGGTGGCTAGTGTCATAGTTCACCATACAACATTGAAAGTTGTTACAGGGCATGCAGTCTGAAGACGGGTGGGATCGATGCTCCTAGATCCCCTACCTTACTCAAGGTAGGGGATCCAAGTGGTAGGTGGTCGTTGGAATAGTGATCGGTAAGTGTGACTATGAGTGGCTTAGGCAAGAAACTCCACCTCTGACAGCGCCGCGCTATTTACAACTGTAGCCTAAGGTGGCATCAGATCATAAAAACACTAGTGGCGAGTGCCTTGCCTATGAGCGGCTGAGCCCACGTCCGGAACAGCCCGCTGAAGCTCGTTAAAGGTCAACTACAAAGATTTTTTTTAATCCATTTTTCCAAAGTTCTATGTTTTAAAAGGGTATCGTAACCAAAATAGGTGACTGCGCGCTTTTTTTTTTTGAAAAATGATTTTTAAAGGTACATTTTCCACGTCGAATCTGACAAGATACCGCTCGGTAAAATTCGTGAATTTCCGGACAGTGACGTCATTCGGGTTGTTCACGAATATTCCTCGCCATCTTCAGCCATCACGGTTGGTTGAAAGCGTGTGACTTACTCGTCTTTCTTCCATCACGGTCTGGTGCGTTTCTTGGTGTGGATTATGCCTTATTGTTGTGCGTTTGGTTGTCGGAACAATGAGAAGTCAGTCGTGAGTTTTTTTCTGTTTCCAAAAGACAGCAAAATGCGCCGCATATGGGTGTCGAAAGTCAAACGTAAACACTGGAGTCCTACCCTTACGACAGTTCTGATCATCATTTGAGAATGGTGCTTATGATACTGACTCAGAGCTGCTCAAAAGTCTAGGATTTCGTAAGAAACCTAGGCTCCGAAAAGAAGCCATACCGGCTCTCTTTAGCCACGTTGGAGTTGATGACAGTCAAAGTAAGCGACGGAGTGCCTCGGAGTAAAGGCAACGACAACAGGTGAGATCTGTTGGCTCGAATCTTTAGGCTAGTCCTACAAGACGTCTGAGTAGGCAAATTCATGTTACCGTTAGAACCGGAGCTATCTTTAGGCTAGTCCTGCTATGTTGACGTATACTTATTTAGATGTTAATGAATTTATCACCAAGTTGCCAGTTTATCAATCCAGCTGTTTCTTGTCATGCAGGTAGTAAATGAAATGGTATTGGCAGCTGAGCAGAAAGATAAATCAAGTGGCAGTGGTGAATCACAGACTGAGGTTTCACACCCAAGCACTGCCGACCTAGGCGAAGAAACTTCGCCTCTGACAGCGGCTCTCTGTCACTAGGCATGTCGTCAATGAGCACGCGGGGCATGGGGATCTGTACCCGGAATGTGAGCATGCACTACTAGAGGACGAGAAGTGGATACTGAAGGGTCGGTATTAGTTTTTAATCATATAAGTTCATCTAGAAATATTTACTTCAGTGGTAGTGTAATTAAATGAGTCGTAATGGTAAAATCCATGTCCCTGTGGTACTACTTTACCAAAGAAATGTAATCTGTATTGATATATGTGTTAACCATAAATAGGATCGAAGCCACACAAAGAGTTGGAGTTGATAGTCTCCAGCAAGCATCTTCTAAATGACATTGGCAGGCTTTCCCCATCAGAGCAGACATCAAGCCTAGAATCGTATCACAAAGTGGTCATATTCTTCGGACCAAAGAGTGTCCACTATCCCTATGCCACCATGGAGGCCAGGTAATACCAATGAAATAACAGTTTGAAATTCGGTTGTGTATATTTGTTGTATGGAAGTTTAGCACATTTGTGTAGTGACAGCTGTAATGTTCTTTGTATAATTATGTGCTCAAGTTTCAATTATGTTATCAACCTGCTATATATATATCCAGATTGCTCCTAGCAGTAATTCACTTCAATGAAAACTCGAACAGAGCTCAAGCCATCACTGAAGGAGGTCAGTCCCAATGGAGAGTGTCTTACCCCAAAGCCAGACAAGGAGACCCAGTTGTCAAGCCGGTCAAAGTGCCAATTTCTTTTGGTGTGTACATGCATTAATATAAAATGAAACATGTTATTTTGACATTTATTACCGAAACCTAAATAAGTTTCATATGCACAAACATTGTTACCCAATTCAAATAGGCATATTTTATAACTAACTTACTTTATGACTATCATAAAATATGAATATCATTGATTTGCTTCAGACTATGTACATCAGTTCATTGCTGAGGTGCTTGATCTCAGGCAAAAATACTCAAGCTACAGACTTGCAGAGGTCCTTGAAGAGGAAAGGAATGTTCCACCACCTATTGCCTCCCAGTACGAGAAACCTGAAAAGGATCTTCTCATATATGCTCACGGTGTCGATTTAACCTGACCAAGTAATCTTCCGCTCCATTGTAGATAACCTGTATATATGCCGCCCATGTGAGGAAAGGATTCTCTAACAACTGTTACCACACAGGCTGTCATCACTTTCCTGTTTCTTTTGGCCAGTCTGTGCCATATCAATAATGTAAACTGGTGGTAGGCTAGATACCTGAATAATCTGAAGCAATATGTCAATAAGTTGTCTATGGTTATGAAATAAGTTGTATAGTTAAAAAAACAATTGTCATTTGTCAACCATTCCCTCACTTTGTAATTTTATTGTAAGTTCTGCCTCTGGATTTCATGTTACTGGTTTTATTTATTCTTGTCTATGTGAAATATATTATAGTTTATCAATATGAACACTGAATATTTTACACAGCGGGATTGATGTTCCCTTAGCAATAAATATGATTGTTCAACCTCAAACCGTCCTTTTTGGTTGCAATAATGGCTAAGTTACTCGATGTAGAGACCTCATCTCCAACAGGTCCATCCATTTGAATAGATTCAAGTTTGGAAGCTTCCAGCACATTTTTATTCAGGCAGTTTGCCAGGAATCTGGGATGCTTGGTGATCAGATGCATGTCCATTCCTCCGTTATATCCATCACTCTCTCCAAACTTCTGCAGCACACTCTGGCTTTGTCCATTGCGATGCAGTGCTGACAGCTACACCTAACTTACAGAAATAATTAAAGAGTTATTGTAAATTTATATTTGTGGTACAATGAATGAATATAAAAGGAAAATACTTTATATACTGCATGTAATCATCTGTCCAAAATATTTAATGTGCTGAGGGTACAATGGCAAAGCTACATTCACTAGCCAAGTTCTATCTGTTGTAATACTAATAGTTACATCTGTGAATATACCATCCTCAACTTACAGAATGTGTAAATTTATTGGGTAAATGATACTAACGATTATTTTTTACCAGTTAACATAGTTCAATGAAGCTTGGGAAGGGTATTCTTAAACTCACCATTCGTCGAAATCTTAAGTGGATTTATCAACTATTTCTTCATCCGAAGCGGACCCTTGAGTGTGACTTGGATTTTTCAACTCCCGTCCGTATTGGCTCAAATAAATAGTCATGGACATAATTTGCCCCAATTTTATGCTATGGGGCCTCGTGATTTTCATCAGAAGATGACATGGCTTAATTTAAAAACAGTGTAATCCTAAAATCCAAACAATCGCTTTTCGCTTCGCTCGCTCGATCGCTGTCAAATTCTCTTTGAGGCCGCGCAGCAGGAATGACGTCACGCAACCTGCCCCTAGCGGCCAACTGAGGCAAAATGGCATCGAGGAGATGGCTTCGTATTTTCTTCCGAGTGGAACCTTATCGGTGGATTTTAGTAGTTATGCATGGCGGTGTAATGAATTATAAGTACCCGTTGGTTAATGAGTTATTAATCTTCATTTTGAAACAAAAAATAAAGAAATGATGAAAATCGTTGAAGTTGACCTTTAACCACTGTAAACTTCGAGTATTTCAAACAATTTGTCGTACATGAAATTTCTTCCAAAATCAGTAACGTTCATTGTCACATTCATGAATGATATTCAATCTATAAACGTTGGAATCATACTGACCGAACGAGAATTACATGTAAACAGAGCGTGAAAAATGACCGATCATCTTTGTTTATAATCGCTGGAAAGCTGGAATTATAACAATACACTCTCAGGTTGAGTTCGTTGGGGTAATTGGATTTTACGACATGACCAAACTGATAACACAAAACATTCTGGCTAATTATTCTCTTGCTAAAAAACAGTCCGTTGATACGATATGATTTAATACCTAACTTGAAACTTTACACATCACAGATCAAGAAAACCGGTATCTCATTTCAGTAAGATTCTCCAAAAGTTTTAAATGGTGATCTGTCTCTCGAATTCCCAGCAAAAGTGTTGCGTTAGTTATAATTTATTCAAATTAAACATTATCAGATGGATATATATTGAGAAAAAAACACCTTAAATGAGTTGACAAATACTTAGAACCCCGGATTTCCCAGTAAAATTGCCATTTTTTTTATATCCGCTCGTAAAGATATTTGAACATGTGCCGCCCGTTACTCGTTAAATTGCTGATGTAATATACATTCAAAATTTGTATATTTTTCATTTGAAGAGATAATTTAAAACAAACAATTGTTCATTGACGTAAAAAGTCACAAAAATCATGAATCTAAGTTTGAAGCAAATATACATCGAACAAAGCCATATAATGACCGATAATTCAACATGGCCAAAATGGTCGTTGGGGCTAAAATGTAAATTCAGGTAAAGGCATTTAATGCAAATAATAGTGGATAGTTAGCCCGAATAATAAGATTCCAACCTTAGGCGGAGTAGTAGCAAACCACGTTACACTTTGGCGGGGAAGCGCAGTTGTGTAAGCCTAGGAGACTATTTTGGCCCAATGATCATCGACCAAAATGTAAGTAGGGGTCACAATGGTCGGCGAATTGTACCAAAATGGTCGGACTTATATATATATATACAAGTCCGACCATTTTGGTATATTTTATATAATATATATATATATATATATATATATATATATATGTATATATATATATATATATATATATATATATTCAAATATATATATATATATATATATATATATATATATATGTATATATATATATGTATATGTATTGTGTTTATATATATATGTAATAAATATATAGATATATATATATAAAAATATATTCAAATACATATTCAAATATAGAATATCTATATATATATATATGTATATATTTATTATATATATATATATATATATATATATATATATATATATATTTATATATTTATAATATATATATATATATATATGTATATATATATATAAATATATAAAATATATATATATATATTTAAACATATATATATATTTAAACATATATATATATACATATAAATAAATATATATATATATATATTTATGTTTATAGATATATGCAAATATATAACAGAGTATGGCACAGCTTACTTGTTGCTCTTACATAAATATGATGAAAAAATATGCACATATTTTGCATATTACACTTGGCGCGATAAGGATTCGTTCAGGATGGTGTATTGTAGCAAACTAACTTATAAAAAGAGAAGCATGTGCGAACACCTTCTCGGCCTTTTCACAGGCTTGACCTGCTCTGCTTGGCCATAGAACATGCGCAACATAGTTTATAGTGACACTATGCATGTATAAACGTTCGCAAGATAGTTTTTAGTTACAGTAGGCATGTATCAACGTTACAAGGCACAATACCGAACCGCTGGTTAATGCATCGGACGTATATTGTTTTACTTACTCACAGCAGCTCTCACCATATAAACATTGTGATTTATATTGTTGATTCGTCTTCTAAAAATTTGCTCTTTGAATTACATAAGCATGAGAAAATAAATCCTCTTGTAGTGGATTATAAATAACAACACCAGTTGCAGGTCAATGGGGGTGGATTGCGCGAACTGTCAATGCTATGTTTGTTGCGTGTGCGGGGAAATGAGGGGGATGGAGGCTATAGTGGGGCTGGGCTGGGGATGAGTGGGTGTTTGTTTCTTGAAATGCTTACATAGGAAAACTTAGCTGTCAACCAACCACTATAATGAGTATCACTTTATTCCGATACAACATGTTTGTAAGGAGGGAGAAATTAGTTAGCTGCAATAGGGGTGCATAGTTATTGCCTGCTTTTCCGCAAGAATCAAGACGTTCTTTAGCTTTACATTTGAGAATCACATCAGTTTCGGCCTGTGGTCGGTAGCCCGTCATGGTACATATTACATACTGTCTAATAATTAAGCTTTTGTTTTAGATTAAGTTTGAAACCATCACATGTGTTTCTCTCTTTAGTCCGAAAATAATGTACTTTTTAACTATCCTAAATCCATCGACGCACACGCCCGCCCGTTGTTTGCTGTGTTTGTGTGATAATCAAGGGCGCAAATGAGCCATGGGTAACAATGGATCTTCACATGCGTAGATAGTTTTGATTTTGATTTGCAAAATCAGGAGCCAACAAACATCCGACATTAATTGAATGTTGCTGCTACTAAGAATAATCCTCTATATTGATATGCCCTGACAAGCTTCGGCGCATTTCACTGCCAATGAAATGTCACAGGGTAAAGCATACATTATAAATACGCCAACAAACATTTACCTCCGCCATGATGTCACTTTGTCAATCAATTATTCACCATAGAGGTCAAGTATTCTATAATTTTACATCTGCTTGAAATTATTAAAGCGTGAGTTTGTGTACCGTAATGTGTGTGTCGAGATGTCCATTAATTCACGAAGCTAAAACAAGGAGAAGCCTTGGGCAACATATGATCTAGCAATTGCCGTGGTTGAGCAGTGTCCAATATAAAGAGTCAGTGGTTGTGATTGGCTCGCATTTAATAATTTGAAATTATCATCCGTTTACTCGGTTTGCAATACAGCTTTTTTGAATGGGTCTTACTTTATTATCCCTAACGATATGAATAAAGCAGGTCTTTCATTGCAATTGTAGATAATCATAACCAGTCCATAAATGTTTTAGCTTATTTCCAGGGTGCATTTAGGACCACTATTGTTCATTATAAACAATGTGTACAAGTTGGGAATGGTTTGGTTAGTGTAATCCATCTTTATATAGAATTTATGCGAAGTAATTTTATTATTACTTCTGGGCGATGTTATGCATTGCTCTCCATGAGTAAAACAAAGCGTTTAGCACGATTGGTTGCAAGAACTAACAAAGAGATAATCAGTGCCTTCGTGTCTTGGTTGTTTGTCCGTCAAATATTCAGCTTAATGTATCTGATGTACAAACCTGGGTTCCCTTTCGTAAACATATCACGTTATACAATAACGGAATTTGTTTAAGTAATGGCAGGTATATTTTTGCAAAAACGAATACTGATATATGTTACGGATAAAGCATCAATAAAATGAGGTATTTTTTGCTATCGCTTGACATATATTTGCTCATGCTGACTTTCCAGCGGTTGTTATTCATTAAACGCATAATGCTGGTTTATTATGGCGTTGATTATGACCACTAGGAGCAGACTTAAATGAACTGACTATTTGCTAGCGTGTCGCCCGTATTTATGGTTACGTATGATTGCCTGACGATAGATATCCAGTACTGCTAGAGTCGGTGTTGAACTCCCCCAATGCCTACACATAGTCATCACTATTGGTGAACATTTAAAGTTCAGTGTTGCCGATTAGATGTTATGAAACATAGCATAAATTAGGTTCACATCGATGTTAAATGATATAGAGAAATCACCCCATAACCCAATGGCATAACATAATTGGCTCAAGAGGACAAACTTGCAATGTATGATATCTTATTTCCATTTCCAAACGTTTGTTGTATCGAGACATTCTTTCATGGAAAAATATGGTCAAAGGAGCTGACTATTGAATCTGAGCTTCATGTGATTTGTGTTTAAGATGCCGTGCAGAAATCAATGAAGTGTATCTTGTCAAGTCTCAGCTGCTGGCGCATTCCTATTGCGTAAGGAGACATTGAGAAGACAATATGTATATTACGTCATTGAATAGACCGAATCGCCTGTGGAACAATGAACAGAAAACCGTATGCGAAATGCATTAATCAACATTTTCCCCCAAATGTGCAGATAACACCTGGAGCATTATTCACAACACCATATGCTTCATAACCCGATTAAGTGTTGTCGCTTACACATTGGATTCATCAACATGTATCATTTATCACAGATAACATAGATTCGCTTCTCTCCCCGATGATATTTCCGCAAAGCTGTCACTAAATTATTTGCAATCGTAGTTTTCAGTATGTATTTTACTTGGTCGAACATCAACATTATAGCGGCAATAGGATATGCGTGCCGCCTTAGGTTCGGTGCTGTTGCGTGGATAACAGTGAATAATACAACAAGTTCTGCTATCCTATTTCCTGAAGCTACACATAATTGCTATATATTCTGTGGCATAAATATGATTTATCGTAACATGAATACGCTATGGTTGCTCACACTGGACATCCAATTGTGTATCATCAACTGGTTGGTAAGGGAAGCGATGCTAACCAAGTCCACGCGTGAACATGATGTATGTATTGCATAATTCTGCAAGGGTCTTACAAGGGTTTTGTAAGAATTTCATACGAAATGCAGCGGAAGATAGTTGTAATGGTACCAGAATACAGCGGCGCTTGTAAATTAAGCAATTGTGCATAAGTACATGATGGTACGTTGTATTGTAGTCTTTACAGGAAGTTTAAAGCGATGTATTCCAGCCTTGTCAGCTGGCACACCACGTTGGCTTTTAGGATATCTAAATATGAAACACACTAACCATACAGTATGCTGTTTATTCCATTAGCTTACGCTTCCCTGCAACTCGGTGTAATTCTATGGATGTCCTATGTTTACTTAATTGAAAGAATCGACAGTCTGGACTTGCATGAATAATATCATACAAAAATGTCCAAATGTTTTCAAACGTCTATACGCCACTAAATTATTGAACGGCTAATTTGATTGATAGCACAGTGGGTACCAAGGCATTCTCAGCATCACAACTACGATGTTCACTTCGAAACAAGGCAGTGTGCAAAGCGTAGGTTATGGGGCTACACGTGTTTCATATTAGCAATGGATACAAGGTGGACTATATCGAAGGGACATTTGAGTGCTTTGGTTCACTGGGGAGTGATGCATCATCTCATGTAGACAGGTTCTGCATATGCAGCTGGGTTTGGAATGGTTGCATTTATATCATTGTCTTAGTTTTCTGTACTAATCAACGTGGAAATGACAGTAAGGAGCAATTGATCATAAGCGCATTATTATGAATACCGAGCATAAGGTCAGTTG
This sequence comes from Urechis unicinctus, assembly GCA_034190875.2. Classification (NCBI taxonomy): domain Eukaryota; kingdom Metazoa; phylum Annelida; class Polychaeta; order Xenopneusta; family Urechidae; genus Urechis; species Urechis unicinctus. Next base: position 40,335,667 of record CM067346.1, read on the forward strand.
CAGTTAGACGTTAGTTTTGTCAGGATACATCATGGTGGAACTGGAGGCGGAGGTTCAACAGGTGCCCAAGTCGTACTGTTATAGGTGTTCTACGAATCCAAGCAGTAAATTTGGGATATAAGTAACAAAGACGACAATTCATTCGTTCACTTAAGCTCATCGTTCATAAATCAACCCATATTACAATTGATTAATAGGAGAGCAATATGTGACAATATCTAGTTTAATTTATATTTAGCAATTAATTCCCGGCCTCTTCCGACATTATTGTGAATGCGGGGCATTACACGTTCGATTTGAACATTTGCTGGTTGAATATAACCGAAGATAGGTAATCATGCTTTATGTCTTTTTAGTGCTAATTCCTTTAACCATGGCATGGTTTATCAAGCCTTGTCGCATTCTTTGAGTACCGCGGTAGAATGTAGGTCACTTACCACCATAAAAGGATATACAGTTTAGACACGACGCAGACACAACCATTTTACACATGATTACTTGAATAAAATCACCAGTGGTTTCTGTGAGATGGCACAAAAGTATTTCATAATAAACGTGCGCACAAACTGCTTGAGCATTATGATATATAAAGGCTATAAACGCTTTATATATGTCACGGGGGACTTACATCTAAATATTCCGTTATCAATTTAATGACAGGCCAAGCAATGCCAATAGCCGTGGTAACATAACAAGGAGAAGAAGCAATGAGTGAGGGGTACATACTGACAGCTATATGCAAGATGACATGAACGTCTTGGATGAAGTTATCGGTAAGTTTGAATCTTATCATGAACATGCGGATTCTATATGTACGTGTTACTATTTATGGGTAATATAATACCGAATTGTGATTGTGGTTACACGTTTAATGCAACGTAATTTTTGCACAGCTCTTGCTCATGGTATCTGCAATATCCACTTTTATAACATTTATTTCAAAGCATCAATGCTCCAATGGGTCATTCAATAAACCCATACCATTAGTCAGAAATAAGGTCAAATAATTTTGAACGCACTTACCTTGCAAATGGGAATTGGCGTAAAGGCCAAGAGAGGCCAGAGATGGATGCCTGTCAGAGTTATCAAGAGAACTAGTTGGTTCTAACTGAGGCAGATTGAATCATATTTGAGTACGGAGCCAGTATGACGTTGTTCTGATACACTTGTGCTGATTAATTCTATGATAATAGCGGGCCAGCTTTGCGATCTATTACGTGCCCGCCTCCACGACGCCAGTCAAGGTTGGAGACATACATTATGGACTATGATGAAACCAAATAGTAGCGCTACCGCTGATGATGTTGTTACCACAAATTAATGAGAGATGGTCTCTTGAGGAGTCCAAGGGTGTTGACGTTAGTGAATGCCCGCATGTGTCATCATGGGATCATTGATCATGTCATTACTTCCAGTAATTATCCAGACCAATTTCAAATAGCATATTAGGTTTCGTTATATGATGTCTTTATGCTGACTTACTTTCCACCTCATCAAGTAACGTGAGCCGTTTGTCTTCTACTTTGACACTCGTACCTATTCTATATTAGCATTACATCATTACATGTGTGGTACCGCTGTGGACGATTGCATGTCTTGTACATCACACAGATGCAATATTGTCCTAAATATGTAAATGTGATACCCTAACAAAGATGTTCGTGAGGCAGGACAAAAACAAGCTATAAACAGCGTGATCAATTTCTGGTAAACTGTATAGCTATGCAAAAGAGGGGAACATTGCATCTTTTTGTTCAACATTGCTGAAGGACTGTCGCGGGAAGTCATTGCGCTTATGTACGCTGCTCGAATTTCATTACGACCGCCATGGTATAGTACACCAAGCGTAATTATTTATTTCGTTGCACATAACGGCCTTTCATATTCGCCTGGAGGCTATCCATTAAACCATGAAATTACTGCAATATGATGATATGACATGAACGACGCATTACTTTATGATGAGCAGCTATGGCTTGTTATCATCGATAGTCTACAATTACATCAGCCTAAGGACGAACGGACGCTCATATAGACAATGGTTATCACCACTATCGTCAAGAGTATCAGAGAGGGTATTCAATGACTACAGCTTTTGTAGATAGTTCAGGTGCGTGTATTTGAGAGAACGAACAAATGAGGATTGTATTTCAATGTTATTGTATATCGCAACAGAGTAGCCATAATATGAATATTCTTGAGCGAATTATTTTTGTTTCTTTCCCTGCGGACGCACTCCACAAAATGGATGCATATCATAATTTCAAATATTAAATAGGACGAAAAGTGTGTTTTGCGGTGAAATGTAATACAGAGGTTTTTTCTCCGTCACTTTCAGCTGAGAGGTGATATAGTGACAGTAATGGATGAGGATGATTGTGAGGCTCGTACAGCTCCCCGTCAGCGCCATCACTCACTTGGAACAAACCCGTTGTCAGTGGGGCCGACGAACCGCATGATACTATCGGATTTGGGTGAGCCCCCGTATTTATTAATGCCCAATACAAGATCTCCTCATATCATAATAATAGTATGTGAGACGTGTGAAATATTCAGCAATTTTGTTGCAATACAAATGACAAAATACCAACTGATCTTTTATTTTTGATCATCTTATTGGTATTTTTTCTCCCACAGGATACAGAGCAATCAATTGTAGGTGATCAATAGCCGTGGCATTGTGCTGCTAATGTCTCTCTTTTGCTAAATGCCGCAAATTTTGCGTACTTTGTACAGCTTATCCATAGTCATAAATAATGTAACTTTCAGGCATTAGACCATATCGCATCATTGGGGAAGAACAATTGGGGAGGTACAGCGACAGGCAAAATGAGGGCGTGGTAAATGCATTCCGTCGCTTTCTAACAAAACGATCACATATCGTTTCAACATATCACTGCAAGTTAGTGCGACAAACGTATAAAACAACCCGCTGTGGTGAGCTGTTTGTGGTCCTGGAAATAGATCATATAAATGAACTCGTGCCAGATGGATGACGATCGAAAGAGAGTCAAATACCCTTTTATATTGCCATTCGTGTTAATGTCGAATTTAGTACTTTGGATATTGTTCCTGTGAATAGGCAATCAATTGGACCTCGGGTGCAATGTTTGTAATGACATCATCTATCGTAATGGAGCAGTTGCAATGTTGACATGCATTATAACATGTTTAATTAAATTTCTGGGACCAAGACGCCAACTCTTTCTGAGAACATTTGCTTTATAATGCCAAATCAATTATAGGTGCGTTAAATAAAATGATTCAAACAATTGAAGTATGAAGTTCGTTACTATCCGATCAAAGACATATTGTATGAAGTGCCACACATCGCCAGTACCTCTAGACACGTTGACATAGGATTACCGTTGAACTTAAAGGTCTGCACTCAATGGAACAACGTCATCCAGACACTGATGCTTTGTTACTGCCGATAATATGAATGCTGTCGTAACCAAAATTCAGTGAGTACCATCGGTGGCGATATTCTACATTGTTGGGTAGTCTGCAAGATATAATGGACATCGGCTGCAAATATGATAAACAGGTTCCTAAGCATGAACCTTTAAATTGTGCCTTCGTTGAATAAGTAATCGCTCTATAACGTGTGTTGTCTATTAAGTGCCAGACAAATGTTCAGCAAATATCGTTGATTTATGAGGAAATATATTCACCATTGATATATTTCGATCAGCGACTTATCCCGGCGTATTGAATAAATGCGATAAATTCTTGGCCGGCATGGTGACCCTCTATGATGTAAATGTTACTTTACTTATATTCTTTCCACTTCAGCCCCCTGATGTGATGGCTGCCTTCTGAGTATTTACATGACGCCTTTGCACTTTGATGCGTACTTTTTGCATCTTTTGATTTTCATCACTCAATACTTTCATTGACCTAGCAACAAAGACCCTCCCTTCTTAACCACCATAGCTCTTAATAACCAGGAACCCGGGGTCTTTGATCACTATATATTACTCCAGGCCCCTGACTTAACGTGCTAGGGGGACGGCATCAAGACGTTCTGTCCCCTTTGGTAAACTAAAGAGAGACGTTTCTTCACCTAGCAAGAAGCTTCGAGCTGGGTATAAACCCGACGGGTGTCATGTTTTGTTTAATAGTATTGTTGGCTCCGGTTGTCTATAATCAATACTGCCTGGATTGCAATGCACAAAGCTCTTAACGATGCATGTGAAATAAGGATTAGTTTTATTGATAAAACTTCACACATATACTATACACATACTTATGTAAAATAAACAAGGTGTTGACAATTGAAAACAAGCTGATGAATACATAACAGTTATTAAAAAATGTACATTTAAGTAGAACGGGTGATTATTTTGCTGGAACATTAATAATTAAAATCACAAAATGTACTTTATGGAACCTATTACAAATTTGTCCTATCAGAAGGCTGCATTTATTGAAGAGCTTGCCAGAGGTGATTTCCTTCGCCTCATACTTGTCCATGTTTTCCTTTGCCTTCCTTTTAATTTGTTGTCTGAAATTAGTTCGATCTGGATATTGACGTAGTCAGCAATATTTTTCAAGAGATACATAAATACATAAAACTGTAGCTGGCCACGGCCTGCTCGCTGATTCAGCCCGTTGTGCCAGCCCTCGCAGTATTCAGTACGGACGGTCTTTATGTACACGGACCAAGAAGATGGTGGAATGATTGTGCTATTTATCTAGATGGCGCGGGTATGATACAGCAAATTGTTCGGTAACATTAGTTTGATGACAGGGAGGTTTATAAAAGTTGTTTATATGGAGGATGGGTTATAAGAGAAAAGTGGTTAATTGTCCCTTGTTCACATAATCAATGATTCAACGTGACATTAATAGGTAGCAACTACACACTCTCTGCCTTTGTTGATGTTATTAGCGATTGACCAATATATATTTTCACGGTGACGCATAAAATAAGAACAAATATTAACCGTATACATTTGTATGCATTCAAATATTCATGTCAACTAATGGCCAACGCACCTAATGAACCTGACGGCCAATCAAAGCCATTCAATGGCAACAGTTATTGTGATTTGATTATTGATATACGCAAATTTTCAATATGAGTTCACTCTGCTTGATCACAGTACTTTACGACTTTCTTTTGAGATTAGGCTTTGCTTATGGCAGTGTGTGTTTGGCAATATGCCCATCACAAACATCACATTGTGGGTAAACATCAGCAACTGAAAACGTTGCAGTCATTGTTTAGCATTCTATAATTCTACAAGAGTTGTTATTCCAGGTGCAGGGTAAAGACATTCTGTTTCCGTTGGTTGAATTATATTTGCACGAAAATACATCCACTCAGTACAGAGGACTTTGACTGGCGGTCTTTGATCTCTGAGACAACAAGTTATGACATTGTGCAGATTAAGGGGTTTGTTTTGTTGACCAAGTCGCGAGATTCTTGAGAATGATGATTTTCTAACAGTTGTGACAAGACTAAATTGCACCAGTTGTGGTTACTTGACCTTCATTCCTACCGTCGATGCCTGACTGGAGGGTATCAATCAACCAATGAAGTTGTAGGAGAGTGATCAAAAGAAATTAAAGTACCTCAAGAATTATGGTTGATTGATAACGCTACCTGCTGGGGAAGGATGTACTGTGACTTAGCAAATGTTTACCCAGTTGCGCACTGCCGTCAAATGTGTAAGTGGAGGCATTCAATCGATGCGAATCATTTCGTCGCGACACTTACAATCCATCACCTTAATGTTCATAAAAATGACCCTTGACTGTAGCATGAATAGACGACGATTCAATGCAATAAACGCTGTCAGTTACCATTTCATTTGATCAATTAGGCAGTTGCCAATGTATCAGCAATAATTAAATTAACTGACAGGGCGGTTGATAATTGTTTGTCATTTATGCATCAGAAATAGGACTGTCATATTAAAATTTTGTCTCCCATTGTTATGGGGCAGCTGAAATATGGGCTCAAATAATATGGCCAAGACGTTTACTTTCTCTGGCTTGTAGTCGAAAGATAGCTCCATATCCATAGTATTTGCATAAGCCGTATAGCATGAAATTCCGTACATCGCCTGTACTTACACAGAGCTTAATATACGACTACCACTTTACTTCTGATATCCAGAACCAGAAACATTATAGGTTGTGTCGGTATCATGTAAATATTACACATGATTGATGGACAATATAACTGCTGTCACTATTGAACAGAGTGTATTTAAGTATACACTCAATATATTTTCATTAACACTATATACAATGTAATAAAGAACACCCTAAACGCAATAAACTTCTAATACATACATTTGGTACAACCTCTCTGTAGAGTTACGATAACATTCGTTCTGCAAGTGCAGCCAACATTTTTTACATATACGGCAGCTATTTTACCGGGAGAAGTTTTCGATTGGTACATGGCATCTATCTCAAGAATACAAGGAGTTTCGTATCAGCTATGAATAACAAAAACAAATGTTCTACGCATTTGTTCAACGGTTAATCCGCTAAATGGACATTTATGATATCCATTCAAACGCATTTATGTCGGAGGTTTTCTGGTGTGTCATGAAAAAGGGCTTGGACCTATTTATAATGGGTTGTTTCCTGATTGCAGGCCAATGTCAATATATGTATTCATAACGAAACAAGCCATCACTTGTTTTATTGCAGATCGTGAACAAACAACTGTTTTGCGACTAACGTTTTTATGTCTGTGTTGACACTTGTTTATATAGCTTGAAATGGTTTCAGAACTTCTACCCACATATTGATATTTCGTGTTTGCAGCCAATCGTAAATTGGTCTACCTGTATCGACAAATCGTTAGCGATGTATCAAGCAATTATCTACCGATCAACGTTGAGCATCATAACACAAAGGTTGGTACCCTGAATGCCTGCATTGTCATTCTCATGAAGCCTCACAAAATCAAATTAATCTTTGGTAAATGTAATCAGTGCCTGGGCAATGCATCAACGTATTATGTTGTCATAGCATGATGTTCATGCATATTTACCAGGGACTCCGGGTCTGGTAATTATCATATATCACGATACATTATTTGTCATTCCTCTGACAAGGGCGTGGTCATTGGTCGGGGTCTTTTCGACTTGTGCTTGATCATGTGGTCAGTGTTGCTATCTAAAATGTATCCGCCATATCACGTGCATTGCTCGTGCTGTTGTGACAGCGTCTATACATTGAATGTGACGTACTATCGTGGAATTGACCGTGACAGGGAATAATATAGGCGATTAATGTTCGCCACAAATGCAAATAGATCTAAGTGCATCGATGGTGAACCTGCGGGGTAATGGTGGTAAATATCTTGGTCTTTGAGTGTTGCGGTCGGCAATGTCCCAACCGATGCAAATCCATCACTGCATACAACCGGTACAATGATCAGGCACAGTGGGTCACTGTCAAGTAGGAATGACTGGTTGTTACGATAGACGGTAATGGGGTTTGCCCCTCTATCTCGCGTTGTGAAACTTCAACGTTTTATGCTATGAAGCAAACACGATGGGAAAAGTTTGATGGATTTAGTGATAGGAGTAGGTTAGACAAACGTGGTTATGCCGGAACTGTCGTCTGCCATAGTTATGAGATAGACAACGTTAAAAGGTAATTTGAAATTGTATATTGTGCCGGTATTCACCTAGCGTTCTGATTCATATACAGCTTATGAGACAAACCCAACGGAAAAAGTTGATGGAATTGGTAATAGGATTAGGTTCGACGTGAGAAATGAGAAAACAAGGCATGTCATCCTCTCGGCACGTTTTCGTTTAGGATGGTATTCAACCTAATTATTGATCCATGGTCAATCATCCCACGTTTATAGCAGAAACACCACCACTACAATAACAACATGCACTTGTAATAATCAAGCTCTTATAATTTCATGCACCCAACAAAGGTGGCTCAGAGTACATAATCAAGGTACAATGTATAAATGTCCTGTCGTCAACAAGAATGAGTACATGATTAAGTAGGGTTGGTTGTCAGAGAGGGGATGAATTGGTAATTGCGAATTAGCACGTGTTACGGACAAGTCCGCCTATACGGCGCCAGACAAGACAGCAGCCAATAGGTATGCACAGGAATAGAATTCACAAAACAGATTGATGCAAATACGTCGTAGATATGCAGAGAAGAATAGAAGCTGAACAAGTGATTGCCACTTTTGATGCACACGAGGTAGCTCACTTCAAAATTTTTCTACCATTGATTATTTGCCAGCAACGAACATTTTGGTAAAGGAAGGAAAGACGAATACCTATATGTGCCCTGTATCAATGTATCAAGACGATTGATATAATACAACAGAAAATAGTGTATTAATACTTATCATTTAAACCCATGAATCGGTAGATACATTTTCAATATATCTAGCAAAGGAAGAGTGGAAGATGTAGTAAGGCCAGTTATCGTTAACGTGTAACGCATCTAATGCATATATATTCCAACTCAAACACTTTGCTAACTCAGCTGACGAACATGTTCTGGTCTTACACAACTACTGTACAAAGCATAAATATCAAGTCGTCAACAGGAATAATTATATCTGTAGCTCGGTTGGCTTTCATGAGAGGTAATGAATTTCAAATGGCGACTTAGCACGTGTTACAGACAAGGCTACAGCTTTATGGAATAGAACCACACAGTAGCACAACTGCAACTCAGGAGCATGCCACAAATTTATCAAACATTGTCTCTTCGTGGTGACGATCGTCGGGACACGAATGCTACTTATAACATATGTATTGAAAAAGATGGTCGTAATTTAATAAATGACCATTACTCATCAATGCTCATCTTGAGTGATACACATTTGCTTTAGTTTTCGTATTTTGATATCCTTGTGTCTATTATCAAACTGAAAAAGCAATCAACTCTAAATTGTAATCGTTTTATGATCATCGAACATTTGACACATCCGTACAAACTTTCCGATTTCACTTTATGTTATCTATATAATCATCATAGAATAACTTTAATTACTGAAATAATTTGCAGGGATTGTATGTCGTATTAATCAACTACGTGATTCCGTATTATATACAAGCACTGCTATTCCAGAGACAGAACACAGACTCGCTGTAACTGTAAGCAACCTTGAAATCCAATACTAGAATCGCGCATTAAAAAAAGAGCTATTGAGATGACCCCTAATTCATTTGCCAGTTTCTTACCGTAGACCAGTTAACCCCATAATGCATTCACTCAATATAATGGGCTGTTAATGTATGTCTTTGATGTCTGGGACAAGACTTAATGATGTATAATAGATTATGTTGATTGTTTGGCTGACCTAGTAATAAAGGATGTACTTAAATGCTGCTAAGACTGCGTCTAGACAAAATAACTTTAGTGGTAATTATATTGGCCTCAGTTGAATGGATGGTAACCAAAAGCTCGATTACATTGTACATTTCAGCTGCCAAATTAAAAGATAGTAATTACCGGTGTATTAGGGAAGGTTTTTCAGGATTCGCCTGCTGTGGATGGTTATTGGTGCATTGCATTTATATGTAATTGCGTTTATGTGAAGTCAAGAGATATTGGAGGTAGTAGTTCTATGTTATTGTCGGTTGCAAACGAATAGGTTGTAATATGAATATATTTGATCAAATGTCTTGCGCCGCTGCAATTTGTACATACTTACACACATACATACATACATGCATACATACATATATAGATATATAAGCATACATACATACATAACATACTTACATACATTCATTCATACATGCATGCAAACATTCAAACATACATACATAAATTCATACATATATATATCAAATCGCTTACTTACATGCATTATTGCACATTACGCTTTACATCACCGATGATAATGAAGACACAATGACATTTATGAAAGGGTACATCATAGGCATTGATTGTGCGTTTATCGACTTGGCAATGATTATATTCCCGTTGCACACTCGCGGTTAACTATCCTAGATTCATGGTGTACTGACCAATGAACGATCTCAAACAATTCCTTTCCGCTGAAATGTGGCCTGCCGAAGTGCTTCATGGTGTATTTACCAATAAAAGATCTCGATCCGTGCTTTCGATCTATACTTTACCGGTGCAAGGTTCTCCTGACTTTCCCAGAGATGTGGCTTTATTAAGAGCAAGTGGTGGTTGACGAATATAGAGCCAGTTCCCGTGTGGTAGTGGTATGCTGGGTCGCCTTTCTCATTTGTTATGGGTTTGATACAAAAATTCCTCCTAGTTCCACGCAATTTGGATGATCACGTTACATAGCGGTTCCATCGCTGAAAGGGGATGTACACTACCCGATAGATCAATTGTAAAGTGTGGTTTCACAGCACAATCTTCAGGGGAGCTGTCCAAGCATCACAATTTTTCTCATCCATCATTCTCATCAATTACCGTCACCTATCACCTCCAATATTATCATAACCTTTGACCAAAATAGCTCTTTCCGGGGCACTTTCGAATGCAAACGGACATGGCTGATCAATAACATCTACCTCTTTCTATTGCCGTTAATGGGTCCTTGCAACGACCGAACATTTGACATCCTCCTCAATTTAGGTAATTCACATTATACACATCTTGCAATATCTATATCTGAATCGCATTACTCTGATGACCAATATCATTCATGTTAAAGAATAGGCTTGATCTGTATGTAAAGCAGATTCCACTTGGATCATTCATCACTATTTACGAAATTGATAATAATTCGGTGATCCCTCAATGAGCTCAATCTAGATGTTCGTGCTCATATTAAGACAAAACATGTGAATTGAATTCCTTATTGACTTAAATCTTACACCCTGAATGACAAAGGTCTTAGAAGTGTGTTATTATCCTGGAGTGCAATATTCTATCACTGCCAGCATGTGGTCACTTCATGCAATTTTATTCAAACATCACAATACCGAAGCAGTAATTGGCCGTTCCTGTGGATATGGTAGAAATTATTGATTTCAATTGTTTTATTTGTCACAATGACTCACGTGAAAAGTATTAAGATTGCTTTACCTAACGATATTTGAGCGGTCATCTACACCAACGACGTCCGTTAACCGCAAACACTTTGCTTTCGGTCATTTGGTCAGCAGAACCTTTGGAAACTAATGTCGGGTTTTGTGGTCATCCATGACCAGAAACGACCTTCATCACTATCTGTTGAACGACTGTCCATCGGCAATTAATGGGTGTTTACGTCTCATGCATACTGGTCAAATAATTAGATTATCCTGTAGCAGTATATACTATCAACGCCATTTCTGCGAAGCCGAATATGCTACACTTATTTAATATACCAATGCAGTTTCCCTTAATCTATTGTTAAGGATTAAATCGATGTCCGGAATAGTGTATATTGCCCAATATTTCGTACGATAGAAGGCGGCAGAGTGTGTGGTTTCGTAACCCTCGGCACACACCCTTGGTACAGGAGCGCAAAATAATTATGATGACTGATGTTAAGCGGTGAATCAAGGATGCATCGTGTTGCTAGTATTATCATGTATTGTTTTCAGAGGAGGTGAATGATTTGAATGAACTAACAATCAGCAAAATCATTCCGTTCCACTGAACAAGAGACATTGCTTGACGCAATATACGAGAAAAAATCATTTACAATTTAACTACTGCTTTTTTCGTGAATTCTAAATTAAGAATTCATGGCAAACTGTCCATTGGTGGACAATACCAACGGACATGCCTATGAATGAATGAATAAAGGCTTGCCAATTGTTTTTAATTGTTTCGTTTGATCAGAATTGACCGACGATGAGCGGAACAACCTGAACAAATTTCAATGTTGGTGACGGTAACAAAAACTGTGAAAGTACTGCACTTATAGCAACTGCAGCAATGGAATGATTCGTATATTAATGATCACATTAACACTTCTGACTAAGCTTGACTATATAATTGTATCGTTCTAATAAGCACTTGACCATCTGTAACAATTAGCCTATTCTCAGCATCTAGCAGTGTCTCTAATTGATCGGGCAATGACGATGCTCTCAACGAACTTTAGGAAACGCATCTTAATTTCCAATGCCGAAGAGAACACGTTAATGCTCCTACGTCTACCTGAATTTCATAAGGATCCTAGCTTGAGCCTCTGATACCAGTCCAATCCTTGTGTATCGCTGTGGTCATATTACAAAAATGAAACATCAAAATCGGTGGTGGTTTTAGCTGTATGGCTGGGCAGCTATGGTCTGGATACAGACATGTGTGTAATCGATTCTCAAATATCTGAGTAAATAGTGACGGTGAAACAGACCTCAACGGCAATCAGTGATTTTGTTTATTTATAGTATTTTGCCCAGCTTCCCCAAAACATCCCGAAGTGGGGGTGCATTATCTTGCATTATGTCTAACGATGTAAGCCGCTCTAATACTCGGAGGCACGACAACCACTAAGCGTATATATGTGTTGTGATACCCGAATTTGATCGGTTATTGTGAGCCATTTAGCATAAGAGCTTATGGCAAATTATTCCTGCAACGCACAACTCGACTGAACCAACATAATACTATTTTGTTGGAAATAGCTAAATTGCTGATCCTACTGATATCGCAGCATTTCATTAAAATATTTTGTCGAGCCAAAATATATTAGCATTCTGTCTAAAGCTCTGGTGGAAAGGCATAACAATTGAGTACATGTCAAATAGAGTGACCTTTTATCCATTTCATGGATCAACCCTGTATTTGAATATAACGATTAATATTTCATACACTGATTTATATTATTGTTTGGTTTCTTCTATTTTACTTGGGTATATGTGAATCAAATAATGAAGCTTTGGGATACCCCTCTTGTGTTCGCAGGATGTTGTCAATGTAACGACCATTAAATCAACGAATACAACACCCGAAGTAACCTCTAATAATGGTTGCCTACACAAATATTGCCCTGTTCGCTAGCTGCTAATTGTCTATTTTTGATGTAGGAAGTTCAGTCATTCGCTCGTTTGGTCAAAACCCTGCCTCTGGCCGCGGCACTCACTTCTGTAAACTCTAATCAACAAAATCAATGTTGTTTTGTGCATCTGGCAGAAATCGCACTTTCCGGGGCACTTTCGTCTTTATTTGCCAAAATCTGATTGCTCGGCAGTAACCTAGCGTTGCTGGGGTAACATTCGCTGAGGCCGGACACACTACCTACGGGGGCTATACTTGCCCAATGGTCATGTTTACTAAGTGTAATACGCCTGATGTAATGTTACTCTATACAAATAACTGCACGGGAGCCGACCGCTTTGTTCTATTCGACTGAACATGTTGCTACCGGTAGTAGTGATTCCTTGGCCAAATCTAATGAGTATACACTAATATTATTACCAAATATTGTTGTTTGTGTTAATGAACATTTTTCCAACTGACCATATACGACTAAAATATGTTAATACTTGCCGGTATCCAACATGTGATCATTTGACCAAACATTGCATCTCCAATGTATTGCACAACGTCCATGCCTTCGCAATAACGCTTCCTTTTAAACTTTGTTTTACTTGGAGAGTGGATCACACGCTATTGTAGTTCTGTACATATGAAACATGATCGCGATATTGTAAGTAATCAGATTATAATAATCTTTTGTAACTAGGTATGCTCTCAAATAAGCTGCCCTAACTTAATGATAGTCCTTAATAGAGTCAAACACCGCACACACATTAGTATCACTCATGAGGTAAGTTACAAGGAATGCACCACTTGGTTGGCTCATTGACAATAGCTGTTCTGCTTCCTTGTCAATTTAACACTAACAGCTGTGCTGTTTTCGAAGCTTCCTTGTTTTGTTGCAGTTTAACACGAACTTGGCAATTTAGCTTTATTCGTCATTCCTGTACTTATATAAAGGTCAATGAACACTTATCATTATGTTCAACACACCAAGGGAGCATCGTATGTCTGTGGTTATTGTAAACATGTTACGCATCATACGTCGATATACAGGTGTGCCGCCCGTGCAGAACAACGACGAGCAAGAATCTGTTCATGGATGCTAGGATTAAAGACGTTTCCCCGGCAACGGAACGTAACCTAACCCTGCCAGGTCAAGTACCCTATTACACCAGGCATCATGATATTTGTTCAGGACTGGTACCTGTCAGATAGGCGGATCAAATTTATACGATGAGCTTCCCAGCTCTGAGTGTAGTAGTAGCCTAGTTACTGTAACTTAAGTGTAGAAAGTTTTGCAGAAGAGACATTATGTCATGGAATATGGAAATGAAGGTATGCAGCAAACAGTGTGTTGACATTGCTCGATGTGATCGAGCCAGCAATCGTTCCTCAAACTAACATCGAGTGTTTTTTTCAAATAGAGACACACGGTTTCCAAAGAATTAACCATTATTTGGTTTCAGGACATCATCACGTATACTACTATTTTGCTCAGAGAATAATAAATTTAGTCGTAAACGGGTGGTCTTTTTTTCTTAAACGAATCAGCACACCTACATTGCAGCTCATTTTCTCTCTAGTTCTGACGTCAAAGAATCCGCAGTTGTGGGATGTTGTGGGAAAAAAATCATATTACATCGATCCTTCCATACAAGTGACACAAAATTAGTTCAGCGAATGCAGATATCATATACACATACATGTGGGCAGGCAATTGTAACAGAGACATGGTGCAAAAGCATGCTTGACAATAGCTGATGACGAATGGCGCATCGTGCTCTTCAGGGCGTACAATAAGTGTTAGTAGCAACATGCACGCCAAGCTGGAAAGCAATCAATGACGGTCAGTGGTGATGCAAGCGTTAATTAATATTGCTGAGGTTGGTAATTTTACGCTCCTTAATCACGATGAGGGCCTAATCAGCACGATCATGATGACTTCCACCCATATTTTGAAAATTTCAGCCATTTATTATTGATATCAAAGGCACCAATAAAATGCTGTCTATAATATTCAATGTTGATACGCGCACCGCACCTTAATAACTGTGGGCTATATTATAATCGTTTTTTATGGTTGGTATTTTCAAATGGCTCCACTGCAATTGATGGAAGCTGCTGCACAGTACAATAGTCAAATGGAATGCTGTATGACAAGCATCCTTAGCGCGCGGGGCAATGCAGCTGTGTTGAGCAACGGGCGTAGTTGGATATATCATGGTTTATGATTATGGTACGGTACAATCCCGTATTGTTTTTACCAGTCATGCATTATTTATGTTGTATGGTACCTACTACCCGTTTTTGTCCTAGCAGGTGTCCATGCAATATTGCTATGGGGGAGTGGGGGTGGGGGTGGGGGTGCTAATAAAATATTTCATTCACTTCATCGGATCACCTCCCTGCATCTGTACAAGTGGTAGGAAATATCCAAACTCAAGAAAGATGAACCCACTTCTCTTGGATTGTCGAACCGGATATGGACATAAGCAAGTAATAGCCACTAATTGCTTGTATCCATATGAATGTGACGATTCGTCAGATTTACATGAGTACAAGCATGTAGCATTTAGCATGCATCTAGTCAAGCTTCACGTTGATATTCTACAAATAGTTTCAACGTGTTGAAAGCCATGGATATTGCTTATTTGCAACTCCAAGTATTTACGCTGAAATGAAATAGAATATGTTCATCTTCATTACATGTTTATATGCCCATTGTAGTGTTTATATATTTTACTCCTACATTAGCTTTCCATTCACTAATTTTTAACAACTGTTATTTAATTGCAGCCTTTTTTGGATACTCCAAATGGCATTGTGGCCGAACTTAAGCTATCCCAATACTTACCACACAAGACGCTCCATTTACATACTCCTGAGTGCAATTGTCACCGAGAAAGCGGATACTTATAATTAGCTATTGAGTAGGTGATCAACATGTTAACGCGTGTTGGCGATCCACACTTGTCATTACCAACCAGGTTTATTTCAAGACTCGATAGGTAAAATGTTTTCATTTGGGGTATTATCATGTGGCTACTAAATCCTAAACTATACTAAATCCCCCGCCCCCCGCATTGACAAGTGCACCCTGATTAGTAGTGACCCTCTTCGTTAAGACCATCGTATGATGTACAACAATGTCATTGAATAGCACCCCAAGTAAAGCAAATGAACACACCTATAAATTGCAGGTACACTATTAATCAGGTGACAGCTACACCAGTCTCATATTTCCAAAAATGCTTCAATTCAGGCTGCACTAAAACCCTCCATCGACCTTCGATAAATGCAGGCGGATACTTGTTTGATGTACAGTGAGCCACTGGATAGCACTCAAATGGATATCTCCCTAAGTAAAGCAGATGAATAAATTAATAAACTGCAGTTACAGAATAACCCAGGTGTCAGCCATTCTAGGCTCTTATTTCAGAAAATGCATCAATCTCGGCCGTACTAAAGCATCCGCCAACCTTCGATGGAATCCAGAAGGCAGTACAATGCAGCTTATGTAAAACACATGATTCGAATCAGCTAGCATATGATTTGTGCGGTATTTACGAGCTCAAACCATATATATCTCCCTTATTCGCACTTAAACAGCATTGAGGTATAGAAATTATATATATATATATATATATATATATATATATATATATATATATATATATATATATATATATATATGTTTATATATATGTATATATATAATATATATATATATAATATATATATAATGTATAAATATAATTTATATATATATATATATATGTATATATATATACATATATATATATATCTCTATAAATATATATATATATATATATATATATGCATGTGTGCATATTTACATTTATATATATATATGCATATGCGCATATACATATGTAGAAATGCTAACAGGTATGAGTGTGTTGAGATTGATGTCAACTAATTAGCCAGTTCTCTGGGGTATATATCTTTATGGGGCATATATCTTCATGGGGCACAATTTACTTTTCTATAAGTAAGTATACTACCCACAGTTGCAGATCATCCATATTTGCGAGGTACACATTTCCCTATTTTCGTGCACCTAAAATTATGTATGTAGAGCTTATGGTCTTAATGATATAATACATTAATTAGAAATTAGATATTAAAGTTTTGGGTGACACACACACACACACACACACACACACACACACACACACACACACACACACACATATATATATATATATATATATATATATATATATATATATATATATATATATATATGTATATATATATATATATATATATATATATATATATATATATATATATATATATATATATATATGATTGAATCAATATTAAGCCATAAACAGCAAAGCTTATCAACATGATTCAACTAGAGAAAAAAAACAACTGTATTCAAACTTTATTCAAACATGCAAATGACTTACTCTTCTTTTGTCCAGATCATGCACATTTGCACTACACATCAGATTTTGAAATCATAGAAAAATAACTGCAAGGATGTATGGTAAGAATGTGTATTTCCCCTACTAATACACCTAATACACAAACTTGCTTCATGCTGATTTTTTGACACAACCTCTCATCACCAGATATTGGTATCGCACAACAATCAGTAGAGATTGCCACACAGTGAAGTGATTGTAAAATCAACGAAGTGCTATGTGTTATCCCCACCAAAACCATTTGTAACCAAATCGTCAAACTGCGCAACTCGTTTCTCGATGTCGAGTTTGTATTCTTTAAGCTGCTATGGAGTCGATGCGCCCGACCACATACCCGCCGTATGCAAGCCTTTATAATGTTTGAGAAACACCACAAACTCACTTATTTTCCTTCTCAACGTTATACAAATCCCCCCCTAACAACCAACGCGACAGTGGTTGTTTAACATTAAACACCAGGCGACAAACATCCGAAAAACAACTTGGCAAGTTATCTCGTCTCAGATGGATGACATAATAGGTACAGTGGTAAAGAGAACAGTAACCAGCACTTTCATTGATCCCCTGCGTCATGCACTCCCGCCCCTTTCCGCGGGACACACATGTTTCGGATGATCTTTACACGCGCTCGACAGGTCACGCGGTGCGCCTGGTGGATGATTTGTGATTGCCGGCGTAGATGCAAGCTCTGCGTAGTGCACCTTGGCTTGTGGCTCGGCTGCGATACTGACGACTAACTGGTGAATAACAAGGTGAGAATGATATGTCGGTTCATTGAATTGTGAATATAGTACTTTCTATAGATAGCCGAGCATTAAAAACTATACCTGCACGTAAAGCATAATATCAGCTTCGACTGAATCTGATGAATTAAGTATGATCAAAAGATGGCACTGCACATGCGCCGAAAATATCACAGGTAAAAGCACGTCGACCAGGACTACCGGCACGCATTCGTCGAACGCCATGGTGACCAGTCGAGCGCGCCTAATGTTCTGCATCCACAGCCGATGCTGCATACACGTTTGGATGCCCTAATCAGATGCTGTCTTTCTTTAGTCACTTTCAGTTATAGCCTATGATTGGTCTATGTTCTCAGTAGAACTTAAGTATAAGCTGTAATTTAAACCGTGGATCCTACCATTACCGCGAGTCCGATCAGCTGATCAATTCATAGCACCTATGCATTTGATATAGTTTGAATATAATAGAAGGCATCACAGAAACCGAGGGTGCATATATCAAGGCTGATGGGCAAACCTGATGATGGGCCGCGCGCGACAGATGTCAAGTCGGGTCACGTGTTGATTGGACACGAAGATTGACGAACATTCTAATGAAAATTCGTATCAGCTTATTTGCTTTCCGAATCATATGTACTTGCAACGGAAAGCATGCTCCGTGTCTGTTTTTACCCGCCGAATGCTCCTCAATCGAAGCATCTGCTTGTGAATGTGACTTTCTGCATGCTGATGCTGGGCAAACCGAACAATACTTGATCAGGACATGGAATACATTAATCGACATTATCCGGCCAAATGGGATGGTTTATCTAGTCTGATGAGCTACCATGCAGCTGTAAATCCTACCAACCTGGCTAAACGAGGTCATACATCATTCACAGTCGCACAAAAGTATCCGTGTTACATTCGAAAGAACACAGAAGGCTATGCTGATATCTAATATGCACCACATGTTCCTACATTGCTGGTATTGTTTATGTCAACATGATATGTGTTTTATAAGGTATAATACTTCACAAAGTAAGATGTGTTTTGACGTACATCCTTCTTAAGTAGACCAATGTGAATCATTACACATATGCACATCATATTTGTTATGGCGGTAAAGCATCGATACTTTTTATTGTTGCGATAAGTTAGTTGTTTAGAACAGCATGCATGATTAGTAGGTTTGCATGCATGACATAATTTTCTAAGAATAATCAATATAGCCGAAGAAAAACCATCGTTGCACGCCTCTTCTTGAACCAACATATTGTGAAAGCCATTCGGGTGCAAATTATTTCTCAATGCGATAATACATCAACTACGACTTAACCCAAACGTCCGAGGTACCTTTGATAGAATCCAGAAAGCAGCACAATGTTATAGATAAGAACCACATGCTTCTTCTTAGCTTGCACGTATGTTTCGTGTTTCGGTCTATGCCTTGTATTTACGAAAACAAATCATATTCCTCATAGTTAACTCATATGATGTACCACGGAATTATGCAATTAGCCTCATGTTTGCTTAAGACCATCGTCTTGCCTCACTCTTGATGAAGCACCCACAATTTGTACCACTGCCCAGTTGTTACACGGGCTCTATAAATACATTGCAAAAGAATTAGATATGTACCTTGCATGTATAATACTTTTGTGCCTGAAATTCATGTGAAGGGAAGGATAGTGGATTAAGCGCTGGTGAAATATCATATACCGGTTAATTACACCTTAACATGCATCCTACCACTTTGTTACCCAAAGCTAGACGTTTCATTCAAAACAAGTACAGTTTACGCAAATATCCATTATTTTACTCACAGATATTTAAGCAGGGATAAATAAGGAGACAGATAATGCTCCGGGAATCTGACCCCAATCTGTAACAGCTGTTGCCTATGTTCATCCTTACTTCCGAATATTGCACATACACGGTTGTAAAAACAAATTCACGCGCACAAAATGGCGTGGTATGGTATATTTGCAAAGCTGTAGCCAGGTAAACGTTGCGGCATTACCACATTGAATTTCACACACTTTTTTGTGAGATAATAAAGGCTTTATCTAACCAGAAATAAATTCTTTACCACCTCCATGTGAGCTCTTTATAAGAGGCTGTGATTATTCATCAGCCCCCTCCCGTCCTCCACTCAAGCCGCCTTGCTCGCTAATCATCTGAAGTAATATGCTGTTCTTCACAGACGTTTTACGTAATTCATTGCCTCATAATAAACGCCCTGCATGAAAACGTATATTGCTAATCATGTTACACCTTCTGATATGTGATGCACAAGAAACCCTCCCGTATCACATATCATCTAGAACTAATTTCCACACCCTCATTATGGACGAAATACAGCTTCTGCATTGTGACAGTATGATGACAATACACAAAACAACCTCCTGCATGCTTTGATGTAATATACCACTTAAAATGTTTCATTCATGGCACAAAGGTGACAAAAGTACAAAATAATCGAATTCACAGATGAGTCTCTTTGTTGTCATGATGTGCATAGATAATCGATTGGTAGACAGGGAATGACGGTATGTTGTATGTGTGTGTGTGTGTGTGTGTGTGTGTGTGTGTGTGTGTGTGTGTGTGTGTGTGTGTGTGTGTGTGTGTGTGTGTGTGTGTGTGTGTGTGTGTGTATGCGTGCGTGCGTGCGTGCGTGCGTGCGTGCGTATGTATGTATGTATGTATGTATGTATGTATGTATTTATGTGTGCATGACTGTTTGTACATATGTATGTATTTATGTGTGCATGACTGTTTGTACATATGTATGTACTCATGTATGTATGCATTAAAGGTTCGCATCGAGGTATTTTGCCATTACGCACTTAAAATCATATGTTTTTAACACATATGCATTCCATCGACTGTTGCATAAAGATTGATTAATTACCATATGCGGGCAAATATAAAGAATATGTGTTATCCTAGGAAGGTCGCGCAGTAATTCAGAATCCGCTTTAAGGTGTATATTGGCCTGAACTTCTGCATGTTTCTCATACGAACACACCCATCGTCATTGCTTGCATATAAGAGTTATTGTAACAGAATCTGAGGAGCTGTGCAATTATTTACAAATGTTGTTATCATTACCACATCAATGTTATGATTTGTCATAAGTTTATGCCAACGCTTAAACATAAATCTGAAATGATTTGTAGATTTTCGGGTCCATTGTTCACATCACATTCGGATGCGCTCTAACCTTTTATTATCGTATACAATGAAAATATCCGACTGAGAACTATTTTCTCACGGAACCTTTCAGTGTATGGAACACATCATAAAACGCATACCCCTTCGAGGTATAACGGTAAACACCCTTTCGCAGAGATTTGAGGCGTGGGTAGCAGGTCTGTAATTAGACGACGAAGGAAATATAATATTACGATCGTGCAGCACCGCCCTTAAAATATCATATTTCTGTATAATTATTTCTGCGTCCTGAAAGCTCAATTATGTTGCAGCAGGTGGAAATTTGTGTTAAGTGCCTCTCATAATAGCAAGTTAGTATTGTCTTGTCATTTTATGACAATGATATGCTGGATAAATATGCATGTTGTCGCCCTGTTGTCCGTTTCTTACTTAGTTTTGGACAATTATCAAAAACCCATGATTAGTTCAGCAACGAAAAACGTAGTTTCCCTTCAGTGTGGCCTTGTCTGGCGCCACAAAGGCAGACATATAATTGTTGCAGATGTGGACGACATGGGACAAGCTCAGACAGAGATTTTTTGGAAACAAAATAAGCAATACGACACACTGACTCAGCAGCGTAAATTCATTCCGACTAGTTCGAGTTGATGAAATAATCGTTGCATTCGATGTCATTTATATGTCAACTGATGTATCCTCCATTAATGGCGGAATGGCTAAGTGACTTCTCTGTGACATCAGTGGTTGTATTTCAACAGTAATTGCGACTGTTGTAATTGTTTTCTTATCTCACATTGAGTACCAACGTGTTACCTTTCTTCAATCTGCAAAACTTCAAGTGTTAGCACCCACATATAGCATACATATTGAAATAGTGCATCTACCCGCCGTTTTGATTTGTATTGGTGTTTCCAACAAGGTTGGGATGATGGTCCAGACATATTGCCGCTCATTCTAAAAAGTACATATTCTTGCTACAGACACTATGGCCATGTCGACTATGCGAATAAGCCGTAAGTGGCTCCGACAGAGTACGACGCAACATATTTAACTGTCAGTTTATTCTTCTGAATTTGGTTTTATATAACATTTCACTAAATTCCTCAATAGAGATTCGGAAATAGGAACTGACTCAGCATGTCAACATCAAGCGGTCACTCCAACACAGTTACAGCGCTTGTTAATCTGCACAAATCGTTGGCAGCTAATTTCATAGTATTATACATGCCAATACCTTGTTATTGTAGTGGTTTCGTGAACTGCAATCTATTGGATGTTATAGACAGTAATTTAACACGACCCCAGTGATTACCATTATTAATGTGCTGGATAACCACTGATGCACTTTTGTCGCATCACAGTGAAACCAAAACAGTATTCAATGCTCATGTGATAAGCATTATGAACAATCAGTCAGTTTACTCGGCCTCATTTGCCATCTGATAACGTCATCCGGTCTATTAAATGTTGCACATGATAGCTGGTTCATCAAGGCATGTGTACATTTGATCAGGAATGACAAACATGGAAGACATCATCACTGTCATAGCAATTGCAAAAAGGTAGCGTTAATCATGAGCGAGATTGCATTGTTTTATGCCCTACAAGACAATCCCAGGAGGTCAATTACTTCTCATTTTGAGGAAACAGTTTCATGTGCAGTGGTGCTATTGTTTGCTTCAACTGTAACCCATAATTGATGGTTCTCGACTTGTCTGGCGCCACAGAGGCGGAGAAATGCGAGTTGTCATTAGCGAGGGTGGTAATGTAGAAATCAGAACATTGCAGCTGGAAGGAAAAGAAGGTCAACTGCTTTGAGCAAGGCGACTATTTTATTATGTTGCTTGACGAAACAAGGAATTACTTGTACAGCATTTTTTGCCAATGAAACTCGGTATGATGGTGATGGTTTGTTTATTGTAATAATAAAATTTGACATATGCACTGATATCATACCGGTTCATAAGCAACTCCTGATAAATATATATATATATAGATATATATATATATATATATATATATATATATATATATATATATATATATATATATATATATATATATATATATATATATCTCTCTCTATATATATATATATATATATACTCATATATTATGTTATGCAGTATTCAGTATATTCATGTCAAGCAACGACGAGGGAAATCAGCCGATTGATGATGCGCCTTGGCAACAGAACGTTAACTAATCCTGCCTGGTCAAGTGCACTGTAAGCTCATGCATAATGATATTTGGGGGTTCTGGCATGAAATCTATACGATGACCTCTACAACGGGGAATCACTGAGTGCAGTGGTGACCTAGTTACTTTGACGTCAGTGAACGAGGTTGCAAGGGGATGCACGGTTTCAATGTCAATTTTAACCCGTATAGCAAACAAAATGTTGGTAATGCACGATGTTCCTCTTGCGAGAGTATTAACAATAAGGCGTGTCCCTCGCCTTATATCGTTTCCGTTCGTAGACCATATTTCTTGACTAAATGTGGTGGTGGTACGTTTATATTTACCCAGTAGAATGTACTACTCATGTATATATATAAATCAGCACGTGAATATAATGGAAGATTACTTCTCCATCCGCAGTTATATGTTGTTGTCTGCAATTACATTCATATCATTACGATGACTACTATCAATCGGCTAACAATGCAATTGAGATCCATACAATGAAGCACGCATGGGGGGGGGGGGGGGTGCAATGATATTATTGCGGTTTGAAATCGTAATGCAAATGCTCGTTTGAAAATAGCGATGCGATATGTGAGTAGTATTGCAATCGTACATGATGGTTAACATCTTCAAATGGCTCCACTGTTACCGGTTAAAGGTGCTGTCATTACAGCAATCAATTAAAATGCTACATACAGGTCGTCATAGAGGTATCATCATTCAAGCGCTGACATCAATCGCGGAATAATGCACACATACACACACATACACACATACTCACATACACGCATACACCCATGCACGGATTCATCGATACACGCATACACACATACACACATACACACATACACGTATACACACATACACACACACATACACACATACACACACACATACACACATACACGCATACACACATACACACATACACCCATACACACATACACACACACATACACACATACACATACATACATACACACAGACACAAAGATCGAATGATGTATGAGCAGACGATCAACCAACAAAATAGTAACACAAATTGATCTTCTACCTATGCTGATATTACGTCACACGCCCTTCAATGATGGAGCATGTCTTTAGCGCTCACATGGCTAATCCTTTGGCATTAACATAGATACTACATTGCATTAAAAATCTGAAGTTATAGTAACTTCAGATATATCTAGAGTAGTCGTAACAGGCTTGACGTATGTATATATCCCTTTCTCTCTCTCTCTCTCTCTGTATATATATAAATCAGTCTATATATATACCCATATATATATATTTATATTAACATATATATGCATATACGTATATATATATACTTATATATATAGATATTTACACATACTTATATATATACATATATTAAGATATATATATGTATATGCATATATTTATATATATATTTATATGTATATATATATTTATATATATATATATACATATATATCTGGTTGTCTCCGATTGTTATCGGTGATGCTTCACAATGTGCCTCCACGTGCGAAGATCAAAGAGCAGAATATTAATTCTCGTCTATGATTGAAGTTCAACGCGGTGAAGTACTCCATACCAACCAAAACAGGATCATACCAAGGTGACGTCTTATAGTATAGGCCGCAATGCAATTCTGATGATATACAGTTCTTAACTTGAGTTACATCCTTGCTTTGTACATACACCGTACACAAATATCGCATCGCGTGCATTAATCTGCTCTTCTCGGTCAAACGGGTGGAATCATCCGGTCACAACTTAGATGCAGATGCGCAAGCATTCAGCTGTTGATCTTACCAACCTGTCCAACGAGGTCATGCATCAATCACGGCCGCACAAATGCGCCCGTGTTACCTCTGTATGAAACCAGGAGAACAGCGCAGCTAGTTAATATGCACCATATGTTTCTACATATCTGGTATTCTCCGTGCAAACACAATATGTGTGGTATAAGCTCGAATACTTTACAAAATAAGTTACGTTCGGAAGCAGTGTGGCTCATTGCCCATATGCACATCATATAAGTAATGTGGGAATGCAAGGATACAATGTATGGTGGTGATACGATATTTATAATGCTTGGCATCAGCTCCTAAGAATGATCAATAACATAGCGCGCTTTTATACATTCTTAATGTGTTCCCATCCTTTAAATAGACAATATAGCCTGCTCTGAATTCGGACACCTCTTAACCTCAGAATTATTGCTGCGGTATATGTATGGACATCATCACGGGCAATAATATAGCATTGCAGGGCTCTGACCGTCGCCTCATCTTGTTTATCCATTTTTACAAAGGTATTAGTTCCTATGTGAGTATACGGCCTTATTTTGGTTACTTATTGCAATGCAAAGAATGCTATTGGATATGTCATGCTACAATGATTAATGAAAAGAATACCCGACTTTTTATTTACATTGGGCATACTAAGGAAGCGGTTCAGGTAATGCGTAATGTTATGGCATCCCACCACGTGGTCGGGACGGCGTCTTGCCCTAACAGATCGCCTTCACGTAGACAGACAGAAGAATATTTGGTGGAAACATGAATGGTAATTTGGGGTGAGGTAGTTTATAGTTGGCATGGTCAAGATGATTAGAAACTCATTCAAATCCGGAAAAGTAATGACTATTCCACAGTGACCGCATCAACTGTTTGAATAGCAACTGATCCTCATGGGATTGCATCCTAGTGTTAGGTACTGGAAAGAAAATTAACAGCATATGGTTTATTCGGAAAGAGTTTGCCCCCTCTGTGAATTTATATATTTCTCATTAAACAACCACATGACAAGCAACACGGCTCTCTGTTATTATGCATTGAACTGGATGTTCAATTATGAGCTACATCTCACGTTCTCGACAACGTTGTTTGTATAAGAACCATGATTCATGCCTCAATGCATGTCTCGACATAGTCCGCTCCTCATCTGGTGACTCGTTATTGAATTATTGACAAACAATGCACGCCTATTTAATTTAGGGATCGATATGCTGTTCATATTGTTGCCTGCAGCTTTCATCACCTGCGGAAAGCGAACCAATCATTCACCATTACATGCACGTGCTATTCGATTGGACGTGAGCGCATCAGAAGACCGGTTGAATGACCATCCCATTAATCACAAAGTAGTGAGGCTATTTTATGTTTACCCACATTCGATATGTACATGCCAGTTAATAGCAGGGCATCAGTGAAAAACTAACAGCATCCTTCTCTAAAGGAAGGATGTATAGCGGGGAAGGCAGAGGGACCCGTTTCATGAGCTAATAATCTCGTAGCTTCCCTCTAAAACCCTAGCGGAGCATTTAAAAACGATTGCTGCTTTGTATGCATCATCCCATGTCCACATATACTTTGCAGTGCAATCTTAGATATGATGGCACCGGCATGACATATGTCTTATCACTTCAGTACCAGTAGCTAGGCCACTCAGCACAGGGAAGCTGGCTTGCAATATGCTCATTGTTGACCCAATCGTATAAGATTGACTTAACCTGCCTGTCAGGATCTGCACCTGGACCAATATTTGTTTAAGTTTGAGCTAACACAGTACTTAACTGACAGAATAAGATTACGTACAAATATCTGAATCACGTTGTGACAATAAAGTAGACTGCCCTACCGTTGGTTCTTTGATAACAAAGCATTTGAGGAGAGATATATTCTAGCTGATATACCATATTAGCCGCGATCAAGTATATCTGATGTCATGAAACGTGTGTTTCACTCCGAACCTGTGAAGCACGTGTTCAAGAGGAAGTATGGTTGAGTATGCATGGTCGTTGATGCAATACAATTCAAATATATTCATTTGTCAATCAGCTCAATACCGTTGTTTGCAAAACACGCAGGTTAACGAACGCTAAGTATTTAGGCAGTTCAGTCGTAAATGAACGAATGGCGTGATATAATATTATCTTATGCTGTACTAAGTCTGGTGGTCAATTTCCTACTTCAAGTACAAATGTAAACAATACATTATAGAACGAGATTATTTCATGTCAGGGAAACAGTTACCTGAAGGGATTTGTCCACCACGCATCAGTCTAAAGCGAAAATGACAGCATTTGCAGATACTATGGAAGAAGCTGTGAACACATAATTCTCAATTGTGGTTGGTGATGGCAACGTCGCCCTATGATATGTCACACCATCACGTTGCAAAGATGTATGTTCGAGGATTTTTGCTTGTCTGTTATGTAACTGTAGTTCCATTATTGTGGCTACATATAACCAACCACCAGATCATACATATTGATCATTGTACATCACGCGTAGTCTGTTCCAAGCTACGGATATTGGTCTACTGCTTGTCACGCAATGAATCATGGGAATAGGCGAGCACATTATGGCTACGTGAACCAACCTTCGTTTAGTCGACGTGCTGTGTGCAACAAGTTAGCTGTTAAGCAATGCGCCATAATTTGTTACCTCTCACATGTAGTACATCTCTTTCTAAATATCAAAACTATCCATTGCGGGATTTCGGGGCTTTACATGATCAGTGCGATACCTGGATATGAGTTTAATTAAGGTGGTTAGGCAATAATTGAAATCGTCATGTCAATGGCTGGAAAGCAACACTTGAATATAATGCGTCAAAAACTACAAGTCTACAATCGATCAATGTTCATTTAATACCATAACTCAACCAACTCATCAATCGTACATTTGTGCGTAGGTTGGATATGCGTACATTGAACATCATAATGAAATCACAATATTAAATTATTACATCATTTCACTGCTGCGCTTGCAGTAAGCATAAGTACGATTATGTAAAACCTGTCTGCTTTCTCGGTGCAAGGGGAAGTCGGTTATTGAGAAATTAATTTCTTTTCCGGAGCACGATTACGGAATCGAATTACACAATATTGGTATGTTGACATAAGTAATCAGAGGTTTGTGTCCCAAATTGGTTAAGGATTGAAATATACATTTCTGAAGGAATTTACCTATGCAACATGGCATATCAAATAGTCTGTAATGCTTGTTAAAATTGGGAGCAAGCGAAACAAGCAGCACGGGTAGAGATATAGCACTTACACAGAACACGCAGCAGCAAAAGACGTAATTGTTCAGTTATCGTATTAATTACGGCATATTATGACTCATACCCCGAAATATTGCAGTTATTACACTATATTCTGCCGTTGTTTATCCTAAAATTTAGATATCCGCCTACATGAAATGCGAAGGGCTAACAATCATGCAATGACAACGTACATGATTTGTATATTATGCTTTTATATAGGTACACCATGACTTCATTTGAGGCCAAAATTGTCGACTAGAAAATAAGGCAATTGAGTCAAGCTGTAGGTACACCGTCGACTATTTTGCCGGTGGTAATGCAGCTATGCCATCATAAACCAGCCACCATCCCCTACAGCGCTAAACGCGTCTCTAGTCACAACGATTGGACCAATACGATCGACATAGCGCCGATCTTCGGTTAGTATCCTGTATGGATGAAACATCGTCTTGCCCTACCGATCTTACCGATATGCTTGACATTAATTCACTCAAAACCTACACTAAGTTCGTCGTGTTAATGCCTACAATTTCTGCACGTCACAACGTATACGAAAATGGATCATTTAATCCTTTATGTGTAACCTACTCCTTGATTATTTGGACCTTTGGATCGAAAGATGACATGGCTAACCACTGCATCATATGTATTTGCTCTTCTAAGAGACCCATTAGTATATACGTGCTTAATTCATACAAACAATAACATCCCATCATGAATATGTAGTACTGTATACTCTAGGTATAGCTTAACCGCGAATTAGACCAGCTGATTACATACTTTAGACGAACGTACTGTTGCACAAATAAGGTATCACTTCCTAGGCGTTTACAGGCTAGATAGACACGTCAGAATCCTCGCAAATGTTAGGCAGATTTATATTTTCATTGTTATTCATCATGATTCTTACAAGGGGGCTTTGCGATGTACAATTGATGATAATCGGCGGCAATTGTTTACGTGCCATCACCAGCAGGTGAGGTTTGCATTATTAATGTATACGAACAATGATGACCAGATGCGACATTTCAGCATTACCGCACCGAACAAGTTAAGCATATCCAGCCTAAACAGCCGACACAGCAGGTGCTTTCATACTCTCTTCCTTTGTGCCGTTTGTCCGCGGTAGGACCAAATGTAACTCAAATAATACAGCGGCGCCATGTAATTAATTTACTATTCCTTACAATGATCTCGCAGTGCTGTAAATCCTACATGATGGTTTATGCATGGTCCTTACGAACCTGTCGGTAAAAAAAATGGCGTAAAGTCTGCATACCGTTATGAACGCAAATTATGTAACAGAAGACGGTCAACCAACGGCATAAATTAAACAATAATGAAACCCAGGCAAAGGTATGGTAAGTGAACAACACCTGTGGTTACGAGCTTGTCGGTTTTCTTAGTGGCCTACATTTGTCAATGCATGCCACGCAATTGGCTCAGTGATTAATCCTGATGGAACCAAATAGCACCAGTAAATAACGCTTCTGGAATGTTACAAAGACGATGAAAATAGCAACTACATCATTGCAAGTTCTGGACCAATAAGCCGATAAAAGCAGGCCTCATGCTAAATGGAATATAATACTCCATCTTAGTGGACTTCATCAATATTGATCAGTTGATTGCTCAATGTAAGTTTATGTAATCCAAAAGCTCCTGAACAGGAGACGATAAAACCTTTGCTTTTCACGAAGCATCAATTTTTATCGCAACCCGAACATTCAAGATGTATATACATATAGATAAACCTGGTGTGATGACCCGTTAAAACCATAGCGTGTCAGCATAATGATTTACTTGTTTTTCTACACAAGCTCTCCGATTTCTGCAAAATTTAATCCCATTTATGCCACAAAACCCAAACCAAGATTTGACTATCAATACCCACAAAACGATGTCTTTGATATTCATGGATAACTCTCCGAAGGTGTAAATTATGATAAGGGTTTACCCGAGTAGCAGACGCGTTTGATCAAAAGGGATATAACATAACACTGTTAGATTATCTTATTGTGGTCGGAGTACGTCAATCATTACCGACGTTGATGCAAAAATGGCTGAGGTACAGTTAACTGCCCAAAATACATTGCTACCAGACTAACCTGATCTACCAGTGAGCCTCTGAACTGTTGATAGGGGGCAATATGTATATGGATTATTAGCCGGTTAAAATTAATAGCCGCTTAAAATAAAATCATATTTAGATACATTTTGATTCTTTTGTTGGTTTAGTGTATTGTTTGAAAAAAAGGCGATCTGTGTCTAATGAAAAGCCTTCCAAGCACGGCATTCACGTAATATTTACAATATTCACCATTTCGAGCTATCCTTTTGTTACGAAATCAGAAAATCCATACTGGCAAATTCAATAAGAAATTACTCGCATATCATTGTCCACCACTCTTTTATCTCTGGCATTTCTCATTCATGAGGCAAGGAAACAGTCGTTGAGCAATCGAATACGCAGTTCCTTCTCAATATTGTCTGTATGTTTACAAAAGAGGCTCTATTGGCATTTGGATAAGAATCAGGGGTCACTTAGTAAATAACCAATTGTATCAAAATAATGGATGTTCAAATAGTCAATAGTAATATCTTACGGGCCACCGAAACAAAGGTCTATCATCCAATATCGCAAAAAATGTCACAGGTTCAAGATCGGTCTACAGACTGGTCGATATATGGGGGTCGTATCTGTGAATGTTGATATCCATAATTATAAATCACTAGTAACAGTGGGAATTGTCTTTATATATAACCCGGATCGGCAACGAATTGATGAGGCCTTTATCATTTCCATAAGATGAACAAGCCCTTAATTTTTGTGCACACATTTCTATGCCCCATCAATGATGATCATCCTCAATGCAACGACTGTATGACGTGCTCAAATAGGATTGTATGTATGTATGCTATGCTCATCCACCATCGGCGTGGTTCAGCAATAAGTGCGAAACCAATGTCCAATTACTGACTGACCTTTTGTCATGGAATTACTCTGGAAACAAATGTTTTTGTGTGGGAATCTATTGCGACGAAGTGAGAAACATCGTCATATGATGACTATGATATAGCATTGGACTGCCAGATTGAATTAAAACGCAATACTATGACATACTGTGGTGAAATTTCCCGACAATCCCTGAAAGCCTACACTGTGTCAAAGGCCTTTTCCATTTTACATCGGTCCTTAACTGCATTAACCAGTGGTTTGCCGCAGTCCTCCTCGCCATAATAAGCCGTTTTCAATCAAACAAAAGCCATTACCTTTCGTCATAGACCAACGTTAATTTCGTACAATTCTCCTACTACAAGATTATAAGTTGATGAATAGTCTCCAGTCAGGCATCGAAGGCAACACTATACAGCGACCCAGGTATCTATTACTGGTGCGCTTAAGTCGGTCTCATCTGTGAAAGGCATGCCATACAGCGACATAGGTATCTATTACTCCTTCGTACGGCGTAATTTCTGTATTAGTTGTCCCAGAGATAACGACCTATATATATATATATATATATAAGCACTAAATATGCGGCAAACGCACTCACTATATATTCCGCATATTTAGTGCTATATATATATATATATATATATATATATATATATATTATATATATATATATATATATATATATATATATATATATATATATATATATACTGATGCGTATGTCAACATATCGTAAAGCGGATATATATATATATATATATATCATATATATATATATCTATATATCTATAATATATATATATATATATACTCAAATATATATATATATATATATATATATATATATATATGAGTATATTATTAAACACCTAGATTATAACCAATGGTATTATATATAAGAGTCCGCGTAATGTCGCATAGGCGAAAGAAACGTGCGATTTGTCTGAAAGGAGGTTCTGGTAAAGCGGATAATTGCTTATTCTACTGTTATCATACTCTCGATTGCAACTAAAGATATGACTACAATATATGTCAAAATGAATATACCTAGATTCAAAGATAATGTTGAACTTTATTAAACACCTAGATTATAGACCAATGGTCAATTTCGATTACGTAAGAGTCCGCGTAATGTCGCATAGGCGAAAGAAACGTAGATGCCTGAAAGGAACTACCATATCGAAGGTTGTTTATTCTGAGGTGGGTAGGTTGAGATTGCAACAAAGCCAGTGTTTCGTCTTTGTGTATATATATATATAAATAAATCCCTCTATATATATATATATATATATATATATATATATATATATATATATATATATATATATATATATATATATATATATATATATATATATATATATATATATATATATATATATATATATATATATATATATTATATATTCTATATACTATGTATATATCTACATATATATTTATATACATTTATATATCCCACTATATATATATATATATATTTGTATGGGCATATTAATGTTGTGGAAGGTGATAAGGTCTACTGTGCTGTATATTAAGATATAATGGGCGAAAATAATGATACTGCCATGGCTAACGATCTCCTATGACTGCAGGATGGTGGTACATATATTCCTTTACTGTCCTTGAGACCCAACCTCGGAACACTATTTTGCAAAAGCCTATAAAGTATGGATGCAGTCTTCTCTGATGCCGTGGAGGCGGACACGTAATAGCTCGCGGATATAAATAATGGGAAAATCATTCTTGTAGGAATGGAAATTACGCCAGGAGATGTCATCAGGTTACTCAATTTAAACCCGCCGGAGACATTCATCACTAGCTCGTTGTTCATTATTTCCATTAACCTGTTGCTTAATGTGAATGTATGTTTCCCATCAGAAGACCCTAATTCCATGTGGTTTGTTGCGTTGTGATAAAATAATTTAACCCTATACTCTCTGTTGTGTGTTCAGTAGGACACTTTCAACCTCAGTTTATTCCTGTCGTATTTCGCGTCATCCGTGACCAGCGGCGACCTCATCACTAGACTGACTGTTACACTCAGCAGTGCGTATCCAGTAATGCATCATGTTGACGGGATCTATACATCGACAGGGTAAATAAACCCAGGGTCCCTATCGGTGGGGGTCACATGACGTAACTAACGTCAGAGACAATGCCATCCATGTGCTATCAGTTGGATGATTTTTTTATAGGCTGTGTGGTAGGGTCACTTACCAAATTCATTATTATTGTGCTAATTTCAGATATGCGCTGATCTAGATTGATCATAAGCTCACCGCTTAACTAAGAATAAATCAAAACGTGCCGTCGACAATTCTGTTTTCTTTTCGTATTCTGGCTTCCCGAGCGATGCTTAGCGTTGATTATGGATTAATTTATGATATAATCAAAAGACCAAACGCAACATAGGGATAACAGACAACGCTGATGAAATAAGGTTGTCTTTGGCGTCACGTGGACACAAATTGGTACAGTAATAAAAAAGTCGATCTAATCGAATAGGCAATTAGATATTGATATAAAAAATCGATTTCTATGGCAGTGACCCCACCGTTTTTCATAATTTGCGTAACTCTTACACGTACTAAATTTGGCAATATGTTGAACATAACTAGTCATAATCATGTAATGTTGTGGAGACTGATAAGGTTTTGTATGATGTATGTTGGTCAATAATGTGCAAAATTAAAGATAGAGTCTTATTTAATACTCTCATTGAGCACCTATAGCTGCAGGCTGTGGCACATGTGTGCTTGGGCTATCCGTAATACCCAAAAACCATATACTTTACGGCCTAATTTGCAGCATCCCATAATGTATGGCTCCAGTCCTCTATGGCGCCGTTGAGGCGGACACGAAATTGCCCACGGGTATGGATAATGCGAAACAGACACTAAAGCTTTCTTAGATGAATGAAAATTAGTTCCGAAGAAATTATCAGATTACTCAATTTAAATCCACGAGAGACATTAAACAATGGCTCAGTATCCTTTATTTATATCAAACTGTGGCTTAATGTGCAATTGTGTTTCCCGCCAGATGTTCCTTTCAATGTACATCGTTTGTTTCGTGGTGAAAATCAATACAATATTTTAATCATAATGGTTGTAGTAATTTACATGGCTATGGTTGGAAGTGTCACTGAATGCAAATGTACACACGAAAACATTTCAAAATGCAGGAAGACTTTGGTGTTTGTATTAAGTCAGCGAGCAACGTTGGATCTCCAGGTGCACAGGTGTGTGCTGACTTTGGTTGCTTATATCTAAAGACCAGACGTTTTCTCAACCTATTCTCACCTTATTCCCGTGGCGTCAACACCTCGCCCATGGAAGCTAATTGTGAACGCACGCTATAACGAATTGCGGATGTTAATAGGACAACAGTTGTTTTTCAAATTTATTAAGATATCTCGCCATTTTGAGCTAAACCGGCTGGTCCAAGACCTGAGCGCGAATTATGCAGATTATGAGTACTCGCGACGCGAGTTATCGGGGCAGACCTGTATATGTAATGTTAAACTACAAGGTATATTTCCAACTGTTAGGTACTGCTCAAAG
This sequence comes from Urechis unicinctus, assembly GCA_034190875.2. Lineage (NCBI taxonomy): Eukaryota > Metazoa > Annelida > Polychaeta > Xenopneusta > Urechidae > Urechis > Urechis unicinctus. Next base: position 40,370,696 of record CM067346.1, read on the forward strand.
TAACGACAGAGAATAACCTGCTGACATACAAGTATTTACGTTTTATGGTGTGGATATTGTGCATTTCACGAGGTGTTACCCAATGAAAGCATCTAAATTAAGTAACATACATAGATAAATCAGGGAATCATTATCAATCATTCTTTCTAAACCATTGGCAAATTTAAGTCATCAGAGCGATATTATTAAATATGAATGCGTATCTTCCCTGTGATTAGGTCATAATTTTCGAATGCTCATATAAGCGGCAAGTCCCAATCAACTACTCCAATTGCCAAGAGTTATGAGCAAAAAAAAAGTTTCCATATCATAGGAGCAAGCCAATGCTATGAAGGATCAATAAAAAATTAAGCTTCGTCGACAATTCTGCCGCAAGACCGAGTTGATTACCGTCATTATAACGCAGACCTGGGACATCAATGAATTCCTTGCCTATATTTCATGATATAAGAAGAGGCCTTGTCACTAGATTGATAGTATTTTTGCATAATTCTACATAGCACAACAGAAAGCGATGATTTAATTGGACCATTAATTATATATGACGTTGGCTTTGACTTATCTGGATGCAGCTTTCCGTGGCACACATTAACATGGCCCAAGAAAGACAATGACTAATTCATTAGGCAACTACCAACTTCGGCTGTAACGTAACGCTAACATTAAGTATATTTGTAACACATCTTTGATGACCCCCGCATTAACTGGCGTCTATGATGCAGATCTGCGAGTATAGGCTGATATATATGTTTATCAGTAGCACAATACGGCTTTTAACTACCATTAGAACAAGGTAGTAATGTGGAGGATACAATACACATTTGGCCACCAGTCACCCATATACGTCATGTTCACAGGAGCATGACTCACTCGTATTACGTTGGAAGACGGTTGTCGGAAGAATGTGTAGCAATTATACATCAATCATTACAGTGAGCAACCAACAAATATATTTGGCAATAGTATCATCATTTAGGGTAAGCCGAGGGATACAACAATCTTTGCAGGTTGATATGTCATACATGGACAAAGAAGGCATGGCTAGAGTTCCAACAAACTAACCTGAAAAATAGCTGAGATCGGTCAAGTTTTGACTAGCAGCGCCGTAGAAACGAATGGGTACCTTGGTTAACAGGATCTTGGTAATCAAAATGAATACTCATTTTGATACATGTGTAACATCTGCAAAAGCCTGGTACTAACGTTTTGTGGTGTAAGTTTATTGTACTACTTTAAAACATCCTCTCCCCACATGGTCTTATGATCGTGGAATGATTTATTCATATTGGTAGAATGCCATGTATCAAATTACCAGGCAAGTATCCCGCAGTTGGGGAATGTGTCCGATAAGTGTTGTCTGAATGATTGATTCCTCATCAGGTTATAAAGCATTATAGGGCTGCTTTAATATCCCACACACTGGGTCCAATGATCAAGACTCAATGACTTTATGTATTCGTTTGGTGATTTTTGCTTTAAATCGACCACAGCAACTTTCCATTAATCATTCTGCACTGTTTTCATTTAGGTTTGTATAGTATAAGATATTTCAGTGAGCACTACAAGAAATGTATGGCATGTTATGCTGAGTGTCTGTTCCAAATTCGGTAACTTATATTGCGAATATGTATCTGTATAAGAACTAAAAAAAATCCGGGGATGGAAAAGCTTGTTTCGATATGAATGAATACAGGTGACAGTATCCTATACGCAGGTATCAATTCAGTATTCAATTTAACAAATCCACGCCTTATTGATGCCATCCCAGTAAACCCTCACTTTCACGGCAAAGGCGTGTGAATGGATATGCTAAATGCTGACATAAAGGATGAATCGGACTAAGCACTAAAACATGCTTATAACTTTTGTTTTTATTTTTTCACAACAGATTCAATATTACATACATTGTACCCATTGAATAATCCCTTGATGGTATATGTAAAATTGATGAGCTGCATGTGTCACATGGATATTCACAGAAATAGGTTCATGATACAATGATCATTACAATCTTCTTCAATCAATCAAGGACTTCTCCGTATCGTTGCATATAATAATATGCATATGTAATGAACAAATTGTTCTTTTTGTGAATACAACACATACAAAGGTGCTCATTTCCTCAATCTGCACGTTAATATGTTGCCATGCCATGTTGGTTAGGATCACTTTCTGTGTTTGCCTACGTTAGAGCATTCTGACAAATGGTGGTTGCAATTATGTTAACAATCTACCGGCTTTAACAGTGTCCTGTTACCAATCATTCTCACAGAATATGTCTGAAATGGAATTTAGTCAAATCCTTGAAAAACTAAATCGGTCCCCTTTAGACAAGACCAATGAGGTCGTATGTGAAGTACTGGAGTACGAATTTCTATGTATTATTTCTTAGAATAAATTGTGATTTTGTTCATACATACACAGCTTGAGCACACACAGTGCAATTTACATGCGTGGTGTGCGTATTGAAAAATTACATTTGAACTAAGCATGTGATGCTTCATTTTATAACCCACAAACATCAGGCAATTTTCCCAATTTGGCATCCACACCACAGTCAGTTTCCCGCTAAATTCTGATATATTGGTTACTTCCCGACTAATGATATGAAATGTGACTGACTGCGCTTACTGCACGTAATCGCCGTCTATCTTTTATTTGCTGAGGGGCATATTTGTGAATATCAATATCCAAGGTTATAAATCACTAGTTACAATGAGGAATTGGTTCATACATAACCATGTTCGGCAACAATGTGATAGGGTCATTATCCTTTCCATAATGCGAGATGCTCCTCTGTCTTTGTGCATCAAATGTACCGTCGCTAAATGATGATCACCATCCAAGCAACAATGGAATAACGAGCTCAGTGTCCTACCAATGAAGTCAATGGGTTTGTGTATTGATGATTAAAGGAAGATGTCAAAGTGCGGCAGCATTCATCTTCCACAGACAGCTTGGTCATGAAATATATGTGAAACCACTACATCACTTCGTATTTAATTGGCAAATTAAGTGATACTATACTGATTCACAATGATATTGTATGCCAAATAGTAGCTATGTATATCTTTGAATTCCTCTGGAAATAATTATCGTAAGTACATCTGTAGCGACGAAGCAAGAAGCATAGTGATTAGATGACCATTATAGTGTGAGAGACGGTCAGAACAGAATACCTCACCACACTGTGGAAATGTGACCTTGAACTTGTTCATTCAGTTAAGTACTGCTGTCGTATTAAAAAAGGCATTTGTAACCGTTTGGGTATTCAGGAATTGTTTGTATCTTTCACCTCAATATGTTATAGCCTCTTGTCCTTGATCGGGCAATAACGAACTACATACATGTAGTGTTTCTGACAGTATATATATATTGATTGCAATGGAAATAAATGCTAACTTAAAATGTACTCACAGGAAGTTGGCGTCTGGGGTACCAAACCATGGGATATTAACTAAACATAATATATAACCTGCTAAATGACGAAATATGGTGGCATAGCAAAACCGACACGCAAACGCCGTAAGGCAATTACCCACGAACAAAATACAAATCACATAGTTCGACGTCACTATTTTTGCTGCATCAGTTGTAACGGCCTGTAAATATTAAATGGTATATGTCACGGTATTTGGCATTTAATCACCACGGTAATAATTAATGGCCGTTCATATGATCAACTCAGGGGTACTTATGCAGCCCTTATTTGCAGAAATATGATGCAGTGATCGCTTGTCTTTTGTTGGGTGTCAAACGGACGCAATGACCACTCACACAGGACATACAATTGTAGGAATGCACTTGGTAGTGCAGCCATGCATTATCAGCACTTGGTAAGAAAGGCGAGGCAAACCAGGCGAACGCGTATGGTTTAAATGTGGTGCATTACTTAGGGCCAGTGTTCTAGTGGGTTAGTTGGGTTTGCGTACGAAAACAGCGGGAGATAATCATAATGGTACCCGAACTTGCGTGCGTTGTGCCAGTACTAGCTGTGTGCAATGTTTTATTCATATATTAATACAACGATGACTTCATATAACAGTTTAGTCTTGACATGGCGAGTAAGTACCAGAGATTCAGCCCGTTATGTGTATAAGGTAGGTTGCTTTAGCCCAGTGGGGGAGTGATGTTTCATCTTCGGTTCTGTATATGCAGCTGTGTTGTGAGTGGAGGTTGTCATTACGATGTAGTGGTTTTCTGCACACATCACTGTTTGGAGCCAACGATCATCAGAGCGTTATTATTAGATTGACCAAAAAGAAAACCGAGTAAAAGCATACATTCAGAATAAAGCTTTGCTGGGATACATCATGTTGTTACAGTAGCAGGATTGACAGGTAGCAGGTTCAAGAGGGGAATGTTATGATTCAAAGCACTAATATTTTGATAAGTCTCGATGAGAAGAATACGTCACAACATGCTGAATATCTGCTTTGCATTTTGTATCAGGCTGAAGCCCAGCAGATGTACATGTAATATGTGACAAAAGGACTTGATGTGTAGCAATTCCCGACCGACCAAATGGTGTTGTTTTATGCTTGAAGCAGATATATTTCTTGAACATAAGCCTAAGCTAATGTTGTGCGGGTTGGCGAATACCCCAGACGACAAACATTGATAGATTGGAAGCCGAACGGACTTACAGGTAGATTGTTCGGCGGGCAGATGCGTTTTTTGTGTGTTAGGAAATATATATTTGCATTTCCGCAACTGCGTAAAATTACCTTTATATTGGTAAGCTGTACAAACTATGCAAAACATTCGGTTGCAATTGAGAGACGTTTGCAACATAGTATCATGGATATTGGCCACCGACGTAGATGGTCTGTATCTTGTGGGAGAGAGAAGAGGCCCTTTGATCATAAATAAAAGATCATTTATTGTACTGCCATTTGTTTTTGCAACCAAATCGCTGTACATTCCTCACGTGCCACATAACATTTTGGTATGATGAACTAATGACTGTTGTTTGTCGGTCCCAGTGATAACGGGTCTTTGTCAAATAGGCACATTCATCGTCATCCATCACGGTCGCGATAACACCGCTTCTTTTAGAGGTATTGCATTTCATTTAAAAACTCACATTTCACTTTGTCCTCAGGAGTATGTCGTTTAGACTATCGATAATCAACACGCTGAAGTTTCTCTTCAAAGTGGAGTGTGACTTTCGTTCCCATATTAACATACTGCAGAAGTTCCATGCGTTAATGGGTAGCCTCCAGGCTGATATGAAAGACAGTAATGTACTTGTTCACCATTTACAGCTTTGTTTGTGTCATGCATCTGAAATATAATTGCATGCTGTATTTAAATTAAATATTCAGCGGAATTCATGATCTTTGTACAAGAAATGCAGTCGTCCATAGCTAGCGGTTTTTAGAGGACATCACACAGGTAATTGTTTTAGGAATAGGAAGGTGTGAGCAGAAGTGGACAGGAAAGAAGAATTGATTATGGTTATCAAAAAGTGGTGCCTGTCAATTGATTTGTGGTGGTTGAACATAAATCAGCACAAATAAAGGATATAATGCTACTTGCTTGTATTGTTAATGAACTAATGCCATGGTCTGTTTGCTCATCGTGACACATGTGTGTACTTTTTAACCCTCACAACATTTCAAGTTTAATTCTCTGGCAACAACCCTATAAGCGGTGGGTCTATTATTCGGTGTCAACGTCTTACATAATGTATGTCTCCAGTCTTGGCTGGCGTCATGGAGGTGGACACGTAACAGCTCGCATAATAGGCCCGTTGTTCTCATAAAATTAAACATTGCAAATGCATCAGAACAAGGTAACACTGGATCTTTTCCAATCCAAAATACAACCCAACTCAGAATATATTGGATACTGATTAATCGTCTCCTAAATGATGCTGCTGGGTATCTGATGTTTCTGTCTTTCATGGAACATAGCACTGACTCTAATATGATTATGTATCCTGACAACACACTTATCTAACTGCAAAGCAACCATTTACTTGGTAATTTTCTTCCTTTAGTTAATACTATCAAGTGCCCCACACTTTTGCGTCCTCGTTGATTTGTATAGCAAATCAGCACATTGACATGCATGCATCCATGCAGGCCCTGTCTGCAGCAGATGATGCATGACTCATCAGTGAACCGAATAAGCCAAATCTTTCTTCGATGGAATCTAGCATGCGATGTTTCAGCGGGCAATATGAACCACATGCTGCTGCATAATGTACAGTCTATACATCTCCCTGTTTCTCGGTAAACATCTTATAGACAATCCTGCAGATGATGAATGTCACTAGTGCAATGTAACATCAGTCAAATAAGCCGCTTACTAGCATAACTTCAGGCAAAATTGTAGGTGTAAATGCATCACCGTAAACGTTTGGACAACACGACGACGTATATATATATATATATATATATATATATATATATATATATATATATATATATATATATATATATATATATATATATATATATATATATATATATATATATATATATATATATATATATATATATATATATATATATATATACGATCGACAGTAGCAATATTGTATAAAGGAACCTATCAATTAACAATCTCTTTGAATTATGTTAGCCTTTTTCAAAGCCAAGGCTTATGTTTCAAAGCCAAGTCGTGAGTGTCAAAACGTTATCCCGACCGTATATCAGCCTGATTGGCAATACTGTCTCCTCGCTTTTGTGGACTCCGCGCGACTTCTTAATATTGTACTCCCTGGGTCTTGCAGACACGATAGCAAATAAGTTCAGGTTAATAAAAACACAATCAGGTTATTGAAATTATTATTTACGTTGTCATCGCATCATTCGTCTTTGTGCATGGATTGGGTACTGTGTTCAGCTGTTGCCGGTAGACTTCTAACCATGAGATTGACGTTGCATATGTTGACTGCTTCGTGAGTAGATCACAACACCAATTATAATTGGATGCAATGCCTAAGAAATGACTGCAAATATCAAATCAATGTGAATGTATTACGGATTGACATTTAGGATGATGGTTACGACCGACATTGAAAGGTTATTAGAATATTATCAATTTATAACTGCTATGTCCACACTCTGTTGGACGCTATGGATGTAATTTCAAACGATTGGCACCTACATGTACAATTGATTTTGAGCGAAATGTAAGTGGTATTGATGTGTATTAGAGGTCGATCGATTCCATGTAATAATATTTTAACATGTCGACAATTTTATTTGTTCGGCATATCTATGACGTCCAACATGGATTGCTTCCTCCAGTAAAGCAAGATGATCAGTCTCGTACCAGCTTGTTGCTTGGAGAAACATTTGCAGCAAATGAGTATAATTTTAAGCATTCTCAGCAGTAATGCTCAAAATAACAGTCACCATCAATCAACAGTTATATTCATATGACGACGTCCTTGCATATACAATGCTTCTGCTATTTTATTAATGATTATTGTCGCATCCATGTGTAGCTGTGTTTGGTAGAAGTGGTTCCCTTGAGGGCAGGTATAAGTGTGCAACGGTAAACTTATGGAAACTTGTTTCCCGATACTAACGATGTATTGGATTGCAACTCGTACCTTAATTGGATATGTAGATATCTATTCACATATAACAAATATGGCGCATTTAACTGACCAATGAAATGACGGCGAAAGTCAGCGACAAGTGCGCGGAACCATTGCACACGTATAGAAGCTGCTTCAAATCTTATTTGGCATCAACGCCATGTTTACATTTATAATATGAAATGGTAAATTTCTAGCCGCATTGGGGCTTCTGTTCACAAATAGTCCCGTTTGGCAGCGCTGTTACAGGGTGATGGATTGTTTTAGAACGGCATCATATGAATGAAAGTGCAACGATAACAAAGATATAATTCGTGTTATTTTATTTCCAATGAATTAAACTGCTCCTCGGTAATATTCTTATTGCCCAAATCGATAAACATTCTACAAACAGCATTGGTAGAATGAGATCAGAGTGTGATTATGGCTAGTATTGAGTAATAACACTTCCAGTGTCGTGTTCTAGGTGCTCTTTGGTCCATACAGATCTGCATGACACAGTATCAGGTTTGCGCAAGTTCAGTGACACTACACTGATCAAAAATTATAATTTGTCTATCATTGAATGACACTTCATGGCTTATAAATGTGTGACATCCACAACAGTGAGCTATGAATGCTTTTGATGATTCACCAGTAATCACTGTCATTTCATTTGACTTAAATGCGCAAACACTCATTTTTCATATCAGGTGGCCATGATGCGCAGTAACTGAAGAATCAAAAATAAACATAGGCGAGCTTACAATGTCAATCAGTATCGTGCAACTTGCATTATGAATGAGTCACAGATGTAAATAATTACTTGAATGCTATTCTTATATATCATTAATTATGAGCTATTTTCATATTGCGTCATTCGAAATGTGATCATTGCTTGATGTAACGAGGAAGCGTTCTAGCCCTCACCTCACCACTCCAAATTCCAAACCAGAATCACACATTCTATATCTCCCAGTTAACTAAGTACCCAAACACCTAGGAAATTCAGAATCTTCCCTGTGATAGTTTAGTGCCAGTGCACCGTGTGACCTTTTGCTGATGTTGAAATAAGGCGATTGCCTTCCCCTGGGGTTTCCCCCGTTCAAGATACAAAAACAAATTGGGTCAATAAGCAATCTAATTTACAGTTCCATCTTGCCGTTGAACTTAACGTTTCAAATGACGCTTAGGTGGTACTCTAAGGTTAACGCGTGAATATCACTGGCGCTAATGATGATGGATGATGTCAGTAAAAGATTGTTTTCAAATATATCCTACCATAATTTAAGTCCGACACCCAACTGGCTCAGTCCTATTATACACGTTGCAAACAGATGTTTTTAGTGATACTTACACATCCTAAAACAATATCATAGCCATAAAATCATGCTTTAATAGGGTATGTTGTAATTTATCGGTAGCTAAATGCATTAAGATATATATAAGTAAAAGTCAAAATCAAAACATACCGGTGCGATGGTGGGTTCAAGTAAAAAGTAAAGAGGGAATAATAATGCAAACCAAAAATAATCTCATCGCCCTGTCAATGGAGCTATGACAGCAATCGAATTCGCCGACAATAGGCAGTAACAATTATATTGTATTTACCAATCACTCCAAATCTTTCGGCTAGAGTACAAAATTATTCATTTGAATAGCATACCTGAGAATCAATATTCAAGCTGCTTTATTACAATATATGCTCACATTACAAACATAACACTCCGGTCGGAAATAACTACTAATAGCAGCAAAATTCAATTACTTATATTCGGCATCAACATGACTGGCTGTATACTTTTACATTCTGATATTCTAGTTTGAACCGAACTGGTGACCTGAAATGTTAACTCACGCTGCTATTGCATTTAATTGCCTTTTAACCGTCAAAAGTGGAAATCCATTTATGTGACTATCAATATCGTACGTCAAAAACCAGTAATTATCTTTACATAATCATGTCTTGTAACAATATGTTACAGCTATGGGTTGCCTCTAGTATGTATTAAAGGATATATAGTACCACTAGCAAAATGCTGACCACGTCATTTTATTTTCCCAAAAACATATTTGTGTAAATTTACTACAAAAAACAACGATAATTGCGGCTAAAAGAATGCCATATTTGCGGATTCTAGCAAATGACAGTCATTATATAACAGGTATTGCCAATCATCAAGATGCTCACTCGAATCGAATAGGAGAGAGACAATAACGGCATTTCTTGGAGCTATGAGATCATTTCCAAAAAACAAAAAAAAAACATTCAAATTTAGTGCTTTGCTGTTTGCTTTTGTACAAATAATTCTGAACATTCGGCACGTACCAGATACCATTGTGATGATCCCGGGCTGATGATTCCCATGTACTTATCAATAATACACACATATGGTTGTCCTCAACATGCTGATCTTCATACTAGGTGAACGTTGAGGCCGACGATGTACTGTTCAGCAATCACTACACCCGCTTCTTTCGCCGCCACGATATCGCCTCGATGTTGAACGTAGCGTATCTCTCCTCTATTGAGCCCCACGCCCCAGAGAGCTCGCACTAGAAATGCCAAAGTACATGCTGCTTATGAAACAATATTCGATGCGAGGCTATTGGTAATACATTAGACGTATTTATATTATAGACGCAGATAAAGTGAAAATGCGTACATAGCATTATCGCATCACAGTATTGCTGTTGAATCAGAAGAATTATTATTCAAAGCCGTGACGGCATGTCTTTTTCGATTAGCACTATCTTCAAAAGGCATTTATATACTATCATCGATTTCATCATTCATCGTAATTGTAAAAATATATTTCATCATTCCCATGCGCGGCTAAATCTGATATATCTAACAATTATTACATTTCATTGGTTTAACTGTTTGTGTTGGTAATGGAAATACACCGATAGCTATATTACGTACAACACGTAATATACCTATAATAACACGTACCGTGTTATGCGTAATGTGACGACATCCCATCACACTGTGAGGGCAGCGACCTCCCCAAACTGTTTACTGCAATAATAATAGTGCCTCCTATAGAAAGCTATGCAGAATCTTATATGATGAGGTGTTTATATTTGCCCGGCATCTTCATTGCTTGGTGTGCTACCTTGTTGGTTTTAGAATATTTCTACCGTTCACTCCCGGGCGTAACTGGCGAATTCATGATGCTTCATCGAAGTCTTAGGGTAAGATGTAGCATAGAAATGCATGTCAATGGAATGTTATTCCGACGAAGGACAATGATGCAACAATAGCTGCCATCGTTTCTCACGTCATTTATGTTATACGATTATTTACTAAGAACTGAATTCAATTGTTTTGATGGAAAATGGTCGTGAAGGCAAATTCATGACAGCTTTTGGAAAAGAAAACACATATATTGCATAGTATGAACATGGCTACAAACCCTCGCTGTTGGATATAGTTGAAGGTCTCTTCCACTGTTTTCAAGCGTTTAATGTCAACACGCGCTACATTGCCTAAACGCATACGAACATATGTTGTCATTTGCAGCATATGTTGTTATTGCTGCATTAGCATGGCACCAGACCGTTTCTCATTTTTCCCGTTTGTTAAGGCATAAAGATTTTCTACAAGTGTACTGAATATGAATAGTATTGCTTTTAATTTCGAAGGTCTATTCACTAATGCTATCTTCGGCAAGTCGTTTACGATTAACACAATATCGCTTATTATATTTTGCGTATATGCACAGTTCTTAATTATTTAAATTATTGCACTATTCCCATGAACGGCAATCTCTAAGAAAATACTACTCCGAAGACCTTTATTGGTTCAATGCACAACATAGCTAGTAAACGTACCGAACTCGTGCATCAGTATTCAACATGCAGCCAGTTGTCTTAATAACGACATGTGCCATGTTATGGTTTAGTGTTTTATCCCCATATTTCCGTGTGACTTACTTCTCGTCATATATAGATATATATATATATAATATATATATATATATATATATATATATATATATATATATATATATATATATATATATATATATATATATATATATATATATATATATATATATATATATATATATATATATATATATATATATATCTCGACATACGCAGACACCCACGCATACACACACATACACGCACACACATACATATATATATATACATATATCTATATCTGTATATATATATATATATATATATATATATATATATATATATATATATATATATATATATATATATATATATATATTATATATATATATATATATATATATATATATATATATATATATATATATATATATATATATATATATATATATATACATTGCCATTTTCTCTCTCAATTCATCAATAGGATACAACCATCACGTATTACGATAGTTTCTACAGTACAGCTGAAGGTGTTGAGGTGTATCGCATTTAACCTACATGATAAAGCGTTAGGATGAACTGGTTGCTATTCGAACAACACACAAGATAATGTTAGTTTTCTTTGTGTATGCAACACAATCGCAGTGTTCCCGTTTAAACGATGAGCACGTGTTCAAGCAGCAATACACAATGTAATGATTGATTTGGCTGCTGTGGTGAGTGACATTTACTGGCCCCTATAAGAAAGCCTCTTCAGACGCAGCACATCGGTTTTATACTTCAATGACCTTGGCAATTTGTGTAACGGTAAAAAAGACAGTGATATGGTTAGACATGGTTAGACGCGTTAAAAGTTACAACACATGGGTTGAGGGTCTATGCATACAATCAAACATGAGATATGTAAATATATATATATTATAAAAATATATATATATATATATATATATATATATATATATATATATATATATATATATATATATATATATATATATATATATATATATATATATATATATATATATATATATATATATATATATATATATATATTTACAAGGCACCCATACGATCTGATAACGACATACAATTATTTGCTGTAATATACATTGTATTTCACCCACGGCTACCGACTAGCAGCTCAAATGCCTTTGTTTAAACTGTTATCATGTGATATCAAATAATCGTTTTTTAGTATCCTGAGTAAAAGCCTCAGTCTATTGAATTCTAGAATTCGTCCGAAGCTGTAGATAAATGTTCTGTTTCCATTTAGGCTGAAGGGCAAAAGTTCTATTAACAAAGTTTATTTGGATCATCAATCATGATATTGAAATTGGAATACACTAGTGTTCACATTCTGACGATAACCGGATGAAACTGCTAATTCAATTGCTTATTGGCCCACTTTACATCTAGGCCTTGATGAGAAAACCCCAGAGATCCTTATGATGGCATATTTTATCGACACTAGCAGGAGGTTATTTGGTACAATGCCATTAAACTGTCACAATACAGGCACTGTATTTCGTCGTGAAAGAGCCTTGGCAAATTAGTTATTGATGCGATGTGATATGTTAAGGTCTCCGTAGCGGGACGAAAAATATATAACGATAACCTGCAACGATTATGAAGAGGCGGTGAATTACAAGAGGCCACTTCAAACAATTCAATGTTCTGGAGAGCATCTGTACTTACTAAAAGTACCATATACACTACAAGATAGACAGTTTGGCTGGGTTAACCGTTGCGTAAATGAAAACCAATATTCAAAATTAGTCTGCTGGTGGATGTTATAGGGGTTTCTGGTGGCAGTGAGAATATGCGTAGAGAGGTGGCATATGGCGTATATTCCGGATTTTCGCAGACATCATCTTAGTAGATGAGCATGACAGAGCGTCTTAGAGTCAAGCAAAGCCAAATTGTTACTGAGAATATTTTTCAGCAAAGCAGTTGCCGTATACAAGGACTGATTATTTAAGGTGCACAATATTATATTGTGAAACCACTGACATGCAACTAAATATAGCCTCTTGTGCATTAAAGGACAGAGTTCGGTTGATGTATGGGTTTTATTTGTATAGTTATGTTCGTAGATATGCAAACTCATGATATATCCTTAGTGTGTCGTGTTGAATAGAGCAACCAAAGCACCTACATAGTGCAAAGAGCCGAATCCTCTGAACAAAGGTTATCGTAACAAATGATTACCTGGTATGATAGTGATTAATACATTTCACACTCCGCTCCACTATGGCAACGAAAAAGGCTGGCTGCGATAAATGGTAAGACATTATGGCTACAATAGCCAGGATGACAACGATGCTTTATATTATATTAGAACAATGAACAAAATCCGGTTTTGCACCAGGTCAGGGCAGCCTTTTTATTCGCTTCGAACAGAGCAGCCAACCTCATTATCAAAACAGTCACAGCCTCTCTTACTATGGTTATCCTAGGTCTGTGGTGAAGGGGGTAACTATTGGTTACTGAGTTAATAAAGGGGCTATCACAGTCACAGTCTCTCTTACTATGGTTATTCTAGGTCTGTGGTGAAGGAGATAACTATTGGTTACTGAGTTAATAAAGGGGCTATCGTATTGCTAAATTGTGTACGTAACTTGTCCTAATATAATTCATTGTGTAGATATGAGCCAATTGAAACGGAAGATTTAAGCTTTTAAATTAGGCCACGGCACAGAGATACACATCATTTACCTGGCTTTAAACATACCATTTTAAACGGTGTTAGTACACGAATGTTTGTATTATTCTGCAGCAAGAAAATACATGATACGCATTTGGCTGTAATGTCAATACCGCAACTGACCATGTATAGAAAGAAACACTAACAAAACTGGAGTACCTTGTAATTAACGGAAAACATTTACCCCTACATTGATAGAGAACGACTATATAGGTGTATGTGATACAATATACAAAAGCGTAACTTAAAATAGTTGCAGAAAGATATTGTAGAAAATGGATACTGATGGCTTTTAGAGCAGTCACCTCATAATGCATGAGCGTATTGCAAGCTATCAGGTTGACAAAACCCGTCATCTTCTTTGTTCATATTACAAATAGCTACCAAATTATAACCGGATGTACGCGGGGTTTTCACCATGCTTGCAGCACATTTCTCGAAACAATCAACGTGATCGGTGGAAGATGTGAACACTGCAGGCACTATTATACTCAAAAGAACATGTATTGTCAGTCACCAGTTCAATATCTCAAGAGGAGCAGTATATCAAGATTTAGATTAGCTGCAATGATTGTTGTATTGCATCATGTCAGTCGAGCAAAATAGGCATTGTTAGCCAATCAAAATATATATCCTGTCATACGTCCAATGAAATATCAATATAATGAGACCTCATCTTGTAGAACGTTAATGTCAGCGTAGGTATCGGTGTTGTAGTCAATATACGGCCTTTACTGATCTAACTATTGAAATTAGCAATGGCAATGCCTCAAGCGCGTTATAACATACCCCTCTGCATCATTAATGTGGTTGCGACATGCCCTTACTAATGACTGCGTTGGTATTCAGCGGGTAGCTCTCATGCCGACAGTCAGCCAGTGTCTTACATAATCAGGCGTATGTATACGCCAACTATGCCATTGCCGATTAATCAACGCTACTGGTTTCGCGTAACCATGTTGATCCAGGTGGGCTTTTCATGGAAATACACAAAGCAGAAACATTTCGCTGACAGATTCTTCAGATCCACAATCATGAGAACAGCCGGATGGTATCCCTATGTCATATAATTGTTTACTGGCAAGAATAATATTCGACGAGGCTAAATAACAATCATCATGGCCGCTGTTGGACGCCGATTTGCGGTCGATTAAAAATATAGCTGCTCTGCCTATACTGAACAAGACCCTGTATAAGAAAAGCGATGTGTTATAAAAAGTGTGCATAATTATATACAAAGGTAGTGTTTAAGTCGTCCATGTTGTCGTTTTCAGTGTGCTAATATGTCTATTTGATATCGAGATTTTGGTCTCAAACCATCGGCGCTTTGGTCAAACTGGTCGTGTTGCACCGTCGGGATCGGGCATATTAGCTGCATTTTCGAAATCTGGATGAAGCATATGCACACTGCAATCACATGACAGGCAAAACACGTCTTACTATAGTGGTTAGATAGGGAATTGTTCCCTTCAATCTGTAAGGCATTCACTGTCTGCCAATGACAGCACGTTGACAGTAAAAAGGCGTCCTCTCTATGATATTTCGCTGATTCACTGTCATTAGTAAATGCAAATAATTCATCTGGTTTGGTAAGTGTTCTATATGACTCAAAACATTCTCAAACTAATGGTATAGGCATATTGAATGGCACTTTAAAGCCATGACGTACTGAAAGTCGAAATAATCGACCCTGGATGTGTATCAAATTAAGATACATAAACGCTTTATCTACAGATAACGTAAACAGTACTGGTGGCCATTCGCCAATTCCGCCCAAATCATGCAAAAATTTAAAACTTCTTCTTTAAAAGTACGAGGAAGAAATAATTGAAGCGAATCAACTTCAATTATAGGTGCATGCTGCTACTGATCACGGCTTATTACTGTAATGCACAGCCTAAATTCATTGTGTGAGGCCTTTAACCCTCATTTGGCGAAAACGTCATTCTGCACAAAGGTTCTTATGGGAATCATGTGACAATATATATATATATATATATATATATATATATATATATATATATATATATATATATATATATATATATATATATATATATATATATATATATATATATATATATATATATATCAGTTTTGAAGGGAAAGCATTTCACATTTACTATTTAATGAGGAACAATGCCTGTTTCAGTTCGAATATAACTTTCCAGCATGATTAACGGAATATAATCGTGATCCACATAACAGTGTTCTTTCACCCTAGATATATAAAACATGACCGATGGCTCACAATACACATTGTATACTTTGATAGATTTTAATACTGTAAGTTAAAATGATCGTAAATTAATCAATTATATATTCAAAGCTGCATAGGAATGGTTTAATAGAATTGTTTTTTTGCATCAACCGTGAACCATTGTAAACGACAAAACAGATTGTTAGTTGATTACCAACATGTGCTGTGTGGTAAAATCCACGAATAAGCATGCAATCAAGTATGTGCTAGTTGGGTTACGCAATGAGGAAATAGCAGAAGGTAAGTAGAACAGACGACAAACATGAATGAAGTAATGGACAACTCCACAAAGTCGTTATATTCTTTGATTGCTGAAGCTATGTCCTCTAGTTTCATTTTTATAGCAGTTTGTGTTATTTTCACTCTGAAAGATGATTATAAACGTCCACATAACCGCCATTAATATATGCTACACATCCGCCTTAACGACACCTATCAAGATTGGAGCCTATACATAACGAGCTAAATAAAGTCGTTGCTACAAATTGATGACAAAAGTTGACAAAGATTGATATATGCTTCGGGATGAATTAAAAACAGTTATTTGCACCAATTGACTGTTACATGATGATATGGAAGACGCCTGGATAGCACGAAGGTGTGGCGGAAGCAATCATTTGGAAATACCGCCATGAACCCACTATCACACAGCAGATTCGCCCTTTTCCCCCCAGATTTTACCAGGCAGCCGTAACCTTTACCTGCTTATTGGATGGCATGCTGTACCATGGCCTGTCGTTTATGTTATAATCTAGGGACATTGCTTTCAGTCGTGTGCTACACTTTTGTAACAGGTGTCCACTATTGGTTCTGCTGCTTATAGTCGACAACAAGCATATATTGATAGTAATAGATATTTTACTGTAGCAATTGCAGCGATACAATCAGGTGCATATAATTTAATTCTTAGCGAAGTACAAGAGCAAAATGATTTTGCTCTGCCTACTGAATTATTGCAATCCGCGTAAGCTATTATATTAACGTAACCGAACAAATACTTATTGTGGCACTTAATTATGTTAGAATTGCCAGCAACGCTCTTGACAGGAACATAATGACGTGATACATAATGCATTGTGGTGTGCTAATCAGCTGCCTTCACAAAATCACATATAAAAACGCGCCATCTATATAAATGGTGGAACTGATATATGTTCTACCGTTATTTGTGATTAACCAATACCGCACTTAGAAGGTGGCGCCACAGCGGAGCCCCAAATTTATCACTTACGAGAATGGGCCATCATTTAATATCGGTTATCCTTTATAAGCTGTAATCATTGTCAGTGAATCCCAGGCAAAGTGGCCGGGTAATGTATTTCGTAGCCATGCATGCCCGAATGCATCGGTACAAAGGTAAAACTAAATAGAAAGAAGTATCATCTTAGCAAATTCTGTTCACGTTCAGAGTGACACAGAAGTGACAAATGCAATCATTACCCTTCTGCGCGTCATCAAAAAATTATCCTTACAAAACCAGCACCACGCTGGGAATTCAATACCTCAATACGCCTTACTAAATAAAATATCATTAAAGTGTGTGCAAGAATGAAACTGAAGTATGACACTAGTGCGGCAATCGGATAGGGTAGGGCTCTTTTTCACAGTGCAATTTGAGAACGTTACATGAGAAATTTCTTGAAGTGAAACCTTGGTATTGCGCTTTGTCCAAATACGATGCGGTAAGAGGATATCACCAGATGAAGCCCTTGCGGGATTAAACGACTAGCAGCGGCATTGATATTAGACAATGTACACATTGAGTGATCCTGCTTCAGTAGAAATAACTTAACATAGCAACGTATAGTCAGGTCAGCTTCTTTGTTCAATAATACCAGGTTATGTCAACGCCTGGTGATTTGTGCTGCAGTTGTTGAACCGATTCAGTCCGTCACTAATACCCGTTCAACCCAATAGTATTCGCCGGGGAAAATGTCTGCTTTGTCCCTTATTAGAACGGGGCAAGTTCTGGTCGTATACGGGATCGGGTGTGGGGGGCGTGGGAGGGGGTGCGGTGGAAGAAGATATGTTATCCTCATTAGTGTCACTTCAGTTTTGTAAGTGTGCATCCGGGGTGCGGCAATTAATAATTGGATCACTTTCTACTGCTTGATATCTTGCCTATCATCATGTTCCCCTGTGGTATGACATAGTAAGTCATGCGCCTTCTATCACTCGGCAACACTTAAGATTCTCCATTATATGGCATGATCCGAACACCCATCATCCAGGTGAAGTGTGTAACGCAAAGTTAAAGGCAGACTTCGCCGATTAATGTCTTAGAGATAACAATACAGAAAGTTTTATCATTGGCCTAACAAACGATAAGTTGTCATCGTGCTTACTCGTACAACATCTAACACTTATAAGCTATACTCAAATCGTCATCACCCAGATGGCAACTTTACATTGCATGGCCAGCACCAGATATATAACCTATCAGGTGTAAATCAAAAAAGTATCTCATAGAAACATGAAACACTTGGGCTTAACATCTCTTTTTACAAGGAGGTGATAATGTTTTACGCCATCAATAAAATTGCCAGGGCCCGTTTCGCACAAACCCACCTCTAGAACACCTCCACACGTTCCACAGAATGCAGCAGCTCATAGGTTATGTTTACTGTTGTTGCAACTAACCGGTCCTCATAACGAGGCTTAAATAATTCGCGCTAAATAATAGATATTGCTAAATTCGTGTGACGTGATATTGATGAATACAATAGATCAGTGACTGAGCTAGGTATGACGAAGATTGTGGCATCATGCTGTAGAATAAACAATGAAAAATACTTGGACGTAATTTGAGTGGCAATTGCATACAACCGCTTGAATCGAAACAATTGTGGCTATTTCTACTTTCGTTTGGTATGATATCGATGTAGCGAGATATACCATAGCTCTGTCGCTGAGCATGATTTGACGACGATGTGAAGATACTGATAAGTATACATCCACTAGGAGCCAGCAACGAGAAGCCTGTTAACCCTTGCCTATGAACAAATCGCAATATGTGTAGGCGATACATAACAAAGCGAAATAGCCTCATACACAGTCTGCTTCAATATGTAGGCCGTAATACGATTGTGTTAGTTACCATCATTGCTTTGTACATACAACGTTCATAAATACAACATGGTGTACATTAATATATACCATACGGCCAAATTGGATGGTATATCGAGTCAGATGAGCTACCATGCAGCTGTAAATCCTACCAACCTGGCTGAACGAGGTCACATATCATTCACAGTCGCACACAAGAATCCGGTAACCTTTGAAAGAACATAGAAGGCTATGCTGATATCTATATGCACCTCTAGTTCATACATTGCTGATATTGTTTATGTCAACATGATATATGTTTTAGAGGTTGAATACATCACAATGTAAGATTTGTTTTGACGTGCATCCTTCTCAAGTAGACCAATGTTGATCATTACATACATGCTCTTCATATTTGTTATGGCGGTAAAGCATCAATACTTTTTATTGTGGAGATAGTTTGGTTGTGTAGAACAGCATGGATAATAAGTTGGTTTCCATGCATGACGTAATGTGTAAGAATAATCAATATAGCTGAAGAAGCATCGTTGCACGCTTCTTCGTGAACCAACATGTTGTAAAAGCCATTCGGGTGCAAATTATTTCTCGATGAGATAATACATCATTTACGACTGAACCATAACGTCCGAGGTACATTTGAAGGAATCCAGAAGGCAGCACAATGTTATAGATAAGAACCACATGCTTCTTCTTAGCTTGCACTTATGTTTCGTGTTTCGGTCTATGCCTTGTATTTACGAAAACAAATCCTATTCCTCATGGTTAACTCATATGATGTACATAAAATGCGATTGTACCACGGATTTATGCAATTAGCCTCATGTTTGCTTGGGACAATCGTCTCGCCTCACGCTTATTTGAGCATGCTCAACATCAGTGTATTCTTTCGTACGAATAATCCTCTATACAGATGAAGCACCCACAATTTGTACCACTGCTCAGTTATCAGGCAATACACGGGCCCTATCAATAGATTGTAAAAGAATTTGATATGTAACTTGCATATATAATACTTTTGTGCCTGAAGTTCATGTGAAGGGGCGGATTGTAGATTGAAATATCATATACCGGTTGATTACACCTTAACATGCATCCTGCCAGTCTGTACCCCAAAGCAAGACGTTTTGATGCAACACAAGTACAGTTTACACAAATATCCAGTATTTTCCTCGCAGATATTAACGAAGGGACAAAGCAGGACACAGATAATGCTTCGGGAACCTGACCCCAATCCGTATCAGGTGTAGCCTATGTTCACCCTTATTTCCGAATATTGCACATACACGGTTGTAGATACAAATTCACGCCAACAAAATGAACATGGCGTGGTATATTTGCAAAGCTGTAGCCAGGTAAATTTTGCGGCATGACCACATTGAACTTCACACACTATTTTGTGAGATAATAAAGGCTTTATTTATTCAGAAATAAATTCTTTTCAACCTCCACTCGGGGGTAGTATAAGAGGCTTTAGATTGTTCATCAGCCCCCCACCCCCGCCCCCCGGTCCTCCTCTCTAGCCACCTTGCTCGCTAATCATCTGAAGCAATATGCTGTTCTTCTCAGTCGTTTCACGTAATTCATAGCCTCATGATATACGCCCTACATGAAAACGAATATTGCTAATCATGTTGCGTCTTCTGATAGTTGATACTAAAGAAACCCTCCCGTATCACATCTCATCTGAAAATAATTTCCACACCTTCATTATCGACGAGATACAGTTTGCATTGTGACATTATAATGACCATACACCAAACAGTCTCCTGGTTGCGTTGATGGAATATGCCAATTAAATTTTTCTTTATGGCACAAAGATAAAGAAGGTACAAAATAATCGAATTCACAAATGAATCCCTTTATTGTCATGATATGCATAGATAATCGATTGGTAGACAAGGCTTGACGGTTCAGGTGAAACATGTATTGAATAACACATTCTTATGCCCTCTAGACAAAGAAATAAAGACTAATCAACAGCTTTCAAAATATTACCATGGATTTTATTTTTGCGCATGATAGCACCAAACAAAGATTGGAATCACATGTGCATGATGAAAAACAATTTCACTGGGTAGGTGGCATTCTTATTCGGGCGCTACTTCAATCAGTAGATCAAAATAAGAAAACAGCAAAAATAAATTGACGGCCGAGCATAATTAATACACATTCAAAGTACGCATCGAGGTATTTTGCCATTATATACTTCAGTACGCATCGATATATATATATATATATTTTATATATATATATATATATCATATATATATATATATATATATATATATAGACTGTTGCATAAAGATTAACAATCACCATATGCAGGCATATATAAAATGGATGTGCTCTCTTCGGAAGGGTCTCGCAGTTACTCAGAATCCGCTTTAAGGTGTGTATTGGCATGAAATTCAGCATGTTATTAATAAGAAACAAATCCATCTTCATTGCTTGCAGATAAGAGTTTGTCATAAGTTCATGCCAATGCTTAAACATATATCTAAAATGATTAGTAAATTTTCGTGGCCATTGTTCACATCACATTCGGATGCGCTCTTACCATCTATTTTCGTATACAATGAAAATACCAGATTGAGAATTATAGTTTCACAGAACCTTTCATTGTATATAACACATCATAAAACGCATACCCCTTCGAGATATTTCGGTCCTTATAAAAACCTGTCGCAGAGGTTTGAGACGTCGGTAGCAGGTCTGTAATCAGACGACGAACGAAATATAATATTACGATCGTGCAGCGCCGCCCTTAAAAAAGTCATTAATATGTGATTATTTCGGGTCCTGCAAGCTCAATAATGTTGCAGCAGGTGGAAATGTGTCGTGTTAAGTGCCTCTCATATTGGAAGTTAGTATTGTCCTGCCATTTTATGACAATGAAGTGCTGGATATACCAGCATGTCGTCGCACTGCTGTCTTTCTTACTACGATTTGGACAATTATAAAAAAAAACCATGATTAGTTCAGCAACACAGAACGTAGTTTCCCTTTTCGGTGTGGCCCTGTCTGGCGCCACAAAGGCACCATATAATAGTCGCAGATGTGGACGACATGGGACAAGCTCTGATAGTGTTTTTGTCGGAAAGGAAATAAGCGATACGTCACACTGACTCGGCAGCGAAAATTCATTCCGACTAGTTCTAGTAGATGAAATAATCGTTGCTTTTGATGACACTTATAAGTCAACTGCTGTATCCTCCATTAATGGCGGAATGGCTACGCTGACTTCTGTGACATCAGTGGTTGCATTTCAAAGAAATTGCGACTGATGTAATTGTTTTCTTGTCATTGCATGAATGACACATTGCAAGTATGTGAAGCAGTTCATATGCATTTTTTGGATATCAAATATTGAGTGTAAACGTGTTACCTTTCTTCAATCTGTTAAACTTCAAGCGCTTCTAACTTAGCATCAAGCGGTCACTCGCACCACATTTACAGCGATTATTAATTTGCAAAAATCGTGGACAGCTAATTTCATAGACCCATACCTGTCAATGCCTAGTTATTGTAGTGGTTTCGTGGATTGCAATCTTTTGGATGTTATAGACAATAATTTAACACGACCCAACTGATTATCATCATGAATGTGCTGGAAAACCGCTAACGCACTTTTGTCGCATCACAGTGAGAGCAAAACAGGATTCGATGCTCATGTGATAAGCATAATGAGCAATCAGTCAGTTAACTCGGCCTCATTTGCCATCTGATTAAGTCATCCGGTCTATTATATGCTGCACATGAAAGTGGGTTTATCAAGCCATGTGTACTTTTGATCAGGAGTGGCAAACAAGGAAGACGTCATCACAGTCAAGGTAATTGCCAGGGAGTGAATAAAAAAAGGTAGCGTTAATCATGAACAAGACGGCAGTGTTTAATGCCCTAAAAGATAATCCCAGGAGGTCAATTTATCCTCATTTTAAGGAAACTGTTTCATGTGCAGTTGTGCTATAGTTTGTTTTAACTGTAACCCATAATTGATGGTTCTAGACTTGTCTGGCGCCGCAGAGGCGGACAAATACGTGTGGCCTATAGCAAGGGTAGGAATGTACATTGCAGCTGGAAGGAAAAGAAGGTCAACTGCTCAAGTAAGGCGACCATTTCATTATGTTGTTAAACGATTCAGGAAATACTTCTTTGAGATGTTTTGCCAGTGAAACTGATAGGGATGGTTGGTCTATTGTGATAATACAACTTGACATATGCACTGATATCATACCGGTTAATTAAGCAACTTCCAAACGTTGCTGAAAAACATTAATTTTCCATATCCGCCATTTGATCAGACTTTCACTTGTGACCTGAAGAAATACGCAGCGAGTGATTAATAGGAGAATGCAACCGTTGATTTAGTACGGTTCACTACTTTGAATTCATGCCGCATAAAGAAGAACATTGATGCTGCATTTGATTAGTATACCACATTGATACACACACACACAAACACAAACAAACATACACACACGCAAACACACACAGACACACAAACACACAGACACCAACACACATACACACATATATGTATATATAAATATATATATAGACACATAAATATATACATATATATATATATATATATACATACATATATATATATATATATATATATATATATATATATATATATATATATATATATATATGTATATATATGTATATATATATTTTTATGTATAAAACATGCATATGCTCACACAAATATATAATGTTATGCGGTATTCAGTAATAACCAGGTGCCCTATTCATGTAGAGCAACGACGAGCGAGAATCAGTCGATTGATGATGCGATTGAAGACGTTTCCTCGGCAACGGAACGTAAACTAACCCTGCATGGTCAAGAAAATGATATTTTGTCAGGTGTGGGTTCTGGCAGACAGGCTGAATGAAATCTATAATTTAGGAATGTCAATGATTGTGTCGGTGGCCTAGTTACGTTGACGTCAGTGAACAAGGTTGCGAGGGGATACATGATGTCATTGTAAATTGTAACCGGTATCGCAAACAAAATGTTGGTATTGTCAATATGATCAAGCCAGCAATCTTACGCATTCACATGGCTAATCCCTTGACATTAACATCAAATACTATATTGCTGCCTATCAACAAGCTATCTTAAGCTATAGTAACTTTAGATATAGCTGGATGTATATATATATATATATATATATATATATATATATATATAATATCTATATATATATGTATATATATATATATATATATAGATATATATATATATATATATATATATATATATATTTATAGATATATATATATATATATTTATAGATATATATATATACATACATATATATATACATATATATATATATTTATTTGTATATATATATATTATATGCATATATACATGCATATATATATTTATATATATAAATATATTTACATACATGTATATATAGATATATATATATTTATTTATTTATATATGCATATACACACTTTTCATATGCATATAGATATATATCTATATATATATATGTATATATAAATATATTTATATATATATACATATATATTGAGGGTAGAAAAATTATTTTTTTTTAAATATATGCTGGTACACATTTCTTCCTAATATACCCTTATATATCGCTATCTTTTTTCAGATGTATATAAACTATATTATATACTCTCCCGTCTAGCGTTTTTTGCACATATTTATGGTCCAATTTTCCTTTGCACATATCATTTAAAGGTAAGTGAAGTATAACAGACTAAACATATTTATCATGGTAATATAAGTGTTTTGCGCTATTTGTGTTCTTTTATATAACTCCAAAATGGGAATTTTAATGCAAAACATGCATTTTTACACACAAAAGTGGCATTAGTGGTAAAGGTCTTTGATATAATATTGTTGTATTATGCTCCTTCAACTATACATGTTCTGTGACAATGCTCTATACCTTAAATATGCTATGTATCAGTAGATGCAAGGAGCAAAACAATAATGGTGTGGTGCTGAATGAATGCAGCAGAACAATTACTGTGTGTCACAGAGTGAATTCTGCAGAATAATGATTGTTCGGTAGTGACTGCAAATACGTGCAACTAGTGCAGATTATCAGGAACAAGCAGATTTATTTGTGTAGCTGTAAAATGGTTGGAAAATCTGGTAGAAGTGGACGGAAACCATACTCGTCAAGTGTACCAGCCTGTCCAGCCACTTTACCCACACAAAGCGGTCGTAAGCGTGGTCGCCCCAGGAGAGATACCTCGCAACCTTCTCCAAAAGATCAATCTCCAGTGATGATTCAACTGAAAACCCAGAAGAAACCTGTAGTGCAGCAAGTAGTACCAGTGGAGAAAATGAAAAGAGGCATGTTGCCAGAAGCAGCTGCAGTACTTCAGGACTGCTTCATACTCTGGTCGGACCTGCAACTGCGCAGTTCGTAACATGCACACTCCCATCTAAGAAAGATGTCCTGAAAAGAGGGAGAGGCATGAGAGATGGTACCGCGCAGAATTACCCCAACAGTGCCATTGCTGGTGACCTTGCCAAAGAAGTAACTTCAGTATGGAGCAGGGCAGCATTGCCAACCAAGCGACAGGATAAAATAAAGCAACAAATCCTTGATATGCTGGAAGAATGGAAAAAAATACAGAGTCTGAAGGAAAATGATACAAAGTATGGAGTCTACTCTGATTCAATTGACAAGCTATTCAACATTGCCCCAGCTGACATTGAGGAGAAGTTAGGCGCATCAAGGAATTCAAATGCAATTGAAGATCTGGCATTCTACAGGTCCCAGTTACAAGATACCAAGAGTTCATCCATGTTAGGTGTTGACAAAAAGATTCTCGGGATTCAGCACCGAAGAGAACAAAGGGCACAGAAGGAAGGTACAAGGAGACGGTGTGAAGAACTCAAACTTCTCAAGCAGCCATTGTATCCACAAGTAATGAAAGGTAACATAAATACAAATTGGATACATCATATGGATAACTACTATTAACTAGTGCATAGCCTAGTCATAAATAAATTGTATATTTTGTATATACCATTTACTTCCAGCTGTTTTAGTGTGTAAACTATTCATCTACAGTAAGTAAATACATGGTGGAGGTTTAGTGTGTGGTACAGGTGGCTTTAGTATTAGAGATGCATGTATATAGTAGTAGTATGTAGTAATTTTCTTCCCACTGGCAGTGACCACGAGGAGAACTGTGAAGATGTCAGTGATACAGAGTATGTGGCTAGTGCAAAGACCCAGCAGGAACTGAAGAACAAAACAGTCACAATACCTTGCACTTGGGTGGATCGTAAGACATTATTGAAATTGACAACACAAGTGGCTACCAGATACCATATGTCTTCCAAACAGCACCTAGCGATGATATC
The DNA here is from genome assembly GCA_034190875.2 of Urechis unicinctus. Classification (NCBI taxonomy): domain Eukaryota; kingdom Metazoa; phylum Annelida; class Polychaeta; order Xenopneusta; family Urechidae; genus Urechis; species Urechis unicinctus. Next base: position 40,397,517 of record CM067346.1, read on the forward strand.
AGCAACAGTTGTAGCTGCTGGTGGGGACATGCAAGAAGTTGTCAAGGTATAGCTACCATCAAACGCCATCGTAAGTCAGCCCAACAAGAAAAGGCTAAAGAAATCCGAGCCAAGAAAGTTAGGCCTAGGTACCCCGTTGTTCACTGGGATTGCAAGATCATTGACTATGCATTAGGTATGCATGATGACTGCAATGCCGTGGTTTTAAATTGGACCAGGTGACTGTCCCCCAACATTCTTAGGAGCCCCTATTGTTAGGAGAGGAACAGGAGAACAGCTCTGCAAACTCATGCTAAGACATTCTCCAAGTCTATGATATCCCCAGAGAGTCCATTATTGCTGGTGTGTTTGATACCACAGCCTATAACACCGGCATCCAGCAAGGCTGTTGCATCCGCTTGGAGCAGGCTGTTGGCCATGCGTTTCTGTGGAATGCTTGTATACACCACATGGCAGAGCTACACATCAAGCATATGTGGTCAAGTTTCATACCTGCCACAAAAAGTATGTATATACTCTTACAGTTACACTATACAGACCAGGTCTACCAATATTGTGTATACTAGTAACCCAGTTTTAATGTACAAATCAGTAGGAGTGTGTTTGACCAAAAGTATTTATCTTATAGGTCCTGTGGAGCCCATATTCAAGCGCTTCCAGGAGTGGTATCTCCCTCTAACCTGAGCCGCTGCAGCTGCAGTACCACCTCAAGTGTTCCCGGATCCTAATGGGCTGGCACAGTGGGAGTGGCCTGCTGACTTTGCTGGACCGAGCACCTTGGTCACCACCCTCGCTCTGGAGTCAAAGCAGTGGGCCAGGGACCAGTTGGTGGCCAACACCTTTGAGAGGGAGGACTCCCGTGAGCTGACAGAGCTCATCTACTTCTACCTGGGGGGTGTGATAAAAGCCTTACTAGTTAGTAATCTGTTCAAATTAAAATCAAATACCATAGTATATATGATGTTTTTGCAGATTCAGAATGCAGCAATGTTCAGTTTCATGGCCAGTTTGACACCCCGTGTGGAATTGACACCCCGGTTGAAATCTGTGGTCCTGAAGATGTTGCAGATCATCACCCTTCTGTATGGGGCTTACTTCCTAAAATCTCGTCTGACAGCTACTGCACCCCGCAATGATCTTGGCTTCTACTATGCAGTTAAGGCATATGCCTCAGTGGAACAACAGGCTGCCAGGAAAGGGCTCGAGAGCATCAAACAGCACCTTTGGTACCTGGTGCCAGAGTAGGTCGTACTGTGCCTCTTCGATGATGGTGTATCAGAAGATGAGAAGAAGGATGTAGCAAGGGCTCTGGTAGCACACCCTGCACCACCTGTCTTCCATCCAGGCAAACCAAACTTCCAGCCTGTGATTGACCTACTGGGAGAGACCCGCCCAAGTCTGGCAGTGTTCGTCAGTGAGCGATCTTGGCTGCTGTTTAAGCTATTCAACAGCAATACAGACTGGCTGCTCCGAGAACCAGCAACTTGATCCCAAGATGCAGCCTATCGGGAGGTGAGGGGGCTAGTGAGGGACCTGAAGGTGGTCAATGACTGCGCTGAGCGTGCCGTCAAAGACGTGCAGGAGTACGCAAATGCTACACGTGACGCAGGACATATTGACGATGTGATATTGGTTGGAACGGATCACCGCTATCGGCTATCACACCTCCGCAAAGCTGACTTAAATGCCATAATCTAAGACTGAGACTGAAACCCTAATGCATGCTAAAATGCATTTTGTTGTACTGTAGTTGCTACATAAATGGACAGGAAGTCCTATTTCAGTGATCACATGCTTCAGTTTTTGTATTGTGTAATGAACACGAAGGTATGATAAATAAAGTTATTGTCTGAGTTTTTGCTATTTTAATGATTTTTGTTCCTACCAAACTGTACACAGTACTTCATATTAGCATACAAATAGAATACACCAATCATTTTTAGACAGTTAGACGTCATTAAAGTATGAAATATTAATTGTAATACATTTTGAATTGCATAATACATGAAAAATAGCTGAAAATCGTCATTTTTCCAGAAAACGCTAGACGGGAGGGTGTATAAAATTAATTTTAAAAATCTGAAAAAAAAAAATCAGTGTGATAAGGGCATCATTAGGCACAAATAAAACCCAGGGGAGCACGCGTTTTCAAAAAAAAAGTTTTTATGAGCCACCCAAATATATGTATTAATATCTTTTCATATATAATATATATATATCTATATATATATATATATATATATCTACGTATATCTTATATCTATATACATATTATATCTATCTTCTCTATATCTCCATCTATATATATATTCTCCCTATATCTAGTCCTATATATATATATATATACTCTAATATATATATATCTCTCTCTATATATAGGTATCTACTCTATCTATATATATATATATAGATATATATCTATATATATATATATAGCTATCTCTCTCTATATATCTCTATATATATCTCTCTCTATCTATCTATATCTCTATATTATCTCTCTCTCTCTATATATATCTCTCTCTATCTATATATATATATATCTCTCTATATACATGAGCTCTCCCATGAGCTGGGTTTCTTATTAGGTATCAGAAATCATGCTCGATATATGTTTTAGCAGCGCTTATGGTCGTCATATGAATCATCATAAGCTTACAAAGTGCCTATGAATGTGACATTTGCATGTTGGTGCTGGCTCAACCGCGAAATAGTTGGTCAGGACAATCAGCTATCAAGGCCTTTTGCCACATGTATTAAGTCGTAGTATTCTATACTTGTATTCTGTTCTTTAGTCCATCACAAAGTGCAAATCTGCAGCGCCTAACACAATTACATTGTTGTTGACCTAAATTTACGGACGAATTATTTTAAACAGCTCTTTGATATATGCCCGTATATATGGTTGTCTCTGATTGCGTTTCTACGTGCGAAGTTCAAAGAGCCGCATGTTAATTATCGCCTATGATTGAATGGCAACGTGGTGAAGTACTCCATACCCACCAAGAAAGGCGCATACCAAGGTGGCGTCTTTATAGAGTAGGCCGCAATGAAATTCTGATGATATAAAGCTCTTAACTTGAGTTACATACTTGCTCTGTACATAAACCGCAAACAAATATCGCATCGTGTGCATTAATCTGCTCTCCTCGGTAAAACGGGTGGTATTATTCACTCACAACTCAGATGAAGATGCACAAGCATTCGGCTGTTGATCTTACCAAAAGCGCCCCTGTTACCTCTGTATGAATCCTGGAGAGCAGTAAAGCTAATTAATATGTACCATATGTTTCTACAAAATTCTCCGTGCGAACACAATATGTGAGGTATAAGTTATGTAGGGAAGCACGTCCTACTTAAGTGAATCAATGTGGCTCATTGCCCATATGCAATTCATATAAGTGATGGCGGGAATGCAAGTATACATTGCATGCTGGTGATACGATATCTATCATGCTTGACATCATTTCCTAAGAATGATCAATAGCATTTATACCCTGTTAAAGTGTACCCAACCTTAACTACATTGTGTCTTCCTATCGCCATTATGTAAGCGGCTTCTATTCCGTGCTTATTCTTTCTTCGAACTAGTGGTACGAGCAGAAAGAGGCAAAAAAGCCTGCTCCAAATTCGGACACCACTAAGTCTAAGAATGATTGCTGCGGTATATGTATGTACACCATCACGGGCAAGAATATAGCATTACAGGGCCCTGAGATACTATGTTGTTGCCGCTAGCATCAGAT
>CM067346.1:40409086-40435698 GCA_034190875.2 Urechis unicinctus
CCTTTATTAACTCAGTAACCAATAGTTATCTCCTTCACCACAGACCTAGAATAACCATAGTAAGAGAGACTGTGACTGTGATAGCCCCTTTATTAACTCAGTAACCAATAGTTACCCCCTTCACCACAGACCTAGGATAACCATAGTAAGAGAGGCTGTGACTGTTTTGATAATGAGGTTGGCTGCTCTGTTCGAAGCGAATAAAAAGGCTGCCCTGACCTGGTGCAAAACCGGATTTTGTTCATTGTTCTAATATAATATAAAGCATCGTTGTCATCCTGGCTATTGTAGCCATATTGTCTTACCAATTATCGCAGCCAGCCTTTTTCGTTGTCATAGTGGAGCGGAGGGTGGAATGTATTAATCACTATCATACCAGGTAATCATTTGTTACGATAACCTTTGTTCAAAGGATTCGGCTCTTTGCACTACGTAGGTGCTTTGGTTGCTCTTTTCAACACGACACACCAGTAGTGATAGACGTACCTCTTCACACCTCGTTTTTGAAATCGAATACTGTACGACGTGGATTGCGTAATATATGTTTCGCTGACGATCGCATGCGGATTCGGTGCGGTATTTTGATGACCTAATTCTATTTTTGGAAAGTGATTTCACCATCTGTTCCGTTATTTTCCGCCCTTGAAATCTTTGCGACCTTGGTGACCTCATGGAGGGGCGCTATTTTGGATGAGGTCATTTTTGGGAGTTTTATTGAGAAGGAGTTTGTAAATGGGTATTAAAAGTCAATTAGCGGTAATGGTGTTGAAAGAGAAGTGAAGGATAGTGTTAATGTTAGTGAAGTATTCACCATCTGTTCAGATATGAAGACGGTGTTTACGAGGTGATTTGTTGCTATTAACTTCCTTTTATCCCATGACATGTGGTGATATATTGAATTGGTGACCTTAGGAGGGTAACGCGATGTACGTTATTCGAGTGAGTTCATTTGGGGCTATGTCCTTAGGAAGGTTGTTGACTTTCGACCTGCTGTGATGAATGGGCGGTATTTGGGTGAGGTCATTTTCGATAGTTTTATTGAGGAGATTGTAAATGGGTATTAAAAGTCAATTTTCGTTAGATATGTTGGTCGATTGAAGTTTTCACGTGAATGAATCTTACTAGCATATGAGTCTTACATAGGAGGGAAAAAATGACAGATGTCTTTAAGTGTGTTGTAACTCTCATTGAGAATATAACGACAGATGGATTAAAAAATGACCATTGGATATTTCTCAAAATGGGGGTGGAGTTATGGGTTACAAATAGCGGATGGTAACTTAACTTCCAAATAGTTTTCCTCTGGAATATTTCCCGAATAACAAGCATGGAACATATCCATAAAAACCATTGTATTTCAACAGATCCGACAAAGTCAAGATTCAATAAACCAAATTATCCGGAATTAGTGGAACAAACAATGACAAATCTGGATTTGGAGGAGCATTTTGGCCTTTATAAAATAGTGTTTTATAAACTTTTCAACAACACAGTTGGCGTGACAGGATCGTATCCTGCAGGATATGACTCAGCCCCCACCAAGTGGGTGAAAGTTATAACAAAGGGCGGGTCCCTCGTAACAGCGTATCCCGTTCTGTGAGTATTTGCACGCTATATCATAGTATAGATTCGTTGACTTTTTTGTATCTGTTGTAAGTCTATATTTCTTTGTTTGCAGGGAACCCAAACATTTATTACAAAACAGTGAGTACCGCAAATGATTAAGATTCTCTGGAATTTTATTTTATTCTTAGAGATTAAAACAAAAATAATTTGTTTTTGTTTGTAGGATGAAGATAGAAGAAAATTTATTTTTAAAATTTAAATATTTTTAAAATTAAATAAATATAAATATATAAATGTTATACTGGTGTTTGTGTTATTAATCGGACTCGATGAATCTGTGGTATAATTACACAAGCTGGTAATGTGATTTACCGATCGTTGAATTCACGATGCGCATCTATCTTAATTAAATAACGACTCATGTCAAACGATTTGATAAATTAGTCATTGTGAGTTGCCCCCCTGTCAGTCGATTTCGCATTCACCTCAGATATTGTGGTGACATCATTCTATTTTTGGAAAGTGATTTCATCATCTGTTCCGTTATTTTTCGTCCTTGAAATCTTTGCGACCTTGGTGACCTTATGGAGGGGCGCTATTTTGGATGAGGTCATTCTATTTTTGGAAAGTGATTTCACAATTTTCGTCGGATATGTCGTCATAGTTTGCTGAGCTAAGCTAAATGATGGGATAGAGGGTGTATATAAAACGGGAGAGTGTCTCAGTCCTGCGTTCAGTTATAACCATGGCTGAGAAGAGACAGCTAGAAGCTTTCAACGATGTGTGCAAACGCAGTAGACCGATGAGCGATGCGAATTTGTTAAAAGCCGTGGAACAAATCGAGATGGAAAGCAGTAAGTATGATTTTATTTTCTATATCTGAATAATAGAATTACCAGGTATACGTCATTTATTTATTTATTTTTGTTACGCGTGTGTGTTTTAGTGTTGACGGGAGACGAAGATATTTTACATGTCGCTATGGACGCATATGAAATAGAACAGGCGAAAACAGCATTGGATTTGTTAAACAACGCTCAACACAGCCCCCCGACACAAACTGGAAATGGCGCTACAGTCGACAACGCTAAGGGTAGGTCTATTAAAGGATAGGTCTATTACCGGTAGAATTGAGGAATGACGTAATGGAAAGCTTTATGATTTTGGGTGATCTTTATATTGACAGATTATCGATGATTATGTCGACAGAAGCTGTGTTGGCTGCTAATGAAAGAGCTATTCGTACTCATACGCGATTTGGAAGGCTACAAACTGTTTACAACTATAATTTATCTGAAGATGTGCCCAACCTCAACCAGAATATATTTGAGGAATGCGATTCAGCTTTTAAAATCAACGGGAGTTATGGATTCTTATTACGTCACAAAGAAACAGATGAATTGCGGTACTTTCACTCGTCCGTCAACAACCATCGAATGCTACCAACCCCTCTAGTCGTACGGAATGCCGATGATTTTGAGAGGGCTATGCGTGAAATAACACAAAGAGACATTTTAACCTACGCCCAGAACCAACGACCGGATTCGAAATGGAGTGTAGAGGAAGTGACTAATTTGACCATCTTTGTGAACCCAATCGAAGATCACGTGATCGGCTACCCACCACCCGTTATGCCGGAACACCTGAAAACAAACAGAGCCATCAACTTGTTAGAGCGAAGTCAACAAACGGGTAAACCGTATCAAGACCGATTGTGCTTTTTCAGGGCCCTGGCTTTACATAGAGGAGTGAAGATCACGAGTCTAGAGAATGCAGCAAAAACATTGTTAAAGACTGCTTACCCAAAACAAAAGAAAAAAACATTTGCAGGTGTACCCCTTGAAGACGTCGAAAGACTAGCAAAACAATTCAAAGTGAATATCACCGTGTATACGCTAGACGAGAATCAAGTAGTGTGTGTCTTGTAGTGATTAAACAGAAGTAACAACATAAACGATGTAATCATTTGATATCGAAATGGAAATATGAGATGTGATCGATTTGTTATATGTGTTTCAGGTAGCTACTTTGGTCAAGCGAACGCGCACAAAATTCGCCGCGACCTTGAAATTGAACCTGTACGAAAATCATTTTAGTTACATCAAAAACTTTGACCTTTATAGCAAATCATATATTTGTGGTACCTGTCAGAAGACGTGGAAAAGTGAGAAAAAACTACATCGCCACGAAAACATATGTACTGTGGAAACGAAATACAAGTACCCAGGCGGTGTTTTTTCATCTACCACCCACTATCTTTGAAGCGTTACGGGACGAAGGAATCGAAATAGAAGACGGCATTTACCCTTACAGAGCCACCTATGATTTTGAAAGGTATTTTGGAGAAGACAACCTACCCGTCAATTCACCCAAAGTCACCTGGGGCCAAAAACACGTACCGTTATCAGTGAGTGTATGCAGCAATGTACCTGATTATACAGAACCAAAATGCTTTGTAACGGAAGGAAACGCACAAACATTGATTGACAGGATGATGATACGAAGCTGCCCTAACCCAGTTACAAGAGAAAATCAATGAAGCGTATCAACTGGACCCGGTCGTCAAGGGAGAACATCCATTGCAGAAATTACAGAAAAAATTCGACAACTATTTACATGTATTACCGTTAGTCGGATTCAACTCATCGAATTATGACCTCAACCTTGTGAAAATACCGTTGACAACTTACCTGCAAGAACATTCATCGATCAAGTATACCATCAAACGAAATAACTCATTCATGTGCATTGAAACGGACGATGTACGGTTTTTGGATATCACCAACTTTATTGCACCTGGATATACATACGACAAATACCTACGAGCCTTTCAATGCGAACAGAAAAAGGGATATTTCCCGTATGAATGGGTGACACTCGATCGTTTGAAAAATACAGAATTACCACCCCATGCAGCTTTTTACAGTGCGTTAAAACAAGAAAACATTACAGCAGACCAATACGCTGAATGTCAAGATGCATGGGAAGCAGGTCATATGCAGATGCAGACTTTTAAAGACTTTTTGATATATTACAACAATTTAGATGTCGAACCGTTTCTGGAAGCCATAGAGAAACAGAGTCGTTTTTACAGTGAGAGAGGTATAGATATGTTAAAGGATGGAATATCAGTGCCCGGATTAACCATGCGATATTTATTTCAAGACTTGGAAGATTATTTTACCTTACCTGACGAAAAGAACAACGACATCTATTGGTTGATTAAAAACGGAATAGTGGGCGGACCCTCAATCATCTTTCATTGTTACCACGAAAAAGGAAAAACTTACATCAGGCGTGAACAGAACGGAAATGAAGCGAAGTTGTGTGAAGAAATCGTAGGTTATGATGCCAATGCGCTTTATCTATGGGCATTGTCTCAACCCATGCCAGCCAACTTTCCGACCCGACGTCACGCGCCTGAGTTTAAAAAAAAAACCAATTCAGACCCGAAAACGTGGTGTAGCGGATGAATGGTTGGCTTGGATAGCACACAGCTCACAAAATCAAATACAACATCGTCTAAACAGAGGGGAAAAAAAATTGGCGCCCGGCGATTACCCGTAGACGGTTGGTGCAAAGAAACGCAAACAGTATATCAGTTTCACGGATGTGTATGGCATGGCTGTCCGTGTCTGAAATTGACCCATAGCCCCATCAGTGGAAAACTAATGAGTGATTTATATACCGAAACAGAAAGAAATACCCAGTATTTGAGAGGATTAGGTTATGATGTCGTAGCTGTGTGGGAATGTGAATGGACGAAAAAACGAAAAACAGACCCTCAGATCAAAGCGTTCACGTACAGTCGACCGCAACCACTACGAACCGGTTTGACGGAAAAACAGCTCATAGCCAATATACGTGACGGAACCTTTTTTGGAATGGCTGAAGTAGATATACACGTACCAGAAACCCTTAAAGACTATTTTAGTGAAATGACCCCTATATTCAAAAACACTGAACTGACCCGAGATGAAATTGGACCTTTTATGCGAGACTATGCCGAACAACGGGACATTATGAAAGTAAGTACACAAGGTGACAAGGGGCGTGGGATCATAATGTATTTTGTTGCGATCACTATGATGTCATAACGATTTTCATTATTTATTTTCAAATAGACGGAATGGCGGACGTTGATAGGGAGCTACAAAGGTGTGAAAATATTGCTTGCTAGCCCACTACTGAAATGGTACTTGGAACATGGCCTGGTGATCACAAAGATATACCAAACACTGGAGTATGAACCCACAGCCTGTTTCAAACGATTTGCCGAGACCGTATCAGACGCCAGGTATGTACGAATATATATATGATATACTCTTATAGTTATATGTGATATACTCTTTCAAGCGTTGAATTTTATTTTTGATAATGTTCTTGTTTGTGTGTAGACGTGGGGGTGATGTCGACCCGAGTCAGACCGTTATAGCCGAAACTTTTAAGCTACTTGGAAATTCGGCCTATGGTAAATATACTAAAATGTATTATTGTAAAATATATTGATTTAATTGTTACTTTCAAATTTATTTCAAATTTATGATTTAAAAAAATTAAAAAAAAATACCCGTCAAGTGCTGTTGATTTATACTAATTTGTCTATGTTTGTAGGTAAATGCGTCACGGATAAAACTAAACACCGTGATGTCAAATACGCCGACTACCGAGAGGGTCAGAAATTGATCAACGACAAAAGATTCAGAGCCTTGAACGAATTAACCCCCAACCTGTTTGAATTCGACATGGCCAAAACCACCATTGATCTCGACTTACCCCAACAAATAGGCTATTTTGTTTATCAATACGCCAAATTAAGGATGCTGGAATTTTACTATGATTTTATTGATAAGTATGTCGCGAGATGTGATTTTGCCTATGTACAGATGGACACTGATAGTAGTTATATCGCTCTTAGTAGTAGTCATCTAACAGATGTCATCAAACCCAACATGAAAGAACAATTTTACAGAGAATACCCTCAGTGGTTGCCAGCTGTAGCGTGTGATGATCACAACAAAGACTTTATACAGTGTAAAACGAACGGAACCCCGTGGGTACCTCAACCGTGCTGTGTGACCCGCCAAAAATATGATAAACCTACCCCGGGGTTATTTAAAGAGGAGTGGAGTGGAGATGGTTTTATTGGACTGTGCAGTAAAACCTACTACTGTTATAGAACTACGGATAAAGCCTCGTGTAAAGGACTCAATAAACGTCAAAACGACCTGAACAAGGAGAAATATATGAATGTGCTGAGAGAACAAAAATCAGGTCGTGGTGTGAACCGTGGCTTTCGCATTAACAATAACACAGTGTATTCGTATACGCAAATTAGAGATGGATTAAGTTATTTTTACCCCAAGAGAATTGTGAATGCAGACGGTGTAAGCACTAAACCTTTAGATGTGTGATACATTAATATGCTATTTAAGAAATTGATATGTGTTATTATGTAATAAATTGAAGTGAAGGTGTTATGTAATCGATGGATGTGCGCTCTGTAAGAAATTGATGTTTAAAGGCTGTGAGAGAAACTAAGAATAAAAACGTCGTACATTTTCAACACGCGTTGTTTATTTGCCTTGAATTAAACATGTCACCAGCTTATCGTTGGTTGAATAATCGTCGGTAAATACAGCCAGCAATTGGTTCAAACTTATTCCACGACATCGTCCATTTAAATAATACAAACAATAAAGTCCACAAGTATTGGAATTAAAGTCTTGTAATGGCTTTGTATTATAAGTCCAGTTCACACAATGCTTGGTCAAGAACTTCACAAATACGTTATGAATAGGAGGTAGTCCGTAAGAATCAAAATATTCGCCTCGTTCATTATGATCAATGAAAATAGCAATCCAGTGTTTGCCTTTTTTGGAAGCTGGATCCGTATTACAAACGAAACCGCTGGGGTAGTTGACATGGCGGGGTAATTTATTCCGCGCAAACACTCCGCGCACAGTAGCTCGAGTGAAAGCGTCTTTTTGTAAGAGCTCGTGTAATTGCCTGGTATCCATTGTTAGGCAGCGTAATCAAACAGAACGTTACGGTTTCGGTCAATTTGAATCATATTTTCAAATTCGGCATACACAATGACATTAATGGTACGTTCTAGGGCCGTACCAAAACGCATTTCCAAGCGCACGTTTCCTTGTTTCAACAAATTAAAATGAGTGCCGCTATCACCCAGGTCGGGGGTCAGATCAAAAGCGAATAGTGTATAGCCATTGGGATAATCACTCCAACTTATGGCATTGCCTTCGTCTTGATATAGTTGTCCAGTGCTAATGAATAAATTAGCATAACTGCGGGTGTATATATGGTGATTAAAATCGGGCTGTAATGGTTTTGCGGGCACTTGTTGCCCGTCAACGTACAGAGCTAAAAATGTGAGGTCGTTATGCTTAAAGTTGAAGGGGTTCTGAGTGTAATCACCATTGAACGCCCTATTATCAACACTTCCAACTACAATTCGTTTGGGTAACTGACCCAAAAATAAATTTTTTTGATTGATCGTCATAGCTCCTTGAGATGCAGAAAACACTTTGGTTTCTATGCATCTTATGGGGTATTTAGCTGGGCTTCGTTCTAAAGCCTTAATGTGAGCTAGTTGCACGGTGGGGTTCAACTTTATTTTGCGTACGAATAAGGTCACGGATTGCAGAACTATTGTAGGGGCAAATCCATCTGCAGGATTGGCCATAAGGGCAAAGCTGTCACCGCTGCGTACTAATCGCAACTTCAAATCTACGCCGTTTAATAAATAGCGTTCTTGACTAAATAAATCTAAATGTAATTTGCCCATCATATCCACAATGCGACTCTCTTGAGCTCGTTCCTTTCTAGCTATCATCCCCTTGTTGTTAGTACCACCCACGGCGTCCATGTGTTTTGGGGTGTCTTTGTACCATAAACTAGCTGTTAACTGAGAGTTTTTGGCTTCCGAACCATAGCTCAATAGCGTTTCCATATAAGCGCGATACGGGTATGTGTTTGTCGAGGAGGACACAAGTTTTTCGTTGAGAGAGACATCGACTTGGGACAAGAGTGAGTGTAACCAGAGGTTAACGGGTGCTACAGCACTGTCAGCCTCCAAAACCTCCCCATCCTTTTTCACCACTTTGGCATTCACTTGTAAATACGTGTCGTTCAGATCGATATAATCATCACCCGACCCACTGATGTAGAATTCGACTGGACCCGAACCTAAAGCAGCTACCAGATGGAATTCGATCCACGATCCATGATCGACACTGCTTTGAGTTGGGGGAATCGAAAATAGGTCTAATTCACTTTTGACACAGGGACAAGATTGGGGGTGTACCAGTGCCATGATCTAACCGAAAATATCTTTTGGCAACCTCCGAGTTGTTCCACGACGACCGCGTGAACTACTGTTCCTACCTCGTGCGAGTCGTTTTATAGAGAATGGTGGTCGGCGACGCGGTTGTTTGGGTGGAACTATTTGATCGAACACTTCCTCTCCGGTTTGTAACAATCGTTTCTTAGCCGACTGTTTCAGAGACTTCCCTCCCAACAAATCCCCAACCACCCTCACTCCTGTTTTCAAGGCGTGTTTTTTAACGACAGGTAAAACTTTTCGAACCAGCGGTAACACCATTTTAGCCAGACCACCAACCACATTACCAAGGCCGTGTCCGCGTTGACTCCTGGCACCGGAAAACACGGGGAGCCCTCCACCCGCTTGGTTCAGGTAATACGGGGTGTAAATATCAGCCATGGTTTTCAAAATATAGCTTTCTTGATTTTACGGAAATGTAACGTCACTGTCACTTTACCAGATTCGAATGGAATGGGTCGACCTGTGTCATCTCTTATATCGATTTCTATAGTAGAAAAAGTCTTGGTGGCTATCGGGTAATAAAATATCTTTTTATATGTGGAGTGGATCAACTGCCCGCGACGATTGTGATCGATTGGAATAATACGCAGAAGGGGGACCACAGTGTCTCCTACCACCTGAGCTTCGATGAGATTACAATAGACATAGAGTCTGTACAAGCCTCGATCAGGGTCAACAATGTGCTGACCGACTTGACTGTTCTCAAAAATCCCCATTTCAAAACCGAGTCTTTGACGCAACCCCTCGTCCATGTAAACTACAACTGATTCATTGTCTAGGGTCATAGTTGCTGTCTGTCGTGTTTGATTGTAGGTGAGACGCACTCGCTCCTCATTTTGCTCCTTTAACTTGGCTGCAAAGGCTTCTATCAACGATCCGGTCGTATAAAAGCCAGGGGTAATGTGAAAATATTTGGGACGGGCCTCTGCAAATTCACTCACAATGTCATATCGCTCACTGCAACAGATATCCGGGGGGAGATTGAGCACACCAGCCACACGATCCATGACGACCAACCCCTCGTCCTCAGTAACATTGTACCACGTGTAAGGGTACTGAATTTCCGCTAATCCCACTTCCCAAGCCCCTTCCAACTGTACAGCTTTGGGGAGTCGAGTTAAGTAACGTGTCAACGTGTTGTTGGGGTGATAATTCATTGAACTGTTGGAAGTTAGGGTCAGAAAGAAACTCATGATGGTGATGCCATGAGACTCAAATTAAGTTCTTCTTGGTTTCACGGAAATGTAAAGTCACCATCACATGTCCGTCTTCGAATGCCACCGACTGACCCGTGTCGTCTCTTATATCAATTTCTATGGTACAAAAGGTTTTGGTGCCCACAGGGTAATAAAATATCTGTTCGTATGTCTGGGTCACCATTTTGTGCACCCGGTCGTAGTCCACAGGAACTGTGCGTAGCAAGGGAGCCATCGTGTCACCGACCACTTGTGATTCAATTATACTACAATAAACGTACAGTGCGTACAACCCTCGAAATACATTAGGCTTGTAATCAGTTTGAGAATCGTTGAGCGAAAGACATTCCTCACACCTCAATATTTTCGGTCATGACAACTTGAAGTTTGGGATCAGTTATTTTTACATTCACGGTCTGTGAATGGGAATTGAATTGAAATCGAACCACGCCTCTGAGATGCGATTTGCGGATGTGCATATTGATCCTGTCTATCAATTGTTCAGCACTGTAGGAACCGGGGGTCAGGCGAACGACCAAGGACTCGACCAAAGGATCCCCTTCCAAGTGTCTGTCTATCGTATGGTATCCAGCTCGCTCATCCACTATGACAAAACCGACATTGTCCCCGATGTTGTACCAGGAAACAGGGTACTGAATTTCTGCTAATCCCACCTCCCAATTACCTTTTAATTGTATGGGTTTAGGCAATTGAGTAAAGTAACGTGTCAGCGTGTTGTTGGGGTGATAATTCATTGAACTGTTGGAAGGCAGGGTCAGAAAGAAACTCATGACGTCGCTTTATGTTTCAAAGTGGGGTTGGGAAGAATGTACCCTAAGCTACTGCTTAACAGAGCAGTCCACAAATTACTATCTCCTTTACCCGCCGTTAGATTGTAGATGCTGACGATGATTACGGTATATAAAATGAGGATTTGTGTGAAAAACACGATTTCGGCTTTCGGAATTTCCCGACCAAATATGGTTCACACCCGATCACTTCTCTGACCTTCCATCCTAATGACGCTTCTGTTCCAAATCTCAGTTTTTATACAGCTCCACACCATTGATCCAACTATTAAAACTGGCAGGGTAGCCAAACCACTTGACAAAGTATTGTTTTTGTCCTTTCCGTTTACGTTCTTTGATAATTTTTTCAACCCTATACCATGCTTTGTCATTCACTTTCTGTAATTCTTCCGCGTAAAATGTTCCCTCTAACACTTCGTCATTATCATCCTTTATTGTATACACATTAGGGGAGCCTAAGTGAACGTTCTCCACCCGAAACAACTCCTCGCTCCAATTGGAAGTGTAACCCTTTTTAAATTTACCCCGTGCTTGACTGATGCGGACACGATCCCCGATATCATACCGTGGTCGTTTAACCTCATCAGAGCGTTCCCCGTATAATGTCATCCACGTGTCTTCTTGATTACGCACCGAGACTGATATCGGGGGGCGCTTAATGCTGCGGTGATAACTGACGTTGTATCCTTTCACCAGGGAAGCCAGAACCGGTAGTGTTTGGTAAAATAACGCCACATTTTAGTTTTTAACGTACGATTAAACCGCTCGACTATGCTAGCTTTGGTTTCTTCGTTGTGGGTGGTAAAAAAGCGAATCCCCTGCTGCTTAAGAAATGTCTGAAATTTACGGTTGATAAATTCTCCACCCTTATCAGTCTGTAAACACAGGGGCTTCCGCCCTTGTTTTAATATACTCTCAAAGGCTCGAATCAAACTGTCACCCGTTTTTTATTTTTTAGTGGTATCACCCACGCATATTTCGAGAATACATCGATACAGGTCAAGAGAAATTTCATGTCTTGGTTCTGTTTGGCTAAGCGAGCTGTGTCCACTAAATCGGCTTGCCATTGATGGTCAATTCCCCCGACTATGACGCGTCGTCTTCGAAATCGACGACGGATCGGTTTATGTAATGTATAGGCATCTTGCTCGCCCAACCATTGTCTGACTGCCTTTGTTTTGAGTTTCGTAGCTCTAACCAATGGCTGCACCCTTCCATACGCGGCCGGTGCCTCAGGGTCGAAATACACACTTAACTTCTCCATGACATCCAATTTTGTGTTGCAGGCTCCTCCTCACCAGGTCTTTTATCTATTTGCATCGCCCCCTGTCGAATATAGTTCCATCGATCGGGGTGACCTACTAAATCTTGAGGAATATTGGAGTCTCGCAACGCTTCAGCAAATCTTTTCCAACCCTCTGGTTCAAAGTGTTTACGCCGTCTCAACACATCGTTAACCAAATCCGCCACGTTAGTCCCACTAACGGCTTGTCCTTTAATCGTTAATTCCCCTCGTTCATTCCAACCCACGTCTGGGTTTTTTCGAATGCGTTCTAATAGCAAACGCCCTTTTTTCTGAAATTTATCAGGGATGGTTTCTACAACTTCCGCAATAGACACATCTTCTTGTTTGGGTGTGTGGGGCGGGGTATTAGCTAAGGCTGTGTGAGGTGTCGGGGTTCTGTGCTGGCGGTAATACTCGCGGTGTTTTGTTAAAAATTTGGTTATAAGATTCTACTTTAGCCTCCTCCGATAAATCACTACGATTCAGGACATCCCTCATCTCCGCATCCAAGTTGGATAACACGTCGACAGTGGGAGCTTGATCGTAACGCTCACTTGACAGTACCCGGGGATCAACCAACATCATTTTCTTAGCCATAATTTTAGCCCAATAGTTTGCCTAACAACGGACCAGCGATACCTAAAATAGGTCCTGATAACGCCGGGAGAAAACCACCGGTTTGTAATACTCTTTTCTTTTTCTTGACGTTAGTTTTAGGTGAGATCAAAGCGCGCAGACCTTGTTTGTATCGGGCTAATTTACGCTTCTGAACTGAAGTCAAGGATACGTTTCCTTTTAAAACATTGAGTGCACATTCACATAGACAATTTATCAATTCTTTGTCAGCCGTGTGAATCAAAGCCCTATTGACAGGGGGTTTGGCTTTAGCCATCACTCGTAATGTATCAGCGTGTTTTCTGAGATGCTCTGCCATGATCTATGTCTAACGATAAGAATGGCGGTCGTCCGATGATCGACGGTATTTATTTCTGTAGGTATACAACTTGATTGGGTCGTAGTATGTCAGTTCGTAGCCGTAAGTGATCTGGTGTTGCCTGTTTCAAATCGATAAACAAATAACCGTGAGGTTGCGAAGTAGCATCGGAAAAGGCTTCTTGTACATACTTGATGTTTCGCGGGTACATTTGTTTGGCTAAATGCATGATTTGTGAAGCGTCCCGAGGGTTCTTAAATACCACTAAATAATGAGCGTTCAAACTGATTGTTCGATGTTCTTTATTCTTTCCGAATAAATTTTGTACTAAATACAACACGCTAAGATTGCCATGGTGACTCCCTTTGGTGAATAGGCGAGTGACGCGTTCGTCAGTTTCTTCCATCAAATCATCGATGATCAACAAGGTTCTTTGTTGAGGATCTGTCTCAAAATTCAATCCCTCTACAAATTCCACGTGCGGTAGTTGAGTGTACATGGTTTGCCACTCTCCGAAACACCACACGATTCGGTCGGGTGGTGGCTCAATGTGACTACCTTTGATTAACTCACTCACAAAATAAGTTTTTCCACAGCCGCTTGGACCAGCTATCACGCAACTAAAGGGGTGTTTTAAGGCTCGATCCATTCTTATACTGAGTTATCATTCACAGTTCCCCACTCTTTTTATAGATAGGATAGGTAAATAGTGTCGTGATAAGTAGAACTCAATTAAAAATTCAATTAAAGTATATCATCACTTTTTATTCAATCACCAATCATATATATTCATGCGTCTAATAATTTTATTATATTTACAGTCATAAGGTTCCCCCATTAAGACTTTAGACCAGTGTTTGGTGGTCACACAAAAACCTAACATGGTACGTCGATACTCTCTAGAGAGCCAAAGACACAGTTCAGTCGAATTGTGTTGCTCACACAACAAGCGCCATAATAAAGTGACGTGATGTTCGTCCACCTTATCCAAGGCTCTTCCAACGCAATGTGAATATATCTTTTGTTGGTTCTCGGCTTGACATACGCCCGTTCCACACACGACGCATGGTTCTTGAGCTATGTCAGATAACAATGGCTTCATCAAACCACTGTAAAGGCTAATTATCATATCCCACCCATCAGGCGACGTTCCTTGGTCATCCATCTTTTGTGGGCGTGCTGATAGGTCTTGGTAAGCTTTTATGAGCAGCCACCAATTGAAACTATCAAAGCACATGGTCACGCTTTCACGGGTAATTTCAATATAGGGGACTGGGGCTTTCACTCGACCAATTACATCGTCACAAATGGTTTCTTCCGTATCAACGTCCGATTGGCCAGCTTCCGCGTCAATCAACGATAAGGTGAGTGATGTAAGAGCCGTCCCGCTTCTGAGAAAGGCATTTGAGGGTAATTTTATTTGATGTCCGCTCCATCGATCGCGAATGTGTAAATCATTGGGGTCTGGGTTACTACACCACTGGGTGATTTGAAAGCGACCACTACGACGACTGGTATACAACGGTCCGTCAATGTAATCACACTCCTTGCTGTTCTCCTCAGCCATCCTGAATGAAACAAAAATCTGTTCGTGTTCGCTTATTTATCCCCTGATCGAGGTGATGTAAGGGATTTTTCATGATCACGTGACGAATTAATTTAGCTGATGTCAGCAGTTGTTCGTGATCACGTGACGAATTAATTTAGCTGATGTCAGCGGTTTTTCGTGATCACGTGACGAATTAATTTCAGATCCGGTAAATCACGTGGTATCGCACGCACACCAGGTTGTGGGGTTCTTCGAACGTGGAAGTTTAGCTTTCCGATTACGTCACAACCTTCCTCTGCTTTGTTGTGCCTGTTGTTTTCCTTAAGTTTTGATTGTATATGTAGAGCTTATAATTACAGTGATATTTCAAGTGTTGGGTCAAAAGCGCCTTCGTTACAAACCCACATTGACACAGAGGACAACGCCGTAACCTCAGGGTTCTGTGTTTACCCTGAGCAGGTGACTTGGGTCTATATGGTTGTTGAGTCTCAGCAACTCTCTGACATTCGTCACATTCTACACAAGTATCCATGTCGTCGCTTTAAAGATTTAACCTTTACTGACAGTGAACTTGTTGTTAAACGATATTTATAATTACTTTAATCCACCTCATCTTCAGACACGAACGCAGTTAACTGATGATCCATTAAACACTCTCTAGCTTCGATCGCTTTACTAAGAGCCGTATCAAAATCGTAACCATACTCCATCAAGCGCTGTTGATTTATACTAATTTGTCTATAGATCTTATTGTCTCTCAGTTCTCGAGTTAGTTGTGCATGCATCGGTAACTTGTCTTTTAAAACAGACCACCTGCTATACGCATCCGTCATGTTGATGTTACTCTCTGACTATCTTAGCCATAAATGACCACCCACCAAATTTGAACTCTTTATAACATACATTCCAAATAATAATTAAAAGAAACAAACACAGGCCTGTATTTTCACTCATTTATTACACAATCTGTTAATTACACGTATTTCAATATCTGATTTCACCGACTCCAACCAATATTTCCTATAGTCCACACACAACCATTTGCTACGTTCCATCCACGAGGGGCAGGGGTCAATTAAACCTATACTTAATTCCCATAAACTTGATACATAGTGTTCGTCAACACGCTCGAGAGCATCCGTCATACACATCCGAACTTGTTCTTCAGGTTCGGCCATCAAACAAAGATTATGCTGTCGCTGACTCGGGTGGTCGATCTGACAGCCATGGCATTTTTCTGGTATTAGAGCTTCGATTAATTCGACAAGCGTGTCTGTGTATACCACCATCAGATATTCCTCCATTAATTTCGCTCTCATCACGTGGGTTCCGTAGAGCTGTTTCAAACTCCTCCCACGCTTCTACAAACATATACCACGAGTAACTGTCCATTTCCATTGTCACCTGACCCTTCTTTATCAGCACCATAGGGATCGGGTATCGAACACTCATCGTCACGTCTGCACCAATAGAGACCTCGACACGACTCTCCTCTCCCGCTTCTAACTGTTTCATTGTTTCTGTGACAGCAGCTATTTCGTAACCACAGTCCAATACACAGTGCATCCCAAACTCTATGTGACATTTCTTGAAATTGTTTTTCAAAAACACTACATCTTTATTCCAAACCACTATCGAATACTGTGCAAAGTATCGTGTGTATAGCGGTTTCACTTCCTCCATTTCGATTTGTTCTACCGCTTTTAACAAATCCGCGTCGCTCATCCGTTTCCCAGCCATGATTATAAATGAACGCAGAACTGAGACACTCTCCCATTTTATACACACCCTCTATCCCATCACATATCCGACAAAAATTGTGAAATCACTTTCCAAAAATAGAATGACCTCATCCAAAATAGCGCCCCTCCATGAGGTCACCAAGGTCGCAAAGATTTCAAGGGCGGAAAATAACGGAACAGATGGTGAAATCACTTTCCAAAAATAGAATTAGGTCATCAAAATACCGCACCGAATCCGCATGCGATCGTCAGCGAAACATATATTACGCAATCCACGTCGTACAGTATTCGATTTCAAAAACGAGGTGTGAAGAGGTACGTCTATCACTACTCACACCAAGGATATATCATGAGTTTGCATATCTACGGACATAACTATACAAATAAAACCATACATCACAAGAGGCTATATTTAGTTGCATGGCAGTGGTTTCACAATATAATATTGTGCACCTTAAATAACCAGTCCTTGTATACGGCAACTGCTTTGGTGAAAAATATTCTCAGTAACAATTTGTCTTTGCTTGACTCTAAGACACTCTGTCATGCTCATCTACTAAGATGATGTCTGCGAAAATCCGGAATATACGCCATATGCCACCTCTGTACGCATATTCTCACTGCTACCAGAAACCCATATAACATCCACCAGCAGACTAATTTTGATTATTGGTTTTCATTTACGCAACGGTTAACCCAGCCAAACTGTCTATCTTGTAGTGTATATGGTACTTTTAGTAAGTACAGATGCTCTCCAGAACATTGAGTTGTTTGACAAATCACATGTCAATTACGATTTCACTTCCTCACATCTCCTGCAGGGCATGTTATATGACATAATATATGTAATCAGGACACACCATACTACTGGTCGGAGGTGGTGCTGAACCAAGCAACAATTTGATTATGCATCACTTCCCTTTTGATTGAGATAAACAATGCAAGATTGTGTATTTAGTAGTATCTGATATAATCCCAAATGCAATACCGTATGGTTGATATAAACCACAAGCTTCTTCTTACAGGGAAAGATGGCAAATTCACGCATACCAATAGTGCATAAAGTGGTATATTTTCATCTTGGTGGAATATTTATCCGATTTCAATGACCCGAATGACTGCAATGTGCCCTCATGCTACATATCTGTACAATGGTCAGGGCAGCCTTTTTATTCGCTTCGAACTGAGCAGCCAACCTCATTATCAAAACAGTCACAGCCGCTCTTACTATGGTTATATTTTCAGCTTGGTGGAATATTTATCCGATTTCAATGACTCGAATGACTGCAATGTGCCCTCATGCTACATATCTGTACAATGACTTCTATAATGTCAAACTGCGTTCACTACTAAAAGAGACAATAACGCCTTTATTTCCCCATAAATCATTCTCTATACAACCTCCACCTGAGCCCTTGAATAACATTTGTAAGAGAAGCAGTGAGTATAATAGCTGTACCAACATTACGTCACCTGCTTTACTATTCGACAAAAGTGATATTCAGTTGATCGAAGTGGCCTCTTGTAATTCACCGCCTCATCATAATCGTTGCAGGTTATCGTTATATATTTTTCGTCCCGCTACGGAGACCTTAACATATCACATCGCATCAATAACTAATTTGCCAAGGCTCTTTCACGACGAAATACAGTGCCTGTATTGTGACAGTTTAATGGCATTGTACCAAATGACCTCCTGCTAGTGTCGATAAAATATGCCATCATAAGGATCTCTGGGGTTTTCTCATCAAGGTCTAGATGTAAAGTGGGTCAATAAGCAATTGAATTAGCAGTTTCATCCGGTTATCGTCAGGATGTGAACACTACTGTATTCCAATTTCAATATCATAATTGATGATCCAAATAAACTTTGTTAATAGAACTTTTGCCCTTCAGCCTAAATGGAAAAAGAACCTTTATCTACAGCTTCGGACGAATTCTAGAATTCAATAGACTGAGGCTTTTACTCAGGATACTAAAAACGATTATTTGATATCACATGATAACAGTTTAAACAAAGGCGTTTGAGCTGCTAGTCGGTCGCCGTGGGTGAAATACAATGTATATTGCAGCAAATAATTGTATGTCGTTATCAAATCGCATGGGTGCCTTGATAAATGTACATATATATATATATATATATATATATATATATATATATATATATATATATATATATATATATATATATATATATATATATATATATATATATATATATATATATATATATATATATATATATATATATATATATATATATATATTCTCATGTGTGATTGTATGCATAGACACAACCCATGTGTTGTTACTTTTAACGCGTCTAACCATATCAGTCATTTTTATATGTAATATATATATATATATATATATATATATATATATATATATATATATATATATATATATATATTTATAAATATATATATTTTATATATCTCAAGTGTGATTGTATGCATAGACCTTCAACCCATGTGTTGTAACTTTTAACGCGTCTAACCATATCAGTCATTTTTATATGTAATATATATATATATATATATATATATATATATATATATATATATATATATATATATATATATTATTTATATATGTATATATATATATATATATATATATTTATAAATATATATATTTATATATCTCATGTGTGATTGTATGCATATACCCTCAACCCATGTGTTGTAACTTTTAACGCGTCTAACCATATCACTGTATTTTTTACCGTTACACAAATTGCCAAGGTCATTGAAGTATAAAACCGATGTGCTGCGTCTGAAGAGGCTATCTTATAGGGGCCAGTAAATGTCACTCACCACAGCAGCCAAATCAATCATTACATTGCGTATTGCTGCTTGAACACATGCTCATCGTTTAAACGGGAACACTGCGATTGTGTTGCATACACAAAGAAAACTAACATTATCAGGTGTGTTGTTCGAGTAGCAACCAGTTCATCCTAACGCTTTATCATGTAGGTAAAATGCGATACACCTCAACACCTTCAGCTGTACTGTAAAAACAATCGTATTACGTGATCGTTGTATCCTATTGATGAATTGATAGAGAAAATGGCAATGTATATATATATACTTCTCGTCATATATAACTATATATATATATATATATATATATATATATATATAGATATATGCATATATATATATATATATATATATATATATATGTATGTGTGTGCGTGTATGTGTGTGTATGCGTGGGTGTGTGTGTATGTCGATATATATATATATATATATATATATATATATATATATATATATATTTATATATATATATATATATATATATATATATATATATATATATATATATATATATATATATATATATATATATTTATATATATAGTTATATATGACGAGAAGTAAGTCACACGGAAATATGGGTATAAAACACCAAACCATAACATGGCACATGTCGTTATTAAGACACAACTGGATGCATGTTGAATATTGATGCACGAGTTCGGTACGTTTACTAGCTATGTTGTGCATTGAACCAATAAAGGTCTT
Source organism: Urechis unicinctus (assembly GCA_034190875.2). NCBI lineage: Eukaryota > Metazoa > Annelida > Polychaeta > Xenopneusta > Urechidae > Urechis > Urechis unicinctus. The sequence goes on from CM067346.1 coordinate 40,429,070, forward strand.
CGGAGTAGTATTTTCTTAGAGATTGCCGTTCATGGGAATAGTGCAATAATTTAAATAATTAAGAACTGTGCAAAATATAATAAGCGATATAGTGTTAATCGTAAACGACTTGCCGAAGATAGCATTAGTGAATAGACCTTCGAAATTAAAAGCAATACTATTCATATTCAGTACACCTGTAGAAAATCTTTATGCCTTAACAAACGGGAAAAATGAGAAACGGTCTGGTGCTATGCTAATGCAGCAATGACAACATATGTTGCAAATGACAAAATATGTTCGTACGCGTTTAGGCAATGTAGCGCGTGTTGACATTAAACGATTGAAAACAGTGGAAGAGACCTTCAACTATATCCAACAACGAGGTTTTGTAGCCATGTTCATACTATGCAATATATGTGTTTTCTTTTCCAAAAGCTGTCATGAATTTGCCTTCACGACCATTTTCCATCAAAACAATTGAAATCAATTCCTAGTAAATAATCGTATAACATAAACGATGGCAGCTATTGTTGCATCATTGTCCTCCGTCGGAATAACATTCCATTGACATGCATTTCTATGCTACATCTTACCCTAAGACTTCGATGAAGCATCATGAATTCGCCAGTTACGCCCGGGAGTAAACGGTAGAAATATTCTAAAACCAACAAGGTTGCACACCAAGCAATTAAGATGCCGGGAAAATATAAACACCTCATCATATAAGATTCTGCATAGCTTTCTATAGGAGGCACTATTAAACAGTTTGGGGAGGTCGCTGCCCTCACAGTGTGATGGGATGTCGTCACATTACGCATAACACGGTACGTGTTATTATAGGTATATTACGTGTTCTACGTAATATAGCTATCGGTGTATTTCCATTACCAACACAAACAGTTAAACTAATGAAATGTAATAATTGTTAGATATATCAGATTTAGCCGCGCATGGGAATGATGAAATATATTTTTACTATTACGATGAATGATGAAATCGATGATAGTATATAGTGCTAATCGAGAAAGACATGCCGTCACGGCTTTGAATAATAATTCTTCTGATTCAACAGCAATACTGTGATGTGATAATGCTATGTACGCATTTTCACTTTATCTGCGTCTATAATATAAATACGTCTACGCGTGATAAGTGTCATGTGGGTAGGGAGCTCTGGAATCTTGGGCTTTGTTGAACGGAATGAGCGGATGGCCGCCATTAAATTGTGCGCGGTATTAATTATCACTATAACTATGCTGATCTCGCTTTACGGGATAACTGGCCGTTTTTACTGATAATGGCTCCGGTTTAAAACAATGCAATACTTACATATTGGAATCTCCACGGACCCGAATAATTCCTGTGACTCGATTTCCTGATTTCTCTACAATGGCATTGCCCATTTCTCTAATGAATCCCTACATTATATAAACTCATAGAATGCTGTGTCAATTGCAGTACCAACTTCTCATTTAGCTGCATATCAATGTGCAACACCATCTACATACCAAGAAGCAGTGGTATTTCATTCATGCATGTGGATTTCTTGCTTTGTGATTCGGAACTGATAATAGACTGTGCACGTCATAATCAAGTCGCGACTCGTATCTCATTTGCGACGCCTACTAATCTTTAGAATCATGTTTAGCTGATAACATAGTCTTGCATCTGGTAATGCTCTATAATTGAGCGGTTTCGTGTGGTGGTGGATTGCTATCGATTGAGCATCGTAGGAAGCAATGCACAGCAACACAACTGAATCATGGTATCATTACTATGAGGTCCGATTTGCACTTAATGCTCATCTTTGATACATTCGCAACAAACAGCAAGGATCCGATTCACGCGGTTTGGTTATCGGATAATGTAGCCATGGCCATAATGCCATAATGTGTTGCTTATGACATTGGTAACATTTACGTGTTAAGTGAATAAATGAAATTGCAAACGTTACTTGTTTCCTCAGTTCGAAATTCGACTTTGCATACTTAGTATGCAAAGTCGAATTTCGAACTGAGGAAAATTATTTCTCACCCCTTTTTGTTCATCGGAATAGCATCGTGTAGTATGTTACTACACGATGCTATTCCGATGAACAAAAAGGGGTGAGAAAAGATTGGACTTTCAGCTGCTTGTAAGCTGCAAACAGACCCATGGATCCCGGTGCTATGGAATGCATTACATACAAATTAATGCGCATGGCTGCACATAAGGCTAAGTGAACGACAAGAGGTGATAACGTTTCCACATACAAGGCCACGTGTTTATCGCTCATCTTTCATAAACATCTTCGTGTCATTCAATATGCCCGTACTTTTAGTACGAACGCTAATCGAGCCTAGTGAATAATATGTATTTACTTTTGACAACGAGTCAACAAAATATCTCAGAAGTGGAGGCTATTGAGTCAATTATCTGACAAAAGCAGATGGTGAATGCCTCACAGGTGTCAATAAAGGGAACTTATCATAATTCACCATCTCGGGTGGAATGAACTTCACATTGCTACTGATTTTAAGTCATGTATTACCAATAGCCTCGCATCGAATATTGTTTCATAAGCAGCATGTACTTTGGCATTTCTAGTGCGAGCTCTCTGGGGTGTGGGGCTCAATGGAGGAGAGATACGCTACGTTCAACATCGAGGCGATATCGTGGCGGCGAAAGAAGCGGGTGATAGTGATTGCTGAACAGTACATCGTCGGCCTCAGCATTCACCTAGTTCGAGGATCAGCATGAGGACAACCACATGTGTGTATTATTTATAAGTACAAGTGGCATCATCAGCCCGGGATCATCACAATGGTATCTGGTACGTGCGGAATATTCAGAATTAATTGTACCAAAGCAAATAGCAATGCACTAAATTTGAATGTTTGTTTTTGTTTTTTTGGCAATGATCTAATAGGTCCAAGAAATGCCGTTATTGTCTCTCTCCTACTCGACTCGAGTGAGCATCTTGATGATTGGCAATACCTGTTATATAATGACTGTCATTTGCTAGAATCTGCAAATATGGCATTCTTTTAGCCGCAATTATCGTTGTTTTTGAAGTAAATTTACACAAATATGTTTTTGGGAAAATAAAATGACGTGGTCAATATTTCGCTAGTGGTACTATATATCCTTTAATGCATACTAGAGGCAGCCCATAGCTGTAACATATTGTTACAAGACATGATTATGTAAAGATAATTACTGGTTTTTGACGCACGATATTGATAGTCACATAAATGGATTTCCAATTTTGACGGGTAAAATGCAATAAAATGCAATAGCAGCGTGAGTTAACATTTCATGTCACCAGTTCGGTTCAAACTAGAATATCAGAATGTAAAAGTATACAGCCAGTCATGTTGATGCTGAATATAAGTAATTGAATTTTGCTGCTATTGGTAGTTATTTTCGACCGGAGTGTTATGTTTGTAATGTGATCATATATTGTAATAAAGCAGCTTGAATATTGATTCTCAGGTATGCTATTCAAATGAATAATTTTGTACTCTAGCCGAAAGATTTGGAGTGAGTGGTAAATATAATATAATTGTTACTGCCTATTGTCGGCGAATTCGATTGCTGTCATAGCTCCATTGACAAGGCGACGAGATCATTTCTGGTTTGCATTATTATTCGCTGTTTTACTTTTTACTTGAACCCACCATCGCACCGGTATGTTTTGATTTTGACTTTTACTTATATATATCTTAATGCATTTAGCTACCGATAAATTACAACATTCCCTATTAAAGCATGATTTTATGGCTATGATATTGTTTTAGGATGCGCAAGTATCACTACAAACATCTGTTTGCAACGTGTATAATAGGACTGAGCCAGTTGGGTGTCGGACTTAAATTATGGTAGGATATATTTGAAAAGAATCTTTTACTGATATTATCCATCATCATTAGCGCCAGTGATATTCACGCGTTAACCTACGAGTACCACCTAAGCGTCATTTGAGACGTTAAGTTCAACGGCAAGATGGAACTGTAAATTAGATTGCTTATTGACCCAGTTTGTTTTTGTATCTTGAACGGGGGAAACCCCAGGGGAAGGCAATCGCCTTATTTCAACATCAGCAAAAGGTCACACGGTGCACTGGCACTAAACTATCACAGGGAAGATTCTGAATTTCCTAGGTGTTTGGGTACTTAGTTAACTGGGAGATATAGAATGTGTGATTCTGGTTTGGAGTTTGGAGTGGTGAGGTGAGGGCTAGAACGCTTCCTCGTTACATCAAGCAATGATCACATTTCGAATGACGCAATATGAAAATAGCTCATAATTAATGATATATAAGAATAGCATTCAAGTGATTATTTACATCTGTGACTCATTCATAATGCAAGTTGCACGATTCTGATTGACATTGTAAGCTCGCCTATGTTTATTTTTGATTCTTCAGTTACTGCGCATCATGGCCACCTGATATGAAAAATGAGTGTTTGCGCATTTAAGTCAAATGAAATGACAGTGATTACTGGTGAATCATTAAAAGCATTCATAGCTCACTCTTGTGGATGTCACACATTTATAAGCCATGAAGTGTCATTCAATGATAGACAAATTATAATTTTTGATCAGTGTAGTGTCACTGAACTTGCGCAAACCTGATACTGTGTCATGCAGATCTGTATGGGCCAAAGAGCACCTAGAACACGACACTGGAAGTGTTATTACTCAATACTAGCCATAATCACACTCTGAGCTCATTCTACCAATGCTGTTTGTAGAATGTTTATCGATTTGGGCAATAAGAATATTACCGAGGAGCAGTTTAATTCATTGGAAATAAAATAACACGAATTATATCTTTGTTATCGTTGCACTTTCATTCATTTGATGCCGTTCTAAAACAATCCATCACCCTGTAACAGCGCTGCCAAACGGGACTATTTGTGAACAGAAGCCCCAATGCGGCTAGAAATTTACCATTTCATATTATAAATGTAAACATGGCGTTGATGCCAAATAAGATCTGAAGCAGCATCTATACGTGTGCAATGGTTCCGCGCACTTGCCGCTGACTTTCGCCGTCATTTCATTGGTCAGTTAAATGCGCCATATTTATTATATGTGAATAGATATCTACATATCCAATTAAAGTACGAGTTGCAATCCAATGCATCGTTAGTATCGTGAAACAAGTTTCCATAAGTTTACCGTTGCACACTTATACCTGCCCTCAAGGGAACCACTTCTACCAAACACAGCTACACATGGATGCGACAATAATCATTGATAAAATAGCAGAAGCATTGTATATGCAAGAACGTCGTCATATGAATATAACTGTTGATTGATGGTGAGTGTTATTTTGAGCATTACTGCTGAGAATGCTTAAAATTATACTCAATTTCTGCAGTATGTTGATATGGAAACGAAAGTCACACTCCACTTTGAAGAGAAACTTCAGCGTGTTGATCATCGATAGTCTAAACGACATACTCCTGAGGACGAAGTGAAATGTGAGTTTTTAAATGAAATGCAATACTTTCAAAAGAAGCGGTGTTATAGCGACCGTGATGGATGACGATGAATGTGCCTATTTGACAAAGACCCGTTATCACTGGGACCGACAAACAACAGTCATTAGTTCATCATACCAAAATGTTATGTGGCACGTGAGGAATGTACAGCGATTTGGTTGCAAAAACAAATGGCAGTACAATAAATGATCTTTTATTGATGATCAAAGGGCTCTATTCTCTCTCCCACAAGATACAGACCATCTACGTCGGTGGCCAATATCCATGATACTATGTTGCTAACGTCTCTCAATTGCTACCGAATGTTTTGCATAGTTTGTACAGCTTACCAACATAAAGGTAATTTTACGCAGTTGCGGAAATGCAAATATATATTTCCTAACACACAAAAAACGCATCTGCACGCCGAACAATGATCTTCTACCTGTAAGTCCGTTCGGCTTCCAATCTATCAGTGTTTGTCGTCTGGGGTATTCGCCAACCCGCACAACATTAGCTTAGGCTTATGTTCAAGAAATATATCTGCTCCAAGCATAAAACAACACCATTTGGTCGGTCGGGAATTGCTACACATCAAGTCCTTTTGTCACATATTACATGTACATCTGCTGGGCTTCAGCCTGATACAAAATGCAAAGCAGATATTCAGCATGTTGTGACGTATTCTTCTCATCGACATTTATCAAAATATTAGTGCTTTGAATCATAACATTCCCCTCTTGAACCTGCTACCTGTCAATCCTGCTACTGTAACAAAATGATGTATCCCAGCAAAGCTTTATTCTGAATGTATGCTTTTACTCGGTTTCCTTTTTGGTGAATCTAATAATAACGCTCTGATGATCGTTGGCTCCAAACAGTGATGTGTGCAGAAAACCACTACATCGTAATGACAACCTCCACTCACAACACAGCTGCATATACAGAACCTAAGATGAAACATCACTCCCCCACTGGGCTAAAGCAACATACCTTATACACATAACGGGCTGAATCTCTGGTACTTACTCGCCGTGTCAAGGCTAAACTGTTATATGAAGTCATCGTTGTATTAATATATGAATAAAACATGGCACACAGCTAGTACTGGCACAACGCACGCATGTTTGGGTACCATTAAGATTATCTTCCGCTGTATTTCGTACGCAAACCCAA
>CM067346.1:40440198-40455198 GCA_034190875.2 Urechis unicinctus
AACCCCGTAAGGGTGCGTTAACTTGAATCTATTACCATATTACAGTTATCAAAATACATACCGATGCACGAAGACTTTGTCAATCATTTTGAATAGCTTCTTAATAAAGAAAATTAAAGGTACCTACACAAATCTGCTCCAATGAATACTTTAAATGGCTGACATTGATTACTATTCGACCACTAATGGACCATATAACATCCTCCCACGAATGTGTAAGGCTCATAAGGAAGTAAGCATTTTAAGTCATTGCGCGTGCCGTGTATGGTGCTAGGATAACAACAGTGTCCAGACATGCAACATCTATTTTCCTTAAAGCGATGATTGCCGCTTTCATTGCATGCCACCAGGTCACCGCTCGCGTTCGTCAAGAACTTTGGTTAATAGAAGTAAAGCGTTTAACAGAATCAAATGAACATTAACAATTAATTTGAGATAAGAGTTTGTCTGACGTGAATGCATTTGCACTCGTGGTATCAGTGTTAATGACTCAGATGAGTGTTCGAGACATTGCAATTGTACGTCCCAATGTATCAATCAGGTACTTACATCGTGAATCACAACGGGTGGAAGGAGCAGGGTTGAGGAAGTCATCCTGTATTTTCCATATCAGCTATATGATAACGCTTGAACTGGTAACAAATCAAACAACCCATCTGATGCTGTCATTATCCTCATTTATGGGTTGCCTTAAAATGATGAAAACATACATAAGTTAAAGCAAACACGAGTTGAAAGAGACGATTTTGTGGAAGTCCTAACCCCATTAAGAAGTTGAAATTTCCGTACTATTGAAAAGAGTGGTAAATACATATGATGGTCATAAAGAGCAACAAATGCATCATTAAGTCTGGTAGCATTTGTTCCAAAACTTCGTTTTAAAATGTTTAAAGCCGTTTGTACATTTTGCATTGATATGAAATACTGAGGTTTAACATATCTTTCAACAAGGAGGTGGTAATGTTGGACGCTCTCATTAAAGTTTACAGGTCCCGTTTTACAGAAACACATTGCCCACATCTCTAGGACAGATGTCCATCACGTTCCACATAATGCAGCAGCTCATAGGTTATGTTTACTGTGATACAATATAAAAAAGCGTAACTTAAAATAGTTGCAGAAAGATATTGTAGAAAATGGATACTGATGGCTTTTAGAGCAGTCACCTCATAATGCATGAGCGTATTGCAAGCTATCAGGTTGACAAAACCCGTCATCTTCTTTGTTCATATTACAAATAGCTACCAAATTATAACCGGATATACGCGGGGTTTTCACCATGCTTGCGGCACATTTCTCGAAACAATCAACGTGATCGGTGGAAGATGTGAACACTGCAGGCACTATTATACTCAGAAGAACTTTACTGTCTTTCATGTATTGTCAGTCACCAGTTCAATATCTCAAGAGGAGCAGTATATCAAGATTTAGACAAGCTGCAATGATTGTTGTATTGCATCATGTCAGTCGAGCAGAATAGGCATTTTTAGCCAATCAAAATATATATCCTGACATACGTCCAATGAAATATCAATATAATGAGACCTCATCTTGTAGAACGTTAATGTCAGCGTAGGTATCGGTGTTGTAGTCAATATACGGCCTTTACTGATCTAACTATTGAAATTAGCAATGGCAATGCCTCAAGCGCGTTATAACATACCCCTCTGCATCATTAATGTGGTTGCGACATGCCCTTACTAATGACTGCGTTGGTTTCAGCGGGTAGCTCTCATGCCGACAGTCAGCCAGTGTCTTACATAATCAGGCGTATGTATACGCCAACTATGCCATTGCCGATTAATCAACGCTACTGGTGTTGCGTAATTCTAAAATGTCGATGGAGCACATGACCCGCGTAACCATGTTGATCCAGGTGGGCTTTTCATGGAAATACACAAAGCAGAAACATTCGCTGACAGAATCTTCAGATCCACAATCTGAGAACAGCCGGATGGTATTCCTATGTCATATAATTGTTTACTGGCAAGAATAATATTCGACGAGGCTAAATAACAATCATCATGGCCGCTGTTGGACGCCAATTTGCGGCCGATTAAAAATATAGTTGCTCTGCCTATACTGAACAAGACCCTTTATAAGAAAAGCGATGTGTTATAAAAAGTGTGCATAATTATATACAAAGGTAGTGTTTAAGTCGTCCATGTTGTCGTTTTCAGTGTGCTAATATGTCTATTTGATATCGAGATTTTAGTCTCAAACCATTGGCGCTTTGGCCAAACTGGTCGTGTTGCACCGTCGGGATCGGGTATATTAGCTGCATTTTCGAAATCTGGATGAAGCATATGCACACTGCAATCACATGACAGGCAAAACACGACCTACTATAGTGGTTACATGGGGAATTGTTCCCTTCAATCTCTAAGGCATTCACTGTCTGCCAATGACAGCACGTTGGCAGTAAAAAGGCGTCCTCTCTATGATATTTCGCTGATTCACTGTCATTAGTAAATGCAAATAATTCATCTGGTTTGGTAAGTGTTCTATATGACTCAAAACATTCTCAAACTAATGGTATAGGCATATTGAATGGCACTTTAATGCCATGACGTGTTGAAAGTCGAAATAATCGAACCTGGATGTGTATCAAATTAAGATACATAAACGCTTTATCTACAGATAACGTAAACAATACTGGTGGCCATTCGCCAATTCCGCCCAAATCATGCAAAAATTAAAAAACTTCTTCTTTAAAAGTACGAGGAAGAAATGATTGAAGCGAATCAACTTCAATTATAGGTGCATGCTGCTACTGATCACGGCTTATTACTGTAATGCACAGCCTAAATTCATTGTGTGATGCCTTTAACCCTCATTTGGCGAAAACCTCATTCTGCACAAAGGTTCTTATGGGAATCATATGACAATATATATATATATATATATATATATATATATATATATATATATATATATATATATATATATATATATATATAATATATATATATATATATATATATATATATATATATATATATATATATATATATCAGTTTGAAGGGCAAGCATTTCACATTTGGTTAAAACAATGGTTGAAACGAAACGATCATAACGATAATCAAAACAAAGGACCTGATAAAATGTTAATTGTACTATTTTCTCAACGAATATAACCTAATGACGTGACAATGAACTATTGTGAAGTGCCTTAGGTCATGTTTGTGAGTATCATCCTTGCTCTGGTGCGACAATTTATGTAAAAATACCCCTGGACGAGTGTATGAAAACTGTATCACCTAAATATCGCTCACTCTTGTACGGCTTCTCACGTCCAACATGCCAGCTAAAAAAGATGCCTTGACCTCATCTGACTTTGCAATATTTTTCGTGGCAGCACTCACAAACGAAACTGTGATTGAAAAACTCCAAGAAGAATTGAACATTGACATAATGGTTGACCGCATTACCACACAGTTTGAAAATAAACTCGGTAAACTGGAAAAGCTCCTTGAAACCAAGGATAACCATATCGGTCAGCTCAACAGAAAATATCTGAACTTGAAGCGAAAGTAGATGACCAGGAGCAATACAGCCGAAGGTGCTCAGTACGTATTGATGGCATCAGAGAAGTGCAAAATGAAAATGTTAATCAGAGAGTGGAAGAGGTACTGAAAGCCCTTGACCTTGATGTAGTACCCAACCGTTCTCATCGAGTAGGACCCAAAAAACAGGAGAGGCCCAGACAAATAATTGTCCAACTTGCCTGTTATAAACCAGGAGCCCATGGAGTTTTGTTTAGCATTGCAAGTACAAAAGGTTTGAGGCATGCAACATGTTGATTAGGGTCAATGTACAATCAAATGGCCATTCTTAAGTTTCCACGCCTGTACCAACTCTAGGGGGAGCCACTCAAAATATCCCAAATTTAGATTTAATTAGCATAACTGAGTACATGTATGAAACCAATGATAAAATGTTCATATTTAGGGTCTAAATAAAGATCCATCTTTCTTAACCCTCAACTCCTGTACTTAATCCATTTAAGAAAGCCACTAATTAGCGCTAATTAGCAATTTAATTAGCATAATTGAGTACATCAACGAAACCTTCGCTAATGGATTTGGTAGGTTCACCCAACTAAGAAAAGTGGATTCTTAAGTGCCAAAACCTGTACCGTGACCCCTTAAGAAGGGGTCAAAGGTCAGGGTCAGTTCAACCAGGGCTATAATTAGCATAACTGAGTACATGTATGAAACCAATGCTGAAATGTTCATTTTTAGGTTGTAAATGAAGATCCATCTTTCTTAACCTGCAACTCCTGTACTTAATCCATTTAAGAAAGCCACTAATTAGCGCTAATTAGCAATTTAATTAGCATAATTGAGTACATCAACGAAACCTTCGCTAATGGATTTGGTAGGTTCACCCAACTAAGAAAAGTGGATTCTTAAGTGCCAAAACCTGTACCGTGACCCCTTAAGAAGGGGTCAAAGGTGAAGATCGAAAGAACTCGACAGTTTTGTGTTCAGGTACGTAGATTTTAATTAAAATTCTAGTATCTATGATTTTTTTACTGAAAAGACAAACAATGAGAAACTGCATCACTAGTGACTCATGCAACATACTGTAAGTTGTTGGACTTGCTGATCGATTTTGACCATAATGAAGGGTGATTGGGGTATACACACACATGAAGTGACTTCCTGAAATAGAGAGACTTGCATCTCCCATGCTAATGACTGAATTCTTGTCCCCTTAAAACATTTTGCAAAGAAACTTACATGCATGTTTTGATTGCATTGACAGACTATGGAGTAATATGCCAATTTCTGCTTTTCAGTTTGAAATTAAAATTCTCAATGATTCGAAATTTCAACCAGAAAAATGCAGAAATTCGCCTTATTTTCTTCATTGCAGGCCGAGCTGATTCCACAGTGTTGATTAGCAATGCACCATATTTTGAATATTAACCCAAACATTATCCAGTTACATACATGCTACATCGAATTTATTGTCTTTGAAATTTGGCTATAATTTGGCTATATACATATTGTAGGCCTATGTCTTCAACAAACAGGAGAACTGGGCATGCAGTGCTCATCACCAGTACAGAGAAACATCTCAAGTGCATCTACATAATTGTACTCATTTTAAGTTGGGTAAATAGTGTATATTTAAAGTAAGGTCTATGCCAAAAGACAATGATTGTGGCATACAAAGTAACGAAAAGAATTATTCCATTTTCCCCAAATATCACTAGGAAGCATTTCCCTGAAACATCATTTTTATCACTGAGTTTCCTTTTGGTTGAATGCGGTCAAAGCAAATGATGCAAAGCCATGCTTCTGAAATACACGGCTAGCCTCATCATTAAGAACTACAGATTATTTTTTGTGTATCATGAATGTAAATAACGAGCAATTTAGCTGCCATTGCAGGGGTTAAAGTGGAACAAGGTGTTAAAGGTCACAGGCAGCATAAGGTTTTTCCCCACTTGCACCTAATCCTCTTCTTCTGTCCAGTCTGACTCATCACCAGAAGAGATTGTCATGTCTACATCTTCAGCGTTTTCATCATCATCATTGACGACCTCGCCTTGTTCCGGAATAAGGGTACCTGGCATCTGGGATCCTTCATGCCATATTGGCATGTAACATCCATTTTCGAGATCCCAACCATTTGATGCATCTGGGTGTTGTTGGATTTCATCAGAATCTGCCTTTGCCCACATTTGTGCAACAAATGCAGCTCGTTTCAAATGCACATTCAGCTCTGCCTCACAAGGGGGAATGGCACTAGCATTTATTCCTTTCAACTTTTCCAATGGATTCTTTGACAAGGACTTTGGTCCATAGCCTTTTTCAAACATCTTGTACCTATGTTCATTTAATGTCAACTTGGTGTTTTCCTTGGCTCCGTACATAGTTGTGGTGAACGTTTGAAGGGTCATCTGGGTTCTTAGACTCTGTTGTTTGTCTGTTGCTAGGCTGTGGAAAGCTTTTAGGGCTTCCTTGTTCTTTTCCAACTTGGCCAATGGTCTGACCTTTCCTTTGCGAACAAATGTGCTGGTGTAGTCACACCCAGTAAATGCATGGAATCCTGGTAGTGCAGCGCATATCTGAGGTCCGAGTACTTCATGAATGTTGGTGATGCTAATGTATCTCCGGTTGTTCTTGGATGACGTTCCAACATCCATCCATATTGGCGACTTGAACTTGTTGCAGTGATACAACAAGATGACTGCTATATCTGTGTCTGATGCCCGAACGACTATGGCTCCTTGTTTTCTGTCATCATCCACTACCTTGGCATGAAGAACTATCTTGGTGTCAGCCTCTTCATGGTTGTTCCTGCAATCGTCATCAGAATCGTGTCTGAGAATGCCGTTGGCAACATAATAATGATGGGCCTCCCCTGGGATGTCAAGATGTAGCTGACAGTCACCTAGTATTGGTCGATATGCCTTGTTTTGCCACTCCTCCGCCAGGAACTTGGGAAGCTGTGTCTTGAATGATCTCGATTTCAGCGCTTTCTCCATGTCCTTAGGTCGTTTTTGTTCAGGACCAGTAATGGCGAACTCCCGTTCATCTATGCCCCTCCTTCCTCTTTCTGTGTCTTTTAGGGATGGCTGAGGGTAATCATCAAAGATAAGATGGACTTCTTTTTTGCACAACGCAACTGTCTGGATTAAAATACTTCTTGCGAGGCCTCCATAGGTAGCTGGTAGATTCGGAGGAAGTGTATGAAGGAGGAATTGGCCATCAATAATGCAGGCTCTGGTCAATCCAGGACTGGCATCTCCATGAACCTTCGACTCAAGCAGGTTGAAGAGGGCACTCTTGTCTGTTTTCGCCATTGTCCCATCTGTGCTACACATGGACAAAGGGACTGGAGTGAGTGGGAATTCAAAAATGAAAGGCAAGTCCAGATTCCGTTTCGTTGCAAGTATTACAAGGCGGCCCATTAGATCTCTTGTACCCTTGAGTTCTGTTATTCGTTCGTCCTCTGCTTTATGGTTTCTTGCACTATCATCGGTAAAGGTCTTAAGTTTTGCCTTGGTTATCTTCTCTTCAAATCTCTTTGCGTCAGCTATGCAGGTGTCCAGGAAATCTTGATGTCGTGCCTGACCGGTCTTTGGTATTTTCAACAGACTTTCACTGATCTCATGGCTGGTGGCCTTCACTGTGTTGATGTTGAAGAGTTTGTCTTTTGATTCAGATTCTTTATCCATCTAAAATCTCACCCTGTTAACTAATCACAGGTTTTTCCTTTATTGAGAATGCGATGAGTAATATCAAGGGATAAAAACTGCTTGTACTAGCCCCTGCAAAGTTCTGATTTATAATGAAGCCACATGTAGGCCTACAAGTATGCTTCATATCCATAGGTTTACAATGTACAGATGGGGATCTAAAGACTTCTTAAGGGGTCACGGTACAGGTTTTGGCACTTAAGAATCCACTTTTCTTAGTTGGGTGAACCTACCAAATCCATTAGCGAAGGTTTCGTTGATGTACTCAATTATGCTAATTAAATTGCTAATTAGCGCTAATTAGTGGCTTTCTTAAATGGATTAAGTACAGGAGTTGCAGGTTAAGAAAGATGGATCTTCATTTACAACCTAAAAATGAACATTTCAGCATTGGTTTCATACATGTACTCAGTTATGCTAATTATAGCCCTGGTTGAACTGACCCTGACCTTTGACCCCTTCTTAAGGGGTCACGGTACAGGTTTTGGCACTTAAGAATCCACTTTTCTTAGTTGGGTGAACCTACCAAATCCATTAGCGAAGGTTTCGTTGATGTACTCAATTACGCTAATTAAATTGCTAATTAGCGCTAATTAGTGGCTTTCTTAAATGGATTAAGTACAGGAGTTGAGGGTTAAGAAAGATGGATCTTTATTTAGACCCTTAATATGAACATTTTATCATTGGTTTCATACATGTACTCAGTTATGCTAATTAAATCTAAATTTGGGATATTTTGAGTGGCTCCCCCTAGAGTTGGTACAGGCGTGGAAACTTAAGAATGGCCATTTGATTGTACATTGACCCTAATCAACATGTTGCATGCCTCAAACCTTTTGTACTTGCGATGCTAAACAAAACTCCATGGGCTCCTGGACTATTATAAGGATAAAGAGAAAGTAATGAAAAAGAGAAAAAACCTGAAGTCCCAGCTGGAGTTCTCAAAATACTTCATCAACGAAGACCTAACCAGACTGCGTACTGAACTCTACTACCATGCAAGGATGAAAAAGAAGGCTAGAAAACTTGCTGATGTTTGGACGGAAAGCGGAAATGTCATTGGAAAAGACTCCAAAATAAGATCATCCATACACGCAACTTGTCAGACTTGGAAAAAATTGAATGACTGACCTAACATGTTCACACTCATATGATACTAGAATCTCTATCTCTTTTGTTTGCTGTTATCTTAAATTTTGAATGTCCTTTCAAATTAATGTTGATGATATAAACTGGCTCGAGGATATAGACCCTGATAATAATGTGCTTAATGAACACCTAACTGAATGTGATTATCTTGATGTAGATAGTTTTAAAACCAAATCTTTTCACGTTAAAGAAGCTCTTTCCTTGTTTCATGCGAATACAAGAAGTATTACAAAACACTATGATAATCTAACTGAATATTTGGCTGTACTTAATCACAAGTTCTCTGTGCTTGGTATCACTGAAACTTGGCTGAATGATGTGAACAAACACTTGTATGATATTCCTCAATATAGTTCTGTTCATGCTACGAGACATAATCAAATTGGTGGTGGGGTGTCATTATACATCTCTAATGATATTGAATATATGTGTGGAAATGATCTGTGTGCAAAAGTTATATGGAATGTTTGTTTGTTGAACTAAAATGTACAAATGTAGGAAGGGATAAAAGTATTGTCATTGGTGTGATTTATAGACCGCCAAATTATTTAATGGGTGACTACAATATCAACCTGCTGAACTGTGAACAACACTCCCAAACTGCTGAGTTCTTAGATTTTATGTACTCTCAGTCTTTTGTACCTATGATAGACAAACTTATAAGGGTGACACACAGCACAGCCACCTTAATTGACAACATTTTTTTGCAACAATGGCTTAATTAATAAACATATAAAAGGTGTTTTATGTACAGATTTTTCTGATCATTTTCCTGTATCTATAATGACGGAAGACTTATTGCATAAATCTTCTGACAATGTTAGATCATTTTCTAAAAGAAATGTTCAATGTTTTCGAACCTTAGTGAACTGTCATGATTGGACCTCTGTCTTAGAAAGTAATAATGCCCAGAATGCTTATTTACAATTTATTGATGTAGTACAAAATTTCTGGGAGGAGGCATTTCCTTATAAGGAAATGAAAACTAGGCGTAAACCAATTAGTAAGAAATTGTATTGAATGGTGATGTAACAAGTGATTCTAAATTAATTGCTCACAGATTTTAATGAGTACTTTATTAATGTTGGACCAAAGTTATGCGACAAGATCCAAACGTAGACAATAACATTTTTGAGTATTTACAAACTAGTTGTTCACAAATTTACCATGGTTTCCTTGAACCCCTTTGTCATGTGATTAATTTATCATTTACTCAAGGTATTGTGCCTCATGAACTAAAATTGGCTGTTGTTGTGCCAATTCACAAGAAAGATAGTGTAACCCAACTAGAAAATTATAGACCTATTTCACTGCTCTCTGTGTTCTCTAAGATATTTGAAAATTAATGTTCAATAGATTTATCAATTATCTTGCTAAATATGGTATTTTGTCATCCAACCAGTTTTGATTTAGAAAAGGCTATTCTACAGAAGTAGAACTTGTAAAATTTATTGATAAAATGATGAATTCATTGGATAAAGGTGAACATGTTATAGGTGTGTTTCTGGATTTCGCCAAAGCTTTTTATACTGTAAACCATGATATTCTTATTTCAAAGTTAAAATGTTATGGTATTAGAGGTAAGCCACTAGATTGGTTTATAAGTTATCTGAAAAATAGAAATCAATGAGTAAAGTATTATGGAATACTCTCAGAAACAAAACATATAACGTGTGGGGTTCCCCAGGGTTCTGTCCTGGGACCCATACTTTTTCTACTATATATTAATGATTTATGTCAAGTATCTGATAGCATGTTTCAAATTATGTTTGCTGATGATACAAATTTATTCATGGTGGGAAAAGATGCTAACAAAATTGAATATGAATTTAACATTGAGCTTAAGAAAGTTTTTAATTGGTTATATGTAAACCGCCAAACATTGAATGCAAAAAAGACAAAAACATGACCTTTTCATGTAATAGAAATAGCAGAAACAGAATCAACAAAACATTTATTGATGATACTATACATTATACTGTGAACACAATAGGTTTTCTCGGTGTTGTTATAGACAATCAACTGTCATGGTCTAGTCATATAAAATTAATCTCAAATAAAGCATCGAAAAATATTGGTATTCTCTTATCAATATGTATTATACATTTATCTATCCGTATTTGACCTATTGTAATCTAATCTGGGGAAATGCAGCTCATAAATATTTAATGAGGTTACATTTACTACAAAAGCGTACTGTAAGAATCATATGTAATACAGAATTCAGAGCACATACTCCTGAGTTATTTGTACTAAGTAAAATCCTAAATATTTTTAATCTGCACATACTAAGGTGTTGTTTATTTATGTTCAATTGTAGATTAAACTTGTTGCCTGAAACTTTGTTTAATATGTTCAGAACCAAAGATACTGTACATGGTTATCAAACCAGCCAATTTTCAGGATATAGACTATCTTGTTGTCATACAACATTGAAGCAAAAATCGCTAACTTATATGGCACCATATTTCTGGAATGAAATTGTCATTTTACATAATAACGAAATCAATAAGAGCTGTCATATATTTAAGGAACAATTATTCCTGTACATTACATCTTTATATTTATGTATTTATCATTGACATTATATCAGCTTTCAGTTAGTTACTTCTGTCATTAAGTGTAGTTAATCAAGGAAACTGAAAAAATAGTTTACTGTTCCAGTTTCCATTTGTCTCAATACACTGATGGTAAATCTGCAAACTGTTGTTGTGGTATTTGTATTATTTGAGACAAAAAACCATTATTATTATTATTAATTTAATATTTAATGAGGAACAATGCCTGTTTCAGTTCGAATTGAATATAACATTCCAGCATGATTAACGGAATATAATCGTCAATACTGTAAGTTAAAATGATCGTAAATTAATCAATTATATATTCAAAGCTGCATAGGAATGGTTTAATAGAATTGGTTTATTTTTGGTATCAACCGTGAACCATTGTAAACGACATAACAGATTGTTAGGATCTTTCAGTTGATTACCAACATGTGCTGTGTGGTAAAATCCACGAATAAGCAGGCAATCAAGTATGTGCTAGTTGGGTTACACAATGAGGAAATAGCAGAGGGTAAGTAGAACAGACGACAAACATGAATGAAGTAATCGATAACTCCACAAAGTAGTTATATTCTTTGATTGCTGAAGCTAGGTCCTCTAGTTTCATTGTTATAGCAGTTTGTGTTATTTTCACTCTGAAAGATGATTATAAACGTCCACATAACCGCCATTAATATATGCTACACATCCACCTTAATGACACCTAGATTGGAGCCTATACATAACGAGCTAAATGAAGTCTTTGCTACAAATTGATGACAAGTGGACAAAGATTGATATGTGCTTCGGGATGAATTAAGAACAGTTATTTGCACCAATTGACTGTTACATGATGATATGGAAGAGGCCCGGATAGCACGAAGGTGTGGCGGAAGCAATCATTGGAAATACCGCCATGAACCCACTATCACACAGCAGATTCGCCCTTTCCCTTCCAGATTTTACCAGGCAGCCGTATCCTTAGCCTGCTTATTGGATGGAAAGCTGTACCATGGCCTGTCGTTTATGTTATAATCTAGGGACATTGTTTCAGTCGTGTGCTACACTTTTGTAACAGGTGTCCACTATTGGTTCTGCTGCATATAGTCGACAACAAGCATATATTGATGGTAATAGATATTTTACTGTGGCAATTGCAGCGATACAATCAAGTGCGTATAATTTAATTCTTAGCGGAGTACAACAGCAAAATGAATTTGCTCTGCCTACTGAATTATTGCAATCCGCGTAAGCTATTATATTAACGTAACCGAACAAATACTTATTGTGGCACTTAATTATGTTAGAGTTGCCAGCAATGCTCTTGACAGGAACATAATGACGGAAAATGGGTTTTCCGTGCCTGTCAACATAGCTGACGTGATACATAATGCATTGTGGAGTGCTAATCAGCTGCCTTCACAAAATCACAAATAAAAACGCGCCATCTATATAAAAGATAGAAATGATATATGCAATATGTGGATTGTCAATGTTCTACCGTTATTTGTGATTAACCAATACCGAAGGTGGCGCCACAGCGGAGCCCCAAATTTATCACTTACGAGAATGGGCCATTATTTAATATCGGTTATCCTTTATAAGCTGTAATCGTTGTCAGTGAATCCCAGGCAAAGTGACCGGGTAATGTATTTCCATTTCGTAGCCATGCATGCCCGAATGTATCAGCACAAAGGTAAAACTAAATAGAAAGAAGTATTATCTTAGCAAATACTGTTTACGTTCAGAATGACACAGAAGTGACAAATGCAATCATTACCCTTCTGCGCGTCATCAAAAAATATCCTTACAAACCCAGCACCACGCTGGGAATTCAATACCTCAATACGCCTTACTAAATGAAATATCATTAAAGTGTGTGCAAGAATGAAACTGAAGTATGATACTAGTGCGGCAATCGGATAGAGTAGGGCTCTTTTTCACGGTGCAATTTGAGAACGTTACATGAAAAATTTCTTGAAGTGAAACCGTGGTATTGCGCTTGTCCAAATACGATGCGGTAAGAGGATATCACCAGATGAAGCCCTTGCGGGATTAAACGACTAGCAGCGGCATTGGTATTAGACAATGTACACAGTGAGTGATCCTGCTTCAGAAGAAAGAACTATACATAACAACGTATAGTCAGGTCAGCTTCTTTGTTCAATAATACCAGGTTTATGTCAACGCCTGGTGATTTGTGCTGCAGTTGTTGAACCGATTCAGTCCGTCACTTATACCCGTTCAACCCAATAGTATTCGCCAGGGAAAATGTCTGCTTTGCCCCTCATTAGAACGGGGCAAGTTCTGGTCGTATACGGGATCTGGTGTGGGGGGCGGGGGTGGTGGGGTGCGTTGGAAGAAGATATGTTATCAGAAGTACTGCCTCATTAGTGTCACTTCAGTTTTGTAAGTGTGCATCCGGGGTGCGGCAATTCATAATTGGATCACTTTTTACTGCTTGATATCTTGCCTATCATCATGTTCCCCTGTGGTATGACATAGTAAGTCATGCGCCTTCTATCACTCGGCAACACTTAAGATTCTCCATTATATGGCATCCATATTGCAGGTGAAGTGTGTAACGCAAAGTTAAAGGCAGACTTCGCTGATTAATGTCTCAGAGATAACAATTCAGAAAGTTTTAGCATGGGAGTAACAAACGATAAGTTCCCATCGTGCTTACTCGTACAACATCTAACACTTATAAACTGTACTCAAATCGTCATGACCCAGATGGAAACTATTACATTTCATGGCCAGCACCAGATAAACAACCTATCTGGTGTAAATCAAACACGTATTCATAGAAACGCCAAGCTACACCAATATTTCAGCGTTATCATGCATTAAAATTATGATATGCATGTTAGTTTCTTCATGGAAATTGTTGTCTACGAACCGTTTAGAAATAAATCAACTGATCAACTGAACATCTCGTATCGGCAAACGCCGACAGCCTATTGTAAACGTTTCAGACTTAGCCATTCCGTCCTAATCCTAGTCTTTGCTAAGTCAATACACTCATTCATTTCTTATCTCTGACTGAATAAACGTCGTCTTAATATCTCGAGATCATCAGCATTATTTGGCTCATATTTGATCAGAAACTATAGTAAGGGGGTCACATCTATCCCTTGTCTTTAACAGCTAAAGCAGAATGCGCAATCAAAATCAAGGTAATCTGCTGGAATTATATAGCAACATCCAATTGACCCACTTTGCTGTACATGGGCCTTATAAGCATTACTTTGTAGCTGGATATTTATCAGCGTGAAGCAACCATAAGACTTGAAAGAGAACATTTTGTAAAAGTCCTAACCACTTTAAGCCGTTAAAATTTCCACACCATCGAACTAGTGGTTAATACATATGATGGTCATATAAAGCATCAAATGCATCATAAAGACTGGTAGCAGTTGTTCCATAACTTCGTTCTAATACGTTTCAAAGCCGTGTGCAAATTTTGCAAATATGGAAAATGACATGAAACACTTGGGCTTAACATCTCTTTTTACAAGGAGATGATAATGTTTTACGCCATCAATAAAATTGCCAGGGCCCGTTTCGCACAAACCCACCTCTAGGACACCTCCAACACGTTCCACAGAATGCAGCAGCTCATAGGTTATGTTTACTCTTGTTGCAACTAACCGGTCCTCATAACAAGGCTTAAATAATTCGCGCTAAATAATAGATATTACTAAATTCGTGTGACGTGATATTGATGACTACAATAGATCAGTGACTGAGCTAGGTATGACGAAGATATCAAGATTGTGGCATTATGCTGTAGAACAAACAATGAAAAATACTTGGACTTAATTTGAGTGGCAATTGCATACAACCGCGTGAATCGAAACAATTGTGGATATTTCTACTTTCGTTTGGTATGATATTGATGTAGCGCGATATACCATAGCTCTGTCGCTGAGCATGATTTGACGACGATGTAAAGAAACTGATAAGTATACATCCACTAGGAGCCAGCAACGAGAAGCCTGTTAGCCTTTGCCTATGAACAAATCCCAAATATTTGTAGGCGATACATAGTAAAGCGAAATAGCCTCATACACAGTCTTCTTCAATATG